>JAMXBD010000093.1:684226-1368452 GCA_024138025.1 Combretum micranthum | reverse complement strand
GTCCGTGTCACCAATCAACAACAACAAGGTAAGCCCCTGCTGCTTGAGAACGGAGCAGCCATGACACCCACAGCACCCACACGCACCTAACATCAACTGCTGTTGCTGTTGCCGCTCGCTGGACGCCCATCACCAGCACACATGAGTGCTCCTTATGCGCTCCACCAACACACCAAAGCGCCGCACGACACATACACTCCCGCCAGGAGCACTTCACGCAGCACACATCGCACATCAGCTACTTCTGCCCCCTTCAAGTCGCGCGCGCGCGCACACACGCGGTAATTGCTGCTGTTGCTCCACGCACCTCCCCTGTTGCACGACACAAATAACAGAGCACCACCACTCACTACCGCTCACTAGCATCACACCACAAACACACACTGCAGCACAGCTGCTGTCGCACACACACCTGCACATGACAGATCACGCATTTACACACCATTGCAGCCATGACGTCGTGGCCCCTCGAGCGCTCGCTCGCTCTACACCACGCCACTGCTAGCTTTGATAGCAACTCAACACACCCAACACCACCAAGCTGCTGTCGCAGCTCACACACATCAAACACACACGACGGAGCACCTGCTCTGTCACGCACATACACGAGTGCTCACAATGAGCGCTCCACACCATCACCCTGGGCGCTCTGTTGGCGTCCCACGATCACACACACCCACAAACACACATCCACGCACAGACACTGAGCGCTCCATCCCAGCACATTGAGCGCTTCACAGGTGCTCCCTAAGCGCTCCATGGGTGCTCTATTGGTGCTTCATAGCTGACAACATACACTTGATGTTATATATATATATATATATATATATATATCCTTATACAAATGTGTATATCCTTGTGCATATATGTATATTTATAAAATATTAGTTTTAATTTATTTCTTTACTTACCATGACTCAAAGCCAAACACATATCAGCAAATTAACTTAGATTATATAATATATACATATATGTGAATCCTTATAATTCATATATAAAATATATATGTACAAATTTTCATAAACATGCTTAAGGTTTTAATAGCTAGTATGAAAGGAGAACAGATAGGAATTTTGATTTAGAAATAGAAATAGAAATGTTGAAATTTGCTAGTATAAGTGCTGTACTTTTATAGTCATAGAGCCTTCTTTTAGTGAAAACAACATCATATTAGAAAAGTACTTGAAAAACCATATCAAATTAGCTATTTATATGTCAAAAACGAAGTTAAAAAGAATTGATTCTAGGCGATTGAAGTTTTAGCACCAAAATGACAAGTTTAATAAATTATTGTAGTATAGATCTTAAGATTAAGTACTATAGTTAATTCTTATAATATATTTATATTTCTTACTGTATTTAGGTGACTTTGACTCTAATATTGAACTGTCTATTGACTACTACGATTGATAGGCGGCATGGACCATTGAGTATATTCCTATGAACTTTACATTAGTTTGAGTTTGTCGGATAAAATATGATGATTTATTAATTAATGAGTAAATTGTGTGTGGGGATGGGAGATTTTGCTTGTGATTGCTCATATTTGACTTTGAATGTGAAATCCTATAATTATACTTCACTTTAAGGATTTGGTTGTTTTAGGATAATTCTATGAGTGTTTGATACTTGCTTGCATACTAAAATTGAATTGACTTAAAATATATCAGTATGATAATTAAATGTAAGAATGCATTACACAATTGCAGTATTGAAGGTCATCACCACTATAAAATGGTTCGTATAGGCTATGATCATGGAGGAACGCATGTGTACCATAGGTCCTATCCTAGGGGATGGGAACTAAGTCATCTCGGGAAGACAACCCATCTTCTAGGTTTACGTCGGTATCATTATTTCAGAGGCCTTGATTTAGGAATATATATATATATATATATATATGTTATTTTCTATGTATGGAAAAATAATATTTTTTGCTAAAAATCATTTTAAATCTCGAAGTAGTAAGGTTTCTTGGTGTTAATGTTAGTGGATTTTCCCCAACCCTTGATTTAAAGGGTAAAAATCATAACTATATGTGGTTGTTGATTGGTTGTATATATTTGTTCACTTGATTGATTGCATTACATATGTTTTCTTAATATAACTTGCTTATCATATGCTTGAATGGTATAAAGGGAGGATTATATCTCACTAAGCTTGTGGTCACTCATTCCTTTATAGTTTACTGTTACTAGATTATCTCTGGTGAGGTTACCCATAGGTTAGCTTTGAGGATATGGGATTCTGTGGGAAGGAATCAAGGGTTGATAGTTCTTTCTTCTTTGGTGAATCTCTTAGGATTATTTTTGACAAACTAGAGACATATGTAATATTTCGTAGGGCAGAAACCCTAACTTAATACTTGAATGTGCCCACTAGTGCCTTTGAATGGTATTTACTATTTATTATCATAGATCTATCTACTATTCATTTTATTTAGTTGTTATGTTATATAATTATCAGTTAAATACTATTAGGCCTCATCAGTCACCTAGTCACAATACACTTTTGCACAATATTCAAAGCTTTTGAGAGACTTAGGAGTTGATCTTAGGCTTTGGTGTGTATGGGGGATCTATCCGTCTAAGTTATCTTAGGGCATGACAATTTTTAATTAGTATTAAAGCATGGTTAAGCATTGACAATCAACCCTAAACATAGAAATTAGGAAATCTATCTTATGGTGAGATTGAGTATGGGTATAATCGGGCTAAGATTATACTTAAATTAATATATAAATAATACACATAGGAAACAAATGGAAATTAATTTTTATGATGTACTTTTTGTAGAGGTCCCTCAATGGGGTTCGCAAAGAGTGGATGAGTTTCAACCTATAGCTAGGAGAAAGTCTAATCACATATTGTCATCAACTCCGTGTACTTTGTGAGGATCTTGCCATTTATGAGATACTGAAGGACATAGATACTATTATTACTTGGTGAAGAGCCGAGCTATAGGACAACATGTGGCATGATAAGATGCTTAGTGTACAGTTCCATACCTCAGTGGGACAGTTGACCAACATTAGGACTATTTACACGTTAAAGGAGGTAGCATATCGTTGGGTCACCCGGAGTACTCGAGGAAGATGTGATCTTTATAGCTCTCATGGGGACTCTACTAGTGGTACCTAATTTCTAGACGTGTCTTTCAATTGGCTTTGAGTTGATTTATACTAAAGACTCTTGTGGGGAACATCAAGCCAGGGTATGTGCACACTATGCAGAAGTTCTCTTCTTATGCACAATGTTGGATATAAACGTCAAATCCACCACTAAAGGATCCCGATTTTGGAGACTACCCCTTTTCCAAAGCCTATAACACAGCTGATTTAGGAGCCTAAGCCATAACAGATGTAGGAGCCTATCCCTCAAGTTAGTGTTCCTATGGAGTGAGACACACCAAATACCACACTCATAGATAGCCTCATGTCTCCTTTGAGTCCCTTGCCTTTAGGTGAGGGTTCTATAAAGTTATGGGAGAAGAAGGGTGATAATCCCTCTTTACCCCTCGAGCTTCTTGAGCCTCCACAGGTCGGTGGAGACATGGCTCCTCTTGATGATTTAGTTATTGCTCTTGATCCACTTGACATACTACCATTTCAACCACCACCACTAGCAAATTTTGTACTTGTTTCTCCACTGCCAGATGTTTCATCTTTTTATGTTCAAGACCTAAAGTACAACATTCCCAGTACTGCTTCTTTGAATTCTCTATCTTGAGTTCTGTCACCACCTTATGAATAGTGATGTAGAGCCTAGCTCCAAAGCTAGTTTTATTTAGGAGGAATGATCAAAAAATGATTCTACTTTTGGATAGATAGGAATCATCGATGATTCTTCCTTATGATTAGGGCTAGTTTGACACTTTTTTTATGTATCTTGGGGATTCTTTTTAGGGACCTTACGTATCTAAATTTTATGGTGTATTTATTTGATGATATTCCCTATATTTTCCCTTTATAATGTTTTTTTTTTTAGTGAGAGGGAACAGCGTAATGACGTTCCATGTATATCTATGCTATCTAATGTATATAGACATACTTCAGGGATTGCTCTATGGAAGCAACTACCTGTTAGGTATATCTTGACTTAATTAAAGTTAATGAAAATATGAATTTTGCTATTTTCTTTGTATAGATATGTCTTTTTATAATAGTCTTCTTTATTTTATAAGAACTTTTTATGATCTTATGTCTGATAAACATATCACTTAAGAGAGATCATGGTTTACCCCCACATTGCATTTATTATCCACACAGAGATGCCAAGCCAAAGCCACCACTAGGAGCTCCACAAGAGTAAGATCTACCTCTACCCCCCACCTCCACTACTTCCTCGACAAGATAGATTAGAAGAGGTGATAGCTGCCATGCCTTAAAAGGTACCCTAAACGTGGGAGTCTACTGTACACAATATTATAACTTACGAATGACTATCTTAGTCATTTAGAAGCTTCGATATCATGTGCAAGGCATACTATCATGACAATAGGGGACATTTGTGGAGTTATGCAATTTAAGAAGATAATAAAATAAAACATGTAAGTAATTCTTAAATATTTAAATATTCTTAAAACATGGGCTTCTTGCAAAGTCAAAGGGGCATTCTCCCATCGAAGTCCTAATATTGCATAACCCAGAAAATAAATTCTAAAACCAAGTCTAAAGAAGCTATTTAAAGGAGATTTCTATTGAAGTTTACACTCCAGAATCTTCTTGTGAGCTTCTTCCAAAAATTATCTAGAGTCGCAAAAGAGTTTTACCCAAGAATTGTATGCTCTAGGTTCTAGCCACAAGTAAGTCTTCGAAATAAAAAATCTATTGGTATATAAGCAACAATTTCTTCGTGAAAATATTCCCGTAATGACATACTAGTATAATTAGAATCAAGCAAGTTAATTAAACAAGTATATGAAATGAAATATCCATATGAGCAAACAAACACATATGATTAACTGGAAATCGTATGTTGAACGAATTCACGCCTTGTGTAATATATGGAAATAAAGATGAAAATATAATGAATTATGAATCATAAGATGATATAGGATGAGTTTAAGGTTAAAACAAGTAAGTTGTAAAAGTTTAAGTTTGATTGTAGAATGAATGTTGACGTTCGGATTTTTGCAATTTTTAACAGATGCTACGTCGCCATTTGAAGAATCTACATCGCCGGCATAAAGACAGCGTAGGAAGGAAACAGTAGCGTTTTTCTTAATGTCGAGTGGAACGCCGCAAGTGTATGCGAGCGTTTCTTTTAATGCTAGATAGGAATGCCGCCGGCATAGGTCATGGATTTGCCAGCGTATGTTGTTGGATCTAAATTTTGGGAATTCAAAGCCTTGATGAACGCTACCAGTGTTCGTGTAATTTTTTCCAGCATAAGGTGTACGCCGGTAAAATTAATAAGTACCCCACCGGCGTAGGTGCCGATGTATGGGTAATTTCTATAAATACGAGACGCGAGAAGACGGTTTCGATAAAAACATTTATTCATATTTTTCTTTTGTATAAGAAATTTTTGGAGCGTTTTTGGAGTTCTAGGGTTGGAGAATCATCAAGAGGGTGTTTTTGATCCAAAGTAAGTGATCTTAACCTTCTTCTATGGATTATATACGAATTTGTATAAGTTTTCTTAAGGTTTGGTTGAATTTTGCATGAAGATTCTTGTGAGGAAACCTTAGCACGTGTTGAGATCTGTGATTGATGAATGCAAGTCGGATTTTAGCGATTCAAATCAGTAAGTTTATTTCCTCTATGATGGATTCAAACAAAATACGAGTTAAACAATCCTTATACGTTCTTTATGTTATGCAAATTAGGGTTTTGGTGAAATATTTGGTGTTTGAGGAGTTTTGTGCGGTTCATTGTTGTTCTTGAGGATATTTATGGAGTTTGATCGGAGTAAACGGTGCAAATAGTGGAGATTTCTTCTTAGGTTAGGGTTTTTGGAGAATTCATGTTTATTAGGATATATTGATAATGTGTCCATATCTGTTGATGTCTATATATATATATATATATATGTTAACAGGATATTTAGAGTTTGTGGAATTGTTGTTGGTGTTGATATAGGAGTTTGTGGAGTTTGGGTTGTCTTTGTTGTTGTTGATATCGGATTAAGATTTGATTTATATTCCTGAAATTGAGAATGGTACGACTAATCCCTGCTATTGCTTTTGCTTGTAAGTTTAGTAATGATTGACTGGTTGTAGGAACATAATTTCATAATAAACCTAATTATATTCGGTTTTAATAATTATCTGTTTGGTTGTGCTTGGCTTTGACCAGTAAAGACCTAATAGACAGTAATACTGGTGAGGCACCCTGATGATCTTGGTGTATGGTTATCCCGAGTGGACTCGTGCATTGATATTATTCCGATAGAATTAGGTGTTCTGGATTCAGGGTGTTTGCGGAGTACCCACCCATTCATATATGTATATGATTATTATTTTAAAAAAGTTGTTTGATTTTCAAAGGGTCTGAGTAACTCGAGTTCGGGATTAGAGTATACCTAATACTGGACTATGTTGTTTTGTTGGCTTAAGAAAGATAATAATATGACTGTTTGCATTAGCTTAAGTTGCATGAATTATCTGTCTGTTGTATGTGCATATGCATTTGTTTTTGGATTAGAGTTTTCGTACTGAGCATCGCCGCTCATTCTTTTAAATTTCAGGTACAAGCAAAGGAGATATAGTATATGATCTTTCTGGATATGAGTTATTCTTTGATAATAGGGATGGCGATAGTGGACCCGACTACCTAGCGAAGAGCTAGCTTTCAGATATCAGGATTTCTAAATAAAAAACATGTTTAGGTCATTTGGAGTTGTAGTTGGATGTTTATGTTGGTTTTAAATGAAAAGATTTTGATATAAACAGTTTTTAGTTTCCGCTAAATTTGTTGGCTATGTGATGTCAACTTTGATTTTATGCTTGAACCAGGAGTTTATGTTTTATGAGGTATATGTTTTTAGGTTGAACATGTTTCGTATCTTATGAGATACCCTATGTGTGTTTATAGGTGATAAATGTATTATTGTGAATATTAGAGCCTTTGCGTGTCCTATTTAAGAGAGGATACATGGTGGGTTGTAATGCCTTCAGGTTAGGGCGTTACACCTTGCATTCGAGGTTAAGGAGGTTATAGGCCCATACAACTACCATAAAAGTTTGTAGATTTTCAAGCTCCTACATGCCGCATAATTTTTGTAGATTTACCGGCTCCTACTTACTACCACTACTATTCTCTTGTCCCAAGTGAGAGAATATTAACGAAAATAATGTAACTCACTTCATGTTATGCATGATCAATTTGTTATTGCATTCTTAAATGAGTTATTAACAATTTCAGGGGTGATCATCGAGATATATATACAAACAATTCAACATGGAATTGAAAGTAAAGTTATTAATTAATAATTTAAGTTTCGATATACTTCACTTTCATTCAAAAAACACCACAAATATAAACATATCCCATGATACTTACCACATGCATAATCCATTTTTATCTTTTCCCTATTTTATCGTGCTTCTATGCTACAAGCACAAACATGAATACGTAAAACAAGGAGATAAACTCAAAAACTAGTCTTCAAGAAAAGGTGCTTCAAATTCTTGGTTACCTAAAAAAAAAAAAAAAAACCATGAATGAGTATTTCATAGAGGTTCTACTTAAATTTCTAAGTTTAATTTTTCTATAATTTTTTTCCGATTATGAAAGTTTCAACTTAAAATGGTCATAACTTGCTCATTTTAACTCGGAATTTACGTGTGAGTAGTCATTTTCTAGCTACTTCGAATGCACTATCCATTATAAGGTTATTTTTAATATTTAGGATTATTTAAGCCTAGGAATCCCACGGAATAGATTGCGTCCAGTTGGTTCCAGACTTTGATCCTTTCTAATTTTCAAAGTTTTACTTCATTTAGACTCTCCAAGGTAAGGATAAAATATATCTACCTTTAAAAATCATATAGAAATAATAGTAGTTCATAATACATGCATGATCTTAGTGATGTTGCTTAAAAATAGAACTTTTACCAAAACAATCTTTATGAAAAGAAGAAAAGTTAAGTTTTATGAAAAATAACCTTTAGACTTATAATAAGATCTCCTTTCCTAAATTTTTGTAGACATGAAACTTAACTAAAAATCATAGTCTAATATTTATTTTGAAAACTTGAGTATCTTATATTCATTTCAAAACTTCATGTAACAATTTATTTCACAAAACATGGATTATGAAGAAAATGTTCCAAGTGGTAAATTTTTAGGAACTCCTTTAAGTCTTGATATTTTGAAAAATTTAGGTGAATGTCTTGTCCTAAGTTTTTATTGATAAAAAGATTTCCCAAAAAATAAGATGTTTAGCAAAATTTTGCATACAAAGAATTATCAACATTCGTCCCTTTAGAAAAAAAAAATCCATTTTGGAGACCATATATGTGCATAAACTTAGAAAAATAGTAATAACAAAATCAAGAGCATAAATAGAAATATGGGAGTCTTCGCTTGTTATTAAGACTTCATAGGACTTGAAATACTCCAGTCACTGTATGTAATAAATAAAACAAGCGTAAAGAAATGAAATATAAAAGTCTTAGATTTTTATCAAGGCTTCCTAAGACTTGAAATATTTTCAGTCTCATAAATAAAATTGAATTAGATAACAGGAAAGGTATGGGAGTCTTAGATTCATGTCAAGGCTCCCCGAGACTTGAATTATTCTAGTCTTCTTCGTACTTGATTTTATCAACAAGTAAAATACTACAAATTGACTAGTCTTATTAAAAGCAAGAAAGAAATAATAAGTGCATGAAATAAATAAAGTCATGTTAGTGAGCAATAGGCTATAAAAATATACATACTTGTATACATGCATAAACATATAGAAAAGTTATATCAGTTAACATCATATGAACAATATGAATATAACATGTACATAAGCATGGCATTGTGTAACATGATTTAAATGTATTGCCTTACAATTTCCATTTCCTAACATTATGCATCATGGGGAATTTTATGAAAATTAAAACACATGAAGACATAGACATACATGCCATATATAACAACATATGAAAAGGGTGTTTAGTGCTTTACCTAAAAGAAGAGATGGAATGTGTATGGGTGAAAGAAGAAAAGAGAGTTTGGGAGAGTTTTTAGAGAGAAAATTGAGAGGAAGTTTTAGTAGAGTTTTATTATGTGACATGAGAAGTGTGAAAGAAGTGGTGTCACGCCCGGAGGGTACCCTAAACGTAGCAGTCCGCCGCATATAATATTAAAACTAATGAATGACAACCTTAGTCATGCAGAAGCTTCGATATCACATGCAAGGCATGCTTCCAAGATAGTAGGAGACTCATAGGGGTATTACATTTAAGTAGATAATAAAAGTAAGCAAGAACTTATATAAGTAAACATGAAATCTTCATTTAAATAATAATTCCTTACATCATCTTAGGGGCATTCCCCTACCTTAAAAGTCTATTAACAAAATAATCATAACCATAACATAAGCCTACTATAGAGATTTTTCTTAGAAGTCTATGTTCAAAACTAAATACATATAACATCTCCCAAAAACTCCTAGTGGCTTTAGCTCATACAGGGCTTCTCGGTGCCAACCAAAGATAGTCATACTGTAACAAAAAGCTATAGGGGTATAAGCAAAACTAGCTTAGTGAGATAATCCCCATCTACAGAACATTTCCATATAGCAAACAAGTATTTAATCAAGCATATGAGAATGCACCAATCACATGAACAAACAAAATACACAAGATTAATCGGAAATCATGTGTAGCATGGATTTTATGCCCTCCATGTCGGGGATTGGGAGGTTACAGGCCGATATGACCATCAATATTTGCAGATTTGCTAGCTCCTGCTCGCCCTGTAAACTTTCCGGCTCCTAGTAGCCCATGTAGACTTTCCAGCTCCTACTAGCCACCACTACCACTTCCTCGTTTCCCCACACGAAG
The DNA here is from genome assembly GCA_024138025.1 of Combretum micranthum. Lineage (NCBI taxonomy): Eukaryota > Viridiplantae > Streptophyta > Magnoliopsida > Myrtales > Combretaceae > Combretum > Combretum micranthum. The sequence continues at coordinate 1,358,450 of JAMXBD010000093.1, read as the reverse complement.
AATAGTAGTAAAATAAATGTGACTCACAAATATGATATGCATGAATAATTTTCAATATATATTTAACCGAATAATGTTGAGTTCAAGTTAAAGGCGATCAACCACAATTTTCATCATATCAATACAAGAATCACAATTTATTTATCACCTCTTCTTTCGATATTCTTAACTTATATTCAACCAATCATAAATCCAAGTCACACAACAATTGTTCATTTATCTTTTCCTTATTTTCTAGTGCTACTACTTACAAGCACAAACAAGGAAATGTAACTTAGTAAAGAATTAACTCACTCCATGTCGGTAGATCCTAATCGAAGTAATCTTCCGGAAAGGTGATCTCGGTTCCTTCTTCACCTAAACAAGATGAAATACCCAAAATGAGTTTTTCATAGAATTTCTATTCTTGAAGATTCTAAATCTTTCTTAAAATCGCGGTAAATCGTATAGGAGGAAATTCCAACTTAAAATGGTCATAACTTGCTCATTTTAACTCGGAATTTCACATATGATATATCGTTTTCTACCTATTCGAAAAGATCTATCTATTTCTCTAACTATTTTCATCAAACTAAGTCATTTAGGTTCCAAAAAAGTGGTGACCAGATTCACCACGAATTTTTATAAGCTTGAATTCCTTTTTTTAACAAAAGCTCATTTTGAAGAGATAGGTATTATAATAGTTTGTAAAACCTTTGAAATGTATGTATATATATTTATTGACTCATATCAAATGTATGAAGTTAATGAAGTTGTCTCAAACCATGAAAAAGTAAAGTCTTTTAAAGATTTTGGAAAGTGAGAACTTTTAAAAAATTCATTTTTATTTTTCTTTGAAAATATCTTAAGTTATTCAAATGAGTATTTTCTTTTCCTAAATTTAATTTCCGTAGTCTTTTTGAATTTCTAAAGAATGATTTTTATTTTCTAAGCTTAGTTTCTAGCACTTTTTGAAAATAATAATAATTCTATATTTTAGATAAATAATTTTCTTGTTTCTTAAGATCATTCTATTTTGATGAAAAGAATTTCTAGGACTTGATGAAAAAGTGAAGTTTTTGTAAGACCTTTGTTTATTTCAAAAAGTTATTTCTATATATGTTTATGAGCTCCTCTAGATTTCTTAGAAAAGTTAGTTTAAGAAAATTACTTCCTACTTTTATTCTTAGAAAAGAATTTTTTAAGAAAACCTTTCCTCATTTATTTTGTTGAGACAAAAATCATTATGTTCATGCATGAATATGAATCATAAAGTTATGAAAATATAAAGAAACATAATAACTTAAAAGAATAAGCTAGTAAAGAAATGAATCAAGTATTGGAACCTTAGCTTCATTAAGGTATCTGGGACTAAGAATAGACTAGTCCCATAAAGAAAAAGAAAATGTTTTAACTTGATGAGGACAAGTCTAAGACTACAAAGACTAGTCTTAAAACAACATGAAAGTAAATAAATTGCAAGGAAAGTAAATAAATTGCAAAACAAATGAGCTATATGCTTTAAAAGATATATGTAGCTACATATATATATTTAGATAATTATATAATAAAAGCAACATAAAAGAAATTTGATTCATGAACAAAAACAAAGTATGAACCTATTGTTGCTTTCTTTAACCTTCATGGTTTAGAAAACACACACTAAGCTTATACTAAGTAAATGAACATAAAGAAAACTTGAAGAAATATTACCTAAAAGAACTAAACTTGAGAGAACTCTTGGGAGAGAATTCTTGAAGAATTTTGGGAGAGTAACTTTAGTGTATGAAAGGTGTAAAAGAAGTGGAAGAAAGACGGGGTAATTATAGGAAAATGTGGGAGGTTAATTGTGTTAATTAAATAAATGAAAATAAAACAAATTGAGGGTAAGAGAGGGGGGGCTGGCACAAATTGTAGAGGGGAGAGGAAGAGAAACTTATTTTTGTATTTTTGTTAATGAAAAGTAAGATATGAAAGATGTGAAGTTGTATTAGAAATGAAAATTGTAAGAAAGTAGAAGTATGATTTGTAAGAGTAGGTTGTAAGAAAAAGTAGAGATTAATAAATAGTGTAGAATAGTAGTAAATAGTGTAATGTAAAGTAGACATGATAATTTAAGCACCGATAGTAAGAAAAACGAGTATAAATGCGATATCTGATATTTTTAGATACCGAAAAATTATGAAATTGATATTTTTAAAAATATTATATTTTTACGAGTCTAACGGTATATTCGGAATATTTTTACTATTCCAAGCCCTGGGACACGTTTTTCAAGAACTGTGTCCGATCGGGTTCAAAACGAGTCGCGGTTTTACTAAACTGATCTTTTTAAGCTTCCTTAGATAATTACGAACTATTCTACTCACTAAACTCTTTCTTACTTTCTTAGGGTTTCTTAAACAGGGATGCCGACTTGAACGGTTACGATTGACTAGGGTTTTGTTGACTTTGGAATTCCATTGACTTCTAATTAGGGTTTGAGCTTTAATTGTTCACAAAACTTCGGGGGTTTACAAATGGAGGGAAATGAGATATTTATAGATGAAAATGAGATGATTTTAAGTATGAAATTAAATGAAAAAGAAAAGAAAAGTGATAGGTATTTGGGTAGGTTAGGGGGAGGGGGGTTGTATGTTGGCATCGACTAAGAAAAAAGAGAGAGCGAGAGAAAGAGTGAGAGAAATTTATTAACATATGATTGAGAAAAGTAAAAAGTAAGTAAAATATGGTAAAAACTTGTATTGGTGACATGAGCTTGAGGGGGTTGAATCTTGATGTGAATTTTTAGGGTTTTCTAATTGAAATGATATGGATAAAATTATTGTTTGATAGGTTCCACGAATAATAAAATTAAACTAGTTTGCAATTAGATTATAGAATAATAGGATCCATGATCTATAAAATAATTACAATGTTAAAATAATCACAAAATTCTACAAATATAGTTCACTACAATTCTATATCACTCAAGAATTGATAAGAACTTAGGAATAAAGAGAATCAAATCTCAATACTCATAAATACCACAAAGGGTTCATGCATAAAAAGTGTTCTAAAATCTCAATCAAAAGAAAACTGATATGTTTTACCTACATTATAAAGGAAACAAGAAAAAACTCAAAAAAAAAAAAAAAGAAACTAAGAGAAATTGCAAAGTCCGAACAAGAAAGGCTAGCGGCCTATATTTATATGCTAGTGACTTATACTGCATTAGTTAGTGACTTTGGATGTTACTATTTAAAATTTTGACTCTATGAACTTTGAAGGCCGACGGCCTAAAGTCCTACGATGGCGGCATAAATGCTCAATGCTAGCGGCGTATAGGTGTTTTTTCAACATTTGTTCATTATTCCTTCATTTTTTTCCTTTCCAACAATGTCAAGCTTGTTGATTCCTATCATTACCCCCTAGGTTTAAGAAGATTCGACCTCAAATCTTGACCCTTCAATCTCTGAACTTCTAGAGTTAGATTTAGATTTCTCATTCGACTAGTCCATACAAACAAACTCCTCAAACCTTTCATCTTCTTAACATGTACCATCTTTGTCTGTCGTACCTCTATGGGACTCATAGGTAGTAGCTTGTATATTTTGCCCCGTTACCGAATAGTATATTCGTTTTTGTACCCGTTAAAGTTAGCTCTGAGATTATACTGCCATGGTCTTCCAAAGATCAAGTGTGTAGCATCCATAGGTACTACATCACACAAGAATTCATCAGTATAATCACTAATAAAAAGAGGTACATGAACCTGTTTATGCACATGAATAGCTTCCTGATGACTATGCCAATGAAGAGCACGTGGACTTGAATGATGCTCTACCTGCAACCCCAGTTTAGAGACCAATCTAACAAAAATAACATTAGTGCAATTGCCACTACTAGTTACAGTCAAACAAGTTTTTCCCTACGCTAGACTCTAAACATAAAATAAATTAGTTTGCAGATCTGGAATCACATCCTCCTACTCAAGCACTACATCCTGGAAATTCAAAGGAACATTTAACATGTCAATGTCCTCATTATCTAGCTCTTTTTCCTCACTACTATTTCATTCTTCTTCCTCGCTCTCAATCTTATTCTCCTTCATGATCATAACTTTCTTATTAGGACATTGAGAAGCGATGTAGCTATGTCCCAAATACTTGAAACATTTAATATCCCGGCTCCTTCACTATTGTGTTTGATCAGGTGCCTTGTCATCCACCACTTTTCCCTTGTTCTTCTCTTTACCATCCTCTTTCTTCTCCTCCTCATCTAACTTACTATAGTGATATGATTTCTGAGACCATCTGCGTTAATGCCTCTCAACTTTACTAGCCAACTTAATTACATCCTCCAGGGTCTGATAGTATTGGAGTTCTGCTACACTGGCGATATCCATCTTTAACTTATTAATGAACCGAGCTATAGATTCATATGAAGATTCTCTAATGTCACACCTTGCCATCAAAGTTTCAAAATCCTTCACACATTCTTCTACACTCTGCTTCCCTTGCCTTAAGGACTGTAACTTCATCAACATCTCCTATTTATAATAATCTAACACAAATGTATGTCTCAGTAATCTTTTCATCAAAGCCCCATGAACGTACCTTTTCTTCATCAGCTTATCACTTATCCCACCATAAATTAGCACAATCAGAAAATGCCTACGACACCATCTTCACTTTCATGTGCTTATCCTAGTCATATTAGTCACATACCTTCTCCACCCATGGCACTTAATCTAGAAATTCCTCTGGTTATTGCTACTAGTGAAAGGTGGAATTTTCAGCTTAATTTTCTTAATTCCCTTACGTCTGTCGTCTCTATTTCCTCGCCTCCTAATCCTTTCATTATTCCCATTAGATTCACCACTAGAATGTCTCCCATGATTGGATCAACTATGACTTGCTCATCTCTAACTTCCAATCTCTTTGGGATTCTTCTCATATCTTCTTGCACCCAATTAAACACGGTTTGCAACTACATAAATTCCTGCATAGCCATAACATCTCCTTCATCACCATTGTTGTTGTTATTATTTCTGCTATTCACGCAATTGCTACCATCAAACGACATCTTTTTAGCTAATCGGTAGCAACAACATAACAAAATTCAACAACACAATTCATAGAAAAAAAATATCAACCCAACAAACCTGGAATAAATCACATCGAATAATAAACTCTGCAAACTTTTGCTCTAATACTAAATCTGACGCGAGCTTGAGGGGGTTGAATCTTGATATGAATTTTTAGGGTTTTCAAATTGAAATGATATGGATAAAATTATTGTTCGATAGGTTCCAAGAAAAATAAAATTAAACTAGTTTACAGTTAGATTATAGAACAATAGGATCCACGATCTATAAAATAATTACAATGTTAAAAAAATCACAAAATTCTAATGACAGGGTTCACCACAATTCTATATCACTCAACAATTGATAAGAACTCAGGAATAAATAGAATCAAATCTCAATACTCATAAACACTACAAAGGGTTCACACATAAAAAGTGTTCTAAAATCTCAATCAAAAGAAAACTAATATGTTTTGCCCTAGGGCTTACATTATAAAGGAAACAGGGAAAAACAAAAAAAAAAAAAAGAAAAAAGAAACTAAAAAAAATTGCAATGTCCGAATAAGAAAAGTCGATGACCTATATTTATATGTTGGCAACTTACACTGCATGAGCTGGTAGCTTTGGATAGAAGCATTTAAAATTTTGAATTTGTGAACTTTGAAAGCCGGCGACCTAAAGTCTTATGCTGGCAGCATAAATGCTCAACGCAAGCAGCGTACAGGTGTTGTTTCAACATTTGTTCTTTGTTCCTTCGGTTTTCCTTTCCAACAACATCAAGCTTACTAATTCTTATCAATTGGTAAAGTAAATGTAAGAATAGGTATGTAAGATGTAGGAGATAGGCGTAAGAATAGTTGTAAGAAAAAGTATAGTAAAGTGAATAGTAGTGAGTAATAATGAATAGTAAACAAGACAATTAAATTACCGATAGAAATAAAAATATGTGTATAAAAGCTATATCAAATGTTTTTATGACCCATCAAATTGTATCTCATGAAGGCCTGAAATGATTGAAGTTTTGCCGAATCTGATAGTTTTATGGTATGTATTAACTACTCAAGTCATAAAACGAGTTTATCTTATTTTTTTTCTAATTTTTTAGGATACTAGAAATTGTTTGATCAGTTTAAGGGTTTGAGGTTGATTTAGTTTGACTTTAAGGTTCAAGGTTCGATTTTGACTCTAAGACTATCATAAAATTTAGGGGTTTACACTAGTTGTTATTGCTTGCTTGGCAAATTTAGCTAAACTTATAACACAAAGACACCAGCTGGCCTCAGCTCCAACTGTAGCACCACTACCACCTATTAACGAGCCACCATTGCCAGCTCTAGCAGAACCAACACCAGTACCACTACCACCTCCATTGCTATGCTACTTAAGTTTATAAAGTGCAACTGCTACTTTGATGGATCTCATGGCTAGCTTGATGATGCTGAGGATTGGTGGCTCAAGTTGAGAGATCATTTATAGCTTTTAAGGTACTCGAGAACTTAAAGGTTGAATATGGTACTTATATGCTTAAATTGTGTGCACGGACTTGGTAGGAGTGCTGAGGGAGGGACTTGGCCAACCTAATCACATGGGAGATCTTTCAAAGTATGTTCTTGAAAGAGTATTTTCTCAAAAGTTTAAAAGTGCAGTACAATGTTGATTTCTTGCATATATCTCAGCGTGGAGACATCATAGATTATTATGAGACTGAATTTAGTAAATTGTTTCAACATGCTCTAGAGTCATATCAGAATAGTGAAGAATTAAAAATGCAGGTATTTCTTAGTGGTTTAGATGGTGATATGAGATGTAAATTGGAAGAATTTAGGATCAATACTTATCAAGCATTAGTGGAGAAAGCTCGTGTGTTGGAAAATGATAGAAAAAGAAAGAATGTTCAAGTGGCGAAAAAGGTGAATATTTTTGGAAAAAAGGTCATTTGAAGGATTAGGGTTCAAAAGCAAATTTAAGAAACTAATGTTTCAAAAGTCTTCTTTTGGTAAGAAGCGCAAGGCAAGCCAAGATACAAAGAGTTGGACATATAAGGGAGATCATAGGCCCAAGCACTATGCTCAATTGAAGAATAAATATTTCTTTTGTAGAGATTTGACACATCAAATTAGTGATTGTCCCAAGAAAGTAGTCACTACTTGCTTCATCTGCAAGCAGACTAGACATTTCCCTACCACTTGCCTAAAAAATAAACAAACACAATCAAACTGTTAGTTAGTAAAGGAAACAATTCAACTAAAAAGAAGCATGGCGGACTAAATGATCGTTATAGTGGATGACTATACAATCTTGAGGGTACTTGGGATTATGAAGATGATGATGATTAGATGCATGAGTCAGTAATAATGGATAATGAAGACACTTATTCCTCTAAACTTATAGCAAGTACACACTTAACCCTAAATTTTAATTTTGATTTATGAGTTTCATAAATGTACAACCATATTAAAAACGCTAAGACCTTTAAAAGACTTATAGGTAGCATGTTGCTAGATAGGAACTTGATAACTATATGATAGAGTCAAAAGACTTTTATCCTTTATGGTTATTTAGATATAATTAATATGTATTTCATGTGATTTAATGAAGAAAAGGATACTAAATTGCGAAATATTCATTTCAAGGCTTAAAGAATATAATTGGAAGAGTTTAAGATAAATTAAGCGAAATTGAGGCAAATTTGACAAAGTTTTGATCAAGAGCTAAATTTTGCACATGCACTACCTTGTGCATGCCCATGATAGAGGTAGCGAACAAACTAGTAGGCTTTCAGTTTTCAGCCCCTCCTTTAGAACAAGTAAAGAAGATTGCAGGGAACAAATCAATGAGCAAGTAAATTTGTGCCCTTGCTCTAGTATGGCCATGTAGAGGCCAGAGAAGAGGGGAAAAGACACAAATTGAAGTACTAAGTTCTACCCTTGCTCAAGCATGGCTATATAGCTTCGCCCATGCACCTTGTAATTCCTTCATGTCAGTGGAATTGATTCCTACCTGCCTTTGAGCATGGTCGTGTAGCCCTGTTTCTATCCTAAACTATAAATAGCTGACTTGTTTTTGTATTTCACAATCTGGAGACCTATTCTCAAGCCTTAAAGGAGAAAAACTATGAACTTCAAGAGAGAAGTGTTGTACTTACATTGGAGGTCACAAAATCATCATAAAGGGTTTATGGTTTTCATCATGTTTACTTATTACTCTTCTAGATTTTATGTTTTCACTATAAACCATGGAGGAGTATTTCTTTATACCCTAAATCTTATGAAACCCTAAACCATGTGATTAAATTGTTCATTGATTGATAGAAAGCTTATGACTTTGCATCTATTCATGTATTTTGATTATCTTGATATTAATTTATACGTGCAAATTAATTGCAGGTATAATTCTTGTTAGATGGAAAAATGTTTCATCTAATAGAATAGATTTTCACGAATAAAGAAATTGCATGTTTTGCCTAGAGGTAAAAAAAACTTCAATTTTATACATAAAGATTAAATCTTTACTTGGAAATTATGAACTTTAATACAATCTTATACAACATTAGTGAGGGAGAGGTCTCCACTATCTCATGTAGGGTTGAGAATTACTTAACTCTAGTGAGTAATTAGTTTAATTGAGAATTCTTGTAGTGCAAAATATAGACAATATTTTAATCGATGTTTTATTATAAGAAAACCAAGGTTTTTGGTAGATCAAGATGAAGGGTATGTTTTGTGATTGAATACGTTTGGTGAAAAGCACTCATAATTAATATAGGGTTGGCTAAGTTAGTTCATTAGTAGTTAAATTATTAATCTCACATAAAGAATTAGGCTAAATAGTAGAAAATTGGTAATACTAGTACTTTCTTTCAAGATCTTAGAAGACGACACCCGTAGTTATTCTATTCTAAAATTGATACGTGTGTCGCCTTAGAGCTTGTCATAAGATTTATATTGGGTTTTATTATTTGACATGATGAACACGCTTTCATCAAGTTTTTGGCACCATTGCTAGGGATCTGGCAATGTAATATTAGGAAATACCTTAATATCTACTATTTTAGTCATTTTTTTTTTATCTATTTTATTTCTTTCCCCTTTTCCCATCTTTTGAATAACTTTAACTCATGATTTTTTACTTCTATAGTGCATGACAAGGAATCTCCCATCTTACATTATTCATCTAGACCTTGAGATCAAGAAAACACTTTGCAGGATTCATAAGAATAAGGTTGCTAAATCTTCACGGTAGTTGGTGATAGAAGGAGAAATAGTGATAACAGAAGTTAACATAGAGTTAAAAGAAGAAGAACTACCTAAAGAGTCTTTAGACATTAAGACAGAATCATTCGAGAGTAGTGAAGATCAAAACATAGAAAGTGATGGTAGAGGAACCTCCTAAGACTAATATGGACTATGCAAGGCCTACACTTGATGACACTAGGCCAACTATTGTAAAGCCTCTCATTAATCCGAACAATTTTGAGACTAAGAGTATAGTGATTCAACTTCTGTAATAGCACTATCAATTTGATGGATTACCTAATGAGGACCCACATGTACATAATCAGAATTATATAGAAATTTATGAGACTTTAAAAAATAATGTGTTTGTTGTTGATGTAGTATGTCTACGATTGTTTCCCTTTTCACTAAGAGGGAAGGCTAAAAACTGGTTGACATCCCTAGATCTTAGAGCTTTCACCACTTGGGAGGACATAGTTAAGCACTTTATAAATAATTATTTTCTACCATGCAAAACTGCTAAGCTCCAGAATGATACCTCATCCTTCATGCATCAAGACGCTAAGACCTTATACGATGCTTGGCAGAGGCGGAAAAAGTTGTCAAAGAGATGTCCACATCACCAATTACCTCCCTAGATGCAAGTTCATACCTTTTATAATGGTTTGAACCTAGCCACTTGCCAATTATTTGATCCTATGACTAGCATCGCTTTTAACTATAAGACTCTAGAAGAATCCTTGAAGTTATATGAGGATATGTAATGATTACATTAGAACCCTTAATTATAGGATGATTCGAACTATATTTAGTTGATATTTTTAAGTGAAAATCATCTAGAATTGGTACACAAATGACTAAACTGTTAATTTCATGTAAGATGGAGCAAATTTGATGAGTGTGACCCAAGATCCATACCCCTCGTAGCAAGGGTGGTGGCTAAAGAATTGGAGATCAGAAAGGCAAACATCCCTTACTATACCCCATATTGAGGGGCATATCAAGTAAACATAGGAATAGGAGCTACTACATCCCCTACCACTCACATATCTACCCAATTTTGTGACTAGATTGTACCATGCCCCTTGCCACAGGGCATATGGAGGGGTATATCAAGTCATGTGCCTTAATTTATTTTATTTGTCTTTGATTCTTTTGGCCACACACACACACATATATAGCATCGATAATTTAGAAGAGGAGAGTTGCGAAGTTTTCTAAGGATTTTAAGAGGTTTTTCTAATCATTCATAAGGGTAAACAAGTCAAGGGATTTAAGATCCAAGCCACATAAGATTTGATTCATAAGGTTGTATTCATGAATTCCACTTTCTCTTATAGATTTTATGTTTCTTTTGTAAATATCATGGAAGAGTAGACTCTAGATCTAAGTCTTGTTTGGATTCTAATTTTGTCAAGTGATGAGGATTTGCTTTTAACGAAAATCTTATTGATGTTCTTATATTCAATTGCATGTTCTTGGATTGTTTCTTAGATTCATATGTCTGGAGTAAGAATTTATGTTTGATATCATCTTAGCTAATTAAGAAATTGCTTCTATGATCAGGTCTATGCAACTGATGAGATTTGAATTTAATTCTAAAGATAGGATGGCAATAATCTTCTATTAATTATGGAATTGTTGATGAGTTCGTGTCCTAATGCGATCCTATGTTGCTATTAATTGAGGAGAGATCTTAAATGATAAACCTAGGGTTAGATATGTTGATGGATTTGATAGAATTGTTAACTTGCTTTTGGAACTCAACAACATAAGAACTCATTTTGATAAATTTTGGATTATAAGGATTCACATAATGAAATAGAAGTAGAGCAAGATCTAGGTTGTTTTGATTTCTTGAATTAAACCTTGTTTTTTGCTACTAATGATCTTTGCTCGCTTGTTTCTCTATAGAATTATAGTAGTTTCTTGTTAATAGTATAGAAACAATCATTTCTTTAGGGTAAATAGATAGTAGAAAAAGAGTCACTACTGGTAACTGTTCTTTCCCTGTGGACAACCCTAATCCTAATGTTATATCACATTTACGATATGTGTACTACCTATTGCCTCATAGTAGAACTAACAACGGGTTTTTACAAATTTTTGAAACTATGTTTTGGGAACATCAAGTCTATTGGTGTTGTTGCTGGGGAAGGAACGAGTATTAGGAAAGCTTTTTTCCTACTAATCTAGCCATCTTATTTTTGTTTGTGCTTATTGCTTTGTCTTACCATGCTTTTGGTACTAATGGTTGCTTGATTCTTTATTATGCAATGTATGACCCGGAACCGTGCTAAGAAAATAGTTGATTTTAATCTAGAACTGGAGAGGACAATTCTTAGATACCAAAAGAAGAACAAAGACACAATCGAGTCATCACCACAAAGTGTTTAGTTGAGGAGATGGTTGACTCGAATGAGAACCATGGTCAAGAGTTTAATCAAAGCAATCTCAACTTGGTTCCTGAGCTCCCAAGAACAAATTCTAACTTTGCAAGACCAACTTAAGTGGGGATAAAATCCAGCATAGTCTAAACACATGTTGATACCAATAACTTTGAATTGAAGCCAGTTGTGATATAAATGGTACAACAATATGCTCAAAGACTGCTAAATTTAGAGCTGACATCCAATCCTATTCAACATGACATGGAGACCTTATATGAGACATGGGAGAGGTTCAAAGAATCGATGAGGAAGTGCCTACACCGTGGGATTCTTGAGTGGCTACAAGTACAAATTTTCTACAATGGGCTCAACTATTAAACAAGGAAAATGATAGATGCTGCAGCTGGTGGCACTTTGAACCATAAGACACCGAAAGAAAGCTTGACCTTGTTTGAGGATGTGGCCACTAACAACTATGAGTGGTCATATACATAGAGTAGAGAGAAGAAGGTTGCAGGTGTTCTTTATGTGGATATGGCCACCACAATCATCGTCTCAAAAGGGGGTCTAGTAGGATTAATCTAAAGCTATCATACCACGTGTGCACTCGTAATATAAGAAACATCTTGTCAGTAAGAGTGTACAAGATGCGATCTATTCATTAATGTTTATCATTTGAATGATATATTTCCATATAATGATATTACTAGATTTTAACTATGGAATCCGATTTTTTATTTTTTACCAAGATTGCAGAGAATCGGTATCTCTTACCAAATAGTGAAAATGGGGTTTCAAACTTACAACTTACAAATTTCAATTATTTATACACTTTAATTAATTTACATTCTAAGTCTAACATAACCTATATTTTTATCTTCAATAGAGTCTATTGGAGAAGCTCTCTTCACACATTCCTAGCCCAATCCTAGCTAGTATTAATTCTGCACAAAAATTGTTGGGGGGTGAGCAAACCACAAGCTCAATGAGATAATCCAAACTTATTACATATCAAACAAGTTTATAATCAATCATATGAAATACATCAATCAAGCATATGTACAATTACAAGCCCAGATAACCCCGAATCCAAAGCAGGATGAAGATTTACACCCTCTCATCGGGGTTGAAGGAACACAATACTATGGCCCACCTACCCAGGAGAGACTAAGCATATAGGAAAACAACAATACTCACTTTAATTATCACTTTAAATTTATCATATCTTAACACTCGTTTCCTGTTTTTAGCCTTAGAAACTCTACTAAGTGTTAGTCATTTCAAAGCGATACCATAAGTGACGTCCTTTATTTACCATTTAGTTCCTATGGTGCCGATAAAATAAAGGGAATCTTACATCGAACTAATAGCTTATTTGCCTAGAAAACCAAGCATTATTAGAAATCTGAAACACTAACATGCAATAGGCTGCCACTTACTCAAATGCCATATGCAAATCGTGCAATGCATGTTCATTTCATTTATATTATCAATAGTATTTAATCAGGTTTAAGGTGATCAATCATTATACAGACAAGCACCATGCTATACAAGTAACAAGTGCATACATAATTCTATTATCACTATCACTAAAGTAGCTTAGCATCCAACAATTCATACAGCATACAATTCCCGTAAACCCATACAACAAAATCTTGCTACTATCTTCCATCTAAGATACAGCTAAGTTATAAGCACAAACAATGTAATAAGTCTAAGTTACTCACCTGTTCATACTGGCTAACCGTAATAATCAACGGGAAAATCCTCACAAGTATCAAAGATACCTATTGAGATGAATAAAAATATTCATCAACAAAACATAATTATATAACTAAACTCCTATGAGTGTCTAAATGTCCTATATTGGTATTTAGTTTTATTTCTATTACTATATTGATCCTTTAATGGCCTTATGATAAAAATTATTATTTAACATTTTATTTTCATTTTGCTTTTCTTGATCTTGTTTGATATGTATATATTTATTGCGTAGTTTTAGAATTTGTATTCAGTAGATTGATATTATCATTACTATTATCATTACTTTTATATCGTTCTTTAGTTAACCTATTATGGTAACTAGTTTTTATTTTCTATTGTTTAGTATCATTATGTTTCTCTTATTCTACTTCATATAATTATTTTGTCATTTTTAGATATCACATTATTTATAATTTTAACTTATTTAGATTTTCATTCTTATATATTTATTTATATAAAACAAGTATCAAATAATTATCATATCCTATAATAATATTATTTTCTAATGGTTTTTAGAATTTAGTACTTTACAAATATTTAACCTATTTCTTTTTAAAATATTTATATTTATTTTGTTTATATATATATATATATATTCTGTTTTGGTTAAAATAAACTTCGTTCAGGAGTATAAGCCTGTACGTTGGCTCTAACGCCGCTAGTGTTGAAACCTAGATGCTGGTGTCCTTATATTTTATATGTTATTTGTATCAGTTTATGCTGGCTTAAGACAACCAGCTTTACAACGTATGCCGGCTTCTATGTTGTCAGCGTTGAATTCAAATTTGTTGGTGTTCTTTCATTTTATGTAAAATATATATATATATATATATATTACGTATCTTATATTTTCAGTGTAAGCCATCTCAACACCACTGGCCTACCCGTGTATGCTGCCGGCATTGAGTGCTTATACTACTGGCGTATAGGTAGTGTTGCCATTGTTCATCATCTTCTACAAGTTTCCATGATTCGAAACTTATATTTCTTATTATATATGTATGTGTGTGTGTGTGTGTGTTATACTTGTATTAAACTTCTTTTAAGTGTTCTTACATGCTCAACAAGTATTTTTCATGATATAACAGTAGATATAACATCATAGAATCCTCATATCATATGATTTCCTAGCTCCTACGTATCGTAATACAAATATAGAATGTCAAAGTTGGATTTTACCTTGTTTGTCAGCTTTCTCTGTCTTCTTTGATTAAAATTTCTATTATTTATAGGGTCACATCCTATAGTTCATTCATCTATTCATCTTTCTAATAAGCTTAGGAGTTTACATAGTTTTTTAGGATCATTTATTCGTAACTTGCTCCTAAATGCACATAGATGACCATATATTCTAGGGATTTAGATCTTAGGATTTATTTTGTTGCATGTATCCTTCTGTAAACCCCCAAATTTTTGGAATCGGTTTAGCCTAAAACCCTAAAACAGAAGTCAATCGAAACTCTAAAGGTCAACAAAACCCTAGTTAGACGTAATAGCTTAAGTCTGGCAATCCTGAATAAGCAACTCGGTAAAAGTAAGTAGAAGTTTAGAATATAGAATAGTGCGTAATTATATAAGGAAGTGTAAAAAGATCAGATTAGTGAAACCGTAACTCGTTTTGAACCCGATTGGACACAGTTCTTGAAAAACGTGTCCCGAAGCCCGGAATAGTAAAAATATTCCGAATATACCGAGAGACTCGTAAAAATATAAGGTTTTCAAAAATATTAGTTTTATAATTTTTCGGTAAGTAAAAATAACAGATATCGCAATTATATATTATTTTCTTACTACCGGTACTTTATTAGTCATATCTACTTTACATTACACTATTCATTACTATTTTACACTATTCTTTTCTCTCTACTTTTTCTTACATCTACACTTACAAACACCATAACATATAACATTTACTTTTTACCTTTCTCATAACTTTATTTTATATCTACCTTACTTATTACTTCTTTTAATCCACAAAATACAAAAAAATAAAACACTCCCTCTCTCCTCTCTATGTTGGCTGGCGCCTATCCCCTCCCCCTCTTCCTCAATTTGTTTCAATTTTCTTTTATTTTAATCATACAAAAATCACTCCACAATTTCCTATAAATACCCTATCCTCTTTCACTTCTTTCACACAATTACTACCCATAAATTCCTTACAAAAACTCTCTTAAAATCTCCTCGCAAAACTCTCTCAAATATCCTCCCAAAAACTCTTGCAAAATAATTCCAAAACAACTTCTACCTACAACAAAAATCAAAACCACATAACACTACCAAAGTCTTCTTTAGGTAATCATCTCCTATTATTTTCTTCTTCTCATGTCATGTAACTTTACATGACCATAGTGTGAGTTTCCAAAGACTAAATGTTATGGAAGCTACATTATGTTCATGTATTGTTCATGTTCATGAAAATCTATCTATGTTTATATTATTGTTTTTGTTCATATCATTGTTAATATATCTAAGTATTATTATCTATATCTATATATATATACATACATATTTTTTAGAGCATATAAGCTCACTTGCAATTTATTTATTTTATGCAATGCAATTTATTTATTTATTCCATTGCAATTTATTTATTCCTTGTTATTTTAAGACTAGTCTCTAGTCTTAAACTTGTCCTCATCAAGTAAAAACAAATTTTTCTTTCTTTAATTTTATTTTTATTTTGGGACTAGTCCACTTCTTAGTCCCAGGAGCCTTGAAGAAGATAAGACTCCCAATACTTGACTTTATTATTTATGTTATTTTTGTTTCCTATTATTTCTCATAAATCATGTTCATTTAAATTGTTGTCCAAAATTTCAAGTTCTAAAAATAATTAACAAAATGAGATTTTATCACTTAGAGATAAGTTTATGTGAAGTATAAAATCTATGATTTGACAAAAATAAATTCATTTCTTTTCAAGTTACAAAAAGAACCCACTACAAATTTTAAAAACTACTTTTGCTATGAAAAGCTTCTTAAATCCTTTAATATTCCACTTTTTTTTTTCAAAAGAAAATAACTGTTGGTACAAAAATGATTTGTATGAAAAACATAACATGAGGAAAGGATGAGGAATTTTCAAATAAAGATCATTGCAAACAAATAGATAAAGAAAATTGTATAGGAAAAATAAATAGGAAAAATAGTATTAATATAGAAAACTTAGAGAGAAGAAAATTTATTTTCAAAAAGTTACTTGGGAAAAATAATAAAGCAAACATAAAGCATCTTTGAAAAACAAAAGAAACAAAATATTCATTTCAAGATATTTACAAAAATGAATTCTTGTAAACTATATTTTTCTAAAACTCCAAAACCGACATTATTTTACTCAAGAAACATGATTGGACAACAAACACTTAAGCATGAATAAATATGAGCTATGTAACTATAAAAAGAGGACTTTTCAACTATATAGATAACGAAGTATTTATCAAGCAAATTTTGAATGATTAAACCAAAGTTGTTTTTGAGTTAGAAAATTCGTGGTGAATTTCATCGCCACTGTTTTGGGGCCTAAATGGTTTAGTTTGACAAAAATAGTTATAGAAATGGATAGATCTTTTCGAGTAGGTAGAAATCGGTATATTATATGCGCGATTCCGAGTTAAAATGACCAAGTTATGACCATTTTAAATTGGAACTCTCCTTTATACGAACTTTAACGTTCTCATGACATTGTTTTGTCAAAATTCAAGAAAATCATCAAGGAATACTCATTGTGGGTATTTTCTTTGGCTATGTGACTTTGAGGAAGGATACCTATATCCGAAGATTATTTCGATTGAGTGGAGTGTGTGAACGACTCATCCATATAGAAGAATAGTCGACATGGCATCGTGAGTTTATTTCCTTAAAAGGCTATACTTGTTGTGCTTGTAAATTAGTTGCATTAGAATTAGGAAAAAAACAAATGAATATGTATGTAAAATAATTCTTTGAAAGAATCCTAAGAATATCGCGGTCAGAATTGATTTAAATGCTTGTTTTAGTATAACACTTGATTTGTATGAAATTCTTTGATCGCCTTAAATTCGATAATAATAATGTTATGATATAATAAACAAATGGATTCATGCATACCACGAAGTGAGTCACATTACATTGGATTATTATCCTTGGATGAGAAGGATAGTAAGCTCAGCTCGAAAGCAACATTTAGCAGAGTATCTGAAAGCGATTGCTTGGCGGCGTTAAGGAAATGCTTGGTGGAAAATCCGAAAGCAAAGTTCAATTCAAGTAGACTTTGTATGCTTGGCGATATTGGTCGTAAGCATAAATCTTTGTTACTAAAACTACTTGTTTTGAGGTTATGTATCACCAAACCCCGAATGGACGGCGCAAGTCCATTCAACATATAGTTCCCGGAAAACTATATGCATTGTTTGCCCACATGTATGTTGCATCTCATATGATTGCTTAAACCAACTTGTTTGAAATCTTGTTACAAAGTTATTTATGGAAATAGTTCTCACTAAGCTTGTTAGCTTATACCCCTATTGATATCTTTTGCAGTTCCCTTATCTGTGGTTGAAGCCACGAGAACCCTGCAGTCAGGTAATTCTTTTTGGAAAAGGAAATTCTAGATAAAGTTTAGTGTTGGATAAGATGTATAACATTCTTGTAATAGAGTCGTGAAAAAGGGAAATACCCCTAAGTTTGTAAGATCGTTGTTATAAGTGAATGAATATTATGAATCCTCTTTTCTTAACATGTTAGTATATCTTATTAAGCTTCATAATCTCAGGTATGGTCCTCTAAACTTGTGAGGGCACGCTTTACACTTAATATCAAAGCTTTTGGGAATGGCTAAGGTTGTCATACTTAAGCTTTAATATCAAGTGTGGCGGACTGTTACGTTTAGGGTACCCTTTGGGGCGTGACACCTTCTATTCTCATTCCGATCATATATCATTTCTCTATGGCATCTAGATTATATGTTCTTTTATCATGATATCATTTATGTTCATAAGATAATTCCCCATAGGTATCATAATGGTCATATAGGCTAGATTTTATTATCTAGGTAAGGTTATAGGTATATTTTACTAAATATAGTATAGGTTAGATTATGAAACTTACATGATAGTTTAGAAACTTCTATAAGAACCAAAACTACCATAAGTACGTTAGGTTTTAGTTAGTTAAATTCTACTTAATGCATTACATTATAAAGTTACTCTACTAGTCATAGCTCTTAGTATATACATGACAAGTTCTACGTATTATAAATGTTAATACTATAGGGGTTTTCATGGTTATTGTTATTCTATACTAAGTACAACACATTTTTATCATAGAATAAGGATTACTCAAATTTAATAATTCATTAAATGCCCCTCTATAACTCATATAGTAACTAAACAAATAGAGATACATGGCTAATTTCTAAGCATTAATTTCCTAGTTTTCTACATAGTTGGAATATAAGATATAATATAGGATAAGAATTACCTTGATGGAATAAAGCTGGTGTGGACAAACACTCTTCCTCAACAAGAATTGATCCTTTGGAGTATTCTATTTGAATTTGGTCTAGCAATTTAGAGTCCTCATGGTATGGCTTATGGCGAAATTATAGAAAGGTAAAGTGGGTTTTTTTTTTAGATGTTGATTTATGGTGGGGCTTGGTGGGAGAAAAGGAATTGTTTGTTTTGTTATTTGACTTGCTTTCGTGGATGGGAATAAGTAATTTATGGGTTGAGTTTTTGGGAAATTGTGAAGCTTTTTTGTTTGTTCATTACTTTCATTTATACAAGTCTTAAATAGCTATATGGATGATGCTTGTGTTGGTTTGTACAATGATGTTTTTAGTTGGTTGAAATATATTTTACGTTTGCAATTTGGGGCTTCATAGTTGGTTTTTTGTGTTTTTGGTAACTAGGATTTTAAGTCAACAATTATTACTTATGTGGCTATTTATTAGATCTCAAATGGTCAAATTGTCAAACATTATGGGCTTGATTGGCTATTAATATCTCCTAGAGGCTGCATGGTGATGAAGAGAAAAAATAATTGAGCAACATGTGACAAGTTGTCTTCCGTTACAACCATGAATCACCGGAAAGAAAAAAAATTGCAATTATTTTGGACAATTTGCTTTAAGTTTGTATTCTTTCATTTAATGCAAGGGGCATTTGGTATCTTATGAATGGCCCATATGTATTTGGTTTGTTGAAATTGTTGACTAATTTGATTAATTTATGCTGTGATTTACGTAGGAAATTTCGAAGAGTGACAACCGACTTTTAATTGATTCCCAACCGTAGGTTATTTGTTTTATTCGTGAATGATATCCTATATGCGTATTGAAATATCAGTTATATGAAAGTTTTATTTCTAAAATTTTATCTAAAGCTCCTAAAAATTCCTTAGATTATTTACAAGTTCAATTTTTTGAATTTAAAGTTTACGCAATTAATTAATTTTTGAGTTTTATTTTATGCGATTAAGGTTTTCTAAGTCCAATAGGTCAAATTGGGGTTTTAGTACCTATAAACCTCAAATTTTCTAACTAGTTTAATGGTGCAATCTAAATATTTTTCCGAAGTCTAGATTATTAGTTATGGGTTTTTTTTTCATTTTTGTTACGTATTTATAATTCTAGTGGTTCATCTTTTAGTTATTATTTTATAATCAATAGTTTCTATAAAGGAGTTATATTTTATTTGTTTTGAAATTTAGGGTTACTTCTAATTATATCTTGAGTTATTTGCTCAAGATATGAAATCTTGTTTTTGGTATCTATTAGGGTCAAAGAATTTTCAAACCAACATATTAGTATAATTCTAATACTTAGTTAAGGTTTAGATTCTTTAGTATTGATCAATTTTTTATTTTTTTTGCATATTTTATAATCCATTGATTTATCTTTAATCTATCTTTTTTTATAACCAATAGGTTTTATAAATTAACCATCTTTTATTATAATTGAAATTCAAGGTCAAATATCATTATTTGTTGAATTATTGATTCTTGTCACAAAATTTTATTAGCTCTCACTATTTAGGAATTATTTATCCTAAATATTAATAATAGTAAATTTTCTAATGCTATTTTACAGTTTTAAAATAAAAAAAATAAATTTTTAATCATTGTATCTCTCTTAGAATCTTTTTTTAAGCATTGAACTTAAAGAAACTTATTTTAAATTTTACAGTATCGATCAGTTTATCATCGATCATTATTTATTTATACTTTAATAATTTAAATTTGTGAAGAATTGAGAGTGATTTTTGTGACTTTTTATTATAATTCCTTACAATCTTATATTATATTTTTGGTAATTATAATTATCGAATTATGTAAAATTAGGGTGATTACAATCATGTCTAAAGTTAAAGCCCTTTCAAGGAAAATTGATGGTTTCACAGTTTCGCAATAGTAGTAATTAGACCTTGTGGAGCCATCTTTTGGTGAGGAGACATGCATTGAGCAAGTTGACTATTTGGGCAATCCCATTCGACCTCAAAATAACTCTATATAGACACATATAACTTAGGATAGAGGAATCACCCGAGTTTTTCATGGAGTAACAACAACAATGTTCAGAAGGGTAATCTTAATCCTCCTTCTGGTCTTCAAAGACCACTCAGTCAAAGTTCTAAGTCATCTCTTGAAGCTTTGTTGACAAAATCTATCAAAGATTCGGATGAGAGGAAAAATTCTTTGGACTTGATTCTAAAAAATCAAGAAACAACTCTAAGGAATCACAGAGCTTTAATTCACAATCTAGAGACTTAAGTTGGCTAAATAGCAAAGATGCTTTCAAAGAGACCCCACAGCTCACTCCCAAGCAATATTGAGACAAATCCAAGGGATCATGTCAAAGTAATGACATTAAGAAGTAGAAAAGAACTACAACCTGGATTTCAAGTAGAAAATAATGAAGAAAATGTGCCTTTTGAAGGAGCAAATTGTCAACAAAGACAAAGAGAAGCAAGCTAAAAATTTAGTTGTAGAAAAACCAACTCCACAGCCTATTTTGGAGTACAAGCCCACCATTCCCTTTCCAGCAAGACTTAAGAAGGCCAAAGTAGATGAACACTAAGGAAAACTTTTAGCGATCTTCAAACAGTTGCATATCAACCTTCCTTTGCCTAATAAGAGGGAGCTTGAAAAATTTTCTATTATGACTCTTGGAGGAGAATGTTTTGTTATGATCCAAAACAACTTGCTAAAGAAGCTTAAGGACCCTAAAAGCTTTATTATTCCATGTCTTATTGGGAATTTATCTAAAGAAAGGGCCTTAGCAGATTTAGGGGCTAACATCAACCTCATGCCATATCTAATGTTTAAGAAATTAGGGCTAAAATAGCCAAAGCCAACAAGAATGAGCTTATAGCTAGCTGATAGATCAGTTAAGCTCCTTAGAGGTATGGTTAATGATGTGCTAGTAAAGGTACAAGACTTCATATTTCCAACGGATTTTATTATTCTTGATATGGAAGCAAATGTGAATATCTCTCTCATTTTGGGTAGGCCATTTTTGGCTATTGCTAGACCTATAATAGATGTTGGAGATGGGAAGTTGGTGTTAAGAGTTGGCAATGAAGAGGTTATTGTGAAGATGCTTGATGTGCTCAAACAAAGTTTGTACCAAGATGACACTTACTATTCGGTTGATTTCATTGACTTGGCTATTTTGAATTCATTATAAGAACTCTTGTGTAATGATGCTTTGGAACTTTGTTTGATGAATGGGTAGCAAGTAAAAGGTGGAAATCCCGCATTTAAATTAGCTATGAATCAGCTTGACAACAATTCAGAATTGAAGGAAAAAAGTGAGTTTTGGAGCCATAAATAGGTCCATATTTAGATATCAAAGCCCTCTATAGAAGAGGCACCTGAGCTTTAGTTGAAGCAATTACTTGATTTTCTTTAGTATGCATTCCTGGAAAAAGACTCCAAACTTCTAGTGATTATAGCATCAAATCTTAGTTAAGAGTAGCATGATAAGTTATAAAGTGCTCTTGGTCAACACAAAAAGGCAAATACATGAAAGATTGCAGATATTAATGGGATTAGCCTCTCATTTTGCACACATAAGATTCTTATGGAAGATTGCATCAAACTGGTAGTTCAACCACAGGGAAGACTTAATCCCAACATGAGGGATGTGGTCAAGAAAGCGGTCATTAAGCTTTTAGATGCTAGGATGATCTATTCTATATCTGACAACTCATAGGTAAGCCTAATGCAAGTTGTTTCAAAGAAGGGAGGCATGATTATAATGCCAACTGCAAAGAATGAACTCATTCCTATGAGAACAATCATGGGTTGGAGGGAATGTATTGATTACCTCAAGTTAAATGGTGCAACTCGGAAAAGATCACTTCCCCTTTCCATTTATTGATCAGATGATTGAGAGGCTAGTGGGACATGTTTATTATTGCTTTTTAGATGGGATATCTAGATACTTTCAAATCCCTATTGCACTGGAAGATCAAGAAAAGACAACGTTCAAATGTCCATTTGGCACTTTTTCCTATCATATATGCTTTTTGGGTTGTGTAATGCCCTAGTTACTTTTCAAAGGTACATGATGGAAATATTTGAAGATATGGCTGGAGAGAGCATGGAGGTAGACACGGATGATTTTTCTATCTTTGGGAATTCATTTGATGAATGTCTCCATGATCAAGCTTTTTCTATAAGTTCCTTTTAAATTCCTTTAAATGCACAGATATTTATCTGCCAGTGTACTGGATGTGTGTGTGCAGTAATAAAATTTCGATGAGTTCGAGTTATGTTCATAGGGAGTGAGGATTAGGTATTAGCTGTATTAGTCCTAATTGTAGCTAGACAAATCAAAAAGAGTATATTTTTTAGTTTTAAATAGAACCAATCTACAAAAAATTTTGGGATTTCCAACACCACTAATTGAATTAGGTTTAGAACCAAAAGATCAAAAAATCAATCGAATGTATGCCATTGACTAAAGATATATTTACAAATCCAAATTGCTAATGGGTTTAGTGTTTAAGTAATTAAGCACCAGGAAAGAACTCCTTTTCCCAAAGAAAGTAATCACCCTAAATTAACCAATCAATTTTCTCTATTCTTAAGAAAGTGATTAATTGACTAATCTATATAATTTACTAAACCCTAATTGAGTTAAGGTCCATATTCCTATATGATTTTTAATCTAGATTAGCTAATCACAAAATCGATTAGAAATGAATTTTTCAAATGCAATCCTAATCTAACATGTATTCCAAAATCAATTCAAAACACATGCTCAGTGAATTAGCATTCATAACTCAAATACAAACAATGAATCAATCAACAACAATAAACATTAATCAGACAATACACATTAGTAACATGAACATATTGTTGCTTCCATAACCTTATAGGTTTAGGAAACATACACTATGGTCATGTTAAGTTAAATGACATGAAGGAAAAAAATTAAAAATTTTACCTAAGGTTATGTATTTATTGAAGAAAAAGAAAGATAGTTGTAGTAATATATGGATAGTAGTTTGTGGAGAGAAAAGAAAGTTTGGAAGAAAAATTTGGTGAGAGAATTTGAGGAGAAAATTTGTTAGAGTTTTGGCAGGAAAAATGAGAAGTGTGAAAGAAGTGGAGGGAGATGTGCTATTTATAGAATTTTGGAGTGAAAATTAGATGTAATAAAATAAATTGAAAAATAAATAAATTAGAGAAGGGAGAGAGGGTGCCAGCGCACATTGTAGGAGGGAGAGAGAGGGAGTGAGTTGATTGAATTTTTTATTTTTGTAATGAAAAGTAAATAAAGTGTAAGAGAAGTTATGTAAAAAGTTGTATTAGAAATAAAAAATATAAGAAATAGGTGTATAGATAGTAAGAAGTAGATTGTAAGAAAAGGTAGAAATAGGTGAATAATAATGAATAGTAGAAATTGTACAATGAATAGTAAATTAGACAATTAAATTACTGGTAGTAAAGAAAATACACGTGATATGTTATGTCTAATATTTTTAGCTACCGAAAAATTACGAAATTGATATTTTTGAAATCATTGTATAATTACAAGTCTTTTGGTGTTATCGGAATATTTTTACTATTCTGAGCGCCATGGTATGTTTTTTGAGAACTGATCCCGTTCGGGTTCAAAACGAATCAAATTTGGCAAATATGATTTTTAAGCTATCTTATATTATTTCGAACTATAATTCACCATTAACTTATTTCTATTGTTATCAGGTTTCGAACGTGGGATTACTGAAGTTAAATCTACTAGATTATCTTAATCATAGTTGAATTTTGAAACTTTGATTTGACTGGTGTTAAGGTTTATTCTAACTTTTTCAAGAAAATGAGGGGTTTAAAATGTCAATAGTCGAGAAATTTTTAATTGAAGTACCTTATAAATTGGTCCAAAGCCACCTTCTCTCAACTTGTTCTGGTTAGAAAAGTTATTAGTGGCATTGGCTACTATGACAAAGTCGTATATAGGCAAATCTAGGTGACTAAAATATTTTGCTGCAAACAGAGCCAGAAAAGACAAAAGGTATTTTCTTGACTTTAAGTAGCATGTAAAGATTTAAAAATCCTATATGCTATAACAATATGCTACAACAATACCATCATCATTCTTCTTCCTCTTTTTGAGAAAACATATGGCAAAAGCGAACCCTAAGATGATAATTGCTACTACAGGTATTGAGCTTGTACTCAATGTCTTTATCTGTCAACTGTACCCATATAGGCCTAGAAACAAAATTGTGGCAACGCAATGTTGATTGAATTAGAATTGTGTAATCAATTCATGAACAATCACTCATTCAAGTATTTATAATCCCACTATTTATTATTTCATCCTTTTGAAGAAAGGATATCTTAGTTCTAATTAACCAAGTTTGTTTGGTCGTTCTGTTTTAATGTTGGCAGGGCATCATCCTTGCCTTATATTTGGATTCAAAATGAAAATAAACTCAAGGATTGAAATTACAGCCATGTCCTCCTTAAATCATTTTATACCCAACATACCCCTATTGTCCTTTTTCCATAACCAGCCTCCTTCCCTAGACCTAGCATTGTTCACATTTCGACAAAAAATCAAACCCTCGACCCCTACCTACAAACATTCCAAGCTTTTACAACCTTGGTTAGTGAAATTTCAAATCCAAGCTCACTGGTCATCCTTTGTTCACGGGCTCAATAGCAAATACCCCATACTTTCAAGAGACATCTCAGTTTGAAATCTCTCATAAAACAAATCTAAATCAATTTGCGGCTATGGGTATTTCCAAAGCTTAGCTTGCCACTGCCCAGGTTATTAGATGGCATAGATCGCACCGTCCACATTAGTGGATCAGCTACATTCCAATCAGTCAAAGTAATCTCTAGGGATATGATTCCCATATATATATATATTGGATTCATTCAAATTTATCTACTGAGTCGTGCATTCGTGCTGGGTGTTTGGGCTGTGTGTTCGTTATGCAATGTGCGTGTTTTGTGTGTGTGAGGCGGGATGTGAGCTGGGTGTGTGTGTGCATACACATGCGTGCAGGGGCTATTATCGTGATGTGTATGTGTGTGTAGTGGGTGGATACAGGGGGTGAAGAGTAGAGCGTGGTGTGCAGGGGCGTGCATGCAATGTGTGTGCTTGGTGTGTGTGTGAGATGCTTGTGCGTGTGAAATGTTCCGTACACATGTATGTGTGTGCTTTATGCACTTACACAGTTGACAATTGCATGTCTTAGTAATGAAACATTATGATTCATGATGATGTCGGTTAGATTCAACTATGAAGCCACTATTTCATGTTAATTTCATCTTTTAGGAACTTTCCTTGTAAATGACTAGATGTTATAGCATGTTCAAGTACTTTTTTCGCCAATTCTGTTCAAGTAATGCTATATAACCTATTTGTATTTCTCTTTTACATTCTAGATTTCATGGTTGCATGTTAGTAGATTCACCTTTTCATAGCGTTGTTAAATTTTTACAGATATTAGAAAATGATCTTCACTATAACCATCGATTTATGAGGACTTACAAAGAGGTGAACTAGTGCTTTTATTTACACTGTTTTTAATATGTTTTTTCCTTATTAATATCCACATCATTCAATTTGATGAGCCAATTATATTTTTTACTTATTAATATTTTTTTCCTTATTTATTGTTTCAATGTTATTTCATAACCAAATTTTAAGTAATTGATCTTATCTAATCCTGTTTGATCAACCCCCTTTTTGTAATGTTATAGTAATATAAGAGGACCAACAATGATAGGATTCTCTGATTTCATGTGGAGGGATTGAGATATGAAGACAACCTTGATGAGATGTTCAAAGGCACGAATGGGGCAAATCACAGAGCTTGAGCACCAAATTCATCCATATCTCCGTTGGAAGACAGCGCCAAAGGTAGTGGGGATTCAGATGGGGACCTATGGTTTGTTGATCTAATGGATACTTCCCTATTGGAAGATAACTCGGTTCAGCATTCTTCCCATAAGGTTGAACCATCATCAAAACAAAAACAGCCACCTGCTGGTCAAAGTAAAAAAAAAAAAAAAAAAAGGCTAAAAAACACCAGTGCTCAAGGGATGATCTTACGAACGATTTAGGCAATTTGATTGCCACACTAAAGGCTTGAAGTTTAACCAGTGGCATGTCTGTTGGTAATGAAATATAGCCTCTAAGTATCACGGTGGTTATGAAGGATGGTTGGTCCTTGCCAACTGTGGTGGAAAATAAACGAATAGGGTTAGAAGCAATAGACATTTTTATTGATGAAAGAATGCAAAAGTTTTATTTTTCTTGTTCAGGTAACGACATTAAGATCGGATTTCTCTTACGTGAGATAGCGAAGAGAAATGGGAACTAACTTGCATGTTTTTTTATTATTCTGTAAGCAAAACTTTAATATGTTCATGTAGTGTGCATTTTTTATATATTGATTAAGTGTGGGTGAGAATGCAAGAAAAAGTCTTTACAAGTTTTCTTAGTCGTGTATAATTCTGAAGTATTGTGTTATGAACTTGACTTCTTCCAACATAGGCATGGTGAGTGATCGCTACAATGAGGTGGTCACAGTCTACATCCTGTATCTTATTATAGATAGATATTTGTTTGGAAAAGTTCATGGTACAACTCCACAAAGGCTAGAGCACAATTTATCAATGAGCTCCTAAACCACTAGAACCATACAAGAGACCATAACATGTTCTAGATGAGTATAACTTTGTTTTGCAAATTGTGTGGGACTACAACATGGCCTCTGGCATAGCAGAAGTGTGTCCATTGAGAAAAAGGTAGGGATCTTCTTAGTTATAGTCATCCAAGATGTGTCTATAAGAGTTGTACAAGAGATGTTCCAACGTCCGCCAGAGACTATCTTTAGTCAATTTAATGAAGTACTAGACATAGTGCTAGCAATCTCAAATATCATGATAAAGCCAAAAGATCTTAAATTTCGTGAAAGTCCAGCAATAATAAGCAAAAACATAGGATATAAAGATAGTCATTGCTACTACATCTATACATATTTTATTGTTATGAATGATAGTAATGACTCAAAGATTAGAAGTAATCTTGCACAATAAGGTTCCAGTGGATCAAGCAATACTATCGATGACAACGACCTAGAAAGTAACAATGTCGCTTGAATTCCATAAAGATTTATGGATGAATGGTATACGAGATTCAATAGCTTTAGGTTTGGTACCACATTGTCATGGTCGATAGAAGTTGCATGGTCAAGTCAAGTTTGAATGTACTACATTAATTTACTAATAATTTCTTACTTCATCAGTGATCCTGAATTGTATTATTTCTAGTGTGAACAAACTGGTTACATTATTAGTAATGATAATGCAAAATGATAATTGTGATAGGAACATTTAACAATGGTTGTGATATAAATTATCGAAAATAATTAAATGTTAACAACAATGACCAAAATAGTTAAAATATTAAGGGGAAAAAGAAAGCTGATCTCTTAAGGAAATAACAACTAAAACATTCGTAATAATTAAATTTAATGATAACATCAAATAAATGGTGATTGTGAAAAATATTTATAGTCACAACAATAATGGTAGCAATAGGATGGAAGAAAAAAAATAATAATAAAAGGAAAAAAACAGCTCAAATAGCTTATCTAAACACTAGGTTAGAAACAGAAAATGAACATACACTAATATGCTAGTTTCCCAAACACTAGCTTCTAAACTAGTACAAAATTGAAACTTAGCAAATACAGATCCGGCATTGATACAAATACTAATAAAAAACAGACCAACCAAATAGGCCATAAATATAAAGCATTGGTACTAATATGTTTGAGCTCTTATATTAGTTGGTTATGGATCTAAAATTTTCATGTGCATTATAACTAGTACTTGGTCCCAAGAAAGACCTTCGAATGTGGATACCTTACCCATTTCATTGTATCCCTTGATGTCACAAAGGTCCCCAAAACAAAGCAAACATCCACTTCCATCTGAAATGTTTTAAGTAGAATATGCCATAGAAGAAAAGTTCTTACAATTTATCCCATAATCTCGTAGACTTAAAGTCTTACTATACCATGAATCCTTTGTATCTAGCAATCTTATGTTAGAATACTTCAAAAACTTGTCTGTTTCACATTTTGACTTTTTCTTCCTAACACATCCATTAGAAAACTTTATCATTGCCCATTCTTTGGGGAATTTAGGCTCAAACCCCTACAAACACTTGCATATAGATGTCACATTACAAGAAGTCAGCTTGAGGGGGAGAGTGAGAAATTTAAAGATATATTACAAATGTATTGACTCATCATCTCAATATTTTTAGTCTAGATACAATAGATAACCTTATTGCTGTAATTGATGGGTGTTAGGGATTACCTACCCCAACATTATGTTTTAGATGCCTGTATAATGGGCTCTTATGCGTATTTTCTGTGTATGCAGAATAATGAAATGAATTATTCTGTTTTCTACTTTTTTCTTCTCACCCACACCATGGTCATTGGAGAGATGTTATGGTACCATATTCCTAGATGCCATCGTGAAAAATTACGTAGTTGGAAGAATCCTACTTCAAAGTTTCCATTATCAGAAGCTAGTCCTGTTAAGAGGCAGGAGATCTTTTGTAGTCATTGTGTTTGGTATAGATGCAAGTTGTCTATGTTAAAAGAACAGAAGTATAAAGCAATAATAAAACTCCACTTAACCATGCCGTTTTGCACATAACATCAGGCGGAAGTACGATGGATTTGGTACTCGGAACAGGCAATTCAAATTCATGAACCATACATATTCTTAGTCATACTTGATGTAATAAAAAAAAAATGTCCATTGACTTGTTATGTCTATATGACCATTGAAAAGTAGAGACCCTACTAAGACTGATTTTTTTACAAGACATCATTTTTTGTTTCCAGTTTCTTCACTCAATGTTGATGTTCGTGTAATACTTAGGTGCGGAGATTATTCGTTCATGTACATTCGGCAATACACTGTGATAGAATGTAAACTTCCAAACAGAAATGCAGTAAACGCAGCAAGAAAATTAGTATGTAGGAAGTCTTTCATATTTTTGTTTCCTTTAAGGTGCATCCAAATATTTCTTACTATTCATGGCCTTTACTTATTTTCTCTCTTTTTCATTCTTTTAATTTAAGGTATGATCATTGTCATGCAGAAGTGCGATAGATGAGCAAAACAGTAACATAAGAAATTGGATGAAACAAATAAAGCCATTAGTTGAAAAAAGGCTTAAGTGAGAAAAATCTTCAAGTAAAAGGAAAATATGCTTAGTGCAACCATTTACTTCATTTAATTAAGTTGTTTACTTGATTGATTTAGTCATATATTAGTTTCTATGTCAGAAATATAAAGCTTGCTTAACATTATAGAAAAGACGATTGTAACGGTAACCTCAATAGAGGACCATTCAAAAGAGCAATATGACTGTAAATGCCAAAAGGCAACTTATTATATTTTTTGGCCATGTGATTTAATTTGTCGTCCTAGAAGGTGAGATCAGACTTTATAGAAAATTAAGCAACAACTTTCAATAAAAAACCGATAGATTACTTCCACAGAAAAAATAATGATAATAATAACAGTAAATTCAGAAGTTTATTCCTGAGATGCCATAGTTTTGGAGTAGAATATATATCATACAAAAAATTAGTTCTTCTGTACCCAACAGAAACAACAATTTAATGCCCTGTTTGAAGGCCTACTATAATGCAAACATGTGCACTAATTATTCTACCATGAAGTACAGAAATAAAGTTCATGTCAGACAAAACATTTTACAATGCCACACTGCTTCAAAAATTCTAAAAGATCTCCAAAAGCCAAACTCTAGTGTTCAGAGCTGTATGTATACTCCATATCCATCTACAACAGTATTTATGGTATATATACAATTTAAAATCCAGCTGTCCTTGAATGCTATAACAGGAATAGGAATATTGGATTTATGTTTTGAGCCATTCAATTGAAATTATGAAACTGTTGACATCCTTTAACGAGCAGAGAGTGATGTCATTGAGATTTCATTCGCAGACCATGTTGGCTTGGAGATGAATCTGTGGTAGGCTTCCTTTCATTGAAAAATCCAGGTTCTTTTGGAGTAGGCAGTGCACCATCACTTCCAAGCATTAGAGACACAATTGACATGGTTGGTCTATCTTCAGGCAATGCTTGCACACAAAGAAGAGCCACATGAATTGATCTCAAAACTTGAGACAAATCATATGAACAATTGATCACAAACTCGTCAAGTAATTCCAAGCATCTTTCCTCCATAACAATAGCCATGCCTAATCATATTGAAAAACTTCATGCTAGTTATATCTGTCAGTGCATTGTTTGGCTTAAAAAAAAAAGATAAATTGAGACTTACATGCCCGAGTAGAGTGTGGTGGTGATCTTTATGCATAAATCTTCTGTTCCTCTTCCCACTTATGGTCTCTAACACCAAAACACCATAACTATAGACGTCGGATTTCACAGAAAATACTCCATCAATGGCATACTCTGGAGCCATATATCCACTACAAGAATTTACTAACAGAAGTCATTGCTTGCATGGTGATCAGTTCAAAATTTATGAGTTGCAATGACCTAAACAACTTACTATGTTCCAACAACCCTATTAGTATTTGCTTCAGTCTCTTTTCCTCTAAAGCTTCTAGCTAGGCCAAAATCTGCAATTTTGGGGTTCATCTCATCATCTAGAAGAATGTTGCTGGCTTTAAGATCTCTATGAACGATTCTTAGTCTAGAATCTTGATGAAGATATAGAAGTCCCCTAGCTATTCCATGTACGATGTGAAAGCGCTTTTTCCAATCAAGCCGCTTTCGTTGTGCAGGATCTGCCAAGAACAATTTGTTTACATAAACGCATGGGAAAAAACTATACGACTCAGTAAGAAATAAAGTGAGTACTGATTTATTAAGGGTAGGAACTGGTATTTCTTCTGTTTGTTGTGACAGCTAGTGTCATCGGTTAGGTTCTACAAAGAGCACGCATTTGAGAAAGATATAATTCTAATTTAAAAGTACAAATTCATATTTAATTTCAAAGGTTTTTAAGAAATATATCCTAATAATGCGTAATGGGGTGTCACTTAGATGGTTAAGCACTCTCCAAGTTTGAACTTTTTAATCAGTTGATTGTAAAGCAAATTCAGTATGGTATCAGTGCGAAAGGTCCAAATTTTGAGTCCTTTGGGCTAACCTTGTAAATCAGCTACAACGATAAGCATTATGACGGTTTGATGTGATAAAAATTCAGAGCCTTCTGCTCTAGGAACACATGAAAGGCAGTTAATATCGAGTGAAATAGTGAAACAAGTATTGAGATGCAGAGAGCAAACCAAATATAAACGCATCTAAGCTTTTATTGGGCATGTATTCATAGATCAACAACATGTTTTCTTCCTGGATGCAGCATCCGAGAATCTTCACAAGATTTCTATGCTGAAGCTTGGCAATGTAGGAAACTTCATTCTTGAACTCATTCATCCCTTGCATTGAATCAACGGAGCGCTTCTTCACTGCTATTTCTTGGCCATTGCTTAAGACACCCTGCAAACCATTGAGGCAAACATTTGATTTCTCACTTGAATTCCTCACCAACCGCAAGGAAAATGCTATATAAATAATAACACAATTTTTCACTGAGATTACCCTATAAACGGGTCCAAAGCCACCTTCTCCAATCTTGTTTTGCATGGAGAAGTTATTTGTGGCACTTGCTACTGTTGCCAAGTCATATAGAGGTAAATCTAGCTCTTCCTCATTGCTTTCAGCAGATGAGACCCCTAAAATAATTACCTGTTCTGCTGCAAACAAAGTTAAAAAAGGAAAAATTAAATCCAATGAATTGAAGGAGCATGCAAGGATTAAGAAATGCCATTTCTATAAAAATACCATTTCTGTCGTTCCTTCTTTTTTAATAAAATACATGGCAAAAGCGAATCCAGAGATTGCTGCTGTTGGCACTAAGCCTGAAATCAGTGCCTTTTTATAGTGGTTGTGTCCAGACAGGCCTAGAAGCAGAGTTATCGAAGCACAAACAGCAGTTTAGATTAGATAATTGTAAACAAATCATAACTAATAACCTATTGGAGTATTCAATATCGTGCATTTCTTGATTTCATTCTTTAGAAAGGAAATCTTAGTCGTCAACAACAAGATCTAATAAGTTTGAACTTTAAGATCGATAGGTTGTAGTTTTGAAAATTATCTAAAACATCATGATCAATACCTGGTTCTGAGGCAGACATTCTAATGTAAACGTCCTGTCCATTTTCATCGTATTCCTTGATGTCAAGAAGGTCTCCAGACCAAAGCAAACATCCACTCCCATCTGAAATGTTTAAAGTAGAATACGCCGTACATGAACAGTTGTTCTTGCAATTTATCTCACAATCACGTAGATTTAAAGTCATGCTATACGAAGAATTCTTTGTATCCGGCAATTTAATGTTAGAATACATCAGAAACTTGTCTGTTCTACATTCCAACGGCTTCTTCCTGATACACCCATTTGAAAATTTTACCATGCCCATTCTTCAGGAGATTTGGGTTCAAACCCCTTCAAACACCCACAAACGGGTGACTTGTTCACATTACAGGAGGCATGGGCACCACAATATGCATAAGCATCACAACTGTCTATCGGTTCGGTAACATATTTAACCAACCATGTGTTAGATCAGTCCATATCAACCGCAGAACCACACCAGTCGGATCCAGATATAACCTTGTAATTACAGTGCTATTGAGAAGCCTGTAACTATAGTATATAGCTGTCTCATTCAACACGAATCCATACTTGTAGTATGGGTTTGGATTTAAATTAGGGGTACCAGCAAATCGAATACCATTCCACGGTCCTAACCGAAACTTGATTTCTGATCCCTCTTTCAGCAACAACTGTGGAAATCCAGTTGGATCAATCCTGAAGGTATAAGTACCTGGAGAAGGATCGTCAGGGCTACTCCAAGATGATAGATACCAATCGTATCCCGAACTTATATTCCTTCCTAATAACATGCCTGCGAGTAGGTTATCAGTAGGATAATCAAAGCTTTGCCAAAGGACACTATCGAAGTTACCGCCCTTTGCATCACTCCTCACAACTAGATTTCCTGAATCAAGAAGCTGTGCAGCTGGACTGGTTCCAGACCCTGATGAGTTTCGAGTGGAGGACCATATTTCACTTCCATTACCATTCTCAAGAACAAGAACTCCCTGGCTTGTAAGCTTCAGAACCCCTGAGGGATCAGTTAAAGGTGACTCTCTGTTGGCCACCCACACATATGTTGTTGGCGAGATGTTATGGTACCATATTCCTAGATACCATCTCGACGAATTACCTGGTTTGAAGAATCCTAGTTCAAAGTTTCCATTATCAGAAACTATAGTTTTGTTATAAGTTATGAGATCTTCTGTGGCTAATGTGTTTGGTATACTGGCAAGTTGTGCTATGTTAAATAAAAAAAAGGATAAAACAGTAATAAAACAACATGGCACCATGCTGTTTTGCTCTAAAATGAGTAAAGATCAAACTGAAGTTAAGATGAATTTGGCTACAGAGCAGGGAGTTCATATTTAAGAATTAATTTGTTCTTGGTCATACTTTTAATAATTAATTTAAGAAAAATCCATTGACTTGCAATGTCTATATGACCTTTAAGAAGAATCGAAACATGAAGATCATCCAACAAATGGGGGCCCACTGAGGTTGAAGTGTAAAATGCTCTTCAAAGCAGCTTCCTGTACATTTTATTAATTGTATTACATGCCGAATTAAAATATAACGTGGTATTTCCTAACCTTTTTCCGGTCGTTTAATCGTCAAATTTTTAATGTATCTTATCCGTCTTTATATGTGTTTATCTGCATCTGCTTTGTCTGTTTCACAGTTTATTTCTTGGCAAATGGCAAAAGCAACTTAAACTTCTGCTTAATCACATATAGACCCTTAAATTTTTAGGTAATATTGTTACATCTAATCCGAACATGTTAGAGGATTAAAGATCCATGAATAAAAACTGGGTTGAACATAGGGCTAAATCACAGTTAAACAAACAAGTTTTCAAGAAAGGATCGAGTTTTTACCAAAAAAAGTCAATCCGAATCTATCAATACTACTTTTAAGTGTCATTCATAACTTAGAAGACTAAATATAAAAAAACAAATAAAAAATAAAAGGGAAGAGAAAGTGACTTGTGGGGCTTTGATGACGATTCAAAGTTGTTTGCACAGTTCTTAAGATTATGGACGTTGGTGATGCCAAAGTTTGATAAGTTTAGGTGTTATCTGAATTATCCTTTCAATTTTCTTATCTTTCCTGTCCAAATAAGATTAAAATAATATTATCGAAATGATGGGGAAATGACAAGCCAGCACGCCCTTAAAGCATTTGATCGTTGACTTTGATGATATTTCCCTTAACCTGAGTCACGCAACAAATGGTTGTTAGATTAGAGAAATGCTCGTGTAGTTTTCTTTTTTTTTTTTTTTAAATCAATTTAATCCATCTATTAGAAATCATGCCCAATGCCCTATGCCCTTTAGTTACAAAATTCTTGACTGCTCTTGCAATACTTAGGCATGCATAGACCTTGTCACGCATCCAGAATCCTATTTGCACTGAAACCACCAATTCTGATTCTAAACATCGAAGAACTAGTATAGGAATCATCGAAGAGAGTTCAAATCCAGTCTATGAAACCTGCCATTTCCAATCGGTTCCAAAATCATGAAACCACCAGAGTTAAAATTTAGAAGAAAAATGAATTTTATTGTTAATAAAAATGTTTAAAATGAATTTAATTATATATAATCATATCATTTTTTCATTGTAGAATTAATAAGGTGAAACTACAAAAGACTTAAGAGGCTAAAAACAAGATTATAAGACAAATAATGGTCTCACATTATTTAGATAATAAATTTTATTTTTCATATGAAATTGTTTAAATATTAATATTATATGCTTATTTTTTATTTTTTTCTTCATTTTATTTTTTATTGGTGAACCAACTAGATTGCTAAATCTATCTGATTCGAGACGACAAACCTGTCTAAAAGTAAAAACATCGCCCTTTTTTTTCCTGGTTCCCAATCTAGCTAACCGATTAAGGTGAACCTTAATTTATAAGAAGCCCTCTATTTTATTCTATTTTTTCCTTAACTTCAGTAACATAGGATGCATCAAGTAAATATTTCTTAATTTGTGTCAACACGTATGACTTTGTTTGTTTTAATCATATTAGTCAAACCTAAATTGGGTTTCACTAAGAGTCTAAGATTAAAAATCAAACGAATGTTGGACTAGATCAAACCAAAATGATTAAATTTTACAAATAATAATGGTGAGCGTGCAATTTAGGATGGATAAGATATAAGGTTCTACTTTCATCATACATAGTGTCTATCGTTTCTCAATGTTTTAGAACCGAAAAATAACCAAATACCTATGCCATGAAGAACTAAAGACATAAGGTACAAAATTAATAAAAGTCGGAATCACGATTCTTGGAAATCAATAATTCCAGCTTTTAGGGAATTCGATTCCACACTCCCAATGGAAATTGTGATTCCATTCTGTTTCATTTAATCATTACAATTACCTTTTTATTCTCTTATATATTTATTACTGAGGATACTTTTGACAAATACCTTTTGAATTACATTCCATTCCATGACATATCTAAACAAAAGAATGGATTTTTCATTCCATCCATTCCAACACATTCCACTCCGGACAATTCATGTATACAAATGTGATATATATGTTATGTTTTTCCTTTTTATGGTAGAATTTAGAAAAATAGAAATATAATATTATCTACATTTATTATTACTACTTTTTACTTTTCACGGGGTAAGTATTATGAGAAGCGCCAGCAATTGAGGATATGTGTATAATCATGTACGAAACAAGAACAATGAAAACATGAAAGAAGAAATAAAGCTATGTTCAATAGCAAACTAACGGTTTACAGACTGATATATATATATATATATATATATATATATGTTGTAGTCTACTAACTAACTCCAGCTAAGCAAACTGATATACGCACATAGACAATAAATAATGCAGGTACTCTATGCAGTTAGTCTACTTACTCCAAAAACTATAATTTTATGTTCAGTTTAGTAACTTTTGTGTACAATATTTTATTCTAATTAAATAATATACTCAAAACAAATGAAAACTTGATCAAACCCACATTAATTTAAATAGAGAAAAAAGAAAAAGCACAATTCAACAAGTCACTTGTCTAAATAAATCCATGAACTTATGGCAAAACACTAGTACAAAACTATAATGATTGAATTATATAATTGGATCGGGTGCTAGCAATTTATGTCACCGCATCATATCTTGTGTCCGTGTCTAAATGGGTTCATATGTAAAAGACCTTAACCCAAGACTCGACTTGGTTATTAATCGTGTATGAAAACCTAAAACCGTAATCTAACCCATTTATATCGTGTCTCGTGTCAATCCTCATATTGATTGATAAAAAAGATTTGGTATTGTTTATTAATGTGATAAAAAAATATTTAATATTATAATAGATATTGGAATTGTAAATTTAATGTATTAAAATGGTTATTATCCTAGGTAGACTTAGTTAACAAATTATTTATGATCTATTACTCACATATTATTAAAAGAAAGAATTGTAATATGTGACTTAATGCATTGTTAAATAAGTATGGCATTAGTCGATTATAATTAGTGGTAACAAAAATAATTAGACCTATATTTTTAACTAACAGATATATTATCTTGTTATTATAACCAACAAACACAACATGCTTAAAACCCACAATACAAGAAATACAACATATTAATAGACTAAATCATATTAAAACACAACATGTTGGACATTATTTATGCTTTATAGGTATTATATATTATATATTTATATATATTATGTTCCGAGCACATACATATAGCAAATGAATTATAATATAATATGTTTATAATTTGTAGATTTATATATGTAAAATTAGTTATATACATAACCATATATATTATAAATATCTATTATATTTGTTATGTGATATACACACACATATATATAAATTATGATATATATCTAATGATATATGTTATACATGATTTTTAGCTTATATGTACTATTTAAGTTATATGTATAATTATTACAAACTATAAATGTTATATACAAGATATATAGTTTAATCACGTAGATACATATTATTATGTTATACATGATCTAGATATAGCATATCCATTTCATATAACAAATGAATTAATTAAAATGTATATATACATATATAACATATAAAGTATTTATAGTCTTATGTTATATATATTTAATTGATTCATACTTTATATGCACTCTATAAGTTACATATATTATATATACAATCTACCCATTTTATAAATGTATATTTCATATGCAATTTCTATTTTAATACAAATATTTACATAATATGCTATATTTATAATCTTTACATAGTATATAGATTATGTATTTATAATCTACAAATTTAATGTATGTGCTTGTTATATTAATACATAAAATTGTTATAAATATTTAAATTACTACTATATGATATATATTATGTATATATATTTTATTCATGGAGCAAATAAATCAACTGTATACTGATATATAAATTGTGTATATTTTATTTGTTAGATAAGGTTTATGTTTTATATATATTATATGTATGATCTATTTATAATTTATAATATACTATACTTTTATATATAATCTATTTCATATAAGGATATAGTTTTGTCATTTTATAATTTATTTAGGGATAAAAATATTGTATTTTAAAAAAATAAAAATGCAAGACAATAATAATATATTTTAATGGGTTTGGGGGCTTGTAAACGGGTTTGTGTTCTAAATCAAAACTTTGATACATTTAAATTCATGTTCTGGGTTTGACTCATTTATTAATCATATTAACTTTTACTTTCTTAAACCCTTTAATGATCATGTTGTGTGTATCCACGTTCACGGATCGGGTCCCAAATTACCAATGCTATTTGGATCATTATTTGATGACATCTTATCAAATTATCATCATCATCATCTCTGAATTCCAAATATCGTCAATCATTCCTTATATTACCAATGATACCAAGGTTATAAGAGATTATTTATTTTTAACATTTATACCTTTGATAGTATTTTACCATGTTGCCTTCTTATTATAGTATTTCAATTTATTATTCCATTTCCATGTTTCAAAAAAAAAAAAAATGTCATGTGTGTTATTATGACATATTCAACCATTTGAATTATCCAAGTCACAATTGAACCATCACCAAGTAAGTTTTTACTAATCCAATTTCTTGGTGTGTTAAGAACATCACACTGTTTTTTTTTTTTTTTAAGATTTTTATTATTCGTCATGTGCAAGTATTACAAATAATGGTAGTGATAGTTGAATAATGGTGAAGAATTAGTGGTATCGTTGTGATGATGTCGATAGCAAGTTATTGTTAGTGTTGTATTGGTGGTGCTGGTGGCAACAATGACAATAGCAACTGTGATAGCAGTGTTAGTGGTAATAATAATACAATGGTAAAATGTAGAAACTAAGTAGTATAGTAGTAGTTCTCTTGGTTTTATTTCTTTACTAAGAGATTTCATTTTATTTTTTTCTAATATTTTTCTATCATATTATTCAATACAATGATAAGAGTTTTATTCAAAATCAAAATCATTTTACAACCCAAATATATGGTATAATAACCTTGTCCAATCTAATTATTGCACGATTAAATATTAGCTTTGTGTGGAACCATTTAAGGGTTACAACTAGTAGGGTTGGATGCAGTATGGTTCGGTCCGGTTCGTCCCCCGAACCGAACCAAACATAAAATTACGGTTCGGTTATTTTTACAAAATTGAACATATCCATACAATTCAGTTCACTAATTTTTTGAACATAAAGAAAAGGGTCGATATACAGTTCGAACCATATATCAAATGAAATTTTCTTTTTTTATTTCAATAAAAAAAACTATGAACTATTTTTTTACATTTCAAACCTCAACAATAAACTGACAAGTTAATTTATGGAAATCAACATTCAACAATAGTAAGCAAATTTTTTCCACATCATTAGTATACATTGGTAAAATAAGAATAACTAAATACAAAAGTATATTGGTAGTGTAGTTTTTTTTTTTTTTCTAAGACCTAAAGCTAGTTGAGTGCCCTTACATATGTGTGTGTGTGTGTTTCTACTTTCTAATACTTATTAAACTAAAACTATTTTTAACTATTAAAACTTGAAAAGTATTAATTATAAAAATAAAAATTTAAAATTTTACCCAAAAACACAATTAACTATGAAAATAAGGATAACAATATGAGGATTTTTTTTTAAAGGTGAAATAGTTCAATTCATGACCCCGAACCCAACTGCAAACTGAATTTTTCATTACTGAACCAAACTGTTTAAAAAAAAAAAATTGAGTTTGATTCAATCCGGTTCAAATTAGTTCGCAATTTGATCGTTTTTTTTTCCAGCCCTAACAACTAGAAAGTTGAATCAATGGTTTGACTACATTGTTCTTTGTAATATAAGATCCTTATCGTTTCCAATAACGCGTTACACAAGCAAAATAGTAATAAAAAAAGAAAAAGAAATCAACAAGAAACTGATCATTAGAATTACTAAAGAGAAAGCGCACTAGCACTTACATGGAAGAATAAGATTACTTTGTAAGAATAAAAAAAAAATTCAATTGCTATTATAGAACACATGAACTACATATGATGAGCGACTACCAATTATATTTTAACATATGAATAAAATAATAAATAGTTTTCAAAGTAACTACCACTATATGCCCATTTGTTAGAATATTATCAATAATTTATACTATATGTATATTACACGCAGTGTTAATACTCATCGAAGCCTTTATCAGTAAGAATAGAGCTCAAAAACCGCCTTACAATTACAAATGCATATATCTCCGTTAATAGTGACCTTTTCCCCTATATAATAGTAATATAAGGAGAATCTGAAGTTATAGAAATATTTAAAGAAGAAAATAATAAGTAAAGATAGTACCGGGAATAATATATGATGAGATGATTAGTTAAGTCAGTGTGAAGTCTCTTGCTTATTCGGTCTAATACGCGTTCTGGAGGTGGGGCTAGACTATTGACAATAATAATAAACAACGACTTTAAATCAGAAGTTTCGATCCTATGACGCTTCAGTTTTGGAGTAAAAGTTCAATCAAAAGTTTTGGAGTAATAATAGACAACGACTTTCAATGAATAATTCTACCATGAAGTACTAAATGAATGTTTAGATGCAATGTAAGACAAAGAAAATTAATATTCAGAGTCCAAGTATGGAACAAGTGGATCTATTCTCCTTCTCTCGTCAGTTACAGACAACAACAACAGCAACATCAGCCAGTCAAAATCTTTAGGAAAATATTTGTGTGGATTAATTTTAAAGATCATCTTCGTGATTTAATGGCTTAAGAGCCGTGCGATTAAATGATGCTACATCCATAGAACATTTCACAATTTTCTTGAGGAGGATTCTTTTATTCCTATTTTTCCCCTTCAAAGACTTAGTTTGTGCAGATCCGCACATAATTAGACAACAGGACCAACATGACTGCCCATGTTGGGATGCCACCTAGGACCTACCCCGTAATAAACGGGTCTAAATGTCACAAGACCACTAAGTTCAGGTTCAAGTTGGATTCTCAACCTAGCCAAACGTGGACCTAATGGGTTCAGCTGCATCTAGCATTTGAGGGAAAAAAAAAAAAAGAAAGAAAACAAAAGCTATTAAAAAGTAAAAACAACTTCATAGCAAAGGGACAGGCCATGACGCTAGGTGCAAGGAGGAAAGAAGGACCTATATTACTTGGAAGATATATATATCACACACAAGGCACAAGTCAAGACCCAGGTCATAGATATATTGGGTCCTATCCACCTTAAACCTATTTAAGGCACATTTGATTGCAGGTCAAACCTTTTGAACCCATATAACTTTGTTTCAATTCCACGTGGAATCAATTCCAACCCATAATGAGATTTTCACATAGTATGATTATTAATGATAGTTAATCAAGTAAGTTATTATAATGCACAAAAACAAATAGCAAAACATTGTAAGACAGTATTTAAGGAAAAGAATTTTCACGTATCCCTTTAGCCACTAGAAGGATGAATGGACATCATGAAGCATTTCACCAGCTGTATTATGGGAACCCTCATGTTTCTCACAAGTACAACTTTTAAAGTTGTTCACTACTCTTCTTCCTAATGTATGTAACTTTTATTTCTTACTAAATTTTAGGTTCCAATTAATTTAGCTAATGGGAAAGAGTTTTGAAATATATATCAATTTGAGTGTGGAGAGATTAACTTGGATCATTTGAAGACTCTACATAAGAAGATGCAGACGAATCCTTACTTTGAATTTGAGCAATATTAAGAGTCTTCCAATTATGACAAGTGAAAGGCATACATCCACACAAATAGGATGTGGTTACTTGATAGTTATTCTGTTTTCTTTTAAAGTATTTCCCTTTCTACGATGATTATCCGAAATCTAAAGTCAGGATAGTCTTTCATATATAACACTTAACTATTATACACTAGGGCTGTCCAAATCATATATATTGCTAAACTAATTTTAATTAAGAAGACATAAATGAAGTTAACAAAAAAAAAGAACATTTTTTCAAAGATGCGAGTCAATAGAAGCCAAGATCAAAAGATAAGCATAACAAGGATTCAAATGTCCAAACCATATAAGAGTAAAAGGTTTCTAATCCTTGAACATTTTTTAAGATTCAATATAAGATAAAAGGTCTAAGAACAATCAAACTAAATCCAATAATGATAATGCAGCTAAAAGTCATTGTAGCCCTTATATCCATTGAATTTATCACTAGAGTAGAGATCGTAACTAAGATAGTCATGAGCATTATCATCAACAAAAGTATTCACATCAAAGCATGAGAAGGAACAAGAAAGGGGTGAGGCACGAGGACTCAATACGGGCAACCAAAAACACATGCATATGCCATGATTGCGCACATACATAGATTTCAATGCATCATCCAATAGTTTAAGATAAGTAATAAAGTTCATCAATCAATCAACAACAACGAAGTATTCATGACTTCACCACAAAACAATTGGGAATGAAGGAGCCTAATACATTATATGGGAAG
This sequence comes from Combretum micranthum, assembly GCA_024138025.1. Classification (NCBI taxonomy): domain Eukaryota; kingdom Viridiplantae; phylum Streptophyta; class Magnoliopsida; order Myrtales; family Combretaceae; genus Combretum; species Combretum micranthum. The sequence goes on along the minus strand of JAMXBD010000093.1, from coordinate 1,315,317 downwards.
GGTTGAATGTTGATAGGGACAATCAAACTCCATGTCTAAAAAGAAGAAGAAAGAATGTAATCTCCTTAATTATCTTCCGAATTTGTATTAGTAAGTTGGATCAATCCTAATCATTTATCTAAAGTCACCATATCCATAGATAAACTATTCTCAATATCCATCTCCATTACCAACAATATGCCAATATCAATCCCTCCTATCAATTATCCATCTAAGCCTCTTGGACGTAGGCACTAACTACCATCTCATCTTAGTTATGGACATGACATCTACATCCATCAAAAGTTGTCATTTGTTGATTGATAACATCTATGCATAGGCAATCAATTAATTATTAATTCGGTCATATTTAAGTGATTAACTAGTTGATTTCTAACTATCACGCACAATCGACACATAAGGTCATAAGTGCCTGGAACTCCATATAAAAGATATTTGTACGTTGAAGGAACTATAGCACACCAACATAAAACTAGAGAAAGGTAAATGAAATTTTTTATTAACTTGCTATTTTAGTTCAATCAACTTTGTCATCTTAGATCATCCAATAAGATAACATTAATTACTTTACTAATCATAAAATTAGTTATTAATTAAGTCCATTCACTTAATTATTTATGAAAAGATATTTACATAAACTCCAAATCTACTTATTATAAATCTAATCGACCATGTTTTATTTTGTAAATCGGTTCTAAGAGATTAGGTGTGTAATACCCCATATATATAGATGGTGGAACTCTAATTATAGAAGCACCTTTTAGTGTATTGGCTTAGAGTTTATTGGAATTCCAAAGTTAAGTATACTCTAAGCAGAGCAATCCTATGATAGGTGACCTTGAGAAGTGCTGACATTAAAGGACAAAACCATGCAGTATGTGACTAAAGCAGATAATACCTTTGTAGGTAGAGTTCTAGAGCGTTACAGGTAGTATCAAAGCATTTCACCAGCCGAAAGTGGAGGAGTGCCCTCTCTACTTGGTGTATAGACCTATGTAACAAAACTAATGAAGACAACAATTCTATAAGTGAGAGTATGAATACCCTTTAATGTAGATGGTGGAACTTTAATAATAAGGTATCTTTTGGTGTAATGGCTTAGAATTCATCTGAACTTCAATGTTAAGCATGCTCTGGGCAGAGCAATCCAAAGATGGGTGACCTCTTAGGGTGACTAGCACCAAAGGACAAAACCATGCAGCGAGTGGCCAAAGCGAACAATACTTGGGTGGGCAGAGTCGGTTCCAGATTATTTTAGCTTATTTATTTAATTATATCTTATCATGATAGGTTGATTCCCCTAAAGGATTTTGGTCAAAACAGATACGAACGACATCAAATGGTATCTAGTTCTTAATGAACCGATTCAATCCACTTTGAATCGATGCATTTTTTTTTAATTTCCTTGTTTTTATTATTTTATTGCTTTAATAGAAAAACAATTATTATTGTTATTACTATTAAGTCCAAAATAATTATTTCCATTTTTTTTCAAGAAATTAAGCTTACAAACAAGTTTTAACAAACAATTTTAGCTTCATGAGATCAAATTAATTTACGAAATCAAATTCATGTTGATTCGGTGTAAATCTATGAATATCAATCTACAAAAAAAAATTAAAAAAATAAAAATAAATAAAAATTGATAGCAAAACATTTTTTAGTTGAATTTAACTTGTGTTAAAAATTTAGTTTAAATCTCATGAAGAATAAGTTGAATATAAGGTTAAAGGTTTAAAATTCTTCATGAACATTCAATCCAATTCCTAGAATTTTTCAAGAAATTTCAAATTCAAACACGAGCCAAATCCAATCTTTAAGTCATAGTGAATCAAACCCTATTCCACATCGAGAACATACACCATTTTACACTAACCAAACATGAAAGATATTATATTCAATACCCATAACCAATATTTACCATTTCAAGAGCATTCAAACTCTCAATTACCTTTCTAGATTTTCCAAAAACTTAATTTCAAATCCTAAAACTCATAAAAACATATTCAAATCAATTTAATTATTCCTAATTTATTAGCTATTAACACTATCTCAATCCCATCACTTCTTAATATTAAATCAAACCATCCAAACACCATAAACATCACTCAAACCCAAATTTTCAGTAAGCTTCAAGTTCTTTAACACCCATATTAACTCCCAAATTTTCCAAGAAACAACTATCAAAACCTAACATTTAAATTAACACAATTCAAGTTATCATTAATATCAACTCAATCAACATCTTAACACTTCAATTATCTAGAATCAAATTGAAGAACAACAAAAAAAACCTCCTCTAGTAAGCATATATGTATATTCCTATGGCTATATATACAAGTAAAATCAAGTAAGTTCTCGTTATACTATGCATGAGTAATCATATATAATGTAAAATTGCGGTAGATTTTTTATTAGCCATAATGAAGTTTAGGATAACCCTCTCTATTAAATGGTAGACTAAGGATTTCGTTTGCAGCAATAATACTTCGATCATCCAAATTGCAATGATGGTTTATCAATGTGACTTCAGAGTATCTTAGCACATCTTAAACTCATGAAAACAAAACAAAAAATAATAGGGCCAAAAGACTCCACTGAAAGCACAAACACACCCTATTTACTTAGTTTGCAAATGGTAAAGTAAGATCTTCTACCTATATATGTAAACCCTTTCGACTTACTCTGTAGTAGCAATGGCCTTCTAATAATGTAAGACTCTATGCAATGCATGTTGGGTTTTATTTAGATCTTGAGTATGTGACTAGTTCGATATAGTATTATAAATAATATATATATATATATATATATATTTGTAAAGACTCTACTAATAAATTTATTGGGCTGATATAACCTTAGATCGTTTTTGTGGGTTTGCAAAATAGGAGAATAATATGTAGCACAACCAAAGTTGTCCAATTTAGCCATTTCGATACTTAAGTTAGTATTGATGTGGAAAAATGATATGAAAGTAGCACAAGATAGGCTAGAGTATGCAAACAGATGAAGATGACAATCATAAAATTGATTTTTATGCTCTCTTTATAAAGGTGAGAGTCGTGTTAAACATGACATGTGGATATCCTTAGTAAGAAAATATATGCAATACTTTAGGAAGGTATATCTTCCCATTAAGGTAAGCCCCAATATTGTTGGATTGAGCCAGAGAGTACGGACAAGTAAGGTCATGTTTGGTATCAATTAATGGAATGAAAGGCTAACTTCAAGGTATAGATTGAAGCTTTGACGATCGTTTTAAGGTAGGTCGATTTAACTCCGAGAAAAGGTCATCAAGTTGTCGCCGACAAGACTGCTTGTCCTTGCTTGCACAGCTTGTCCAATTCCTATTAGAGGCCCATTATGACCCAAAAAGACTGGCCAATAGACCAAACTAGTCCATAGGACCTTGGGGAGTTCCTAATCAAAATCTATCAGTACGCTTCGTCATGATATAATCGGCTACACTGGTCATTTGGTGCTAGGATGACCGAGGAAATTGCCCTGTCTTCCGGGGAAAAGGGAAATGGAAAATGGAATCAATATTCGTGAAGGAAATGGGAAAAAGAAACGTAGAAATTCCATTTTTTTCATACCAGTTGGTCGAAAAGTTAATCAAAACCAGAGGAAAAGTGACAAGAGGTTCCATTGAATCCAAAAACTAGGGAAATAATTAAATTATAATAATATAATAAATTTGAACAAAAACTATTATATATCATGTATTATTGAAGATTTATGAAACAAAATAAACTAATAACATATGCAATTGATTCAATTCCAAATTAAAATACGTAATTATTTAAAACTTGTGAAAAATAAATTAATTAGAATAATTATTTCAATTGTGTTACCATGATCAAATATCAGTAAATGAAAAATACACAATACCTTAAATCTCAACGCTCAAGAACAATTTCTGTTAACTTATCAAGTGTCCTATTATAATCAAATGCCAATATAAAGATAAACAAGCACTTTCATGTTCAATGTCAAAATTAATGATTATATCATACAATTAAATTACATATTTAATCGTTGACAAACAAAAAAGTTAAACTATATGTTTTATCCTCATTTTTTTGAACCACTTAATTTTCTAAGTCTTTTGAAGAATTAAATTAATTAGCATATCACATTTAAGTATAATTATTATTAAATGTGAATAAGAAAAATATGAATAAGGAACTTTAGCTCAAACAACTAAATTGCATAAATGCTATGTAAATGTGTAAATTTATTCAAAAAATATGCAATCAAAATATAGAAGTAATCTTCAAAACAACCAATTGAGTCATGTTAGGTGAAAAGGGTGTCTTGTTGTAAAACGAACATTTTACAAAGAAATAGAGCCTGCTTTGTGAAATAAGTTGTACACCAAGGAACTAGAGTATAATTATGGTTATAATGGTGATGATGTGGTCAAAGGAGCTTATAACAATTAATTTAGCCATACTTAGGTGAAATGCGTCTTACAATGAATTATTTAGTATGTTTTATGATGATAATAAGTAATTGAGACATGTTATGCTAAGTATGATACATGTATGGTTTAGTAAGAACGACAGTAAGGATTCACCCCTATTAAGGAAAAAATGGTAATTATGTGGCGACATGAGCTTACAATGAGGAATTGAGTTGTATTATGGTAAAAGGAGGCTTACAACAAGGAATGGAGTCCTATATTGGTGAAAATGGAGGTTTAAGGTAGACCTGGCTTTTTATGAGGAATCACGTCATGTTATGAAAAAATGAGCTTCACAATAAGAGCTCAATAATATTTTGGCAAAGAAATTAACCCTTACTATGATAGAGCCCTACTTGAGGTGAAACTGACACCATAAAGAGGAATTTAGCCCTAATATGTTTAAATATTCCAAAAAATGAGGAATTAAGTCTTGGACTTGATGTGGTGAGACGACCCATATAACAAAAACCAAGCTTGTGTGTGGTATAACAACCATTACATCAGGAATACCTTGGTGTGATGAAATGCCCCCTCGAAGAAGGAATCCCCCGCTTGCTACACTAAAATGACCCCACAAATAAGGAATTCTACCATTGGTGAAATGACTCCTAGAACGAAGAAATGACCACTACTATGGTGAAACAGTCTTACAACAAAGAATAGTCCTCTAATATGGCAAATGGTTGTTGCAACAAGGATTTCCCCTGTACTTAGTGAAATGGCCCCTCTAACAAAGAAGTGACACCATGGTAAAATGCCCCTAAAATGAGAAATCCTACCCTAACGTAGTAAAAAGACCCCTCCAATAAGGAATTGTCATTAACTTGGTGATATATACAATATAGAACAATTAAGATTTATGTGCACATATGATCTATGTATTTTATCTTATAAAATATGATACATGGCATAGAAATAAAATATATCCTATATACAATATTTTATATATATATTATATATATATATCCTATTGATAAACTCAAATTTTATACATTTTTCATCTCATAATTCGGGCTTAGTTAGTACGAAATTGTTTCTAATTTACGAGATTGGTACTTTGAGTTCTCAAATTGTTTTATATCAGGGAATGGAAGATGTTGATACTCACTGGCATGGAATCGAGTTCAAAAGTGTGCAAGGAAGTATAAAAGTTAGAAGCACTGGCAATTAAACGCTGCCAGCTTTGATTAGTTCATAACAAACGCCGGCATTTTTCAAAAGAACGCCGCCGGCGTTTGTGCTTGCCTTCAACATCCCATAATACAAATTCTTAACGCTGAATTCCTACACCGACAGTGTTGAAGAATAAACCGCCGGCCTTTATGAATTCCACAGAAGCCTATGCCTTAACACTGATCTTTAACGCTGGCAGTGTTTGTGGATACTGCAACCTATGCAATTTCAATGAACGCCGGCAAATTATGATTCAACGCCACCGACGTTGATACATTTTCTCCACCATCAGATTGCATTTATCTAACGTCGAATGTCTACACCATCAGCGTTGGAAAAGAAACTGCCGGCGTTTATGCGGGTAGTTGAACACTCCACGGGGCTGCTCTGTGTTTAAAAAGAAAGAAAGAGGAGAGAGAAGGAGGACAACAGTTCCAAATAGTTCTTTCTTAGAATAGAGAGAAAAACAAAGAGTAGTTACATAGATACAATTCCTTAGAGTAGATTTTGTATATATTTGTTTGTGATGAAATGTGGTAGACTTGAACAGTACATTTGGGACACTTTGTACGGTTTGAATTCTCAATTCTTTAATTCGTTCTTAGTTAAGTGGTGTTATTTTGTTTTAGATCATAAATATGTACTCAGTTATGATAATCATAATGTTATTGTTAGTAATTATTATGTTGTGCTAAATATTGTACGGTGAGAACATGATTAAATCCAGATTTGCTTAAATGATTGTTGAATTAATGATATTTGGTTGTTATATTCATGTAAAAATTCATGTTTAATTCCTGAAAAGAACCTTGAATTCGGGAGGATCTTGGTAAATGAGAAATTAGTTGAATCGGGAGAAACATCTGATTTCGTTGGAATTAAAGATTTAGATTTAATATCGAAATGCGAAAGCTGAGATATTATATTTTTTTATCTAGAAACTTTTACTGTGATTAATGCAATGTTTTAAGTTGAATTTGAACTAAGGAATTAGGGAAAATTTAATTTAAGTCATTAGGCAGTTAGAGAATTGGGAGATTCATGACTGTTAAAGTCGATTTCTTAGATAATCTAAGTAGTGGAAGCAACTAGATTGTTTTAAGGTTTACAAAGTTTCACTTGAATTTTCATGAATCTAATTATTATAATAACATTAGTTCAATTTGATTGGCAAATATGGGATTTTATCTTAGTTCTCACTATTGGATCATATAAATTTCTACTAGAAAAACTTAGTTGAATCTATTAAATCAAATTAGAAAGTAGGTAATTAGTGTAACTTAACAATTACTCTGAATTACATTGTCTAGATATTAATTGGAATAAATAATAATTGGTATTTAAGCTTTCCTCGTGGGAACGATACTCACTCAACACTTTACTACTTGATTCGATCTAGTACACTTGCTAGGATATTCGCTTGTGAATTTTAAACAACAATTTTTAGCGGATCACCTATATAACTTATAAGAACATTTAGGAACTCCATATTTTGTTATAACATGTAAAAACATATAAAAGTTTTAATACATCACTACAACATATAACAAATATGATACATAACATATATAAAAAAATTAGAAATTCTATTTTTATTTTCTAAATTAAGCATATACATATTTAATATATTACTATGAAATTTTAATTTATATATACGTAATATATAACATATAAGACATGTATACATATGGTTTGTTCTTTAGATCTCATATGATAGAATATATGATATACAAATACAATTACATCTTGGACAACATATAAAACGTATATCCTGTACAAATTATATGTATTAAAATTTCACCTATTAATATAACATATAAATTATACACATCTTATGCGTCTTTACATATATGAACGTATACAAATTTTACATAAAACTTGGATGTGTAGAACACGAATACATACTATGTATCTTATATAACACGTAAGAGCCTTTATAAATTTTTTATGTTGATAGAACATAAAAATTAAATACATTTGGGAACATATAACAATTATTATATGTTGCATAACATATATATTGCACCATATATAACATGTAAGGTATATATAAACATATAATATGTTTTTTTTAAATAAAATATTGATTATGTAGAAAGAAATATATTACATACGTATTTAATACATTACTATGAACTTTTGATGTGTATATACATAATCTATAACATATAAGACATATATACTTTGGTTTGTTTTTAGATCTTATATGATAGAATATATGATATACAAATACAATTACATCTTGTACAACATATAAAACATATATCTTATACAAATTATATGTATTAAAATTTTACCTATTAATATAACATATAAATTATATACATCTTGCATGTCTTTACACAAAGGAATATATAAAAATTTTATATAAAACTTAGATGTGTAAAACATGAATACATACTATGTATCTTATATAACAAGTAAGAGCCTTTATAAATTTTTTATGTTGCTAGAACATAAAAATTAAATACATTTGGGAATATATAACAATTATTATATGTTGCAAAACATGTAAATTGCACATCATATATAACATGTAAGGTATATATAAACATATAATATGTTTTTATGTGTTTTAAAATATAATATCAATTACACATAAAGAAATATATTATATGTAACATATAAAAAAATATATAAATTCCACTAATAAACATAGGATTTTTTTTATTCATAAAAATATATATATATATATCCTATATATGTTTTATAAAAATTTTATGTTTATGAATTTTTATATTACCATAATGTATACAAAAATACATATACTATACAACTTATATGAATAGTTAAAAATTCCATTTATTACAATAACATGGATATTACATAATTATGAATAAGAACACGGAAAAAAATCTATGTATTAATAAACATTCAAAAAATATATCCTATTTAGCAATTAAGTACAATGTGCTACATATAATATAAATCTTTATATATTCAAGATTATCATTATAGTTTATTAGTGTTGGCTGCCTAATCTATTTCTATAAGACTAAATCTCATGAAAGCATAATTCTCTTTTTCAATATTTTCAATTGGGTTTGTTAGTTTTCCCTTATCTGTTCCTCCAAAGTCATTCAAAAACCAAAGTAAACTCAATTTTTCTTCAAGTATAGCTTTTCCTTGATAAGTTCAACATGCTTGCACATATTTTTATCATGCAAGAGAAAAATCCTAACTAATCTTGTCTTCATGAATCGATAAGCATTTGGAGCAACAAATTTGTCTATTATTTTCAAGTGCAAGATTGTTCAAGCCTTATAAGATTAGTAAAATTTTGTTCTTCTATCTAACTCAATCCTAACATGTAAAGAATGACTTTTTTAAACATGCACATTGATTGTATATTGAATTTTTCATCTGCAGATGGATGGAGATCATCATGACAACAACATTGCCAAACTAAGTGATTCAAACAACTTCGAGGGATTATATTTTATTGAGTCTTTGGTTAGCAAGAAATTTTTATTTGATAGTGGTGCTAAGACATTCTATTAGGAGTATGCTACAATATGTGGTTTTAGTATTTCCAAGAATGATAAAAGACGTGACAAAAATAACAACATTGTCATGCGATCATAAGTGTGCCACAAAGAAGGTTATCAAAGAGATAAACACATGAAAGGGATGATCACATTTGAAGGCCTAGGTCAATCATTAGAATGGGATGTTTAACATGTTTTAGAATAAAACATGATAAAGAGGACAACTGTTGGCAAGTGACAAAAGTAGTTGCCGAACACAACCACCAACTTGTTGAATAGAAGCATACATGTTTTCTACTTTTGTTTTTTCGATCAACTTTACACCCAATAAAGTTAGCAACGAAGTATCCAACTAGATCAAAAGATGTAAGCTTTGGATACCACAAGTCAATTTCAATAGTTCCTGCAAGATACTTGAATATGCGTTTTACTGCATTCAAGTATGATTCCTTTGTGCAAGATTGAAATCATGGATATACACACGTCAAGAACATAAAATTAAGTCTAGAAGCTAATACATATAAACCTATCATGCCTCTATAAAGCTTTTCACAAACAATTTTACCATTTTCATCTTTATCAAGCTCATTGGTGTACTTCTTGTTTTGTAACTATCCATTTTAAACCTTTGCAAAAGTTCTCTTATATATTTTGATTGATTTATGAAGGTTCCACTCTAGATTGCTTTATTTGAAGACCTAGAAAATAATTGAGTTCTCTTATTATGCTCATTTCAAGCTCATTCTTCATGGATTCCACAAACTTATCTATAAGACTCATATTAATAGCTCTAAACACAATGTTATCCACATAGATTTGTACAATCAATGTATTAGACTTGTAATTTTTGATAAATAGAGTTGTATTGATTTTTCCTTTAGAAAATCCATTATTTAAAAAAAAAAAAGCTACTGAGTCTTTCATACCAAGATCTAGGAGCTTGCTTTTGACTATAAAAAGTTTTGTTTAATTTGTAAACATGATCGAAGAATTCATTATTCTCAAAACCCGGTGGTTGCTCTATATAGACTTCTTCTTATATAAAACCATTTAAGAAAACACATTTGATATCCATTTGAAAAAGAGTAAATTTTTTTAATACAGCAAATGCCAAAAGCATTCTAATAGCTTCTAGTCTAGTAATCGAGGCAAAAGTCTCATCAAAATCTATACATTCTTCTTGATTATATCCTTTAACAACTTGTCCAGCTTTATTTCTTATTATTATCTTAGATTCATCAAGCTTATTTCTATAAACCCATTTAGTTCCAATAATTGGTGGTCTATTATTAGGTCTAAGAACCATGAATCAAAAACTCATCGTTTAAAGCTTCTGTAGAATTTTTAGGCTTAATTTGTGATAAAAAAGCCAAATCACTCATATTCTTAAAAAAAGATCTTGTTTGTACTCTATTAGAAGGTTCACCTATGATTAGATCTTTCAGGTATGATCTTGAATATTTCCATTCTTTAGGAAGATCATTGTTAATTGATTCATTCACAACATCCTTGTTATGTTCATTTACTTCTTCATTATTATTTTCAAGAGAAAATTTATTCAAATAAGCACAAACAATGTTTGCATCATCATTTGAACATGAATAAGCAAAGAATCATCAAAAGCAACATGAATGGGTTCTTTTACAACTAATGTTCTCTTATTAAACACTCTATATGCCTTACTAGTTAAAGAGTAACCAAGAAAAATGTCTTCATCACTTTTAGCATCAAACTTAGCTAATTATTCTTTTCCATTATTTAAGATGTAATATTTAGTACCAAAAGGATGAAAGTAAGATATGTTAGATATTTTTCCTTTCTAAAGCTCATAGGAGGCTTTCTTGAGAATTGGTCTTATGAAAACTCTATTTAACATGTGGCAGATAGTATTTACAGCTTCAACCTAAAAATATTTTGGTAAATTGTTTTTATACATGGTTCTAGTCATTTCAATTAAAGTTCTATTTTTTTTTCTTTCAACTACACCATTTTATTGTGGAGTCTTACGTGCTGAAAAAATATGTTCAATACCATGTTTACTGCAAAAATCATCCACTTCATTGTTTTCAGATTCTCCTTCACGATCACTTTGAATTGATACGATGTTAAAAAGCTTTTTCATTTTGGACTTCTTGCAATATTTGAAAAAAAAAAAACTATGGTTTATTTTGTCTTTAGATGAAATGAAGAAATTCCATGTATATCTAGTAAAATCATCAACAATAACTAAGGTGTATTTTTTGCCTCCCAAACTTAGAGTTTAAGTAGGACCAAATAAGTCAATATGTAATAGTTCTAATGGCCAAGAAGTGGAAATAGTATCCTTTGACTTAAAAGAAGTCTTAGTTTTCTTTCCTTATTGACATGCTTAATAAATCATGTCTTTTTAAAAATTTATGTTTGATAAACCTTTGATAAGATTCTTGTTAACAAGTTTTGAAATTACATCCATGCTAGCATATCCCAATTTTCTATGCTATAGCCAACTATTGTCATTTTGAGAATATAAACAAGTTGCATTTGATGATTTGAAATCATCTAAATTAATTTTGTAAATATTTCTTTGTCTATACCCTTCAAAATAAGCTTTGTTATTGTCAATTCTTTTAATATAATATTTATTACCAAGAAATGTAAATGTTATTCTAAAACCATTATCATATAATTGACTTACACTAAGCAGATTATGTTTAATCCATCAACTAATAGCACATTTTTAATAATTAAATATTTGTTTATAGGAATGTTACATTCACTAAGAACGGTTGATTTTTTATTGTCTCCAAAAGAAAGATTTCCTTGATCTTTCAAGTCTAGAGATATGAACTTGTATACATCTCCAATCATGTATCTAAAGCAATCACTGTCCAAGTACCATTTGTTGTTTTCACTTGAAGATCCCTACAAAACAAAGTATTATTTCTTTGGTATCCATTCGAGTTTAGGTCCTTTTTGGTTAGGTATAACAAGAATCTCCCTTTTAAGAACCTAAACTAGTTTGCTTTTATGATTCAAATACATATTTTTTCTTATTACATAATTGTGTGTAATATGACAAGATTTTTCACAGTAGTTGCATGTTCCATGGGTGGCTTTTGCAAAACGAGTTTTGTGGGCTTACAGCTACTTTTTCTACTATAGCCAATTCCGTATTTATTTGAATCACATTTTTTATTTCCAAAAATTGTGTTCAAATTCTTTTTACCATTTGTGAACTTAGCTATAGTCACTTTTGACTCATCTAAGCTAGCTTTTAGCAAAATATTTTCATTTTTTAGTTCTTCTAGCTCCTTTAGAAATTCACTGCTACTGCTAGCACATTCAACACTGTTATTATTTATAATTTTAATTCAAGATCTAGCAAATCATTTTCAATTATTAATTTCTCATTAATCTTGCTTAACTCATCATTTTTACTTTTTAGCTTCTTACACTTATTTTTCATCTTATCAATTTCCAATTCCAAGCTATTTATTTCTTCATGCAGCTTTTCATTTTCTAATTTAATCTCCTCATGTTTAGTTTGAAAATTTTCTAGCTCTTCAACTAATTCCAGCATTAAGGATTTAAGCATGTTGTTCTTTTTCTCTAATTTTACCAACTTACAGCATACTTTATCATACATAGCATATAACTCATCATAGGAAGGAGAAGAAGGGAAATTTACCTCATCATCTAGTGCCATGAAGCACACATTCTCTTCTAAGTCACTTAAGTCATCATCACTCCAAGTGGCTATGAGTGCTTCTTTTCTAGGTCCCATTGAAGCCTTCTTGAGTGATGGATAATATTGCTGGATCTGTCCTAGTTTGTAGCATTTAAAGAAAGTTATTACATCCTTCTTTTTGTATGTAGATGAGCTACTGTCATCGTCCACTTTCTTTAATTTATTGTTGGACTTCATTAACTTCTTAAGCTTCTTAGCCATTAAGACAAATTCTTTATTATTATCATCATCATCTTCTCCTTCACTAGAGTCTTGACTTATGGCATTCAAGGCAATGGCCTTCTTATTTGATTAATTATTCCCCTTGCTTCTTAGTAAGTTCATGTGTTTTGAGTTCTCCAAGGAGTTCTTCTTTGCTTATAGCACTCAAATCTCATGCTTCTTCTATGACAGTTCTTTTTGCCTCCTAATCATTAGGTAATGACCTAAGACGTTTAGAATTTATTTCCAAGTTAATAAAATTCTTCCCAAGTATGCTTAGAGGATTAATGATATTAATTAATCTATTACGCATCTCATCTATAGATTTATTTGGAAGCATTTTAATGTTTTTGAACTGTCTACATAAAAGACTTGTTTTTGTATCTCTAACTCTATAAGTTCCTTCATAAGCCTATTCCAGTTCATCCCATATCTCTTTAGTAGATTTGCATGTAAATCACTTTCATTCAGTCTATAATACAAAATATCCATAGCAATTTCATTCAAATCTAATCTTTTCTCGTCTTCTTCACTGTAATCTCTTTCTTCTTTTCCTTCTATAATTAAAAGCTCATTTTCTATAACATTCCAAATTAATTTATTTTAAGCATTTAGAAAAATTTTCATTCTATGCTTCTAATATAGATAGTTACCCCCACTTAGAAGCGGTGGTTTATTTATAACTTACCCCCCTGAAAACCCTAGTGCATTTGATGCTATGATCTTTACTTTGTATGAGATTAAGCACATAAAAGATAGAGACAAGGCTCTAATACCAAATGAAAACATGAAAATGTAGTAGAAAATACTCAAGGGAGGGGGAGAGGGGTAAAATTGAGTATTTTCCCTAAAAAGCTCAAACAAATAATTTTTATGCAACAAATCAAATTAAACATCAATAGCAACAGAAAATAAAACAACATATTATAATATGAAATATAAAAGAGGAATAGAAAATTTGAATCCAAATTTAACGTGGAGTTTTGCCCACTTTCTACTCTCTACGATCCATCAATGCCTCCAATTGAAGACTTTATAATCACTTTATTGATCACCAAAAACCACGTGCTCAAGTTGAGCAATACACCACTTTTACAACATTTAGAAAATAAAATATTTCCTTTCTCTCTCTAGATGCTCACTATTAGATAGCAGATATAAGAACATAACATTAGCAAAGTTTTCTCTCTCTTTGTAGATATTTACAAGTTAATGAATAAGAGAACAAAGAAAATTAATAATTTATTCATTTGCAAATAAAAGCACTCTTTCACTTCCACTCGCTTCTCTTTTTTAATCTCCCAAGGAAAGAGTATTTATAGCCTTGAAAAGTTCAAATATCCATTAGAGATAATGTTAAGCATTAAATGTGTTTCAATGGCTCATTTTGTCATATCGGTTTATTCATTTAAATTGTTGCACCTTAAGCCTTATTGTGCTTAAAAATGTTATGCCTTCATTTTGGCCCTTAACCAAGTCTTTGCTCACATGAACTCCATCAAGTCTTCAATTAAAACTTGTTACACCCTAAATTGTTTGTGCCTTGATTTTAACCCTTGACTAGAGTTGTATATGTTTGAGCTTGTCAAGTGTTGGACTTGAGCTTGTCATGCGCTGACCAATTAACACATCAATCCCTTGATGTGACCCTCAATCAATGGCTCTACATTTTTTAACTTGTCAAGTCTTGGACTTGAGTTTGTCATGCCTTAGTGAATGAACTAGTTTGGCTCTCGACTTTGACCTACAACCAAAGCTAGTCATCACTAATTTGTTCCTGCTTAAAAATATGCACAATCTCCACAAAAACTCACAACATATACATATATATTCTAGCATATTATTCATCATATGTTTGACTAATTAAGTGCAGTTTTTCATAATTAAATAGTTAATTGTGCAATTAATTGTCTCATCAAAATCCACATTGAATATACAAGTCAACAAGAAGAGGCAGGAGGATTAACCGCCTTGCTAGGTATCGTGATGAGCTTGAAGCTAAAGGCCATTCTAAGGATGAAAGCAACCCGCAACCTAATCCACCGTTGCATAAGGAAGCACCCAAGCAACCATCGATAAATATGCCTCAACAAGTGATAAATGTTAAAAGACCGTTATTTCTAATACTTATTGGATATAATTTTTGATGGACTTTATGTGAAATTATCAAGAAAAGGATACTTAATTGCTCTATATTTGATTTTAGGGTTTAGAAGATACATTTCAAAAGTTTAAGGATGATTTGAGCAAAAACGAGAAGAAATCTAATAAAGGATAATAAAAGCTTGAATTTTAATTGTACACAACTTTTAGCATAGCCATGTAGATGCTAGTGTTGAGCTTCAAAACATGACCAACAACTGTTCCCAATTGTGCCCTGGGTACTGCCTTGAAAGTGTACAAAGTAGTGTTGAAGGATAAAACTTGATCTGAGAAGAAAATGGAGGAATGCCAGAGTGCACCACCTTGAGCACGACCATATACATGGTAGGGCACTTTCAAAGATGGTTCCAAATGTATAAATAGCCGCTCCAACCTTTCAGTTATGATCCTTACACATTTTCTAAACCCTAAGAGGGAAAAAGCCATGAACTTTAAAGAGAAAATTGCTAGAAATTCATTGGAGAGTACAAGACAACAATCAAAAGGGTTTTATTGTTTATTGTTTATCATGTTCATAGATTACTTCTCTAGATCTATTGCTTTTATTGTGAAATCTATGGAGGAGTAAATCTTTATGCCCTAAGTTTTGTGAAACCCTAAACCCATGTGAATTTAATTGTTCTTGATTAATGAAAGCTTTTGCCTTTGTATCTATTCATGTGTTATGATTGTCTTACAATTGATTTATGTACAAGATTGATTATATGCATGATTCTTGTTAGATAGAAAGAGGTTTCATCTAATAGGAGAGATTCCCATGAATAGAAAGATTACATGTTTTGCCTAGAGGTAGGAAGACTTTGGTTTTCTACAAGAAAAATTTCATCTCTGTTTAGGAATCTTGATTTTAATGCAATCTTGTATGGCATTAGTAAGGGAGAGGTCTCCACTATCTCATGTGAGATTAGGAATTAATTAACTCGAGGGAGTAATTGATTTAACTATATGATTCTACAATGCAAAGCATAAGCAACTCATTAATCAATCTTTTGTTGTGAAAAATTAGGGTTTATGGTGCATCAAGATTAAGGGTATGTCTTGTGATTGATATAATTTTGTTAAAGCAATACAATTGATTTTAGGGTTGATAATTTAGATAATTAGTAGTTAAAGATTAGATATTTCTTCATATGATTAGACTAAATAGTAGAAAAAGGATGATTCTAGTACTTATTTAATAGATCCTTGAGGACGATATATGTTTTAATCCTATGCTACTATAGGTAGGTACACTACCTAGTTTGATCGTAGGAATTAATTTAGATTTATAAATTTTAGACTTTGATACAATCACATCAATAAGAACCCAGAGAGGTTCCTAGACTAGTAGATCAACCAAATCGAGTAGAGCAACTAATTGAGGTTATGCTTCAACAGCGAACCTTAATCCTGCATCGCTTAGTTCTCGATGGACAACAACAACATGAGTAAATAGCCGTGCCACCTCCACCACCAACACAAGTGCAAACACCACCAATTATGGAAGCAAAAGGGGTTAATAAGGGGTAATGAGGCCTAAGGCAATGACGAATCATGCTACCAAACTTCATTAAATCAAATCGTTTCTTTGATGGAGATGCAGGAAAACCTAAAGAAGTTGATGATTGCCTCGCTTAAGTTGAAAGTCCCTTTATAGTTTACGAGATCCCTAAGTAGTAACATTTGGCCCATGGGACTTACTTACGTGGGCTAACAACATGGAATTGGTAGGATTTACAGAAGCATAGTTTGCCATGGCCTATCACATGGATAACCTTCAAGGAAGAATTTTTGAAAGAGCACTTCCTCGATAGTCTAAGGTTGAAAATGAGTGTAGAGCTATTTAATGTAAATAAAAGGAGGCAAAATAGTGGATCATTATAAAAACGAGTTTAGTCGACTTATTTAATTCACACCATCTTCATATAGGAATAGCAATGATTTAAAGATGCAAGTGTTTCCTAATGGTTTGGAGCTTGAGATGCAAAGGCGTCTCATGGAGTTTGAGATTAGGACTTGTTCAGCTTTAGTAGATAAAGCTAGAGTTTTGGAAGAAGCTAGAAAGAAGGTGTTGGGCTAATGCTAACAAAGAAGCTAACTACCCAACAGGAAGCTCCTTTAAGCATCCTCTTTTAGAAACTAATCAAGCAACCGAGGAAAGAGCCCCATGTGGTCCTCAAAGTCCCAAGTGGGCCACTCGAGCATTAAGCCATCTTAACTCTGGCCATTGGCTATAAAGTCTTGGAAATGCAAAGGAGGACACTACCCGAGAGATTACCCCGTGTTAATGAATAATTGCTACGTTTATGGTAATAAAGATCATAAGGTAGATAATTCTCCGAAAAAAGAAAGCTACAGTTTGCTTCACGTGTGGACAAGCAAGTCACCATTCCTTCGCTTGCTCAAAGAAAACGCAAAGCCGAGGACAACCTACAAGTTTTTCTCATCCTAGTAATCGTGGAAAACATTTTGGAAAGGAAAGTCAAGGATCTAACAAATCAGTAGTTGCAACGAAGGTTTATGCTCTCGAAGGAGTACCACAGGGAACAATTGACGATGACCATCTAAGGGATCTACATGAAGCCTCCCTTACTGCTTTAGATCATGAGTATGAGGATGATGGTGGCTTAGTAGCAGATATGGTACCTTTCTCAACTACAAAGCTTAAATACAAGAACTTGTATAAAAGTAAGTTAGTAGTGAAATATCATAAGTACAAAAAAATATACAAATACACACACATGTCAATATAAAAAAAATATGTATATATAATAGAACTTATAAACCTTAATACTGTGCTAAACAATCACTTGTATAGGATCTATTTTGTTGGTTAATCTGACCGCATATGCACTTTTCGATACTGGAGCGACTCACTCTTTTGTAACACCAATATTGGCACAAAAGACAGGAATCTGGATACAAGCCTCCAAGGTGCCTCTAAAAGTGAGTATCCTAACTAGAAATAAAGCCCTAACTGATTGATTAATCAAAGATTCGCCAATGGATGTTGCTGGAAAGGTCATGCCAACTAATTTGATATTATTGGAGATGAAAGGATATGACTTAATCTTAGGAATGGATTGGTTGGCAAAATAAAATGCAAAGGTAAACTGTAGGAGCAAAGAGGTTTAGTACTAGAGACTTGGAGAAAGAGAACTATTGTTTAAAGGTGAGTTAAGTAAGCATAATAAGAAAGAGTCAAAGGTGACGGGGTTGGATGAGCAAAAGGACCTCATTTGGAGCTATCGTTTGGTATGTGCGGTGGACATCGAGAAAGAGCATATAAAAATAAGTGATATACGAGTCACAATGGAATTTCCCGAAGTCTTCCTAAAGGAGTTACCGAGATTACCCCCAAATAAGGAGGTAGAGTTCACTGTAGACTTAGTGCCTAGGACAAGACCAATTTCAAGGCCACCATATAGAATGGCTCCTGTAGAGCTAAAAGAGCTAAAGAACAAGTTACAAGAACTATTGAATAAAGAATTATTCGTCCAAGTGTATCACTTTGGAAAGCACCTGCTCTTTTTGTGAAAAAGAAAGACTATTCAACGAGACTATGTATTGGCTATAGGGAATTGAATAATATAACCATTAAAAATAAGTACCTCGTCCTCAGGATTGATAACCTTTTTGATCAATTAAAAGGGGTAAGTGTGTTTTCTTAAATAGCCCTTAAATCTAATGAAATAACTAAAACTTTAAAATACTAAATTAATTTATTTTTGTATGATTAATTGATGATTTATGATTTAAATTGTTATAGTTAAGTTAATGTAATTTAATTTGATGGTATGAGAAATTCTCGTAATTAAGGTATTAGTGTGTAAGTAAAATTTTAGAAATATATTTGTTTCTGGAATTGTATTAAATTGACACGTATGTGTGTTTAATGAGATCCGTAGTAGATTTTGAAGCCCAAATGTTAAACCCAAGACCAATTAAATTAATAAACCAAGCCCATATGACCATCGCTCAAGCCCATGTTTTTTGTAGCATCTTCTAAAGAATTATAAAGTGCTGAAAAGTAAAAAAATAAACAAATATCATCATCCAAAATAGACCCTATTTTCCTCTTTTTCTTGTATTTTTCAACCTCAAACCAAACCGAATTTCATCTATTAAAATTCCTTTTGAGCCATCACAATTTAGATCCAAGGCTAGGAAGTAGGAGACAATAGTAATAGAAGTGAGAATCAAGTTAAGGAAGTAGAGAAAGACAACTTGATCTCTAGAGATATCTCTAAAAGTAAATAAAGTTAATTTCTTGTTTGTCTTGGTAAATTATGATCTTGAGTGTTATTAACGATAGATAGAAGTAGAACTTTGATGTTTTATATGAATTAAAGGCATGGCATGGTGTATGTTGAAATAGGTATGTAAATAGATATATATACCTTAGGTGTTTGACAAAACGATATATGGAGTTTATGATGAGTTGGTGCATGTATTGATGTTGAAAAAGATAAATAAGTAAAACTTAAATGATTTGAGTAGTAACAAAGCTCAATAAGAATGGATGATAAGATTATTTTTTTTTTAGTTAAGTTGTTGTATATTTATATATATGTGGAATAGACTCATGTAAGCAAGTGAACATGATGATGCTTAGTATTGTGTTTAAAGACTAGCTTTTGCATGTTTTTACAATCACATAAGAGTTTATTAAAGAGTTAGAAGATATAAGACTTTAAAAATTTCGAAACAAGTACCATAGGATAATTGCCTTATTCATAACGGGCATAATAGAGGTCGTTATCCTCTCGGAGTTAATTTTTCCTATTGATCACTACCGTTGTTGAGGTTGTTATCTTGTCGAATGAATTTTCAAAGCTTGATCACGATCGTTACAAAGTCGGTGATCTTTTCTAAGTGTTTTCAAAAGCTTGAAACCACTTAGCCATTATGAAGGCCATTATTTTTGCAGTGAAGTTCCTAAAGGTATATCACAACTATAATGAGACCCATTATCTCCTCGGGATTGCTTTTGAAGAAACTTTT
The DNA here is from genome assembly GCA_024138025.1 of Combretum micranthum. NCBI lineage: Eukaryota > Viridiplantae > Streptophyta > Magnoliopsida > Myrtales > Combretaceae > Combretum > Combretum micranthum. The sequence continues at coordinate 1,295,117 of JAMXBD010000093.1, read as the reverse complement.
ATAAAGCTTGATACGAGCATAATGGATATCATGGTCTATATCACAACCATAAAGGGGGCGTAATCTCCTAATACGGGCATGACAAGATCAATTATGTTTATTACGGCCCAAGTTCATGGGCATGATGATTCCCGTAATCTTTATCACCTCCTAGGTCATGGCATAACATACCCTCTGGTACTGTTCATATAAATAAATAATAAATAAATAAATAAATCCTTAATGATGATAGATAGATAACAAATGAAATATGAAATATGCAGTTGTGTTTATATGAGTTAAATATGAGATGATTTGAATCTTGTTTAAGTATAATGATTCTTTAATGAGTTATTATTTTAATATGACTAAGAAGTTTAACATGAAATGATTTTCTTTACAGACTCATATACTCAGTTGGGTTTAAACACAGGTTTATTATCAAATAGATCAAGTACATAATAGCCTGTTTGATTATTAGTAAGTTAGGCATACTCTAAATAGATTTAACTAAAGATGAATTAAATTGAATTGAAATTGTTGTGCTTTTTGTCATTGAATCTGGTCTGAGGAGCAACATCCTTGCCATGATGCAATGACACGGTACTTAGACGCTTAGACCACATAGTCATGATGCAATGGTGATATATGAGTGGCTAAGTGGGTAATATGATTTAGTTCACGCTTATGGGACCGATTGAAATAAATGATATTATGGATTAAGTTAAGTAAAGTTATGTAATGGCTATTAACCTTAGATGAGATTATTACTCTATTTTGTAGGTATAGGAGTTATCGGTCTTAGGACAGCCTATAACAACCCCTTGAGCAGCTACTGTTACTTAGGACCTCGAGAGTCCTAAGATTGTAATTGGAGTTTGAATACTCCAATTATGATTGACTTACCTAACCAAAGATAATCAAATTATTGTTTGTCGCATTACGTTTAGGCTAGGTGTGCTTGACATTTCGTATTTGTTTTGTGATATTGCATACTAAGCCTCTAGCTTATGATACTATCTTGCAGGTGATATTGATGATGATTGCTATGATGATATGGGATACGGGATCGATTGGGAAGCCTTCTTGGACGAGTGGTACAGCTAGGAAACCCATGCATGAACTAAGTTGTTATGTTTAAGTTTTCTTAAAGACTAAGAAGAAATGTAATTTTGTTATTGGCTTGCTGTTGAAAGCCTTGGTTTGTAAAATAAGATTTTAAGTTTGTTTCTTATGCTTTGTTCATAAATAAGATTTGTATCTTTTGAGGTGTCAAAGGCACTAAAGATATTCCAAGTTAAGTAAAATTAAACTACTCATGTATTGAGTAATTTTATATTCAAGTTATATAATCTTATCACAAGTTTAAACAAATAGTCAATACATTCATCTTCCTTATAGACAACCTTACGTATAATACTTGAGTATTTTATAATACTTAGGTATTATATGTGGTTGGGGGATTTAGCATACCTAATTGTGGGGATTAAGTAAACCGAGTCCTTACATCTATCTATCACCAATTAAGGATTGAACTAGAAGACATTCCATAGACAACTTTTCGTACTTGATATGGACACTATGAGTTCTTAGCAATACCATTTGGGTTGACAAATGCCCCTGCAGCTTTCATGGACTTGATAAATAGGATCTTTAAGCCGTACTTGGATATGTTTATTGTGAAGTTCATAGATGATATCTTGATCTACTCAAAGAACTTAGAGGAGCATGAGGATCATTTGAGAATAGTCTTACAAACCCTAAAAGAGCACAAGCTTGATGCAAAATTATCTAAACATGAGTTTTGGATGGACTGGGTCATTTTTTTTAGGACACACCATCTCAAATCAAAGAGTATCTATGGATCTGGATAAGGTTAGGGCGATACTCGAATGGAAGCAACCTACGACAGTAATTGAAATAAAAAGTTTCCTTAATTTAGTGAGGTATTATCGACAATTTGCAAAGGACTTCTATAAGATCGCTTAGCTACTCACTAGGTTAACTTAGAAAAATGTTATGTTCCAATGGGATGAAAAGTGTGAGCAAAGTTTTCAAGAATTGAAATAGAGATTGGTTTTGGTGCCAGTACTAACCTTGTCGAATGATCACGAACCTTTTTGTGCTTATAGTGATGCTTCTCATAAAAAATTGGGATGCATTTTAATGCAAGGAGGAAAAGTTGTGGCATATGCATCAAGACAACTAAAGCCTCACAAAAGGAACTACCCAGCACATGACCTAGAATTGGAATTGTAGTATTCACCTTAAAGATCTGGCAACACTACTTATATGGCCGACAATGTGAGGTTTACACTGATCACAAGAGCTTAATGTATATATTCACTCAAAAGGAACTTAACATGAGGCAAAAAAAGGTGGTTGGAATTTATTAAGGACTATGATTTAGGGATTAATTACCATCTTAGTGGTAGATGCTTTAAGCCGAAAAGCTATAGTTAACTAGCTTTGCTGATTACAGAATAAACAGAGTAGACTAGAGAATGTGGAAGTTTGAAAATAAGCTTGGTAAGGAATATGGAGGATTACAAGCTAGCAAACTTGATGATTAAACCTACCCTACAAGAGAGGATTAGATAAGCATAAGATGTGGACAATTATCTACAAGGAATTAGGAAACAGTTACCTAAAGAAGCTTATGAAGACTTTGAAATACACACTAATGGATGTTTGAGAATGAATGGGCAAATATATGTCCCTAGCTATAAAGAGCTAAGAGACAAGATAATGGATGAGGCTTATAACTCAGTACAAGAAAACAGGCCTTTAGAGACAGAAAATCTATGACGAAAATTAGAAAATGTAGTTATAATTTGACAAATAAAATCTGCGACGATGGTTTTTGTGACGAAAATTTACGTTTAGAGACAGAATTTTTGTCTCTAAAGCCTAGTTTTCTTGCAGTGACTCAGGTTACACGGTTCACCTTGGATAGACCAAGATGTATCAAGATCCAAAACCAATGTATTGATAGGATGGTATGAAGCGAGATGTAGACCAATTTGTATCGGAATGTTCCATATGCCAACCAGTTAAAGCCAAGCATCAAAGACCTAGTAAATGGGAAAGAGTTACAATAGAATTTATGACTGCTTTACTAAGGACCAAAAGTATATATGATACCTATGGGTAATTGTGGATAGGTTGACAAAGAGTGCTCATTTTCTGCCAATCAACATTAGTTACTCTCTTCAAAAGTTGGTAAGGTTATATATTAAAGAGATTGTTTGGTTACATGGAGTGTCTATTAATATCGCATCTGATAGAGATCCACGGTTTATGTTAAAGTTCTAGATAGAAGAGCCTACATCAAGCCTTATGCACCAAATTTTATTTTAGTACAGCCTACGATCCACAAACCGATGGACAATCTAAACGCACCATACAAACCCTCAAGCATATGTTAAGGGCAAGTGCACTAGAGTTTAAAGGAAGTTGGGATATGTACCTACCAATAGTGGAATTTGCCTACAATAACAATTATCCCTCATCTATTCAAATGCCCCCATAAGAAGCTCTCTATGGACAAAAATGTAGATCTCCTTTATATTGGGATGATGTGAAGAAGATAGTTGCAGACCCCGATCTAATATGGGAAACTATGGAAAAAGTAGCCACCATACAACAACTAATGAAAGAAGCAGAAGATAGACAAAAAATTTAGGTTGACTTGAAGTGAAGGTAAGTTGAATCCCAACCAATAGATCATGTGTACCTTAAGGTAACATCGCTTAAAGGAGTAAAATGGTTTGGAGTAAAGGGCAAGTTGAGTCCTTGATATGTTGGTCCATTTTAGATCTTGGAAGAAGTGGAGAAGTAGCATATAGACTTACCCTCCTCTGAAGTTTTCTAAAATACACAATGTCTTTCATGTGTCCTTGTTAAGGAAACATATCCTCTATCCAAGGCATGCGATTGAGATAAGTCCCATTGAGTTCAAAGGGGATTTAACTTATGAGGAGCATCCGACCAAGATATTGGATACTTGGACACATGAACTAAGGAACATAAATCTTTAGTATGTGAAGGTACAATGGAGTAGACACTCAGAGAAGGCAGCAACCTGAAAGTTAGAAGATGAGATGAGAAAAAAGTACTCATACCTCCTTTCTAGATTAGGTATCCTTAAAGTATTGAGGGCAAAACTTTTTGAAGAGGGGTAGGATGTAAAATCCCAAAAATTTTGTATACATATTAATAAATAAAAGTAATAAAGAGTAGTTATATATATTTTAATTACTGTATAATAATTAGACCCATTATAAATAGATGACTATAAAACTTCTAAATTTTGAAATTAATTACAATAAGAAAAATGAATGATGAGGCACCATACAATTCTAATTACTAACTTAGATATAATAAATAGATACATAAATTCGTATTATAGTAAATTAAGAGATATTAAGATTTTAATAAATAATTCTAATAATGTAAAAGCATTAGCAAGAAAACCAACAACAAATAAAAATGAAAAAAAAAAAGAGAGACAAAGGAAGAGAAAAGATACAAATTGAATTTGTGGTAATAGCAGTCCACAAATCAAGAATTTTGCTTCTCAATTATTTTCATATCCATGAAAAGTAATTTATGTCAAGTCACTTCACACATGTCAATTGCTAAATAAATGGAAAAAAATTTTCTATCAAGTTCAAATGGTGCACTGCACTAGAACCACTTCTCTTTTCCATTGGACTATGCACCAGCCCTTTTCTATCCTTGTATTACTTTTCTCATTTTTGCTTCTACCTTATATGCATTGAATCAGACAACTTTCATTCTTTTCAACCATTCACTCTCTCCTTATATGAAATATGACTTATTCACCATAGCTAATCAAAATCGTTTCCGTCCACTCTTCACAACACCCCAAACACCAAAGAGGAAACAAGTTCAAAAACTAGGAAACAAGTGCAAGCTTAATTCTCGGGTAAGCTTTCGACTAGCTAAGATTTTGCCAGGATCGGTCATTAGCATATCTTGGTAACAAAAAGACCCCGTCGTCATTCCGAACTTGAACTTAGGCTTTGATACGGGACTCGTAAAATAAGTTTCAACAATTTTACTTTATCTTTTCACCAAACAAGCTAATAGCATCGTAAAAGTGCTAATAATAATGAAAACTAAAAGGGAAGGTAGGAATAGAGTAAAGGTTGTAAGCTAAGAATTTATCCTTTAGTAAGTACACTCGTTTTCTAATCTATGTAGGCAATCTCGACCATTCCGAGCTACCACCGGATTACTACAACTAACCATGACAAGGCCATGGTGAGTGGTTTCTCATTTCTACTATGTCCGCCATATAATGTTGTTATAGACATGAAATGGTAAATATATGAACATGTACATGACTGCATGCTGGAAGTTGTCTACTCTTAAAACCATATCCGAGTATGATATGTACCGATTTCGATGTCATGTGCAATATTTTTCTTACTTTCATGAGAATGTGTGTGTTGTTCTTGCAATAGTGTTTTTGTTGCGTGAAACCAATATGCGGGTATGTTATTATACCATATATATATATATATGTACATCTTTTTTTTTTCTTTTCTTTTTCTTTGTTTTGGCCGGAATGCTATAATATTATATGTCATGGCCCAAATTAGGGTCAAGATGTACCCACCACCACATATAATATCTTATGCATTATATACAAGTTTTAGATTCTAAAATCGTATAATCAGATTCTCAAAACAACTAAATTTAGCAGCAGTAAAATAAATTTTACAAAAACACTTCATTTTCTACTCTCATGAGTAGATCAACTCCTAAAACAAAATCATACCATCATGTATCTCTTATCAAAGAATACATATTCATCGTAAAACAAAGCTTTAAAGTTTAAATTACAAACCTTGGGCTCCATAACTAGGCCTTTAAAGGAAAAAAAATTACAAGTTCCAAAAGAATAAATCCAGTTCTAACACAAGATAAAATAAAGACATCCAGCCATCCTAACCCTTTTCACTCTTCAACAAACTCTTCTAAAGTCATCCCATATTCAAAGCAATCATCATCATTATCAAATCAATACTTGGAAAGAAGAGCAGCAATACAAGCACACACAAGATGTCATACATGCTTAATCTAATGCAATACAACAATCAACAGTTTATATTTTTAAATTAAAGTAAAACAAATCAATACTGAAGCAGTCACACTCTAAGAACACGCCTCTAGGAATCTAGGAGTCTTGAGTAGCAGCAACTACTCAGGGGATTGATATAGGCAACCCGAATTCCTATATCTCCTATATGATATAATGAAAAAGGAAAATAGCTTCCTCTAGGGTTCATAGTCATTACGCATCTCTACTTATCTCAGTCCATAATACAATACGGCTTAACCGATCCCATAAACGTAAGTCATACTATGTTATTTCTCTCTAAGCTTAGGTAAATGTTGCTCTGGTACTGTTTTCCCTATCAGTTACTCGCTAAGCCATCTATGAATTATCATTACATCATTATAAGAGGGTGGCTTAAGTGTCTAACTACCATATTGGCATCACCAATAAGGTTGTTGCTCTCCGGACTAGATTTAATACACAAACACAAGCAACAATCAATTATTAGTCATCTTTAAGTTCTAGTTCATTTAAGATGTAATGTGATCCTAGAAGCCTCAATTTTTAAGCCATCCAATTTGAAGTTCAACAAACCATTTGAAGGGACTATAGGCACACTGATGGAAGCTTCAAAGATTAAAACAAGAACCAAGAGACCCAAGGGAGCTGATAGGATAATTTGGGATTTAAAGGATTGACGATTTTCAAGTTTTGGAGCGAGCCAAGATAAAAGCTGTCTCAAAGCTGGCAGCCTACATGGCCAACACTGCTGCCTTCAAGGACAAGCTGCCGGCCATCTTGCCGACCTACATGCAACAATGCCAACTTTTATTTATTCCTTACAACTTTGTTTAGTTGATGTTTAGGGTTTATTCTAGGGTCTTTATGCAATTTTTATTATTTTATTAGTTGCTTAGTTTTGAGGCTATCAAAGGCCTATTTAAACCTATCCTTTGTAACATATGAAGAGAAGTTATGAGTTTATTCATATGAACGAAAATATGAGAGTTTCCTCTCTATGAGTTTTGGAAAGAACTTGTTTTGAACTTATCGAAAATTTGCCCATAGCGTTCACCCCTTGACTTATCAATCGAATCTCATCACCGGTTATGGCGTCTTCATTATACCAAGGTTCTTGCCTCCATATAGGTAATGGGTTGTGGTTTCCATTGAGTTTTCTCAGACGATCTAGATTCTAATTCCAAATCTAGATATCGGGTCACTATTATAGGTTGGAGTGGTTCTTGATCGCATCATTTGGTATCAGAGCTGTTGGTATTCTAAGAAATCCATATTTAGTTCGATTAGAGGTAACTCAATCATTCATATCTCATAGTTATGTCTTTTGATTTATTTGATTTGTCTTATTAGAACTAGATTGAAGAAGGAAAAGAAAAAGATTTGATTTTTTAGGGCTTGATTTGGAAGAGTTGGATTAAAAAAAAAGTTTGACTTTTATTGGTTTTTTTTTTTTAATCTGTTGTTATTGGAGCTGTGGAGACTAAATAAAAAAAAGTGATGAGTTAAATACGAGTGAAAAGCATTGATGAGATCCAGTGTGATCCTGTTTTTATACGAGATGTTTGGTGGATAACAAGGTATGTAGTTTGTCTATTGATAGTGGAAGTTATATAAATATTGCTAGTACCTTATTGGTGGAAGAACTAGGTTTGAAAACTTTAAAGCTTCAAGCACCATATAGAATACAGCATGAATGTGGGGATTTTATGGTGACTGAGCAGGTTATGATTGCCTTTTCCATTGGAAAATACAGTGATGAAATTTTATGTGATGTAATTCCAATGCGATCTGTTTCTTTTTTGTTGGGGCAACCATGGAAGTCTAAAAGGAAAGCTAAGTACAATGAATGCAAAAATCGCTATTCTTTGGTTTCTAACCAAAAGATAGTAAATTTAGTACCCCTTGATCCATGGAAAGCTATTGAAGATCAAATGAGGGTTGCCAAGCAATTCAAAAAAAGAAAAAAAAAAAAGAGAAGAAGAAAAGAATGGGGGGAGTATGAGTGAGGAAAACACATTGGTGAGCACAAAGGAAAAAGAATCAGAGTGTGAAACACTGGAGAGTGATATTTCTTTAACAACTAATGATTTTTCTTTTTCTAGTGAAATTGATAATTGCAGGAATCCAAAGAAGTGTTTTCTCAGGAAGTCCCATATGCAATTGATCAATAACTTGCTATCCTTCTTAGAGCTTCAAAATGTGATTCAAAAAAGTCCAAGAACGAAGATTCGAAGATGAATCTTTTTGAAAGAAGGAGGGAATGATGTGATCCTAGAAGCCTCAATTTTTAAGCCATCCAATTTGAAGTTTAACAGGCCATCCGAAGGGATTAAAGGAGCACTAATGGAAGCTTCAAAGATTAAAACAAGAACCAAGAGAACCAAAAGAGCTGATAGGATAATTTGGGATTCAAAGAATTGACGATTTTCAAGTTTTGAAGCGGGCCAAGATAAAAGCTACCTCAAGACTGGCGGCCTACATGGCCAACACTGCCGGTCTTCAAGGAAAAGCAGTAAGCCATCTTGCCGGCCTACATGTAACAATGCCAACTTTTATTTATTCCGTACAGCTTTGTTTAATTTGATGTTTAGGATTTGTTCTAGGGTCTTTTATGCAATTTTTATTATTTTATTAGTTGCTTAGTTTTGAGGCTATCAAAGGCCTATTTAAACCTGTCCTTTGCAACATATGAAGAGAAGTTATGAGTTTATTCATATGAACGAAAATATAAGAGTTTCCTCTCTATGAGTTCTGGAAAGAACTGGTTTTGAACTTATCGAAAATTTTCCCGTAGCGTTCACCCCTTGACTTATCAATCGAATCTCATCACCGGTTATGGCGTCTTCATTATACCAAGGTTCTTGCCTCCATATAGGTAATGGGTTGTGGTTTCCATCGAGTTTTCTTAGACGATCCTGGATTCTAATTCCAATCTAGACATCGGGTCACTATTATAGGTTGGTGTGGTTCTTGATCGCATTAGGATGCCTATCCTAACACACAACATGCCAGTCACTACATACTTGTATACTATCTGAATTCCAAACAGAGACAGAAGGTAGGTTAGAGGCAACCTCAGAAGATAGATAAGAGGGTCAGTCAAGAGGAAATCATCTGTTCAAGAAATTAAACCCATATAAGAAATTAAACTAATCATCCATCTACATGAAACTCATTTTAAAAACCTATTTGATCAAACATTAAGTAGAAACCCTGCCATGGCTGCAAAAATCATCTACCAAGATATAAACAATGTTTCATTATCTGTCAAGGTATTTCTTTTCCTTTATTTATAAACATTTATTATGAAAGCATCTTTTTTCCTTATCGTTTGTGTAAAATGTTAAAATTAATTACTAACTTATATGAAATATTCATCTCTCTTAGCAAACAAATATTTGAAATAATATACTCCTCATATTAAACATAGCCTAGTCTATCTCATTTACAAGTTTATTAGATCTAGGTCAATCACGAGTTAAGTCTATATTACTTAACTTAGCCAAGTTGATTAGACTTAATAAATCTAGTTCATTTTGGTTCACTAAGGTTCATTAAGTCAAGTTAAACTTAGATTTATTAATTAAGTTCATATTATGCTTTAAATCCATGTTAAATCTAATTAACTATTAAACCTATATATTCACTTAACTCATTCTTATTTATATAAGTTCTAACATATCAAATTATCTATCATTTATCTATTTTCATTTCATCTTTCTTTGTTTTTTTTTTTTCTTTTCTTTTCTTTCTTTTTTTTTTTTTATGTAAGGGCCCGATCACACCCATAATGGAGGGCATTATGGCCTAAATTTTCAAAACAAAGATCATCACGGGATGGATCACACCCGTGATGGTCCAAATATTTCAAAACAGAAGTTATAATGCGATGAATAGTGCCTGTGATCAAGGGTTCTTCAAAAATTATAAAGAACAGAGATCATCCTAGGTTCCATCATGCCCGTTATGAAGGCTCTGCACTAGATTTTCACGTTTTTTCTTGTTCATTTCTTCAAAATTCAACCTATTTAACTACTTGCTTTATATCACAAACTCAACATACAAGTTATAACTATAATTTATAACACTTCTAGATATATTTCTTTTTCACATATCATCAATTCATTTCATCAAACACTTAATCTACACATGCATATACATATCCAAGTTTTAACATATATATATATATATATTTATATATCTTTAATCTATCAGTTTTATCATAAGTTCTACATCTATCTAGCTCTAATTTAACATTTACATGCATATACGACAATTAAAATAAAGAAAATATCAAAACTTACATGTTAAGCCAATAAAAACTACTTAATCTTCTCTACTACTACTCCTCCTCCCAAGTTAATGTAGCTTCTTCATGCATGTTCTCCACCTTTTATCTTATTTTCTATCTTTAACATCTCATATGATATCATTGAGATGTGAGAATTAGGGTTGGGTTTTGAAAAAGAAAAGAGAAAAGAAAAGAAGAGGAAGAAATGTAGAAGAAGAAGAGAAAAGGAAGAGAAGGAGAAAAGAGAAAAACAGATAGTATGAGGAAAAATGAGAAAAGAAAAAGAAAGGATAAGGTTTTAAAATATATTTAAGGATAATTATGGGTAAGGATTTTAGCTTAAACTTTACAGATAATTATTTTATGTATTGAAAATAATTAGAAGGAAATAAGAGAATTTTTAAAATAGAAATTAATGACTTGAATCAAAGGTTTAACTCAGAAGTTTAATTTGTAAAAATTTGATATCTAGTTTGAGTTCAAGCTTAAGAACTGATATTTATAAACAAACAAAATATTAAAAAAATTATGGGGATTAAGGAAATGAAATTTAAACCTAAGTTTAAGGGTCTAAGAATTTACTAAAAATTTATATTATTTGTTTAAGGATTTAGGGGATTGAATTTTGAGAAACAAGGAGTTTAAATGAATGATTGGGAAGAATTGAATAATTTGATTCATTGAATGTAATGCCCTAGATTTAATTAAGGCATTACCACCACGCATAATGCTTTTTAGGTGTTACACACTCAAGCTTTCTAGAATGATATGTTTATTTTGAACATTCTAGATTTATAATAATAAAACAACTTTATAAAAACATTTCTAACTTCTACTCATATAGAGAAAATCAACTTTCTTCTAAACAAAGCTAAGGCTTATTTACAAAATATGGGCTCCTCAACCAAGCCCTTAAAGAGTATACAATTTCAGAAATGATAAATCCAGTTCTTTAACAAAAAAAAAAAAAAAAAATACAAACATCCAACGATTATATCTTACTTTGCTTCTCCAATATCGCCCACAAACCCGATACAACATAATCAACATCATCACCATCTTCACATCATCATCAACCTCATATCATCATCATCCATCAATATAACACCTGGACAAAGAACAATAATAATAATAATGAGCTAAAGCTCAGTACACAGTAACACAAACATACATGAAATGACACACAAGCTTAACTAAATGAAATGCATAAATAACAAGTTAATTATCTTAAATTTAAAGTAAACAAATCAACATTGGATCACTCATATTTCGGGGGCAAGCCAATGGAAATCTAGGGATCTTAAAGAATAGCAGCTGCTCAAGGGGTTGATATAGGTAGTCTGGATCCCTATATCTCCTATATCTGACTAAGAAAGAGAAAATAGCCTCATCTATGGTTCATAGCCTTCATACACACCACTTATCCCAATCCATAACATCAGTTAGTTCAACTAATTCCATAAATATGAACTAAAACATGTTACTTCATTACAAGCCTAAGTAAATGTTACACCAAACCATTTGTCCCATCAGTTACCCGCTGAGTCACATATAAATCACCATTGCATCATGACATCTCAGTACTTAACTACTATGTCATTACATTATGATAGGGTTACCACTCCTCTGATCGGATTAAATGACACAAGCATAAGTAGCACTTATTTATAATGGTCGTCTTTAAGTTTTAATCCATTTTAGAATGTCTATCCTAATAACATCATGCAAGTTACTATGTACCTTTTATAATTGAAACCAAACAGATATAGAAGGTACCTTAGTAGAAGTAGACAAGTCACACTTGATTACTATCATTAGATTACCTTCGGAGAGTGACATGTTTTCCAAAATAATAGGATATTTTCGTTGCTTTGACAAGAAATGATAAATATATGTAAGAAATAAATTAGTAAATAACAATTATCTTAATCATAAAGTATCATAGATTATTACAAACCATGTAGTCTTCTTATAATTCTCTACATACATAACAGATAAGATAACAATAGCTAATCTAATCTAGAAAATATAAACCATTAATCCCAAAAAGAACCATAGGCTTCCAGCTCTTAAGCCGTTACCGGAGCCATGTTTCTGGAAGTAACTAACCAAGGTTGAAGCGTAAACCTAAAAAGACTGTTGGAATATGAGCGAAACCACGACTCAGTAAATAACCAGACATATTACACATCAAATAAGTTATTAACAAATCATATGTAATGTAATCACTCAAACATATGTTCAGATATAAGCTTGGATGATCTAGAACCCAAACAGGAAAAAGATTTACGCCCTCTTTTTAGGGTTGAAGAACATTTACATTATGACCCACCTGCCCAGGAGAGACTAAGTTTACGAGAGAATCAATGATTTCTCATCTTAGGGTTATCACTTTAAATTTGATAACAGTTTTAACTGACCATTTCCTATATCCATCCTCAGAAACTCCCTAAGTATTAATCATTTCAAAGTGATGCTGTGGGCGGCATTCTTCGTTGTCACTTAGTTTTCGTAGAACCAACGAAACAAAGAAAACCTTGGAAGAACTAACACTTTAGAAAAACCAAGCATTAACAGAGAACCGAAATATTAATATGTAGCAGGCTATCACCCGTTTGTATATGCAATAATGCAGTATGTGTAATGCATGACCAGATTATTTTAATAAGTCAATAGTTCTTATTCAATTTCATGGTGATCATACATTACACACAATCATCATCATACTACTTCACATCATCTTACCATTATATTATCGCTTTTGTAATGGTAGATTAGCAATCATAAAATCAGATCACAACACATTTCTATCAAAATATTCATATTATTATTTTCTTTGCATTACATATTCAGCTAATTGCAAGCACAAACAGTATAATATAACTGAATTACTCACCTACTCATAATGACTTAGTCGTAGTAATCTGCCTGAAGGTCCTCTATGGTATCAAAGTCACCTCTTGAGATAAATAAGATATTCATCAATGTAGTATAGATATAACTAAATTCCTATATGTGTCTAGTGTCCTAAATTGATATTTAACTCGGTTTCTATTACTTATTTTGGTTCTTTAATAGTCTTATGGAAACAATTATCAATTAATCCTTATTTTCATGTAGCTCGCCTTATTCTTACTTGATATTTATATACACATATTTGGTATTAAAAAAAATTGACATTTATCAAGTTTTTGTAGTTATTGAAACTAATTTTATGTTATTCTCTACCTGACTCATTATAGTAAATCATATTTGTTTATTATTGCTTAGTGTCATTGTGTTTCTCTTAATCTGTTTCACATAATTATTTTGTTATTTTTAGAAGTCACATTATTCGTAAATTTAGCTTATTTCAATTCACATTCTTACCAATTTATCTATATAGTACAATTATTTGATAGTTATAGTTGTTATTAACACTTAGAATTTCTCTATAATTCTAGGGTTTTAGAAGCTATCAATTATTAAATATACTATTATTCTAAATATTTGTATTTATTTTTCTACTTAGTAAATTTTATGTTAACATATATATATATAATATTTTTATAATTATTATATAAATATCCGACCGAGAAATACAGATTTTACAAAAGGAAAACTAGTTTGTACGCCGGCTCCTACGGCGCCGGCATTGAAACCCAGATGTCGGCATTCTTAAGTTTTACATATTATTTCGTATCGTTTGCGTTGGCTTCTAAGCCGCCAGCTTTCCCTCGTATGTCGAACTATACGCTGTCGGCATATAATCCCAGTTAGCCGGTGTTCGTTTATTTTACGTAAGAATAAGTTTTACATGGCTTTTGTTCCAGTATAAGCCATCTTTACACCGCCAACCTAGCCTCGTAAGCCGCCGACGTTCAACGTTTATACTGCCAGCTTAAGGATAGTGTTGACACTATTCATCATCTTCTCCGATGAAACAATTCATATTTCTTCAATTTTCAACTCATAAACATTCTCAAACCATTCCTAAGTATTTCTATGGCATGTATCTATACATACATCAAATCATAACGCATCTACATGTATGTGATCTTAAATTTTCGAATTTGAAAATGTACAATTAGGTTTTTCAAGTTTTACCTTACTGAAGCTTGTTCGGTGGAATTTGAAGCTTTTTCTTGAGTTGGAAATGATCCTATGATCATCAGAAGTTAGTTTCAATCATTGTTTTTAACATATAAAAAGTCGAATTACAACAACTTACCTTGTTCCCAAATTATGCGTTTTTCGTGTTGTATTTCTCTTTGATTCGAATTGGATTGATTGGTGTTTGAGTTGATTTTGTTGACCTTTTGCGCATAATTTGGACAAATTTCAAGCTATTTCGGTTCTCCAATCTCAAGGAAATCTAAGCCCTTCATTTTGCACAATTTGCAACTGGAAATGAATCAAATCATTATATAATATTATTAGTTAGTTAATTATCTTAGTTTTAGGATAATGTAATAAGTTAAACGAGTACAAATTAGCTAATATTTGAGAGTTTTTGCACAAAAAATATTTTTATAGGATTTTAAAAAATGTTTAGGTTATTAAACGATATAAATTTAAGTTTTAAATTTACATGTTTAATTGTTTTTATAATTTTATCTCCAGCGATTAAGGTTTCTTAAGCTTATTAGGTTAATTTTTGTTTTAGGCTCCAATAGCTTAAGAAAACCCTAATTAGAACAATGGTGTGATTCAATTATTTATTTGAAGTCTAGATTTTTAGTTATACATCTGTTTATGTTTTTATTGTGTATTCATAATCCTAACGGTTTATCTTTAGGTTATCGTTTCCTATCTATAAGCGTAGTTGGTTAACTACTCGATATCGCTTTTGATATAAAAGCTAAATTATTTATATATCTTCGGTTTTTGATACCTACTATGAAATCTTATCAGTTGTGTTTAATACTATCTAGGAATCTTGAATTTAGGGTTTAAATCCATGTATAGGCTTATTACTACTCATTGTTCTTGTCTCAAATCATTATTGAGCTCAATAGTAGTCATTTAATCTCTATATCTATGTTTTTCTATCTATTCTATTTGTAAGACAAGTTTCGGGGTTTGAAATTTTGAGTTTCCTTTAATCATATTTTGAATTATTAGTTCAAGATATGAAATCTCGTTTTTTGTATCAATTAGGGTCAAACAAGTTCTTTATTCAGCTTTTAGATCTTAACCCAGCTAAATTCAAATCATTGATCTATTCTTAGGTTTTTATTGGATTCCTAATTTATCAACTAGTTCATACATTTTATTTTAGAGTCGCGTACTAATGTGAAAAATTTTCGGGGTTTATAGGCACTAATTAAGAATCCCGCTATGGCTGCGAATATCACCCGCTAAAATACGGACAGTTCTGCTTTGTTTGTCAAAGTATTTCTTTTCACTTTGTTTATATTATTTTTATTACAAAGGCATCATCACATCATGCACATTCAAAAATATTCCTTTCCTAAGCAAACACATATTTGAAGCAACATATTCCTCATATTTTACTAAGGTTATTCCTAATTCATTAACTAAAGCTAATTATTATTTATTAAGTCTATATTACCTTAACTTAGCCAAATTGTTTAGAATTTGTAGCACATAGAAAAATAAGATAAATGAAGATAAATGGGTCATGACATATATATATATATATATATAATCTTATATCAAATCCACAAAACAAGTTAAGTTTGGTTAATTTATTTTTGAAAAAGAATTATGAAATTTTGAAACTTTTGCAATTTTCTATCGATACAACGCCGCCTTTTGGAAGGAGCACGCTGCCAGCATGGAGATCGGCGTAGGATGTCCACAATGACAAATTTTCTTATGTTGGAGTCAAATGTCGGAGTGTGTGTGTGTGTGTTTGTCAGCGTTGATTTGGATCAGAAGCGTTATTGTCTAACGCCGGAGTCGAACGCCGCCGACGTTGCTTTAGGTTTCATCGGCATATGACCTTTTGAACGACGTGAAGGGTTTTTGTTGCATGTTGAACGCCGCCTCTTGGGTTTCTACGCCGTCAACGTAGATATTAGATTTGCTGGCATAGGAGTGAAATTCTATATGCACGCGAGCACGAGCAACAGTTTTTGGCAGACGTTTCTCCTTTGCTTTATTTCTTCCTCTAAGCATGTAGGATCCATTCTTAATGTCCAAGTGTTAAGGCTTCATCTTAAGGCGAGTTTGATCAAAGGTGAGTGATCATAATCCATCTACAACCCATTTTCTCGGATTTATGCATGATCTTTTAGGGTTTGGTTTGGTTTGATTTTTACACGAAGATCCTTATAAAGAAGCCCTAGCACGTGTTAGGATCTGTGATTGATGAATGCAAGTCGGATTTTAGTGATCCAAATCAGTAAGTTTATCTCTTCTATGATGGATGCAAACAAAACACGAGTTAAACAATCCTTATGCGTTCTTGTTGATATGCAAATCTAGGGTTTTGGTGAAATATTCGATATTTGTGGAGTTTTGTGCGATTCATTATTGTTCTTGAGGATTTTTGTGGAGTTTGATCGGAGTAGACGGTGCGGATATTGGAGATTTCTTGTCAGGTTAGGGTTTCTAGAGAATTCATGTCTGATAAGATATATTAATAATGTGTTTATATCTGTTAATGTATGTATATATGTTGTAATAGGATATTTGGAGTTTGTGGAATTGTTGTTGGTGTTGATATAGGAGTTTGTGGAATTTGGGTTGTCTTTGTTGTTGATATCGGATTTGAGAATTTGAGTTGTATTCCTGAATTTGAGAAAAGTACGACCAATCCCTGCTTGTTGTTTTTGCTTGTAAGTTTAGTATTGCTTGATTGGTTGTAGGAATAAAATTTCATAATAAACCTAATACTATTCGACTTAATAATTGTATGCTTGGTTGTGCTTAGCTTTGACCAGTAAAAACATGGCAGACAGTGATACTGGTGAGACAACCTGATGATCTTAGTGTGAGGTTGTCCCTAGTGGACTCATGCTTTGATATGATTCCTATAGAATTAAGGGAAAACGGGAATGTTGGGGAGTACCCACTCATCCATATATGTATATAATTACCTTATTTTCAAAGAATTGGTTGTTTCTAAAGAGAAGTCTTAGTTACTTCGAGTTTTGAAGTAAAGTATACATAGTTCTGAACTGTGTTGATTTGCTTACTATAAAAAGATAACAAACTGATTGCTTGCATTAGACTAAGTGCATTTTATATATATATATATGTGTATATATATATATACACCTGTTGCATTTGCTTTTGCTTTTAAGGATTAGAGTTATCATACTGGGTTTTGCAGCTCACTTTTTAAAATTTCAGGTATAGGTGATGAAGATATTGTATATGACCTTTCGGGTTATGATCTGATCTTTGATCAGGGGGATGGCGATAGTGGACTGACTATCCAGTTGAGAGTTAGACTTTTTGATTATAGGTTCATGGAAGAAAAGAAGTGCTTAGATATGTTGAAGACTTGATTTTACTGTATTTTGCTTATTGTTATGTTTTATGAACAGTTATTGGATCAATTGTCGTTGGAAGACTAAGTTGTAAATGAAGAATTTCTCTTGTAGATAATTTCAGTTGTTATGTTGGATAGTTGGCTTGTGGATATGCTAACTAAGATGTTTGTTTGATAAACAGGAATGTTATGAAGTACATTTGTGTTTTCAGATTATACAAGTTGTGTTGAGTATCCTATGAGATACCCTATGTGTGTGTTTATAGGTGATATTTGTATATTTGTGAATATTAGAGCCTTAGCGCATACCACTTAAGAGAGGACACATGGCGGGTTGTAATGCCTTATTTTAGGGCGTTATAGAATTCATCATTTAATTCAATTACTAAGCCAATGTGATTAAACTTATCCAGTCTAATTCATTCTAACTCATTTAATTCCATTTAGGTCAAGTTGAACTTAAGTCAATCAACTAAGTTTGTTTGATATCTAATTCCTACAATTAATCCAATTATTTATTAAATCTATAAATTAACTAAACTCATGTTTGATTATATCATTTAACTAATATATCACATTAACTATCATTTATCTATTTCATTTTATTTTTCTTTCTTCTTTCTTTTTATTTTTCTTTTCTTTTCTTCTTTTTCTTTCTTCTTTATGAACAGTAACAGGTGACAAATCACGCCCATGATGGAGGCCTTGATTGTCATCACCTTCCTCATCATGCTCGTGATGAAGACTGTGATCACCAATACAACCTTGTCATGCCCATAACAAGGAAATAATACCCCCTATCATGGCCGTGATCTAGGCTTTTACCTTTGAAAATTCTTACCAAAGGAGTTCATGCCTTTCATAACGGTCGTGATCTAGGCTGTGATGTTCACAACTTACGAAATTACGTCCGTTCTCCTGTTTTATTTTTTTTATCAGAGGAGATCACATCCTTTATCGCACCCGTTATCTACCTAAATTTTATTTTCCACAAGCATCACGGGTCGTGTCATGCTCGTGGTGAAAAGGGAGATCATGCTTCGTTTTTCCTTTATCTTTTACACTACTTCTAACTACTTATTTTCATCATACATCAACAACAACAACTTGCTATAGGCATAAACATGCATAATCATGTTTCCTAAATACTTTTACATACATATCTATGTCATATTATCACAATTCATTTCATCAAACACATAGTCTACATAACATGCTCATTTTTAGGTTTTTAACAAATATGTTCATACGTCTTTGGTTTATCACTATCATCATAAGAATTGCATATATCTAGTCCTAATACATCATTTACTTACATATACAAGATTTAAAGCAAGGAAAATAACAACACTTATCTTTTAAGCAAATTCTACTTCTTGATCTTTTCTACTACTACTACTACTTCTTATTTGTTGTTTTGGCTAATTCTAGCTTAATTCCTACTCCAATCTTGTTTTCCATCTTTGATTTCCTCTATTGACTTGTTGAAATTGAGATTTGGGGCTTGAGTTTTGAGAAATGGAGAAAGGATAAAGAGAGAGAAAAGAAACAAAGGAAAGAAAGAAAGGGAAGGAAGAAGGCAACAAAATAATAGAAAGAGAACGAAGAGAATGGTCATATATATATAATATATGTATATATGAAATTTAGAAGATATTTTAAGACAAACGTATTAGGTTTAGAACTTTCAGATCGATATCTTTAATTCTGAAATTATTTAGGAAATAATCTGAGGATCAGTAGGCCAGTTACGAATAAAGAACTTAAGATGGAGAATTGATTTAGAAGATTGATTTTTATCAAATTGATATATAGTTTGAGCTTAGGCTCAAATATGATATTTTTAAGAAAGCAAGTGATTCCAAAATTAGTAGGGTTTTGGGATATGGAATGTTAAGCCAAAGTTTAGGGATTTAAGAATTCACTAAACAATTAAACGACATGTTTAGAGGTTTAAGAATTTCAAATCTCGAATTTCAACTTAATTCCATTCACTTAATTATTTTCATTTATTTATCTAATCATAACTCATTATCTATTTCTCTTGCACCATTTTAATCTATCTAAATCCAATTTCTAACTTAGGGGTAGGGTTAGGGTATTTCATTGAAAAAGATCATTAAGGCAATTAGATGATTTGAAAGAATATTTAAAATCTCAAATTTCAATTTCAATCTATTTACTAATTTATATCAATTTGTCTAATCACATTCTATAATTTACTTTACTTAATTTAATTAAACTATCTAATTTAAATTTCTAAACTAATTTCAAATTTAAGTTCAAAATTAACTACATATCATACTATTCAATTATAACATTTCTAATTTAGATTGGCAAAAATTTAGGGCATTTCATTACATATATTTAGATATTCATTGCATAGATGAATGAGTGAAACCTATTACGAAAATTGTAAAACATATATAACATGTAAGAAAAAAAACATGTAAGCCTTTTTCCTTTTATACCAGTATTGTCACTCATTTTGTGAAGATACCTTCATGGAGTGTCTATAAATTATAAGGTGCGCGCAAGGTTTCACAACCTTTCAAATATAATGCCAAAGGCATGTTTATTTTATTTAAGGAAAAAAAAACAGATGTAAAAAAAAAAAAAGAAAAGAAATTATAATATACAAATAAATAAGTTATAATAAAGAGTAGAAGTGAAATTTAATTGTTGTTAAAAGGGTAATTTTGTCTTTGAACAGGTAAATTTTGGACACGGGAAAGTCACACAAACGAGATGGGACAAATTTATAGAAAATGGGCCTAAGATGGCATTTAGACCGCCGGCCTACTTGGCGGCCTAAATCTGTTTTCTATATATATGCAGTTTATGACGAGAATTAGGGTTTGTCCTGTTTTCCTCCGAGTTCTTCTTCTCTAAAGTAACCTAGGGCTTGCTTTCTTAAGTGTTTGGTGTGAGAAATTAAAGGAGAATCAAGGTCTTCAATCCGGGTAAGTAGATCTATACAAGATATATACGATTTAACATGTAATCAACATCGTAATAATAGATTTCTCATGTTTTTGAAGAGGATTGTGAGAGAAACCGTTGAAGATCAGATCTAAATCTTGAGGAGAACGATTAGGAATTTGAGATCCATTCAAGGTAATTAAATCCCTTAATTACAAATGTAGATTTTATCCAAATGATTTCTGATTGAGGGTTTTGTTCGTTCATGATTGGTGATGTTCTAGGGTTATGGTTTCTTTGTGGTCTTTGGCAATTTTCTGGATTTATAGTCAAATCAAAGTAAGTTTTCATCCTCTAAATCATAGATTCATTAAAAGATCGAATTAGAATGATGGATTTGTTTGTATTTGTTGATTTATGCAATTAGGGTTTTGTGGAGATTTGGGTTTTTTGAGGAATTGTTCAAAGAGATTCTACAATTGTGATTTCTTGAGAGGTTAGGGTTTTGGATGATTTTGGAGAATTGGATAATTAGGGTTTTGATGTGCTGATTTATATTGTTCTTGTTATATGTTATATGTTATATTCAGGAGATTGGGAGATTTCTTGTTGTTTTTAAGAATTTGTGGATTTAGAGAGATTGTTCTTAGAATTGGAAAAAGTACGATATTTCATTGTTTGCTGTATTTGCATACAAGTTTAGTTTTTTGATTGTTGCCTGTAGGAACAAGTATATAAATAAACTTAATTCTATTTAGCTTAATTTGTTTTTTTGGATCTCATTGGCTTTGACCAGTATAGACCTGGCAGACAGTAATATTGGTGAGGCACTCTGATGATCCTTGTGTGTCGTTGTCTCTAGTAGAGTTGCATTTGGAGATGATTCCGATAGATATAGGTTTATTAGCAGCATGGTCGCAGGTGTTTGGGGATTACCCATTGTAGACACCCAATTTTTGCCCAATTAATTAAGGCTTAAATTTATAAAGTTAATTAAACAGAATTTTCATTTTTGTTTAATTAAACTCATTTTTCCAAAAGCCTTAATTAAGAAATGAGTTGGCTAAGTGATCAAGGCACAGGCCAAATGGCCTGTTGGTTAAATGCATTGACCCAAACACACACCCAAGTTCAAGGACCCAGGTTCAAACCCTAGCAAAGGCAAATTCTTGCCTTTTTATCATCTCATATTTTTTTTGCCTTCTCAAAGTGACTTTTTGCCTTACTTTGCATCAATTTTTAACTGACAAAACATCATTAATTGTTGAAATTGATGATGGAATTGCAAAGTAGACATGGAATATGAAAGATCAATACACAATTCATGTGTAAAAACAATCCAAAAGTCACAAAATTAGTGCTAAAAAATTTGGAAAAAAATGTAATTTATAAAGCATTCAATTGCACATGAATGAGGAGTTACAAGAATTGGAAAAATTGGACAATTAAATTACCCACATTGGATGATCTGGTGGAGAATATGAAAGATCAATCATCAATTCATCGGTTTAAAACGAATTAAACACGAATTATTGATTAAATTCGTGCAAATAAAGAGGCAAAAATCGATTCGTTTCCGAAACAGTACGAAACGTAAAATTGAACTTGCAACCTATAAATAGGGGGTACTAGGATCAAAAAGCACAACTTAATTTCAAGAAAACAGAATTAGAATGAATGAATTCGAAAATTTCGAAAATTAGAGTTCTTATGAAGAAAATTTCAAATTCGAAAATTTCGAATCATCTTTGATCCAATTTGAGTGTTTGAAGGGCTTTAGGAACAAGTTTAAAGTGATCAAGTGTGCTTATATTTGATCAATTTGTTCGAATTGAGTTCTACAAATTTTTTTTAATTTTCGAATTTGAACCGCCGGCGACCACCACTTAGAACCGCCGTCCACGGTGGTTCTGGGCGCGAACCACCACCACTAGCGGACGCGCAACCACCAAAGGAGTTGGGCCGACAAGCTTTCAGCCGCAGAAGACCGCCGGAGCCGCCGGAATCCTCCTCGAAAAGCCGCAACTTCGTCTTCTTCTCCTGATCGGGTCGGATCCGACCCGAAATTTGACCCGAAAATCCGAAGTCTAACCCGCCCTGGTCAACGGTCAACGGTCAGCTCTGATCAGACGGCCTAGATTCAATCACCCAAATCAGACGGTCCAGATTCAATCAAGCAGATCAACGGCTCAGATTCAATCAAGCAGATCAACGGTTCATATTCAATCAAGCAGATCAATGATCCAGATTTAATCATCCAGATCAGACGGTCTAGATTTGATCAAGCAGATCAACGATCCAGATTTAATCATCCAGATCAGACGGCTCAGATTCAATCAAGCAGATCAAACGGCCCAGGTTTGATCAAGCAAATCAACGCTCCAGATTGGAAGTCTTCAGATCAGACGATCCAGATCAAGCAAGCACGACCGACGCTCCAGATCTGATCCGAGAACATCCAACGGCCCAGGTCAGTCCGCATTATTTTATTATATTTTTTATTATATAATTAATTTCGGAAAATAGGAAAAAATAGTAAAAAAATTATAAAAATTCATAAAAAATTTAGAAAAATTCAGAAAAATCCAGAAAAATCAAAATAACTATTTTTTCATATAATAATTCTTTTTCATAATTTTTGATATTTTTTAAATATTTTTAATATGTATTTATACATAAATTGCTTTTAGAAATGTGTATTTGATGCATAAAAATTAATTTTAATGTATTGTAATATATTTTGAATATATTATGAATTTATGTGATGATAAAAAAAATAAAAAATAAATAAATAAATAAATGATTGAATTTTTTTTTAAAAAAAGTGATTTTGGACTTAGAAAAATATGTTTTCATAAAATAAAAAATCAATTGATTAGATCATAGGATCATCAAAAATGATTTTCATAAAAATTCAAAATTTAATGAATTTAAAACCAAAAGAGTTCAAAAATATAAAATTGATCAACAAATTAAAGTTCTTTTTAAAAGAACTACGTTTTGTCTGATCTCGATTAGCGAGTACGTAGGCACCTCCGGGGCGACAATAAAAAATGAAAATTTTTTTATCATTTTCATTATTTTTGTGAAATTTTTTAGTAACAAAAAATATAAAAATATAAAAAGAAAAACAAAAAATGTAACTTGTAAATATTTTTATTTGAGTTTTTGAGCATATAAAGGATAAATTATAAATTTAAAATTCCGAAAGTGGTAACCGATTTGGTTTTAATAGGTTAGCCCTCGAATCCATGATATCTGGTTTTTAAAAAGTTTGTTTTTTTTAAATCAAATTTTTTCGCAGACTAGTAGCTAAGTTAGGATCAACCGACCCATTGATCCTAGCTTTTATTTTTTCCCGATTTATATCGGGTGGCGACTCTAAAAAGTTTTCAAAAATTAAAATTTCTTTTAACCCCTAGTCGAGGATTCATGTTGAATGGGTTCGGATTTAATGTGAATCGGGTTAGGAGAAATGAACCAGATAGTGGAAAAATCCAGGCTCGACAGCTTGGCGACTCTACTGGGACGCCTAAATTTTTTTTAAAAAAAGAGAGGGCTAGCCACTTAGGAATTTTAAATTTTAAATTTATCCTTGCTCACTTTTTGTGAATATATGATTCTTTGTATATTATATTGAATAATTGTTTTGTAAATATATACTAACCTTGCAGGTATGTAGAATAGAAGGCAAAAGATTGATTGTTTGTTTATTTATTTATTTAAGTTATTGCATCTTACATTTGCACTTGCATTTTTGCACAATATGTGTGCTAGATACGGTCGGATCCAGGCCGTCTTAAGAGCCTAAGTGAGGAGCTCGAAGTAAGGTCTGGGGGCTGTGGTTTTCACCCTCTAGATCAAGAAATGACTCCCACTCCGGTTTAGCCTTATGATTGCTAGACCGGGGGACCTATAGAACCTCACCAAATCATGCATTCATTAACATGGGATTTTGACCAAACTTTTCAAAAAAATGGAGTTGTATTTTCTTCCAAAAAATGTTTTTTTCAAAAATAAAAAAAATTTCAGAAAAGTCCACCAAATTTTTTTTAAAAAAATGTGGAGTTGTTTCTTTCCTAAAAAAGGAAGTTTTCAAAGATCAAACATTTTTTTTAGTAAATAAAATTTTAGATTGAGATGGTTTTTAAACCTTTATTTTTTAAAAAAATTTAATACCACTTCAGGTAAAGTTTTTTGGTCATTATCCCCATTGGCATGGATAGTGACTAATTTCTTTTTCTCAAATGGAGTCTTAATTAATTTTGTTATTTAAAAAAAAAAAAGAAGATTTTCAAAAAAAAGATTTTTCATCAATTCTAACAAAACTTTTTCACCAAAACTTTCAGGGTCCTTATCTCCATTTATATGGATAGTGACCAAAATTTTTTTAAAAAATGGAGTTATTTTTTTTTCCTTTAAAAAAAAAAGGTTTTCAAAAAAAAAAATTTTCATCAACTCCAGCAAAATTTTTTCATCAAATTTTCAAGGTCATTATCCCCAATTGCATCTATATGCTTGCATCTTTGCATTTTTTTAAGAAAAAAAAAATAAAATAAAAAATGTGTACGGTAGACTTGTAAATACTCATAGAGTAAATTTTGTCCACCTGTGGTATAGGTCCTCCCAATCAAAATTACCTTTGTCATCTGTATTCCTCTCCCTTGTTTTCAGGATAATCATCCCTGTAAAAATCAACCCCCATTTGAATTTCCTTCTAAAGAAAAAGGGGGGTCTTTTTTGTTCCACTATTCTTCTAAAATAATTTTTGCCTAAAAAAAAATGAATTATTTTTGTAAATATCCTTTTTTTACTTTAGGATAAATAATCATTTTCAAACATTCTTTTTTG
This sequence comes from Combretum micranthum, assembly GCA_024138025.1. NCBI lineage: Eukaryota > Viridiplantae > Streptophyta > Magnoliopsida > Myrtales > Combretaceae > Combretum > Combretum micranthum. The sequence goes on along the minus strand of JAMXBD010000093.1, from coordinate 1,269,518 downwards.
TAAATATCCATCAACAATTTTTTTGAAGATTTTTTTAATAAAAAGTGAGAACAAAAAGTTATTGTCTAAAAAAAAAAAAAGAAATAAAAGTTTTTCAAACTTGTTCTCCAACAATTTTTTTTAAGGAAAAAAAAATGAAAATTGTTTTCCAACAAATGAGAAAGAGAATAAGGTTATTTTTAAAAAAATAAAAAATAAAAAATAAAAAATTAGAAAAGAAGGAAAATTGCCAACAGAAAAAAATGTTTCAAAATTGTTACCCTAATGATTATTCATTTTAAGCTAAAGGCAAATGAAATCAAAATAGGGGCAACCAAAAGGACTTTACAATTAAGGGCATTTGTTGAAAAGATAAACCTAAATGGGGCATTTAGTTAAATATCTGAGGCAATTAAAAATGGATGATTGTAAGCCAAGAGAAATATCTCACTAAAAATAATTGCCTAGGATGAAAAGAGGCGAATTTAATCCCAAACACCTACCCTACACACTAAGAGTGGATGTGAATTGTGAGAGATAAAATGGACTCATTCCTTAAAGGAGGTCTAGTTTGAATTTAATACATAAGTCAAAGTGACATTAGGCATTCATTTCAAAGTCCTAAACACATTATCCTTTGTTAACCCATTTGAGCCTATTAAGGAAGAATTTTTTAAAATTAAGCCCTGTCAAGAACCACCCTACATTTGGGTACCGCACAACGGGGCAATTTGGAGGTCAGGGTCATTATCAAGGAGAAAAAGGATTAACTTATATGCACTTGCCCTAGTTGCATCAATTCAAGATTAGTCAATTGACATAAATAAATCATTTCCTTTGAAAGGAAGAAGAGTTTCTATCCCAAACCATACAAAATCCATATACTTTGAGCTATAAGCCATCCAATGGAAAAAAATACAAATCACCTTGCAAAAGAAGAAGAAAAAAGGGATGCATGAATAAAGTGCCAAAAAAAAATGAAAAAAAAATGAAGAATAGCTAAACAAGGTGATCATACCCAAACACTGGGGGCACATGCTCAAAGCTCAAGGCCCATCAAAACACAAGGTCCAAAATTTATATCATGGACCCACCCACAATTCCACCCTGATGGAAGACAATCACACAAGGTGATCATACCCAAACACTGGGGCACATGCTCAAAGCTCAAGGCCCATCAAAACACAAGGTCCAAATTTATATCATGGATCCACCCACAATTCCACCCTGATGGAAGACAATCACACAAGGTGATCATACCCCAAACACTGGGGGCACATGCTTAAAGCTCAAGGCCCATCAAAACACAAGGTCCAAAATTTATATCATGGACCCACCCATAATTCCACCCTGATGGAAGACAATCACACAAGGTGATCATACCCAAACACTGGGGCACATGCGCAAAATTCAAAATCCATCCTTTCGAGAATGGTGACCAAATTCAAAATCCATCCTTTCGAGATGGTGACCAAATTCAAAATCCATCCTTTCGATATGGTGACCAAACACAAAATCCATCCTTTCGAGATGGTGACCAAATTCAAAATCCATCCTTTCGAGATGGTGACCAAATTCAAAATCCATCCTTTCGAGATGGTGACCAAACACAAAATCCATCCTTTCGAGATGGTGACCAAATTCAAAATCCATCCTTTCGAGATGGTGACCAAACACAAAATCCATCCTTTCGAGATGGTGACCAAACACAAAATCCATCCTTTCGAGATGGTGACCAAACACAAAATCCATCCTTTCGAGATGGTGACCAAATTCAAAATCCATCCTTTCGAGATGGTGACCAAATTCAAAATCCATCCTTTCGAGATGGTGACAAATTCAGAAACACATCTATCAAGATGGTGACGAAATTCAGAAACACATCTACCAAGATGATGACCAGATTCAGAAACACATCTACTCAAGATGATGACAAAATTCAGAAACCCATCTACTCAAGATGGTAACAAAATTCAGAAACCCGTCTATCCAAGATGGTGATCAAGACAAAGTTCAGGAACCCATCCATTCAAGATGGTGGTCAAGATCAAATTTAGAAATCCATCCATTCCAGATGGTGACCAAGACCAAATGACCAAACCAAAGCCCATAGGTCCGGCAAATCACCAAATTAAAGCCCATAGGTCCAACAGATGACCTAGCAGTAATCTAGGCTCGACAGATGGCCTATCATTTTTCTAAATATAGGCCCGACAGATGGCCTATCATTTTTTTAATCTAGGCCCGACAGACGGTCTATCAGTATTCTAAGTCTAGACCCGACAGATGGTCTATCAGTCTTTTTAGTCTAGGCCCGACAGATGGCCTATCAGTTTTCTAAGTCTAGGTCCAACAGTTGACCTAGCAAATCTCAAAGTCTAAACTCGACAGGTGGTTTAGCACAAGATAAAAATCTCTTTGTTGAAAATAAAATTTGGGAGGAGAAGCTAAGCAAAAATTGGTTATCTTTTTGTCTTTGTGGCAAAAGTTTTGTTCAAACTTTACCACAAAGAGGAGCAGCTGTAGACACCCAATTTTTGCCCAATTAATTAAGGCTTAAATTTATAAAGTTAATTAAACAGAATTTTTCATTTTTGTTTAATTAAACTCATTTTTCCAAAAGCCTTAATTAAGAAATGAGTTGGCTAAGTGATCAAGGCACAGGCCAAATGGCCTGTTGGTTAAATGCATTGACCCAAACACACACCCAAGTTCAAAGACCCAGGTTCAAACCCTAGCAAAGGCAAATTCTTGCCTTTTTATCATCTCATATTTTTTTGCCTTCTCAAAGTGACTTTTTGCCTTACTTTGCATCAATTTTTAACTGACAAAACATCATTAATTGTTGAAATTGATGATGGAATTGCAAAGTAGACATGGAATATGAAAATCAATACACAATTCATGTGTAAAAACAATCCAAAAGTCACAAAATTCGTGCTAAAAAATTTGGAAAAAAAATGCAATTTATAAAGCATTCAATTGCACATGAATGAGGAGTTACAAGAATTGGAAAAATTGGATAATTAAATTACCCACATTGGATGATCTGGTGGAGAATATGGAAGATCAATCATCAATTCATCGGTTTAAAACGAATTAAACACAATTATTGATTAAATTCGTGCAAATAAAGAGGCAAAAATCGATTCGTTTCCGAAACAGTACGAAACGTAAAATTGAACTTGCAACCTATAAATAGGGGTACTAGGATCAAAAAGCACAACTTAATTTCAAGAAACCGAATTAGAATGAATGAATTCGAAAATTTCGAAAATTAGGGTTCTTATGAAGAAAATTTCAAATTCGAAAATTTCGAATCATCTTTGATCCAATTTGAGTGTTTGAAGGGCTTTAGGAACAAGTTTAAAGTGATCAAGCGTGCTTATATTTGATCAATTTGTTCGAATTGAGTTCTGCAAATTTTTTTTAATTTTGAATTTGAACCGCCGGTGACCACCACTTCGAACTGCCGTCCACGTGGTTCTGGGCGCGAACCACCACCACTAGCAGACGCGCAACCACCAAAGGAGTCGGGCCGACAAGCTTCCAGCCACAGAAGACCGCCGAGCCACCGAATCCTCCTCGAAAAGCCGCGACTTCGTCTTCTTCGCCCGATCGGGTCGGATCCAACCCGAAAATCCAAAGTCCAACCCGCCCTGGTCAACAGTCAACGGTCAACGGTCAGCTCTGATCAGACGGCCTAGATTCAATCATCCAAATCAGACGGTCCAGATTCAATCAAGCAGATCAACGGCTCAGATTCAATCAAGCAGATCAACGGTTCATATTCAATCAAGCAGATCAACGATCCAGATTTAATCATCCAGATCAGACGGTCTAGATTTGATCAAGCAGATCAACGATCCAGATTTAATCATCCAGATCAGACGGCTTAGATTCAATCAAGTAGATCAGACGGCCCAGATTTGATCAAGCAAATCAACGCTCCAGATCTAATCCGAGAACATCCAACAGCCCATGTCAGTCCGCATTATTTTATTATATTTTTTATTATATAATTAATTTCGAAAAATAGGAAAAAATAGTAAAAATTTAGAAAAATTCATAAAAAATTCAGAAAAATTCAGAAAAATCCAGAAAAATCAAAATAACTATTTTTCATAATTTTTGATATTTTTTGAATATTTTAATATGTATTTATACATAAATTGCTTTTAGAAATGTGTATTTGATGCATAAAAATTAATTTTAATGTATTGTAATATATTTTGAATATATTATGAATTTATGTGATGATTAAAAAAAATAAAAAAATGATTGAATTTTTTTTAAAAAAAAGTGATTTTGGACTTAGAAAAATATATTTTCATAAAATAAAAAATCAATTGATTAGATCATAGGATCATCAAAAATGATTTTCATAAAAATTCAAAATTTAATGAATTTAAAACCAAAAGAGTTCAAAAATATAAAATTGATCAACAAATTAAAGTTCTTTATAAAAGAACTAACGTTTTGTCTGATCTCGATTAGCGAGTACGTAGGCACCTCCGGGCGACAATAAAAAATGAAAATTTTTTATCATTTTCTTTATTTTTTGTGAAATTTTTTAGTAACAAAAAATAAAAATATAAAAAGAAAAACAAAAAATGTAACTTGTAAATATTTTTATTTGAGTTTTTGAGCATATAAAGGATAAATTATAAATTTAAAATTCCGAAAGTGGTAACCGATTTGGTTTTAATAGGTTAGCCCCCGAATCCATGATATCTGGTTTTTAAAAAGTTTGTTTTTTTTTAAATCAAATTTTTCGCAGACTAGTAGCTAAGTTAGGATCAACCGACCCATTGATCCTAGCTTTTATTTTTTCCCGATTTATATCGGGTGGCGACTCTAAAAAGTTTTCAAAAATTAAAATTTCTTTTAACCCCTAGTCGAGGATTCATGTTGAATGGGTTCGGATTTAATGTGAATCGGGTTAGGAGAAATGAACCAGATAGTGGAAAAATCCAGGCTCGACACCCATTCACCAATATAAGTATATAATTATTTATTTTTTATATATGGTTTTTTTTTTCCAGGAGTCTTAATAACTCCAAGTTTTGGGATCAGAGATCTATGATTCTGAATTGTGTTGTTTTGCAGGCTTAATGAAGATAATAATCATGTTGTTTGCATTTAATTAGTTGCACGTATATATACATGTTGTTTGTGCATTTGCATTGTTTATGGACTGGCGTAATGGGTGTTTTCGCTCATTCCTTTCTTTTTCAGGTACAGGTGATAGAGATATTGTTTATGACTTGTCTAGTTATGACTTGTATTTAATCATGGGGATGACGATAGTGGATCTGACAACCCTGTAGAGGAATAGGATGTTATACATGACATATGAAAAAAGATTTCTTGAGTTTTTGAATATTTTTAAAAAATATTTTGATTATTTATCTTTTTGAGGATTTGAAGTATTGGTTTTTATGTAATAGTTTATTAAACAGAATTATATAATTTTAAGTTGGAAGTTAGATCTTCTCTAGATTATTGTTGGCTTTGGTTTTGCCAACTCGGATTTAGCTTATATTAAAGGAGATATTTGAAAGTTAAAATTATAGGTTTCGCAGGTTTTGTTTCTCTAGAGTACACTTAAATGTAGGCTCATGGAGATTTTATATCTTTATATTTTATGGTATTGAGATTCAGATCCTTTGTGTGTCTCTTTTAAGAGAGAGACACGTGGCGGGTTATAATGCCTTAATTAGGGCGTTATAGAAATTATGAAAACAGATTATGGAATAAGAATTTTAATGAAATGTTAATTAGGAATGAAATATTAAGAACATGGTCAAGGAGAAATAATAATAATAATAATAATAATAATAATAATAATAATAATAATAATAATAATAATTGACATTAACGCATATGAAAATAATGCGTTTTTTCTCTTTTTACCTTCGGATGGATAATGACATCAAATCTCATCTTTCGATGTGAAAATCTCCTGGAACTTAAGAAGGGATGGTTCATGAAGGCGTGGGGGCTCCACCATTAAAATAAAAAAGTTAATAATAATTAATATTAAAAGTAATAGATGATGACCAATAGAAACAAAGGTGAAGGTCGTATGCCTATGTGATAGCTATAGGTTTATATTTCTTCTATTTACTTTTTCTAACAATAATTTTTTTTATATATAAATTAATTTGATTATTTAAGTGGCACAATACCTAATTACAAACATGGTTGTATCAAATGATGGTTGTATCAAATGATCATCTAAATCTGGATCTAGTGAATATGTATGGGTAATAGGGCCAAGTTACTCTATAAAATTGGGATTAATTGTGCTTAGTTGTGCACTTATTTATGCTTATATCAAGGGATTTGGTACTTCATTTATAAATATGTTCATTTTAGGTGACTAAGGACAAATCGTCAACATTTGGATGAAGATGGATCAAATTAAGTTCAAGATTTGAAAGATAAAGGCATATCACAACTGTGATTGAGGTAGCAATAGAAAATACAAGTACCAGGAGTTAATTCTAAAGCAATCACAAGCATGAAGAGAGGAAAAATTGAGAGTCGTGCCCATCATCAAGGAAAAATAGAGATCAATGTAGAGGAAGTTTAGAGTGGAATAACGGGCGTATTATGCAAGGAAATTCATGCCACGAAGACCCCCACCCACCTCACAACTATGATGAAGGTGATGATCTCTCCTGTTTCTGCATAGGAAGCCAAATAACTGCTATTTGAAAAGGGACAATGGCGAATCAAGATGAGGAAAAGATACCTGATTTTGTCCTATCATTTGGGAACCTATAAATACAATTTATCCATTACAATGAAGGAGAGAACATATCCATTACATCCATTCACATCATTTTTTACACTATTTCATCATAAGATATACACCTTTTGGAAGAAGCAGAAGAGACATCCACATTCCCTTGGATATGTGAAGATTAAGAAGAAATGAAGCGTTGAAAAAAGGGATTGTACATGTTTCTTTATTATTTCTTTCAATATATGTTTTATATTATTGCATCAATGAGGGAGTAATTGTTGTAATTTAGATTTTGCATAACCTTATATTTGTCAGGTGATTCCATTGTGCTATAATTAAAATTATAAGTCTTTCTTAAATCAACAGTTCGTCTTATTGCATCATGAATTTATATAGTGCACGATGTAAATCCATGTTAGATTTTGTTGGGATAGATCGAGAGATTATCCCCTTGAATAGATCTTGAATGCTAATAAGAATTGTTCATAATCTTAGAGATAGGATCGTAAAATTTTTCTATACCTACTTATATTAAGTAAAGAATTCATGAATATAAAGCAATTCTAGGTAGCTATTAGCCTAGGAAAAGATTCCGGTAGATAAACTTAGAATTAGATGTTAGCGATCTTGAGAACGACATTAACGTACTCAATGAATTCTACAGTTAAGAAATCTAATAACATTGTAATTGGTAATCTTGGTTCACATGATAAGTTTAGTGGCAAAGCAAGGTCTAAATTACTTAAATGTGATATTTAGTTTAATCAAAGTGTGTTAATGACTTTAGTAGTAATAGATAGCTGATTTGTAGTGCAATTAGTAGTTTAATAACATTATTCACTCAATTTAATAGGCTAGATGATAGGAAAAAGATGAGTAATAGTATTTACCAAGATCCCTTGGGAGTACGACCCTATAATTGGTTCATATACTATATATGATAGGTATACTTAACTAGTACTGACCAATTCATAGGAAAAGAACATATGATTTAAATATTTAAAACTCAATTAAAAAATAAGTGCAACAATGGGTCATAATTATATATATAATATACACAAACTAAATAATCCTTGTGGTTTCATAACTTGCCCACTATAAGTGTGTTAACACCTTGTGTGAATACTCTTTATGATTGGGATAATGTATGATGATTGTTTTAATGAGTCTTGACTCAACTCTACTTGAACCATGATGAATGCATTTGTAAGATCATAGGTATGTTGCCTTTAAGCTGCTTGTTATCTATTTTGGTTAGTCACCATGAAATTGGATTAATTAATAATTCGAGTTGTAAGTAAAAATTTAACATGCATTGTATGATCCCCCCACATTAATTATGAAGGCCACCATTTCTACACGATCGGGTAGACAAGGCCTTAGAGGGCTCTTGTAACGTCATACGCGAACTAAATGACTAAGGGAGCATCATGAGTATCATGGTAATGAAAGCTACTCTATTGTTATGGGTGTTAGTTAAGTGTCTATAGGAGAAGGTTGATGCTAAGGGAACTGGTGTTGTTTTAGACGACCTGATAATTGGTGGTAGGTGCTGACTCCTAACCCAAGGTCAAAGGGAGGGGTGTTAATACCTAAACTTCTCTCAATAGTTAGCAAAAGACTGCATGTGATGTTGCATTTGCATATGCTCATTCATGCATAGCATATGATTGTTAAAAACTTTCTTGTTATATTATGTGTGTGTATAGTTTTGAGAGTCCTCACTAAGCCATGGTTTTTTGTCATAACCCAACAGACTTATTCACATTTTAGGTTACCAATACTACAGCACTGCTAGGAGATTACTCTCGGTAAGGTTCTAATTTTTGGATGGGTGGGATATGAGAGTGATGGAAGGATTTAATGTTTTCTTTTGTTAAGACTATTGTAATACTTAAAATAAGCCGTTGAGACACTTTATTTTGTACCAAGACTTGTGTTCTAGTTATGAAGTTTATTTTATGTTTTGTGTGTTATATATATGTTTAAGTTTGAGAGACACTTCATAAGTAGTCAATAGGAATTAGGACAATAAGGATGGAGTTCTCTCTCCTCGATAGTACTTATAGTGGGTTGTCATGATTAGGATACTCTTTAGGGGACATATATAGCATTAAAACAATAGGATAATAGAGTTTTCTTTATATTAATAAATGATCTCTCTATATATATAATATGTATATGTTTATCATATTATATATTTATTATCTTATTTATATTAAGGTAAATTATAAAAACACCTCGTAAACTTTAAGGTTCGTATGGATTGACCACATACTTTAAAAGATTGTTTTTTGACCCCTTAATCTATAAATAATTAGCAAGTTAAAGATATTTGTACTTTCCTACCCAAAAAAGTACAATATCTATACTGTTTCATGGGTGTACTTTGTGTATGTGTGTATGGGTAGGTAGGTGGGGTTTGTTAAAAACACAATCTATATATACGTTTTCAAATTATAAGGGGTCAAAAAGATTAATAATATATATCCGTTTATTTATACTATCGACCTAATATTTAGGGGTTTGAGCAACATACTTTTTTTTGTCCTTTAAACATATATTCACAATAATGTTTATAAATGAATTTAGGGGTGGTTGTTTGCATAAATTTATAGAACTAAACTACATAAAAACATAATATTTGTTTGGTTATTGTTATGAGTTTTGGTATTGAACAATAGACTACAAACTAAGAAGGATCTTATGGAAGACTTTTGGAATTTAGCAAAAGGTACAACAATTATCAATAGTTAATTAAAAAATCAATAATTATATGTACAATTCTTTTATGTTTATCTACTAATCTATATCTACTATATATATATAAATATTTGTATTGGCATGTCACAATTTTTTTTGTCATATATTCTTACTAGTATATGACACACCCGCATTACATGTGAGGAAAAAAAAAGGAATAATTAAAAAAAACACGTGTGGAAAAAAAAGATAGAAACAGTTATAAAAAAAAAAGTAGAAAGTGGGAACAATTTTTAATCCAAAGAGAGAGAGAAGAGAGGGACAGAGAGAAAGTGCGGAGAGAGGAGTTACTGTCACCTATAACCACCATAAGATAAGAGTGAAAAATAACATCAGACAAATATTTTTTACACTAATGATCAAGGATTGGTTTAATAGTAATAGATTATTTATCATTAAATAATATCATTTATTACCAATAATTATTGAGTATTAGCTCGTTGTTATATAATTAAAGAAATTGTTTATTTAAACTACCACATCAATTATAATAACCTATTAACAATTAACCTTTTTTTCCCTTCCCAAAGCCACAAAGCTTCACCTTTAGTGCAATTGATGTTGGCCCTTGTAAAAAATAGGCTCGTTATAATTTAGCCAACTAAGGGCTTCAAGAAATAACAAGACAAGTTGACATTTCATTGTTTTCCACATACAATACCAAAATGTTAGTGACTTAACTTGCCATCAAGTATGTTTGATCTTAACTCAGAATAATAGGCCTACAAAATAATGACAGATTAGTGGACTTTGGGGGTTATCTAATGTGGTCACTCTATCGATCGACAACTTAGTAGAGTGTAAAGAGAATAAGTAGAATAATAGAGTAGGGTATAAAGGTTACCAAACTTTTTTCCTCTTCTATGGCCCCCAAAAGGGGCATTTATAGAGGAAAAGCTCTAAGCAGTTATGTAGAGTGTTTGTCCGTTGTGTGGAAATGCTTTCAAGATTATAGGAAAGTGCAACTACCCATTAAGAAACGTCTTAAATTTCTCAACAACACTAGAGTAGGCCAATGGTTGGTTGGCCATCGTGTGGATTGACTCGACCGTCATGTGAGTTGGCTTAGCCATCATAAGGGTCGACTAAGGCTATGAGTGGGTCGTTTTCGACCACCAAGTTAGTCAATTCAGCTATCCTTTAGATCGAATGAGCCATCCAATTGGTTGGATTGGTCATCCAATAGGTCTCCCATGGCTTGAAGAGGTTAAACTTAATATAAGGAGCCCATGTGCCAAATTTATCCATTAACATTTGTCTCCTTAATCTTCTTAAGGCCATCTTAACAGTGAGAGTAAGTGTTTATGGAGAGTGATTGTCCATTATGGGAGGGAGAGAATGTTGGCAACTTAACTAGCTACTAGAGTATGTTAAATTTGGACCTTTGTATAATGGGCCTACAAAACAATAGCAGATTAGTGGGCATTAGGGTGTTGTATGGTGTGGCCACTCTAATCAAGTTAATAAGGTGTATAAAAAGTTAAGCAAAGTGAAAGAGTAGTGCACAGAGATTGATAGACTTATATTTCCCTTCCATTGACCCTGGGGGGTATTCATAGAGGAAAGGCTAAGTGGTTATAAAGAGTAGTTGTCCATTGTGGGATAGTACTTTCAAGATTATTGTAGAGTGCAACTACCCACTAAGACACATCCCAAGATTCTCAACTATGTAGTCGAGTAAATTGATGGGTCAATCAACCATCAAGTTAATCAACTCAGCCATCACGTAGGTTGGCTTGGCTATCAAGTCAGTCAATTAGCCATCATGTGGATTGGCTCTGCTATCATGTGGGTTGGCTCAGCCATCATATAGGTTAACTGATCCTTTAAGTCAGTCTAATCGACTATCCTTTAGGTTAGATGAGTCATCTAATAAGACGGATGGGTCCTTCAATAGGTTAGATAGGTCATCTAATAGGTTTCCCAAAGCTTAAAAGAGGTTGGATTTGGCCTAAGGAGCTCACTTGTCAAATTTGTCTATCAACAAGCATGATTTTGGAATTAATATTGAAAAAAAATTTTGTCCATTGAAAAACCTCAATGGCTTGTTTGGTATGTAAGAATAGACTGGAATGGAGTCACGATACATGCTTACATTCCTTTTTCTATAATTGGAAGAATTATGAGCAGTTGGAATCGTAATTCATTAGATTCGATTATTACGACTTGAAGGTGGAATTCGATTCTATCTTCTCAAAGGTAGAATCGTGATTCTTTTCCGCCCTCCATTAAAGATTTCTACTTTTATTTATCTTTTTATCCTATATAAATTTATTAGCTTATTTAGTATAAAAGGTATTTTTAGTCAATTCCAATATAAGCTAATTTTTTTCAATTCCATTCGTTGTATCCAAACAAACAAATAAATTTGTTATTCCCTTTGATTCCATTTCATTCCTGTTATTTTGACCCATTCCATTCAAGATGATTCCTTTGTACCAAACCTAACATAATATGCATTATATGAGTCTCAAATGGCACAAATGCTTTGTGCTCTTCTCTCCTACAAACAAACAATAGTTATGGTTTTTATTAAAATATTCATCAAACCACCTATCACTAACATTTATTGTGTGTATGGATTGGTGGAAATCAGAAGATGGATGAAAGATACGAAAATGGATCAAAAATGGTTATTTGGATAATCCAAAAAGGTGTAGAATTGAGATTAAAGTGACTAAATTAAATGGAAAGAGGGGTTTCAGTTTTTTCTCTCAAAAATGGGAGAGAAACTAGCAGAAACTAATGGAAATGATAGAGATTTACAAAATTACTCTTAACGAATCTCAAATCATTTCCCTATGTTATGGCATTTTAGCTCAGTCACCATATTTTTTCAACCTATTTCTTCCCAATTAATCTCCTATATACAAACATAAACAAAAGATATATTTCTACTACTAATTTCCTTTCTTCTGATTTCCTTTTATTTTCATTCCACAGCTTACCGTTCTTTTCCACTTTGTATAGATTTTCCAAACGGAGCGTTAACCCAGTAGCACTTGCTCAGCCCCTTTCAAAATCGAACTTCTCTATTACTGTGCTTAGGGAAAAAGATGAAGTTGAAATCTCAGGGAACCCAAAATCATTCGCACCTTCATCCTCATCTACGCCATCTTTTCCTCCAGCAATGCCAAGCATAATGCTAGGGACTCATGTTCTTATCTTGGGTACCCTCGCAATTGGGTCTACAGTCTTTTTGGTTCAGTTGGCAACATATCCTCATCATTGGAACGCAACACAATAAAATAATATCACTGAATATTAAGAACAAGTGAGTGATAGGAATGTGAAAGAGCATAGATTAATTGCATGTCAATGATAAAGAGAGCAAAGATTCATCTTTTAGGTTTAAAGATCGCCGAAGGCCACACTTCACTGTTTGAGCATATGTGTAGCCCAAATCTATCTACAGTAGTATTTATGGTATTCATGTTTTAAGGCATTCAAACCAAAATTACGTTGCATGTTGCCTCCTCTAGCGACCAGACAATAATGTCATTGAGATAACATTTCCAGACCATGATTGTCTTAGATTCGATTCTGCAATAGGCTTTGTTCCATTAAAAAATCCAGGTTCTTTTCGCGGAGGTAGTGCACCATCACTTCCCAATGTTAGAGATACATATGACATGGTTGGTCTATCCTCGGGCAATCTTTGTACGCATCGAAGAGCCACATGAATTGATCTCAAAACTTTAGATACATCATATAAATCATTGATAAATTCATCAATAAATTCAAGGATCTTCCCTCCATAAGCAGTATCCATGCCTAATTAAATTAAATTTTTTTCGAGTCAAATATGTGTAACAGTGACTTATTGAGCTCCTTACAATAGAACAGATTAAGACTTACATGCCCGAAAAGATTGTGGTGGTGTTTTGAATGCTCAAATCCTCTATTGCTCTTCCTACTCACTGCCTCTAAAACTGAAACACCAAAACTATAGATGTTGGATTTTATAGAAAATACCCCATCGAAGGTATACTCAGAAGACATGTAGCCATTCCATGAATTTATGAGCTAGATTTTGTTGTCGTTTAAAGTAGGTGAATTAATATTTATGAATAATAATGAGAAAAGCAACTTACTATGTTCCAATGACCCTACTTGTATTTTCTTGTCTCATTTTTTTCAAAACTTGTAGCTAAGCCAAAATCTACAATTTTAAGAATCATTTGATCATTGAGTAGAATGTTGCTAGCCTTAAGATCTCTATAGATGATTCTTAATCTAGAATCTTGATGGAGATAGAGAAGCCCTTAGCTATCCCAATTATGATGTGAAAGTGGCCTTTCCAATTAAGCTACTTTCATTGTGTAGAATCTACCAAGAAAAGGACATCCTCGTCACAATTTTTCACAAGGCCCACAAAAAAAAAATAAAAAAATAAAAAATCCCTAAACTCAATAAATTCTATTAAAAAGTAGCATACTAAGGGAAGGTGAGCACACTTGTTCTATATCTTCTTTTAAAACTTTTTTTAACCTATTTTTAAATTCCTTTTAAACCTATAGATATTTACCGATCATTGTATTAGGTGCATGTGTAGTAATAAAATTTTGGTGAGTACCAAGTTGTATCCACAGGGAATGAGGGAAAGCTCCAAGTGTATTAGTCATAATTGTAGCCAGTAAATCAAAAAGATAGAATTTTTAAACAAAACTAACCTATAAAAATTTGGGATTTCCAACACCTATAATTGAATTAGGTTTAGAGCCAAAAGATCTAGAGATTAATTGAATGTATGCTATTGACCAAAGTATACTTGCAAATCTAAATAGATAATGGGTTTAGTGTCTTCAAGCAATTGAGCACAAAGTAAAAACCCCTTTTTTCCAAAGAAAGTGATTACCCTAAATTAACCAACTAATTTTCCCTATTCCCAGGAAATTAATTAATTGACTAATCTTTTCTTTTCCTAAACCTTAATTGAATTAAAATTCATATCCCTATGTGATTTATAATCAAAATTAGCTAATCATAGAATTGATTAGAAAGGAATTTCCCAATTCCAATCATAATCTAATATGCACTCCAAGATCAACCCAAAGTACATGCTTGGTGAATTAACATCAATAAATCGAACACAAGCAAGGAATCAATCAATACCAATAAACATCAACTATGTCACACCCCAACGAGTACCCTTAATGTGACAACTCATATATACAATTTTAAAACTTGAGAATGACTACCTTAGTTACTCAAAAGCTTTCATATTAGTACAAGGCATACGTTCACAAAAAAAGGATACTGGTGGAGTTATGCATTTTAAGATAGTAGCAATGGAACATAAAAGACAATACTATTATATTTCATCAAAATATAAGGTCTTAAAACTTCTACGAGGCATTCACTTGATAAAACTCCAAAACCATAATTTTAGCATAACCTTGATTAAAAAAATAACTGTATCTTGAAAGATTTTAAAGGAAATCTATCTAACATCTTCTAATAGATTTCTCCCAAAAGCCTCCCGAAAGCATAGGTTCTACCCTACAAAAGTGATCTCGAGTCCAAAAACAGGTAACCTGCGATATCAAAACTCTATTAGAGGGTAAGCACTACTAGTTTAGTGAGATAATTCCTTACGTAAATGTACCTATAACAAATCAATCAAACAAGTCCATTCGCAAGCATATGAAATGCAACAACTATATGAGCAAACAAAATACATACAACTACCCGGATTTGTCTGTAGAATGGATTTAAGCCCTCCATATCAGGGGTTAAGGAATGCTTTGAATGGGTCCAACCACCTTCTTGAAATTTGCACACACGTCTTGGAGTTCTAATCAACTGTACTAATAGTCCCTAAGCTTTCCTTACCCAAAGCGATCGATCCAGCTTGGTACACCATGAGACCGTATTTTGCGAACATCTCAATTCCTCAAGATATAGCTAGGCAGCTTACCTTTCCGATCCCACGCTAAGAAGTGGGCGAAATGCGAAAATGATTTTCTAAGTGATATACATGATCAATTTAGTTATAAGACATTTCCAATCTATAATTAATCTCATTTAAGGCGATCAACTAATATTCGCACACATAGCATAATACATAGAGACAATTTACATTAATCAACCAATTAAGTTTCGATATACTTATGATTCATTGATCACATATAACGAATCACATAGATAATTCCTATGATAACCCACATGCATATCAATTTTTATCTTTTCTTAAATCCAGTGCTCTACTCTATAAACACATGCGCAAATACATAAAATGTAAAAGAAAACTCACTTAGCCACGACGATCACTATCAATCAAAGTAAACCTCGAGAAAGAGATAGTCTTAGTCTTGGTCTTGGTCACCTAAACAAAAGAAATACCGAAATGAGTATTTCGTGAAAGTTTTACTTAAACTCTCTAATTTCATTTTATCAATTTCATCAAAATTCGGATTAAGGGAAATTACAACTTAAAATGGTCATAACTTGTCCATTTTAACTCAGAATTTTGCATATTATATATCGTTTTCTATCTACTTGAAAATATCTATCTATAAGGTTATTTTTAAGATTTAAAGCCATTTTTATTTCAAATTGGGTCGATAAAGAATTGAAACAAAATTCCCAGCCCTTAAATTGTTTTTCCAAATTTTACTTCATCCAAAAATCTATAATAAACACATAGATATTTATATAGTTGAAAAATCCTTTAATATATATATATACTCATATTATATGCATGATTCTAGTGATATTGTTCTCACAATGATTTTTCACAAAACAATTTACTCTAGAGTGTTGAAAAAATGAGTTCACAAGATTTCTCTTTAAGTTGTTAGAAGAAAAATCAAAATTTTGAGTTTGTTACTAATGAATGCCTACTCATTTAAAATCATTATTTTTATATTTCCTTGACTTTATAAAGTTAGATTTATTTCTTAAAAACTTAGTTCCTTAAGTTTTCTACAAATTTTTATCCCTTAAGTGGATGTTTTACTAGTGATTTGAATTAAATCTTGACTAAAAAAACTTGCTTTGTTCTTAGTGTTTTTTATGATGTTGATATAGACCTTATAAATAAGTTTTTAAGAAAATATTTTATGGCAAAGAATTATCAACATTAAAAATTTATAATAAACTTATTTTAATAGTTTGAAAATATTATAGTTGAACTACTTTCTTATGTTTTAATGGAAATTTCTCCTAAGTGTTTAAAATCACTTTTCTTTAGAGTTTGGTTCTATTTTTATATAAAAGAGATAAGTCACTTTTATTTTGAAAATTCTTATTAGATCAACAATACCATTCTATGATCATGCATAAATATGAACTTATCATTATGTTATGAGATAAAAATAAATCCATGTAGAACATAAAGGAGATAGAAAATTAGATAAGCATATAAGAATAAAATATAGAAGTTTTAGCTTGGTATCAAGGCTTCCTGGAACTTAGAAATGGACAAGTTCCATAGAAAGGAAAGAAAAGCATAAGAAAAACTTAAAGAAAAGAAAATGTGGAAGTCTTAGATTTTTATTGAAGTCTTCCTAGGACTTAAAAATAGACAAGTCCCATAAAGAAAAACAATAAATAATAAGAAAACATGGGAGTCTTAGATTTATGTCAAGGCTCCCCGGGACTTAGATTATGGATAAGTCCCATATATGTTTTGACTTGATAATGGACAAGTCTAAGACTAGAAGATGACTAGTATTTTTTATTAAGAATGAAATAAAAGATGAGAAAGTAAATAAAAGCAATAAATAAGAGGTTATGTTAGTAAGTTTATAGGCCCTAAAAATATATATGCATTCTTATACTTAATAGTATATAGAAAGTTAGATTAGTAACCTAAAAGTATAATATGATTCATAAATAAACATGGCGTTTGAACAAGACATGAACAACATGTTATTTTTCATGATTCCATTCCCTAGCATTAGCATCATGGGGATTTTATAAAATCAAAACACACATATTGTTCATGTTATGTTACATGAAAAAAAAAAAAAGAGGTATAGAAATATTTACCTATGGTTGATGAAGGATTGAAGATGGGATAATCAAATAGATGATGTGTTTAGAAAATTTCCAAGAGAAATAAGTGTTTTATGAAGAGGGAGACGAAGAGAGTATTTGAGATGAAATTTATAGAAAGAAAAGCTGAGAAGTAATTTTAGTAGAGTTTTGTTAAGTGAAATGAAAAATGTGTGAAAGAAGTAGAGGGAGAGGTGGTTATTATAGAGAAAAGTGGAGGCAATTTGTTGTAATAAAATAAATTGAAAAGGCAAAAAAATTGAGTGAGAGAGCAATGATGGCCAGCATGAAAATGAAAGGAAAGGAGAGAGAGAAGAGTAAAAAAATAATTTTAGAAGAAAAGTATAAGAGAAGTTTAGTAATTTGTGATGTAAAGTTTTTATAGGAAAAAAAATTATAATAAATAGGTCTATAGGTTGTAAGAATAGGAAGTAAGAAAACGTAGAGATAGAGAAATAGAGAAATAGTAGTGAATAGTAGAAATAATATAATGAATAGTAAACAAAACAAATAAATTACTAATAGAGAAAATACGTATAAAAAAGCTATATTTGATATTTTCAGAAGCTAAAAATTTTGAAACTGATATTTTATGAATCATCATCTTATTACGAGTGTAAATATGTCATCAGATTATTTTCATTGTTTGATGTGCCGAGACACTATTTTCGGAAACTAATCCCGTTATAATCCAAAACGAATGAATTTTCGATGAATATAATCTTTTTAGGTTATAACATATTATTTCGGATTATAATCTAAGGTAATCTCATTTTTATTATTCTAGGGTTTCTAGCACGAGATTATCGAATCTAGATACTCTAAAACTTAATGTACACCTAGGTTGATTTTAGAGTTTCGATTTACTTCCAATCCTAGGGTTTACTTATAATTATAAAAAAGATCTAGGGCTTTACAAACTAGATCATCCAAATCAATGACTCAAAACCCTAGTAGCATAAGGAAAAAGCTTTAAATAACATCCATAGCATGAAATTAAATAAAAAGGAATGGGATAACCTTGAATAGGGATCCATGCTTAAATCCATGTTCAAATGATATTCTCCACTTAATCCTGGTGTGGAATCCTCAATCAAAATCCAAAGAAAACTTGCTATTATCTATGCCCTACTTTCTAATGCTATTGACCAAGATATGCTTGCAAATCCAAATTATTAATGGGTTTAATGCTTTCAAGCAGTTGAACACCAAGTAAAAACTCATTTTCCCAAAGAAAGTGATTACCTTAAATTAACTAACTAATTTTTCTTCTTTAGGAAATTGATTAGTTAACTAATCTTTTCTAAATTATTAAACCTTAATTGAATTAAAATCCATATCCCTATGTGATTTGTAATCTAAAACAGCTAATCACAAAATTAATTAGAAAGGAATTTCCAAATTACAATCATAATCTAATGTGCACTCAAGATCAACCAAAATACATGCTCGATAAATTAGCATCAACAACTCAAACACAATCAGGGAATCAATTAACTGTAATAAGCATCAACTAGATAATCCAAATCAATCACTCAAAACCCTAGTAAAAGCATGTGGAAAAAGCTTTGAATAACATCCATACATGAAATTAAATAAAAAGGAATGGAATCACCTTGAATAGGGATCCCATGCTCAAATCCATGTTCAAATGATATTCTCTACTTAATCCTGGTATGGCATCCTCAATCAAAATCCAAAGAAAAACCTGCTACTGTCTATGCCCTAATCTTTATTTACGAGTAAAGAAGAAGTATCTATTTCATCTAGGGTTTTTCCATTCTCCTTCACAAAATCCACAAGAGAAGTATTTATAAGAAAAAGATGCATTGAGACATAGGCTGGTATCAAGGTTGGAGGCTTATATGTCGACCTTAAAATTAGAAATTACTTCCGAAGCAAGAAGGCTGGTGGTATTGAAGTTAGCATTTATGTAAGCTGGTTTAAAGCCAATTGCCTTGATTCCTTCATGGCTAGCGTATGTTGTTGAAGTTAAAAGCTAGTAACTTTGATTCCATGCTAGGATGGTGTTGATCTTGTTACATTGAAGGCCGGCGACCTTGATTCTCAAATGGCTAGCCCTTCCTATCAAATTCCATTTCATTGCATAAAACTTCTCTAAATTGCTTGTATTTGCTCTCTAAGTCCTCAAAGACCTGAAATATCATAATAAGCATATTTAAGTTATCACGCCCCGAGGGTTACCCTAAATGTGGTAGTCCGCCGTACACAATACTAGAGCCTAAGAATGACTACCTCAGTCATGCAAAGGCTTCCATATCATGTACAAGGTATACATCACAATCAAGGGAACACATTGGAGTAACGTAATTTATATTGATAATAAATAAGTAACAAGGCAAAGAGAATACTTATCATAAAACATAAACATATTAAATTACAATTGTTAGGGGCATGTTCCTCTATTGTCTTCAAATAAATATACATCACTAATCATATAAGTCATTACATATAAAGAACCTTACAAAATTACTTCATCTTATGATTCAATTTCTTTCATAGAAGCTTTATATCCTTCCATGACTTCCTTAACGGCATGATCCTCAATTTAAGCCATGGGTATACCTGTTTTAGTAAAATCTATAGGGGTATAAGCTTAGTGAGATATTCCTTTTCATTCACACCATATTTTCAAACAAGGTCATTTAGATTTTCACACATATGCTATGCATACAATGCAACAATCACGTAATTACGCAAATATATATAATTATCCGGAAACCATATATAGAACGGATTTATCCCTTTGTATCGAAGGTTAGGGAATCGGTGTTGAAGATCCTCAATCTTCTACTGCTAGTCCCTAGGTCCGAACCTAGAGTTGCATTCCCCGAGCGATTTGGATTCTCTAGGAAGGAACATGGCCCGTGCCACAGCACGATCACAGTCAATCCAACTCTACGCGTAGGAATAGCATCCTTCCGAAAGAGATGTGACTCGATGGATGCTATGCGTGAGCGTTTCATTTTTCTTAAGCCGAACCTTATTAAGGTTTATTAGGGGGGTGATCAATCAATTTAGCAATTAATAAGCAGTCATACAAGTAAGTAAACAAAATTATTTAAATAAGCAGTTTGAAGTTGCGATATTCTTAATTCTCATTTCACGCATAAACATAGAATCACATATATATAGATAATCCTGAATTCCCCAAATATATATCCATTTTTATCTTTTCTTAGTATACTAATGCTACTACTTTACAAGCACAAGCAAGGTAACAAAATTAAGAGGAATAACTCACTTGTCCATTTCGCGATCTTCTTAGCCGTAGTAATCCTCAGGAAGGGTAATCTCGTATCCTTCGTCATCTAGAAAAAAGAAATACCCAGGATGAGTATTTTGTGGAAATTCTACTTAAACTTTCTAATTCTATTTCACTATGAAATTCCAATTTAAAATAGCAATAACTTGCTCATTTTAACTCGGAATTTCGCATATAATATACCATTTTCTACCTATTCGAAAAGATCTATCCATTTCTAAGGTTATCTTTGTCATATAAGGTCATTTGGGTTTCGAAAACATTGGGTACAGATTTAAAACGAATATTTCTAAACTTTTGCAAATCCATTTTCTAACTCAACTTCATTTAAAAATCCTTTAGTAAAAAATATAGATGTGTATATATATAGATATATATGTATATATAATTGATAAATCCTTTGAGTATATAGATAAGCTCACTTTATATGCAAAATTTCTAATGGTAGTGTCTCAACAATTCATTTTGAGTTATTAAAACTTTAACTTTGACAATTTCTTTTCAAGTCTTTTGAAGAAACTTTATATTTTCATAGGTTATTATAAATAAATATATTCTTATTTTATTTCTTCATTCTTTTTCCAAAAACAAGTAAATTTTCCTTTGACCTTAGTCTTGCATAAATTTTACTTCTAGTGATAAAAGATCAAAGTTATCAAAGTGTATTAAGTTGTTGAAAACCTTTTTATAACTTTGTATTTAGGATGGTTTTAGAAAATGAGTCTTGTCTTCTTATATTTATTATTTAAAATAAACTTTTTGCTTTCTAAAACTTGTTCTTTTATTTCTTTTAAAGAGAATCATCTTTTTTTTTGATAAAATCCTTTGTTTCTAATCTTATCTCATTTATATTCTTTGAAAATAAGTTTCTTTTTTAGGAACTTGAAAATCATTGTTTTCCTAAGTGGCTTATAACTTTATGGATTGAATTCATCTTAACTTTGAAAACTAGTTTGTTTCTTAGTTTTGTTATGGAGTTAAAAAGAGTTTATTTTTAAGCTTTTTGTAAAAACTTTTAATATTAACAAATTATTTTACTAAAACTTAGGTTACCATAATATACAAAGAAAATATTTATTTCTTATGTTTCCTTGGTAAACTATCTTTGTTATTTAAGAAAACGTTGAGAAAACTCAATTTCTATATTGTTGATAATAACTCTATTATTTTGTGATAAGTTACATAATATAATATTTAGTTTTAAGTTCCTTTAATAAAGTAAAATTAGTTGAGATAATATCATTATGTAGATGCAAGTATTATGAGCATATAAAATAATAAGAACATAAGAAAATACTAGAAA
Source organism: Combretum micranthum (assembly GCA_024138025.1). Taxonomy (NCBI): domain Eukaryota; kingdom Viridiplantae; phylum Streptophyta; class Magnoliopsida; order Myrtales; family Combretaceae; genus Combretum; species Combretum micranthum. Next base: position 1,247,432 of record JAMXBD010000093.1, on the reverse strand, counting down.
TAAATAATAAGCAAAATAAAAATATCAAGTATTGGGAACCTTAGCTTCATCAAGGTATCCCGGTCAAGTATTGGGAGCCTTAGCTTCATCAAGGCATCCCGGGATTAAGAATGGACTAGTCTCAAAAGATTAGAGAAAATAAATAAAAAGTTGTTTTGACTTGATATGGACAAGTCTAAGACTAGAAAGACTAGTCTTAAGGAAATATCATGAAATAAATAAATTACAAAGCATGAAATTAAATAAGTAACGAGTGAGCTTATATGCTCTAAAGATTATATATACATACATAAATATATTTAGTTATATATGAATAAGGAATTATCATTATAACAACAATAAAATCAACATAACATAATAAAATAGGAAGTTCATGTACAAGAACAAAAAATGAACATGTTGTTGCTTTTACTACTCATATGAGTTTCAAAACAACACCATAGTCATGTTAAGTTAAATGACATGAGTAAATAAATGGTTGGAAGAAATCTTTACCTAAAATGTTTATATGGTTTGAAGATAGTAATGAATGTATGGTTATGTGGTTATTGAGAAATGGTAGTTGTAGAGAGAATTTTTGTGTGTATTTGATGAAAGAGAATTTTGGTAGAGGAAAATTTTGTGGAGGAGTTTGTGTAGTGAATTTGAGAGAGTTTTGGCAGTATAATGAATTGTGTAAAAGAATGAAGGAGGAAGGGGGAATTTATAGAATTTTAAAGTGAAAATTGGATGTAATAAAATAAATTGAAAAAGAAAATAAATAAGAGGGAGAGAGGGAGAAGTAGCGCCGGTTTTGGTGTTGTAGAGGGGGAGAAATGATTTATTTTATTTATTTTATAATAAAAGAAGTAATGTGTAAGGTTTGATGTGAATAAAGTTGTATTGGAAATATATAAAGTAAGAAAATAGGTATGTAGGTAGTAAGAAATAGGTATAAGAAAAAGTAGAGATAGTGAAATAGTAATGAATACTAGAAAAGTACTATGAAAAGTAGACTAGACTATTCAAGTATCGGTAGTAATAAAAATACGTGTAATATGTGATATCTGTAATTTTTAGCTACCGAAAAATTCTAAAACTGATTTTTTTGAAAATCTCATATTTTTACGAGTCTAATGGTATTAACAGAATATTTTTATCATCCGATGTAACAGGGCACGATTTTTGAAAACTGATCTTGTAAACCCCGAGAATTCTAAGGAAATAGGATAGTAACAATTAAGATAGATATTGGAGTTCGTTTACCCGGTTAGGCCTTAGTTAGAAATTTTAAAGTATTATAAACCTATTTATGATCTAAAAACCCTAGATCGGAAATTTTTAGATATTAAAAGAACTATAGCTAAATTTTATAATCCGAGTCTAGAATCTAGAATATAAGTGTAAATAAAATTTTATTACAAGAACATCAGAAAGCCAATGACTTGTAGTATATATAGAATGAAAATGATCCATTAAAGATAAACCGTTAGGATTATAAATATGTACTAAAAAGCTATAAACGAACCTATAATTAATAATCTAGATTTCAAATAAAAAAATTTGACCACACCATAATATTAGTTAGAAAATTTAGAGTCCATAGATACCAATTTTATATTTTGACCTTTTAGGCCCCGAAACCTTAATCGCGTAAGACCAAACTTTAAAAATACTAAATTGCATAATTTTTAAACTTAAAATTTGAAGTCAATCATATTGTAGACATACTTTGGGACCTAAATTAAATTTTTTTTAGAATAAAATTTTTCGAAATTAATATTAATATTCGCATAGGGAATAGTTTTTGATGTAATTAGTTAGATATTTACATTTTTTACTATTCTTATCAATTGGTAGCTACAAGTGACGGTAAAAGGAGAGTCCAAGTTGCTGTTTTAAAATTATTATAGCTCCCACCTGCAGCAAGTTAAGATTAGTTGAAATAAAAGGCTAGAAACTTGCACAAATGGACCAATTAAATTGCTCCAACCATGCCTTGATTATTACACTTAATATAACACTTCCAAATCAGCTAGGAAACTTGGACAAGCTGCCCTCCTCTCCCCTTCTTTTATCGTGGCAGCCCTCAACAAGCAACAAATTAGGCCAATTTAAAATTAAACAAATTTAACACTTTTCTACAAGTTACCTATATCTATAAATAGATAATTAAGTCAAATTGGAAAGTTAAATTCCCAACTACCAGCCCACTCTCCCTTCCATTCAAGCACGTGAAATCTGCACACATACACAACCCACATTCTACAATTTCAAATTTCCTCCTTTGTATCCTCTAGTCTTCATTCTAGCATCCCAACAAATTAAGAATTCCACAACTAAAGCTTCAACTACTATTATAGGAAACCATTGATCATCCTACCATTTAGAAAACAAGGTAAGAATTTATAAAGTTAGTTATTATTTCATGAAATATAGTAGACTTATAATTTGCTAAAATATGTAGGTCTTAATCAAAATAGAAAGGAGAATTGCCATCTACACTTTAAGCTTTCGAGTAAGGTCTACACCTTTGATTATTTCCTCATTCTAAATTAAGAAAATGAATGTAATACATGCTATAGATACATTTTAGAAGTAGCCTCTAGAGTTGTTGTGATGAATTATGGAAATGATGTAGGATAAATATTTTGAATGAATTAGAATAAGGAGGAGTTGAAGAAAATTGTCTAAACATTAGAAACTCTAGAATTTCACATTGAAGTTACTACAAGATTTTTGTCTTGAAAACCCTAGCTCATAATCTTGTAAATTAGTAAAACACTATAATTGTTATCTAAATAATTTGAACTAGCCAATGCTTTACCCATTAGAAGTCTTGAACTCAAAACTCATAATGGGAAATTGTTAAAGTGTAGATAAGGGAAATTTAATGGAGTAGAAATAATAAGAGATATACTATAAACCGAATACATAGACAATTAATTTGATGAACTTAAAAATAAAGTAGAATGATCATTAGTAATCTAGGTGGAAACCCCTTAAATCTAATTGAGAACTCACTTTACATAAGATTGAAAGACAAAGTATATAATAGAAGAAAATATTGATATCACTGACCATATTGATAGGTAAAATAAATTAGAATTCAAATAAGATCTTTGCCATTAGTAGAAGTCTAAAAAGACTAAGAAATAAAAATGATCTTGAGAAAGTCTTACACTAATCATAGAAAACTATTTGCAAACAAATAAAATTAGTGACTAGCATACTATAGGTAAAATAAGCTTTTTAACCCTTAATTATACATAAAAAATATAAGCTAACATAAGTAATATAAGTACTTAAAGATTTGGTACTAAACATGAATTTAGAATTAATTAGACCACTTTTAGTAGCAAAAGTGTATTCATACGAATTTCACAAAATATAGGATAATCCATAAGTCTTTAAACAATTGAAGATAAACTACCTTTGGAATTGATAAAAATGGGCTCACTAAGAGATAAATTTATATAGGACACTTAGACACACATTAAGAGATATTATAAAGTCAATTATCTAATTTATGGAACTTCATTCATCTAATAGGTGAATCTGAATCAAATTTAGATTTCCCAGAAGATTACTACGATTGAAAGCACCATGAGCAGGTGAGTAACTCTGACCTATTACATTGTTTGTGTTTGTAACAGTAGTAGCACCTAAAGTTATATATGAAAATGATTGTATAAAGCATATGGGGTTGGGAATTGTTCTTTCTTGAGTGATGGATAAATTGAGTGCTAAATTGTGATTATTAAAAGTGATAACAAGAATTATGTGAAAAAAATTGTTGAAGCATGTTGATTGTCTGTAAACTGTTTGGTCATTTTATAATCAATTTATAACTTACAGACTTATAACTTAAAGAATCATACATTGCATGACTTGCACAAATATTGCATAAAGGTGTGACAGCTTGCTACATGTTAGTATTTCGGATCTCGGTTAATATTTGGTTTTTCTAGATGTAAATTTCCTAGTTCTTCCAAAATTATCCCTGTTCTGTTCGGTTCCATGGGAACTATTTGGCAAAAGAAGGAACGCCGCTTGAAATAACTAATACTTAATGGAGTCTCTTTGTTCCTAAAGAAAATTGAGTGAAGAAACTATAATCATAAAGAAAAGAATAAAGTGAGAATTATTATTCCTATGGTTCTCTATTTCTCCTGAGCAAGTGGGTCATAAGGATATGATCCTTGACTAGGTTCCTTCAACCCTGATGTGAGGGCGCAAATCTACATCCTGTTTAGATTCCGGTTGTCCAAACTTGTAATTGTACATATGCTTGAATGTTGCATTTCACTTATTTGATAAATTACTTGTTCGATGTGCTTGATGTGTAATATGTGATGGTTATTCACTGAGCTGTAGAAATGCTCATACTCCAACAGATTTTTCAGGGTCATTCTCAAACCGTGGCTAGTACCATCTCGAAGGTTAGAACGGGTAAGGAAGCCACGTTAGCAAGTTATGGAAGTAGTTAACAAAGATTTAGATCTCTTGTATTAGTAAACTTACATCTATTTTACATTCCTAGTTGTAAGCCGATAAAACAGTTTGTAATAGTTTATACAAACTTTATATGAAGTTTATTTTTTTGTTTTGTATGTTTTATGTATGTACATCATTTCTTATCAAGAAACTTAAAAGATCCTGTTTTTATGTCACATCCTTTAGAGTAACTAGTTGTATTGTATAGAAACCAATACTACATACAATACAGTACAACTAGGATACCCTTTGGGGCGTGACAGTTTTAGTTGGTATCAGAGCACGGTTGCAATGATAAGAAAGATTACTATACATAAAGAAATACAAGAACAGAGATAAAATAGTCATGGGGTAGCATAGAATAAGTATTTAAGAATAGGAACAACTAAACAAATAAAAATAAACTTGTGTGATTTTGATTAATCATGCACTTTTATTTTGTTTTGTTTCATTTTGATTAGGAGGACCGGGATACATGTCTGAGGAGATGGGAATCCTTTGCCATGCTAGATATGGAGAATCTGACAGAATACAGAAGGACGCTTAGAGTGTTGTTGGAAGATCTGGCACTTAATGGCATAGTTATGAAGCTAGAGGAAGTTTATGGCACTTGGAAAAGGGGACTACTACCTTTGTTTAAGGAATGGCTGATGCTCGTAGAGAGGGCTTTTCCTAATCCGGGCACCCCAGTGGAAGTGATATATAGATTGGAGAGGATAGCAAAGGAGAAAGGTGGAGCTATCGAGATAGATGATATAGTATTTATTATTTCTGCAGAATCTCCTAAGCCACTCCCTCCAGATTTTCGCTTCTGGGAAACCATTGGAAGAGGGAAAAATTTATGCTCATGATATAAGGAGTGATCATATGGGAGTTAGGGATACTGATCCATTCACTGATGGCCAGATGCTAGATCATGCTCTTGGTGCACAATACTCTTATGCTGATTTGACAACTAGACCACCAATGATACCGGAAGGAGATTTAGTGAATATGCCTAGAGTACCCCCACCTACTAGGCAAGCTGCATGAGTGTCACATCCTACAGGGGTTAGATCACATGTACCAGGAGATGGTACAATTGGGACACCTACAAGAGGAGTTGGTATGACAGAGAGAGAAAATGGAGATAGGAGAGGATTTAGAGATCAATGCTTAAGGGAAGCCTTGAATACGGCAAATGAGACATATAGGCAAGTGTATGATGCATACATGCATATGTTTCAGCCCGAGCCACTGCATCCAGACCTTGGACCACCTTTTGGCGGATGGATTCCTTGGGAAGTGGAGCATCCAGAGTTTTTAGAAGCAAATGATATGGACCAAGTTGTCCCAGCACCAGTAATACCCGAGACCCCTAGGACAGCGGGGTTAAGAATTAGTGAGCCTGATCCTATACAAATACCACAACAAGGCGAGCAGGTAGAACCAGAAGAGGAATCAGAAGGAAGTCAGAGCGACTCCAATAGTGTTGAAGTTTATCCTGATTTGGATCCTAGGGATCGGGGTAAGAGGCCCCTGTATCGTGATCCTAGCAAAGATGCTTGAGGAGTGAATGACTAAGATATGAATAGTAATGTGTAATTAGAAGACTATGAGCTACTAGATGTAAAATGCCACTTTTGGCATGTACATAATGGTATTAGGCATAATAGTTGTAATGGTAGCTCTTTTTGCCAACTATATGTACTATGAGTTTGATCATATAATGTAAATTATGTTTAGTAGTAATGGAAGTTTCATTTGTGTATGATGATGAAGATTAGATACCTAAACTTTGTTTAAATTGTATATTGATACTAAAAAGTGTCTCTGATGTTAATAGAGTACCAAGGATAAGAACCGAAAATAGTAGAGGAAGAGGTGAGTCCTCACAAGCAAACCAGCCTAATAATGTATCTGAGCTACCTCAAGATCGCTTAGAAGCTATACTTATGGCAATTCAACAACAGAATGTCCTAATACTGCAAGCTTTAAGGTCGGCACAAACATACCAAACAATGCCCCCATCAAGTGAGACACCCAATGTATCCCAAGAAACCAATGGAAGACCGGGGACCTCCAATATGTCAACTCAACCATCCAATACTGAGCCTGGAAACGCGGGACAAACCCCTGAACTTGCCCCGAGAGTGCAAACACCTGGACAAGAATTGCAACCCCTACACCGAGCCCAGAGGAATTTATTACCAGAATTCATCAAGTGCAATAGATATTTTGAAGGGCATCCCGGCAGACCTGAAAAAGCCGAGGATTGGATAGCTCAGATCGAAAGGTCTTTTGATGCTTTCCAAATACCTGAAGCCCTAAAGACATCCTATGGATCATATCTATTGAGGTTAAGGGCCAAAATTTGGTGGGATTCTAAATTAAGAACCTTACCACAGCCGGTAACATGGGAAACATTCAAACGAGAGTTTTTAAAGGAATATTTCCCCAGAAGCTTAAAGGCAAAATATAGTACCGAACTGATGAACCTAAGTCAAGGAAATAAGACTATTGATGAGTTTGAGCATGAGTTTAATCAACTACTACAATTTGCCCCTGATGCATATAAAGATAGTGATGAGTTGAAAAGACAAACTTTTATGGCCGGATTAGAGCCACATTTCCAGAGGAGGCTTGCTGAGTTTGAGATATCTGATTTTGCTGCTTTAGTGGAGAAAGCACGAATTATCGAACGTGCAAAGGTTTATGAAATGGAAAGGTATAGAAAGAGAGGACAAACATACGGGAAAAGAACTTTTCACAATTCGGGAACCGGTTTTATCCCTAAAAAGACCAAATTCATAAAGAGAGGTGGAATTAAGAATGGAATGGCCGGGAAAAGTAATATTACTTGCTGGAAATGCAAGAAATCCCACTACCCGAGAGATTGTCCTCAGTTGCAACACAAATGTTATTACTGTGGAGAAAGTGGACACATGGCCAATTCATGCCCAAAGAGAAGTGGGGCCACTTGTTTTATTTGTGGAAAGGTCGGGCATATATCTACCAACTGCCCACAACGATCTGAATCTTCACAACAAAAAGGAACAGTGGGAACAGCGCCAAACCGAAGGGATAACAACGCAAATAAAGCTACCGGAACCGCTAGGGTCTATGTTATGCAAGGAATCCCAATGGAAGGAGAAGTAGAAGAAGAGAAGTAATGAAGGAGAAGTAGATGATGAAGGAAATGTTTGGGATAATGCTGACATAGAAGATACCGAGCTAATTGCAGGTATGTACCTATAACCTTGTTATGTTATAATGCTCAATTGCACTTAGACTCACAAGTTAGAAATTTCATGTCAATTAATAACATAGAATCATTACCTGATAAATAGGAATCATACAAATAAAGGATCATCCTGTGTACGCATTGTTTGACACTGGCGCTACACATTCTTTCATTAAAGATGATTTGGCAAGACAAATAGGACTGACCAGTGAGACTATGGATAAAGGATTAGGGATTTCTACTCCTACCGGAGGTTTGGTCATAACCCATGAAATTGCAAAAAGATGTCCATTGAGATTAGGTGAACAAGAGACAGTCGCTGATCTTATTTTGGTTGATATACACAAGTATGAAGTCATTCTAGGCATGACTTGGTTGACTATGGTAGGAGCAAAGATTGATTGTCAACTTAAAACAATATCATTTTTGGATTGCCAAGGAAGAAGAGGATATTACATAGGGGAAATAATTGAGGGTCATGAAACTAGAATGACTGTCATCAAAGTAGATGAAGAGGAAGCTACTGAATTGAAAAGAAGCATAATAATGCTATGGAAGGTGAACGGAGAAACCTGATATTCAAAATTCGGAAGTAATGAATATCCAGATGTATTTCCTGAGGAACTACCAGGTTTCCCCATCAAGAGAAGTAGAATTTTCAATTGATTTAATACCGGGAACAGAACCAATATCAAAACCCCCTTACCGAATGGCACCTGTGGAATTGAAGGAATTAAAGTACAATTACAAGAATTGATGGATAAAGGATTTATTCGTCCTAGTGTATCGCCATGGGGAGCACCAGTTTTGTTTGTCAAAAAGAAAGATGGTTCATGAGGTTATGCATAGATTACCGGGAATTAAACCGAGTTACCATAAAGAACAAGTACCCATTGCCAAGAATTGATGATCTATTTGACCAATTAAGGAGCAAAGTGTTTTCTCGAATTGATCTAAAGTCAGGATATCATCAAATTCGAGTTAAAGCCAAGGATGTACCTAAGACGCATTTCGGACTCGATATGGTCACTATGAATTTTTGGTTATGCCATTTGGATTGACAAATGCACCAGCAGTCTTTATGGATTTGATGAATCGGATATTTCGACCTCTACTAGATGTTTGTGTTATCATATTCATTGATGACATATTGGTATACTCGTCTTCTGAAGAGCAACATGAAGAACATTTAAGAATGGTGTTGCAAATATTAAGGGAAAATAAATTGTATGCCAAATTGTCTAAATGTGACTTTTGGCTTAAGAGTATATCATTCCTTGGGCATATTGTATCTGCTGAAGGGATATCTGTGGATCCTACGAAAATTAAGGCTATTGTGGACTGGAAAAGGCCAGAAAATATCACTGAAGTAAGAAGCTTCTTAGGATTAGCTGGATATTATAGGAAATTTGTGAAGGACTTTTCTAAGATTGCTCAACCACTAAGCCAGCTAACCAGGAAGAATGAGAAGTTTGAATGGAATGAAAAACGAGAGCAAAGTTTTCAAGAGTTGAAGAAAAGACTCATAACTGCTCCAGTATTAGTCTTACCCAATGATAAAGATCCGTTTGCCATCTATAGTGATGCATCAAGGAATGGACTGGGTTGTGTATTGATGCAAAATGAGAAAGTAATAGCATATGCATCTCGACACTAAAACCACATGAGGTGAATTACCCAACCCATGATTTGGAATTAGCCGCTATTGTATTTGCCCTTAAAATATGGAGACATTACTTGTATGGGCAAAGATGTGAAATATATACAGATCATAAGAGCTTAAAGTATATATTCACTCAAAAAGAGTTGAACATGAGACACGGAGATGGCTTGAATTAATCAAAGATTATGATTTAGGCATCAATTATCATCCAGGACGGGTTAACGCAGTTGCTGATGCTTTAAGTCGAAAAAGTTATGGAGAGATCCTCAATGTTAACTAAGCAAAGAGAGCTCATTAAGGAATTCGAAAGATTAAATCTAGGATTCACAATACCAAATTCCGAGGCTGAGATTTGCAATTTAACTGTGGAACCAACCTTACTTCAAAAATTAAAGAAGGACAAAAGCAAGATGAAGAACTCTATAAAATTATGCAAAGCACAAATATGGATAAATATAAAGATTTCCGAATTGATGAAGAAGGAGTTCTCAAACTGAACAATAGACTATGTGTGCCTAATAACTCGAACCTAAAGAAGGAATTGATGTATGAAGCTCATTATTCTGGATATGCACTTCATCCAGGAGAAACAAAGACGTATCAAGAGTTAAAAAGCGCATATTGGTGGAATGGAATGAAAAGAGAGGTTGCAGAATATGTTGCAAAATGTGAAACTTGCCAAAGGATAAAAGCTGAACATCAAAGACCAGGTGGATTACTACAACCTTTACCTATTCCAGAATGGAAATGGGATCAAGTATCTATGGATTTCGTGTGTTCTTTACCAAAACAAGAGCAGGACATGATGCCGTATGGGTAATTGTGGATAGACTCACTAAATCAGCTCATTTCTTACCATAAACATGACTTACTCTTTGGAAAGGTTAGCACAATATATTGAAGGAAATTGTTAGATTGCATGGAATACCTGCGGGAATCGTATCAGATAGAGATCCAAGGTTTGTTTCTAAGTTCTGGACTGGATTACAGAAAGCTTTGGGGACACGATTACAATTCAGTACTGCCTATCATCCCCAAACCGATGGACAAACAGAAAGAACCATACAAACCCTTGAGGACATGTTGAGATCTTGTATTCTGGAATTTAAAGGAAATTGGGATCAACACTTACCTTTGGTTGAATTCGCATATAATAACAGCTACCACTCAAGTATTGGGATGCCACCATATGAAGCTTTATATGGGAGAAAGTGTAGATCACCATTATTTTGGGACAATTTGGAGAAGGTAACAGTAGGTCCTGAACTTGTGCAAGAAACCATTAATAAAGTATCCCTCATCAAACAAAAGATGAAAGAAGCACAAGATAGACAAAAGAGTTGGGCAGATATGAAAAGACGAGAACTTGAATTTAAGGAAGGAGACCATGTTTACCTTAAAGTCAGCCCTATCAAAAGTCTTCATCATCGACAAACCCAAGGGAAATTAAGTCCTCGATACATCGGACCTTTTGAAATCTTGGACAGAGTGGGAACTTCAGCATACCGTTTGGCGTTACCCCCAAACCTTTCGGGCATACATAATGTATTTCACGTATCAGTTCTACGGAAATATACCCGATCCAGAAAAGTGGTTGAATTGGAACCAATCACCCAAAGAGAATTTGACATATGAGAAGTCTCCTATTCAAATCTTGGACAACAAAGTACGACTCTCAGAATAAGGAAATTCGTATGTCAAGGTCTTATGGGATCCACAAACTGAGGAGATAACTTGGGAACTAGAAGATGAAGTTCGGAAGAGCCATCCTCACCTCTTTGAGAAACCAGGTACATATCCAGCTTTGAGGACAAAGCTTATTTTATGGGGGGAGGATGTAAACCCCGAGAATTCTAAGGAAATAGGATAGTAACAATTAAGATAGATATTGGAGTTCGTTTACCTGGTTAGGCCTTAGTTAGAAATTTAGAGTATTATAAACCTATTTATGACTAAAAACCCTAGATCGGAAATTTTTAGATATTAAAAGAACTATAGCTAAATTTTATAATCGAGTCTAGAATCTAGAATATAAGTGTAAATAAAATTTTATTTCAAGAACATTAGAAAGCCAATGACTTGTAGTATATATAGAATGAAAATGATCCATTAAAGATAAACCGTTAGGGTTATAAATATGTACTAAAAAGCTATAAACGAGCCTATAATTAATAATCTAGACTTCAAATAAAAATTTTGACCACACCATAATATTAGTTAGAAAATTTAGAGTCCATAGATACCAATTTTACATTTTGACCTTTTAGGCCCCGAAACCCTAATCGCGTAAGACCAAACTTTAAAAATACTAAATCGCGTAAATTTTAAACTTAAAATTTGAAGTCAACCATATTGTAGAAATATTTTGGGACCTAAATTAAATTTTTTAGAATAAAATTTTTACGAAACTAATATTAATATCGTAGGGATAGTTTTTGACGTAATTAGTTAGATATTTACATTTTTACTATTTTACCAATTCACAATGACGGTAAAAGGAAGTCCAAGTTGCTGTTTTGGAAATATTACAGCCCACATGCAGCAAGTAAGTTAGTTGAAATAAAAGGCTAGAAACTTGCACAAATGGACCAATTAAATTGCTCCAACCATGCTCTAATTATTACACTTAATATAACACTTCCAAATCAGCTAGGAAACTTGGACAAGCTGCCCTCCTCTCCCTTCTTTACCGTGGCAGCCTCAACAAGCAACAAATTAGGCCAATTTAAAATTAACAAATTTAACACTTATCTACAAGTTACCTATATCTATAAATAGATAATTAAGTCAAATTGGAAAGCTAAATTCCCAACTACCAGCCCACTCTCCTCCTTTCCACGTGAAATCTGCACACACACAACCCACATTCTACAATTTCAAATTTCCTCTTTGTACCTCTAGTCTTCATTCTAGCATCCAACAAATTAAGAATCACAACCTAAGCTTCAACTACTATTATAGGAAACCATTGATCATCCTACCATTTAGAAAACAAGGGTAAGAATTTATAAAGTTAGTTATTTATTTCATGAAATATAGTAGACTTACTAATTTGCTAAAATATGTAGGTCTTAATCAAAAGAAAGGAGAAATTGCCATCTACACTTCTAAGCTTTCAAGGTAAGGTCTACACCTTTGACTTATTTCCTCATTCTAAATTAAGAAAATGAATGTCATACATTGCCATAGATACATTTTTAGAAGCCTCCCTAGAGTTTGTTGATGGTAGAATAAATGGAAATGATGTAGGATAAATATTTTGAATGAATTAGAATAAGGAGAGCCTTGAAGAAAATTGTCTAAACATTAGAAAACCTAGAATTTCACATTGAAGTTACTACAAGACTTTTTGTCTTGAAAACCCTAGCTCATAATCTTGTAAATTAGTAAACACATTATAATTGTTATCTAAATAATTTGAACTAGCCAATGCCTTACCCATTAGAAGTCTTGAACTCAAAACTCATAATGGGAAATTGCTAAAGTGTAGATAAGGGAAATTTAATGGAGTAGAAATAATCTTAAGAATATACTATAAACCGAATACATAGACAATTAATTTGATGAACTTAAAAATAATGTAGAATGGTCATTAGTAATCTAGGTGGAAACCCCTTAATTCTAATTGAGAACTCACTTTACATAAGGATTGAAAGACAAAGTATATAATAGAAGAAAATATTGATATCACTAAGCATTGATAGGTAAAATAAATTAGAATTCAAATAAGATTCTTTGCCATTAGTAGAAGTCTAAGAAGACTAAGAAATAAAAATGATCTTGAGAAAGTCTTACACTAATCATAGAAAACTATTTGCAAACAAATAAAATTAGTAACTAGCATACTATAGGTAAAATAAGCTTTTTAACACTTAATTATACATAAAAATATAAGCTAACATAAGTAATATAAGTATACTTAAAGATTTGGTACTAAAAACATGAATTTAGAATTAATTAGACCACTTTTAGTAGCAAAAGTGTATTCATACGAATTTTAAAAATATAGAATATCATAAGTCTTTAAACAATTAAAGATAAACTACCTTTGGAATTGATAAAAATGCTCACTAAGAGATAAATTTATATAGGACACTTAGACACACATTAAGAGATATTATAAAGTCAATTATCTAATTTATGGAACTTCATTCATCTAATAGGTGAATCTGAATCAAATTTAGACTTCCCGGAAGATTACTACGATTGAAAGCACCATGAGCAGGTGAGTAACTCTGACCTATTACATTGTTTGTGTTTGTAACAGTAGTAGCACCTAAAGTTATATATGAAAATGATTGTATAAAGCATATGGGGTTGGGAATTGTTCTTTCTTGAGTGATGGATAAATTGAGTGCTAAATTGTGATTATTAAAAGTGATAACAAGAATTGTGTGAAAAAATTGTTGAAGCATGTTGATGATTGTCTGTAAACTGTTTGGTCATTTTATAATCAATTTATAACTTACAGACTTATAACTTAAAGATCATACATTGCATAACTTGCACAAATATTGCATAAAGGTGTGACAGCTTGCTACATGTTAGTATTTCGGATCTCGGTTAATATTTGGTTTTTCTAGATGTAAATTTCCTAGTTCTTCCAAAATTATCCCTGTTCTGTTCGGTTCCATGGGAACTATTTGGCAAAAGAAGGAACGCCGCCCGTGTTATCGGCTTGAAATAACTAATACTTAATGGAGTCTCTTTGTTCCTAAAGGAAATTGAGTGAAGAAACTATAATCATAAAGAAAGAATAAAGTGAGAATTATTATTCCTATGGTTCTCTATTTCTCCTGAGCAAGTGGGTCATAAGGATATGATCCTTGACTAGGTTCCTTCAACCCTGATGTGAGGGCGCAAATCTACATCCTGTTTGGATTCCGGTTGTCCAAACTTGTAATTGTACATATGCTTGAATGTTGCATTTCACTTATTTGATAAATTACTTGTTTGATGTGCTTGATGTGTAATATGTGATGGTTATTCACTGAGCTGTAGAAACTCATACTCCAACAGATTTTTCAGGGTCATTCTCAAACCGTGGCTAGTACCATCTCGAAGGTTAGAACGGGTAAGGAAGCCACGTTAGCAAGTTATGGAAGTAGTTAACAAAGATTTAGATCTCTTGTATTAGTAAACTTACATCTATTTTACATTCCTAGTTGTAAGCCGATAAAACAGTTTGTAATAGTTTATACAAACTTTATATGGAAGTTTATTTTATCTGTTTTGTATTTTATGTATGTACATCATTTCTTATCAAGCAACTTAAAAGATCCTGTTTTTATGTCACATCCTTTAGAGTAACTAGTTGTATTGTATAGAAACCAATACTACATACAATACAGTACAACTAGGGTACCCTTTGGGGCGTGACAGATCTCGTTCGGATTCGAAGGACATTAGAAATTTGCGAATCTAATATTTTCAAGCTTCCCTATATTATTACGAACTATTACCAACAATTATTTTCATTTTGTTGTTTAGGGTTTAAGAGCATGGGATTGCCAGATCTTAAACCCTAGGGTTTGTTATAAGCCTTGTTGACTTTTAAGGTTTCGGTTTGACTTCTGGTTTTGTTGAGTTATTCGTAAGATCATATAATTTTGGAGTTTTGACCGTTTTCTATTTTTAGCTCGATATCTATGGTTTATCTTATTTTATTTGTGATTATTTAATAGTTTTCAGTTCTCGGGATCGTTTAACCGAGTCTAGGGTTATAAGTTGACTTAGTTTGACTTTTGGTGAAAATTGAAATTTTTTATTCTAAAATTCACCAAAGAATTTAAGATCTTATCATTTCGTTGTTGAGCGTTATTTTGATATATTGTTTGCGTTTTAGGAATCGGGTAGATCATTTGATTGGCGTACGGATGTTGATTTAACCAATGGTTGGATTTTATATTTTGTTTCAAGGGTTCTCGTTTTCTCAAGACTAAGAATTTTCGTGTTTGACTTGATTTAGAATTTGGTTTTAACTTGAGTCGATTTTTGGGATTTTAATTTTAATATTAGACTTCTACGATTATTTTCTATGAATTATGAAAATTTTCGGGGGTTTACATAAGTACCATTTCATTATGATTTCTATAAAATCAATAATAATTTAGCATGATTCAATCAAATGAAAAGTGAATATAATATTCCCTTATCAGAAGGTGTTTGCTTCCTTTTGTTTGTGTTAGGTTCTGGAAAGTATATAAGTGTAAATTCAAATCCATGTTAAAAGTTTTGAAGAAGCTTTTATCGAAAAGGCTTTAGGTATCAACTCAGATTGTTAAGCGCCAAAGCCTTGATATTTACAAGTTTGAACTTTTAATTAGCTAGTTATGCAGTTAAATTCAGTATGTAAATCTTAACTGTGAATCCTTAGGGAAAATTTTACAGATCAGCTAGAGATGGAATGAAATTGAACAAGCATCGTTGCAATTTCCTTGGAACAAAATTCAAAATCCACTGCTTTAGGAACACATAAATGACGATTGATATCAAGCAAAATGCTTTTATTGAAAAGGCTTTATGTATCAACTCAGATTGTTAAGCACCAAAGTCTTGATATTTACAAGTTTGAACTTTTAATTAGCTAGTTATGCAGTTAAATTCAGTATGTAAATCTTAACTGTGAATCCTTAGGGTTAATTTTACAGATCAGCTAGAGATGGAATGAAATTGAAAAAGCATCGTTGCAATTTCCTTGGAACAAAATTCAAAATCCACTGCTCTAGGAACACATAAATGACGATTGATATCAAGCAAAATGCTTTTATTGAAAAGGCTTTAGGTATCAACTCAGATTGTTAAGCACCAAAGTCTTGATATTTACAAGTTTGAACTTTTAATTAGCTAGTTATGCAGTTAAATTCAGTATGTAAATCTTAATTGCGAATCCTTAGGGTTAATTTTACAGATCAGCTAGAGATGGAATGAAATTGAACAAGCATCGTTGCAATTTCCTTGGAACAAAATTCAAAATCCACTGCTCTAGGAACACATAAATGACGATTGATATCAAGCAAAATGTTTTAACATGTTGTAGTAGCGGGAGGTAAACCAAAAATAAATGCATCCAAGCTTCTATTGGGCATGTATTCATAGATCAACATGTTTTCTTTCTGAATGCAGCATCTAAAAGCTTCACAAGATTTCCATGCTGAAGCTTGGCAATGTAGGAAACTTCATTCTTGAGCTCATCTATCCCTTGGTTTGAATTACCCGAGCGCCTCTTCACTGCTATATGTAGCGAATTTTCTAAGGTGCCCTGGAAACAATTATTGGAATTCCTAACTGCAAGAAATGAAATATTATGTCAATAATCAAGAACTTTCTAATTGATGTACCTTATAAACTGGTCCAAAGTCACCTTCTCCCACCTTGTTATGGGTGGAAAAGTTATTGGTGGCACTGGCTACGGTGGCAAAGTTGAATATAGGCAAATCTAGGTCACTGAAATATTCTGCTGCAAACAGAGCCAGAAAAGACAAAAGGTATTTCCTTGACTTTAAGTAGCGTGTAAAGATTTAAAAATCCCATATGCTATAACAATATGCTACAGTAATACCATCACCATTCTTCCTCCTTTTTTGAGAAAACACATGGCAAAAGCGAATCCTAAGATGATAATTGCTGCTTCCGATACTAAGCCTGCAGTCAATGTCTCTTTCTTTCGGTTGTACCTAGATAGGCCTAGAAACAGAATTGTGGCAACACAATGTCAATTGGATTAGAATGGTGTAATCAATTTATGGACAATCACTCATTCAAGTATTTGTAATTCCACTATTTATTATTTCATTATTCTGAAGAAAGTATATCTTAATTCTAATTCACCAATAATTGTAAAGCATTGGTACTAATATGTTTGAGCTCTTATACTAGTTGGTTACGGATCTAAATTTTTCATGTGCAATGTAACTAGTGCCTGGTTCCAAGGAAGACATTCGAATGTAGACACCTTGCCCATTTTCATTGTACTCCTTGATGTCACGGAGGTCCCCAAACCAAAGCAAACATCCACTTCCATCTGAAATGTTTAAAGTAGGATATGCCATACAAAGAACAGCTCTTCTTACAATTTATCCCACAATCTCAGACTTAAAGTCTTACTATACCATGAGTCCTTTGTATCTGGCAATCTTATGTTAGAATACTTCAAAAACTTGTCTGTTTCACAATTTGACTTTTTCTTCCTGACACATCCGTTTGAAAACTTTGCCATTACCCATTCTTTGGGGAACTTGGGCTCAAACACACGCATATAGATGTCACGTTACAGGAAGAATGTGCACCACAATAAGCATAAGCATTGCAGCTATCTATCTGTTAGGTGGAATAAGTTAACCAACCAGGTGTAAAATCAGTCCACCTCAAACGCTGCACCACACCTCTTGGATTCAGATATAATCTTGTAATTACTGTTTTGTTTAAAAGCTTATAACTATAATACATAGCTGTCTCGTTTAGCACAATTTCATATTTGTAGTATGGGTTCGGAGGACAACAAGCAAATTGAAACCATTCCATGGTCCAAATCTAAACTTCATACTTGATCCCTCTGTCACCATGAGCTGTGGAAATCCATCTGGATCCAACTTGATTGCATAAATACCTAGAGAAGGATCATCAGCGCTTCTATAAGATGTTAGATACCAATCGAAACCCAACCTCATGTTCCTTCCTAAAAAAATGCCTTCTAGTAGGTTGTCAGTAGGATAATCAAAGCCCTGCCAGATAAAATTATCCATGTTACCAGCCATCACATCATTCTTTACAACAAGGTTTCCCGAATCCAGAAGCTGTGCAATTGGACTGATTCTACAACCCGATGAATTTTGAGTGGAAGACCAAATTTTGCTTCCAATACCATCCCCAAGGGGAAGAACTCCTTGGCTAGTAAGTCTTAAGACACCTAAGGAATCAATTAAAGGAGACTCTCTATTGGCCACCTGCACAGCAGTCACCAGAGAGATGTTATGGTACCATATTCCTAGATACCATCACAACATATTTCGTAGTTGGAAGAATCCTAGTTCAAAGTTTCCATTATCAGAAACTATAGTCTTGTTAAGAGTTAGGAGATCTTTTGTAGTTTGTTAAGAGTTAGGAGATCTTTTGTAGTTATTATGTTTGGTATAGTGGCAAGTCGTGCCATGTTAAAAGAACGGAAGTATAAAACAATAATAAAAATTCCACTTAGCCATGCTGTTTTTCTCTTAAGCTAGAAAAGATCAGGCGGAAGTAAGATGGATTTGGTACTCGGAACAGGCAATTCAAATTTAAGAACTATACATATTCTTAGTCATACTTGATGAACTAAAAGAAAAATGTCCATTGAATTGTTATGTCTATATGACCATTAAAAGTAGAGGCCTCATAAGACTGAATTTCTTAGGAGACATAATTTTTTATTTCCAGTTTCTCCACACAATGTTGATGTTCATGTAATACTTAAGTACGGAGATTATTCATTCACGTACCTACGGCAATACACTAGAAACTATTTAAACTTCAAACAGAAATGCAGTTAATGTAGCAGGAAAATTCGTTTATAGGTAGTCTTTTATATTTTTGTTTCCTTTACACTATTTTGGCGAACAGAAGTTGAGAGAAATGAAGTGAAGTGAAGTGAAGGGAATGACATGAAACCAACTTTACTTCATTTCCTTCCATTTCATCCCACAAATGGATGGAAAGAATATCACCCTAAACTTCCCTTCGCTTCCCTTGATTTCATCCAGTTTCATCCCCAATAAAACGTAACCAAACACACAACTTTACCCTATTTCATTAGCTTTTGTCCAACTTTCTCCTTGCCAAACAGAGTGCTAAGGCGCATCCAAACATTTCTTACTTTATACTAATATCATGGCTTTTAGTTATTTTCTCTCTTTCTCATTCTTTTATTAAGGTATGATTTTCGTCATGCAGAAGCGCGATAGATGAGAAAAACAGTAACATGAGAAATTGGCAGCAAACAAGTAAAGCCATTAGTTCAGAAAAGGCTTAGAGAAAGTGCATAAGGATTTACATGGGAAACACATTCGATATATGAGAAAATTTTCTAGTAAAAGGGAAATATCCTTGTACAACTATTTTACTTTATTTAATTAAGTAATTCACATGATTGACTCAGTCAAAGCTCAGCTTTTAAGTCAGAAATATAAAGACTGCTTAACATTGTAAATAAAATAATTGTGGCGATAGTCTTAACAGAGGACTATCCAAAAGACCAATATTTGACCATTTATTACAGTATTTGACCAACTCTAAAGAATGTGATATTAAGTGAATGCGAAAATTGTTGGTTAAGTCGTCTAATTTGTCGTCCTAGAATGTGAGGTCAAACTTTATACAAAATTAAGCAACAACTTTGAATTAAAAACCGATAGATTACTTCAACAGAAAAAATAGTAATAGTCAATTCTGAAGTGTAATGCTGAGATACTTCAGTTTTGGAGTAAAATATATATCATACAAAAGATTAATAGTTCTGTACCCAACAAAAACAATGGTTCAATGCCCTATTTGAAGGCCTACTATAATACAAACATGTTCACTGGTTATTCTACCATGAAGTACAGAAAGAAAGTTCATAGGTAACTTCAGACAAAACATCATATTCTGATTGAAAATATGGAATTTAACAACAGGACCTGTTATAGTTTACTTGACAGATATTTTATATTTTCATTCATAATGCCACATATAAGTGCTTCAAAAATCCTAAAAGATCTCCAAAAGCAAAAATTTAGAGTTTAGAGCTGTATGTATGCTCGAAATCTATCTACAACAGTATTCTTGGTATATATTCAATTTAAAATCCAACCGTCCATGAAAGCTATGACAGATTAGGAATATAGGATTCATGTTTCGAGCCATTCAAATTGAAATTATGCAACAGTTCGCATCCTCTAACGAACAGATAATACTGTCATTGAGATTTCATTTGCTGACCATGATTGGCTCAAAGTTGAATCTGCAGTAGGCTTCCTTTCAATGAAAAATCCAGGTTCTTTTGGAGTAGGCAGCGCACCATCACTACCCAGCATTAGACACACAGATGACATGGTTGGTCTATCCTCACGCAATCTTTGCACGCATAGAAGAGCCACATGAATTGATCTCAAAACTTCAGACGGATCGTATGAATAATTGATCATAAACTCGTCAAGTAATTCCAAGGATCTTTCCTCCATGAACAATAGCCATGCCTAATCATATTGAAAAATTTCAGGCTAGTTATGTCTTTTAGTGCCTTGTTTGGCTTAAAACAAAAGATAAATTGAGACTTACATGTCCAAGTAGATTATGGTGGTGATCTAAATGCATAAATCCTCTGTTTCGCTTCCCACTTATCATCTCTAACACCATAACACCATAACTATAGACGTCAGATTTCACAGAAAATACCCCATCAACGGCATACTCTGGAGACATGTATCCACTACAAGAATTTACAAATAGAAGTCATTGTCTTGCATAGCGAGCGGTTCAAAATTTATGAGTTGCAATGACCTAAACAACTTACATTGTTCCAACAACCCTATTAGTATTTGCTTGAGTCTCTTTTCCTCCAAAACTTCTAGCTAGACCAAAATCTGCAATTTTGGGGTTCATCTCATCATCTAGAAGAATGTTGCTGGCTTTAAGATCTCTGTGAATGATTCTTAGTCTAGAATCTTGATGAAGATACAGAAGTCCCCTAGCTATTCCATTTATGATGTGAAAGCGTTTTTTCCAATCAAGCTGCTTTCGATGTGCAGGATCTGCCAAGAACAATTTGTTTACATAAGCACATGGGAAAAAACTGTACGACTGAAAGGAAATAAAGTGAGTACTGATTTATTAAGGATAGGTACTGGTATTTCTTCTGTTTGTTGTGACAGCTAGTGTCATAGGTTAGGTACTACAGAGAGCACGCATTTGAGAAAGATATAATTCTAATTTAAAGGTATAAATTCATATTTATTTTCAAAAGTTTTTAAGAAATTAATTCTAATAATGCGTAATGGGGTGTCACTTAGATGGTTAAGCACTCTACAAGTTTGAACTTTTTAGTCAGTTGATTGTAAAGTAAATTCAGTGTGCTATCAATGCAAAGGTCCAAATTTTGAGTCCTTTGGGCTAACCTTGTAAATCAGCTACAACAATAAGCATTATGACAGTTTGATGTGATGAAAATGCAGAGCCTTCTGCTCTAGGAACACATGAAAGGCAAGTAATATCGAGTGAAATAATGAAAAAGTATTGAGATGCAGAGAGCAAACCAAATATAAACGCATCTAAGCTATTATTGGGCATGTATTCATAGATCAACAACATGTTTTCTTCCTGGATGCAGCATCCGAGAATCTTCACAAGATTTCTATGCTGAAGCTTGGCAATGTAGGAAACTTCATTCTTGAACTCATCCAGCCCTTGCATTGAATCAACAGAGCGCTTCTTCACTGCTATTTCTTGGCCATTGCTTAAGACACCCTGCAAACCATTGAGGCAATCATTTGACTTCTCAGTTGAATTCCTCACCAACTGCAAGGACTGAAATGCTATGTAAATAATCACACAATTTTTCACTGAATTACCCTATAAACGGGGCCAAAGCCACCTTCTCCAATCTTGTTTTGCATGGAGAAGTTATTTGTGGCACTAGCTACTGTTTCCAAGTCATATATAGGCAAATCTAGCTCTTTCTCATTCCTTTCAGCAGATGGGACCCCTAAAATAATTTCCCGTTTTGCTGCGAACAAAGTTAAAAAAGAAAAAATTTAAATCCAATGAATTGAAGAAGCATGCAAGGATTAAGAAATTCCATTTCTACAAAAATACCATTTCTGTTCTTCCTCCTTTTTTTCATAAAATACATGGCAGCGAATCCAAAGATTGCTGCTGTTGACACTAAGCCTGCAATCAATGCCTTTTTCTTTTGGTTGCCTGCAATCAATGCCTTTTTCGTTTGGTTGTATCCAGGCAGGCCTAGGAGCAGAGTTATCAAAGCACAAACAGCAGATTAGATTAGATAGTTGTAAAGAAATCACAACCAATAACCTGTTGGAATATTCAATATCCTGCATTTCATGATTTCATTCTTGTATAGAAAGGAAATCTTAGTTGTCAACAACAAGATCTAATAAGTTTGAGCTTTAAGATTGATAGGTTGTAGTTTTGAAATTTACCTAAAACACCTGGTTCTAAGGCAGACATTCTGACGAAAACGTCCTGTCCATTTTCATCGTAATCCTGATGTCAAGAAGTTCTCCAAACCAAAGCAAACATCCACTCCCATCTGAAATGTCTAAAGTAGAATACGCCGTACATGAACAGTTCTTGCATCTTATTCCACATTCACTTAGATTTAGAGTCATGCTATACCAAGAATATTTTGTATCTGGCAATTTAATGTTAGAATACTTCAAAAACTTGTCTGTTCTACATTCCAACTGCTTCTTCCTAACACACCCATTTGAAAATTTTGCCATTGCCCATTCTTCGGGGAACTTGGGTTCGAAACCCATCAAACACCTACAAACGGGTGACTTGTTCACATTGCAGGAGGCATGTGCGCCACAATATGCATAAGCATCGCAACTGTCTATCGGTTCGGTAGTATAAGCTAACCAACCATGTGTTTTATCTGTACACATCAACTGCCGCACCACACCAGTCGGATTCAGATATAACCTTGTAATTACAGTGCTATTGAGAAGCTTATAACTATAGTATACAGCTGTCTCATTCAACACGAATTGATATTTGTAGTATGGGTTTGGATTTAAATTAGTGGCACCAGCAAATCGAATACCATTCCACGGTCCTAACCGAAACTTGATACCTGATCCCTCTTTCAGCAACAACTGTGGAAATCCAGTTGGATCAATCCTCAATGTATAATTACCTGGAGAAGGATCATCAGGGCTACTCCAAGATGATAGATACCAATCGTATCCCGAACTCGTATTCCTTCCTAATAACATGCCTGCAAGTAGGTTATCAGTAGGATAATCAAAGCTTTGCCAAAGGAAACTATCGAAGTTACCGTCCTTTGCATAACTCCTCACAACAAGATTTCCTGAATCAAGAAGCTGTGCAACTGCACTGGTTCCAGACCCTGATGAGTTTCGAGTGGAGGACCATATTTCACTTCCATTACCATTCTCAAGAACAAGAACTCCCTGGCTTGTAAGCTTCAGAACCCCTGAGGGATCAGTTAAAGGTGACTCTCTGTTGGCCACCCACACATATGTTGTTGGCGAGATGTTATGGTACCATATTCCTAGATACCATCTCGACGAATACCTGGTTTGAAGAATCCTAGTTCAAAGTTTCCATTATCAGAAACTATAGTTTTGTTATAAGTTACGAGATCTTCTGTGGCTAATGTGTTTGGTATACTGGCAAGTTGTGCTATGTTAAAAAAAAAAAGGATAAAACAGTAATAAAACTCCATGGCATCATCTGTTTTGCTCTAAAATGAGTAAAGATCAAACTGAAGTTAAGATGAATTTGGTTACAGAGCAGGGGTTCATATTTAAGATTAATTTGTTCTTGGTCATACTTTTAAGAATCCATTGACTTGCAATGTCTATATGACCTTTAAGAAGAATCGAAACTTAAAGATCATCCAACAAATGGGGGGCCCACTGAGGTTGAAGTCTAAAATGCTCTTCAAAGCAGCTTCCTTTACATTTTATTAATTGTATTACATGCCGAATTAAAATATAACGTGGTATTTCCTAACCTTTTTCCGGTCGTTTAATCGTCAAATTTTTAATGTATCTTATCCGTCTTTATATGTGTTTATCTGCATCTGCTTTGTCTGTTTCACAGTTTATTTTTTGGCAAATGGCAAAACCAACTTAAACTTCTGCTTAATCACACATTAGACCCTTAAATTTTTAAGTAATGTTGTCACATCTAATCCGAACATAAAATAAAATAGAGTAGAATTTTATATGAACACACAAAAAGGATAGAATTAATATTTGGAGAATGAACTGATTCTTATTTTCTTAATAATAGAAAACATTACATAAAATGCTGAATTTAAAGACTCAAGACATAAAAGATTATTCTGTTGAAACTAACTTACATAATATCCTACCAAACTAGAGCAAAGTGCTCGCTTATTGACACCTAAGAACTGACCAAGTCTACTATGGAAAAATAGGAACAGAAAATCTGACTTAGTTAATCAGTAATTTGACTTAGTAAGGTGCACTAAATTTCAAGATAACATGCTAGAAGATTAAGGATCCATGAATAAAAACTAAGTTGAACATAAGGCTAAATCACAGTTGAACTAGCTCATTTTCAAGTAAGGGTCAAGTTTTTACAAGAGAGATCAATCCGGATCTAACAATATTATTTTTAAGAGTGTAATTCATAACTTAAAAGATTAAATATTAAAAAAATAAAAATAAAAAGGAAGAAAGTGACTTGTGGGGGTTTGATGACGATTCAAAAGTTGTTTGCACAGTTCTTAAGATTATGGACGTTGGTGATACCAAAGTTTGATAAGTTTAGGTGTTATCTGAATCATCCTTTCAATTTTCTTATCTTTCCTGTCCAAATAAGATTAAAATAATATTATCCAAATAAGCACGCCCTTAAAGCATTTGACCGTTTACTTTGATAGTATTTCCCTTAACCTGAGTCACGCATCCAGAATCCTATTTGCACTGAAATCACCAATTCTGATTCTAACCATCGAAGAACTAGTATAGGAATCATCGAAGAGAGTTCAAATCCAGTTTATGGAACCTGCGATTTCCGATCCGGTTCCAAAATCATGAAACCACCAGAGTTAAAATTTAGAAGAAAAATGAATTTTATTGTTTAAAATGAGTTTATTGTAGAATTAATAAGGTGAAACTACAAAAGACTTAAGAGGCTAAAACAAGATTATAAGACAAATAATGGTCTCACATTATTTAGATAATAAATTTTATTTTTCATATGAAATTGTTTAAATATTAAATATTAAATATGCTTATTTTTTTTATTTTTTTCTTTTTTTATTGGTGAACCAACTAGATTGCTAAATCTATCTGATTCGAGACGACAAACCTGTCTAAAAGTAAAAACATCGCCCTTTTTTTTCTGGTTCCCAATCTAGCTAACCGATTAAGGTGAACCTTAATTTATAAGAAGCCCTCTATTTTATTCTATTTTTTCCTTAACTCAGTACATAGGATGCATCAAGTAAAATATTTCTTAATTTGTGTCAACACGTATGACTTTGTTTGTTTTAATCATATTAGTCAAACCTAAATTGGGTTTCACTAAGAGTCTAAGATTAAAAATCAAACGAATGTTGGACTAGATCAAACCAAAATGATTAAATTTTACAAATAATAATGGTGAGCATGTAATTTAGGATGGATAAGATATAAGGTTCTACTTTCATCACACATATGTCTATCGTTTCTCAATGTTTTAGAACCAAAAATAACTAAATACCTATGCATGAAGAACTAAAGACATAAGGTACAAAATTAGTAAAGTCGGAATCACGATTCTTGGAAATCAATATTCCAGCTTTTAGGGAATTCGATTCCACACTCCAATGTGAAATTGTGATTCCATTCTGTTTCATTTAATCATTACAATTACCTTTTTATTCTCTTATATATTATTACTGAGGATACTTTTGACAAATACCTTTTGAATTACATTCCATTGCATGACATATCTAAATAAAAGAATGGATTTTTCATTCCATCCATTCTAAACATTCCACTCCGGACAATTCGTATACCAAATGTGACATATATGTTATGTTTTTCCCTTTTTATGGTAGAATTTAGAAAAATAGAAATATAATATTCCTACATTTATTATTACTTCTTTTTACTTTTCACGGGGTAAGTATTATGAGAAGCACCAGCAATTGAGGATATGTGTATAGTCATGTACGAAACAAGAACAAAGAAAACATGAAAGAAGAAATAAAGCTATGTTCAATAGCAAACTAACGGTTTACAGACTGATATATATATATATATATATATATATGTTGTAGTCTACTAACTAACTCCAGCTAAGCAAACTGATATACGCACATAGACAATAAATAAAATGCAGGTACTCTATGCAGTTAGTCTACTTACTCCAAAAAACTATAATTTTATGTTCAGTTTAGTAACTTTTGTGTACAATATTTTATTCTAATTAAATAATATACTCAAAACAAATGAAAACTTGATCAAACCCACATTAATTTAAATAGAGAAAAATGAAAAAGCACAATTCAACAGGTCACTTGTCTAAATAAATCCATGAACTTATAGCAAAACACTAGTACAAAACTATAATGATTGAATTATATATTTGGATCGGATGCTAGCAATTATGTCACCGCATCATATCTTGTGTCCGTGTCTAAATGGGTTCATATGTAAAAGACCTTAACCCAAGACTCGACTTGGTTATTAATCGTGTATGAAAACCTAAAACCGTAATCTAACCCATTTATATCGTGTCTCGTGTCAATCCTCATATTGATTGATAAAAAAGATTTGGTATTGTTTATTAATGTGATAAAAAAATATTTAATATTATAATAGATATTGGAATTGTAAATTTAATGTATTAAAATGGTTATTATCCTAGGTAGACTTAGTTAACAAATTATTTATGATCTATTACTCACATATTATTAAAAGAAAGAATTGTAATATGTGACTTAATGCGTTGTTAAATAAGTATGACATTAGTCAATTATAATTGTGGTAACAAAAATAATTAGACCTATATTTTTAACTAACAGATATATTATCTTGTTATTATAACCAACAAGCACAACATGCTTAAAACCCACAATACAAGAAATACGACATATTAATAGACTAAATCATATTAAAACACAACATGTTGGACATTATTTATGCTTTATAGGTATTATATATTATATATTACATATATATATATATATATTATGTTCCGAACACATACATATAACAAATGAATTATAATATAATATGTTTATAATTTGTAGATTTATATATGTAAAAATTAGTTATATACATAGCCACATATATTATAAATATCTATTATATTTATTATGTGATATACACACACATATATATAAATTATGATATATATCTAATGATATATGTTATACATGATTTTTAGCTTATGTGTACTATTTAAGTTATATGTATAAATTACAAACTATAAATGTTATATACAAGATATATAGTTTAATCACGTAGATACATATTATTTGTTATACATGATCTAGATATAGCATATCCATTTCATATAACAAATGAATTAATTAAAATGTATATATACATATATAACATATAAATTATGTATTTATAGTCTTATGTTATATATATTTAATTGATTCATACTTTATATGCACTCTATAAGTTACATATATTATATATACAATCTACCCATTTTATAAATGTATGTTTCATATGCAATTTCTATTTTAATACAAATATTTACATAATATGCTATATTTATAATCTTTACATAGTATATAGATTATGTATTTATAATCTACAAATTTAATATATGTGCTTGTTATATTAATACATAAAATTGTTATAAATATTTAAATTACTACTATATGATATATATTATGTATATATATTTTATACACGGAGCAAATAAATCAACTGTATATTGATATATAAATTGTGTATATTTTATTTGTTAGATAAGTTTTATGTTTTATATATATTATATGTATCATCTATTTATAATTTATAATATACTATACTTTTATATATAATCTATTTCATATAAGGATATAGTTTTGTCATTTTATAATTTATTTAGGGATAAAAATATTGTATTTAAAAAAAATTAAGAATGCAAAACAATAATAATATATTTTAATGGATTTAGGGGCTTGTAAACGGGTTTGTGTTCTAAATCAAAACTTTGATACATTTAAATTCATGTTCTGGGTTTGACTCATTTATTAATCATATTAACTTTTACTTTCTTAAACCCTTTAATGATCACGTTGTGTGTATCCACGTTCACGGATTGGGTCCCAAATTACCAATGCTATTTGGATCGTTATTTGATGAAATCTTATCAAATTATTATTATCATCATCATCTCTGAATTCCAAATATCGTCAATCATTCCTTATATTACCAATGATATCAAGCTTATAAGAGATTATTTATTTTTAACATTTATACCTTTGATAGTATTTTACCATGTTGCCTTCTTATTATAGTATTTCAATTTATTATTCCATTTCCATGATTAAAAAAAAAATGTCATGTGTGTTATTATGACATATTCAACCCATTCGAATTATCCAAGTCACAATTGAACCATCTAGATCAACCAAGTATGAACAAGTTTTTACTAATCCAATTTCTTAGTTTGTGTTAAGAACATCACACTATCTGTTAAACAAAAAAAAAAAAGATTTTCATTATTTGTCATGTGCAAGTATTACAAATAATGGTAATGATAATTGAATAATGGTGAGGAATTAGTGGTATCATTGTGATGATGTCGATAGCAAGCTATTGTTAGTGTTGTATTGGTGGTGCTGGTGGCAACAATGGCAATAACAATTGTGATAGCAGTGTTAGTGGTAATAATAATACAATGGTAAAATGTAGAAACTAAGTAGTAGTAGTAGTTCTCTTGGTTTTATTTCTTTACTGAGAGATTTCATTTTATTTTTTTCTAATATTTTTCTATCATATTATTCAATACCATGATAAGAGTTTTATTCAAAATCAAAATCATTTTACAACCCAAATATATGGTATAATACCTTGTCCAATCTAATTATTGCACGATTAAATATTAGCTTTGTGTGGAACCATTTAAGGGTTACAACTAGTAGGGGTAGATGCAGTATGGTTCGGTCCGGTTCGTCCCCCGAACCGAACCAAACATAAAATTACGGTTCGATTATTTTTACAAAATTGAATATATCCATACAATTCAGTTCGCTAATTTTTTGAACATAAAGAAAAGAATTCGATATACAGTTCGAACCATATATCGAATGAAGTTTTCTTTTTTTATTTCAATAAAAAAAACTATGACCTATTTTTTTACATTTCAAACCTCAACAAAAAACTAACAAGTTAATTTATGGAAATCAACATTCAACAATAGTAAGCAAATTTTTTCAACATCATTAGTATACATTGGTAAAATGAGAATAACTAAATACAAAAGTATATTGGTAGTGTAGTTTTTTTTTTTTTTTCCTAAGACTTAAAGCTAGTCGAGTGCCCTTACATATGTGTGTGTGTGTTTCTACTTTCTAATACTTACTAAACTAAAACTATTTTTTAACTATTAAAACTCGAAAAGTATTAATTATAAAAATAAAAATATAAAATTTTACCCAAAAACACAATTAACTATGAAAATAAGGATAACAATAGGAGGATTATTTTTTTAAAGGTGAAATAGTTCAAATCATGACCCCGAACCCAACTGCAAACCGAATTTTTCATTACCGAACCAAACTGTTTAAAAAAAATAAAAATTGAGTTTGATTCAATCCGGTTCAAATTAGTTCGCAATTTGATCGTTTTTTTTTCCAGCCCTAAAAACTAGAAAGTTAAATCAATGGTTTGACTACATTGTTCTTTGTAATATAAGATCCTTATCGTTTCCAATAACGCGTTACACAAGCAAAATAGTAATAAAAAAAAAAAGAAAAAGAAAAAGAAGTCAACAAGAAACTGATCATTAGAATTACTAAAGAGAAAGCGCACTATCATTTCATGGAAGAATAAGATTACTTTGTAAGAATAAAAAAATATTCAATTGCTATTATAGAACACATGAACTTCACATGATGAGTGACTACCAATTATATTTTAACATATGAATAAAATAATAAATAATTTTCAAAGTAACTACCACTATATGCCCACATGTTAGAATATTATCAGTAATTATATAATATATGTCTATTACACGCAGCGTGTAATACTCTTCGAAGCCTTTATCAGTAAGAATAGAGGTCAAAAACCGCCTTACAATTACAAATGCATATATCTCCGTTAATAGTGACCTTTTCCCCTATATAATAGTAATATAAGGAGAATCTGAAGTTATAGAAATATTTAAAGAAGAAAATAATAAGTAAAGATAATACCGGGAATAATATATGATGAGATGATTAGTTCAGTGTGAAGTCTCTTGTTTATTCGGTCTAATACGCGTTCTGGAGGTGGGGCTAGACTATTGACAATAATAATAAACAACGACTTTGAATCAGAAGTTTCGATCCTATGACGCTTCAGTTTTGGAGTAAAAGTTCAATCAAAAGTTTTGGAGTAATAATAGACAACGGCTTTCAGTTTTGACGCTTCTAGTCCAAACAGAAACATAATGTTTTGATGTCCCTGTTTGATAGAAACACGTTCAATGAATAATTCTACCATGAAGTACTAAATGAATGGTTAGATGCAACGTAAGACAAATAAAATTAATATTCTGAGTCCAATTTGCCACATCAATTAGTTATAACAACCTGCAGAATATTCTAATAAAAGACTATTTTCAATTTTTAGACAGAACTAACTAAATGGACAGGCCAAGCCCATCCTCTATTAGTTACATTTATTTTGTCCAGGCCAAGTGTTGCGCGGCCCAACCGCATATCAGCCCATTCGAACCTTGTTTGATCAGTCACTGTCTTCATCAATCTTCTTCTTTATTCACGCGACAACTCTCGGTCACTTCCTTCCAGTTCCACTTCTGTTTCCTGTTCTTCCCCTTTTCAAACCCTAATTTCCTTATACCTTCCAAATAATTCAGCCCGGTAGCACAGTCAGTCAAAATTTTTACGAAAATATTTGTGTGGATTAATTTTAAAGACCATCTTCGTGATTCAATGGCTTAAGAGCCATGCGATTAAATGATGCTACATCCATTGAACATTTCACAATTTTCTTGAGGAGGTTTCTTTTATTCCCTTTTTCTTTTCCTTTCCTTTAAAGACCTAGCCTGTATAGATCTGCACATAACTAGAATATAGGACCAACTTAACTGCCCATGTTGGGATGCCACCCACGACCCGCCCCGTAATGAATGGGTCTAAATCTGACAAGACCACTAAGTTCAAGTTCAAGTTAGATTCTCAACCTAGCCAAACGTGGACTTAGTGGATTCGGTTGCATCCAGCATTTGAAAAAAAACAAAAGAAAAAAAAAAAAAAAAGAAGAAGAACAAAAGCTATTAAAAATTAAAACAACTTCATCGTGAAGGGACTAGCCATGGCGCTAGGTGCAAGGAGGAAAGAAGGATTTATATTACTTGGAAAATATATATATACACACACAAGGCACAAGTCAAGACCCAACTCATGGATATATTGGGTCCAAGATCCACTCTAAACCTATTTAAGACATTTGATTGCAGGTCAAACCTTTTGAACCCATAAAACTTCATTTCAATTCCATGTGGAATCAATTCCAATCCATAATGAGATTTGCATGAAGTATGATTATTAATGATAGTTAATCAAGTAAGTTATTATAATGCACAAAAACTAATAGCAAAACATTGTAAGACAATATTTAAGGAAAAGAATTTTCACATATCCTTTTAGCCACTAGAAGGATGAATGAACTTCATGAATCATTTTACAAATAGTATTACGAGAACCCACATGTTTCTCATAGGTACAACTTTTGAAGTTGTTCCCTACTCTTGTTCCTAATGTATGTAACTTTTATTTCTTACTGAATTTTAGGTTCCAATTAATTTAGCTAATGGGGAAGAGCTTCGGAATATATCTCAAATTTGAGTGTAAAGAGATCAACTTGGATCATTTGAAGACTCTATAGAAGAAGATGCAGACAAATCCTTACTTTGAATTTAAGCAATATTCAGTCTTCTAACTATGGCAAGTGAAAGACATACATCCTCACAAATAGGATGTGGTTACTTGATAGTTATTCTATTTTCTTTTAAAGTATTTCCCTTTCTACGACGATTACCATAATCTAAAATCTAAAGTCGTGATAGTCTGTCATATATAATACTTAACTATTATACACTAAGGCTCTCCAAATCATATATATTGCTAAACCAATTTTAATTAAGAAGACATACATGAATTTAAAAAAAAATCATTTTTCGAAAGATTCAAGTCAATAGAAGCCAAGATCAAAAGATAAGCATAACAAGGATTCAAATGTCCAAACTACATAAGCCTAAAAGGTTTCTAAGCCCTAAACATTTTTAAGATTCAATATAAGATAAAAATTCTAAGAACAATCAAACCAAATGCAATGATAATAATGCACCAAAAAGTCATTATAGCCCTCATATTCGTCAAACTCATCACTAGTGTAGAGATCGTAACTGAGATAGTCAAAAGCATTATCATCAACAAAGGTACTCACATCAAAGCATAAGAAGGAAAAAGAAAGGGTTGAGCCACAAAGACTCAGCACGGGCAACCACAAACACATACGTATGCCATGATTGCACACATACAAAGATTTCAATGCATCATCCAATAGTTTAAGATAATTAATAAATTTCATCAATCAATCAACAAGAACGAAGTATTCATGACTCCACCACAAAACAATTAGGAATGAAGGAGCCTAATACCTCATAAACGAAGTATTAAGTTTTGATTGGGATAGTCAAACTCCATCTCTAAAAAGAAAAAGAAAGAATGTAATCTCCCTTGAAATTCTCTATCGAATCTGTATTAATAGGTAGGATCAATCCTAATCATTTATCTAAAGTCACCATATCCTTAGATAAACTATTCTCAATATCCATCTCCATTACCAACTATACGCCAATACAAATCTCTCCTATCAATTATCCGTCTAAGCCTCTCGAACTAAGGCACTAACTACCATCTCATTTTAGTTGTGGACATGACAACCACATCCATCAAAAGTTGTCATTTGTTGATCGGTAACGTCTATGCATAAGCAATCAATTAATTATTAATTAGGTCATATTTAAGTGATTAACTAGTTGATTTCTAACTATCATGGACAACCAACACATAAGGTCACAAAGTACCTAAAACTCAATATAAAAGATATTTGTACGTTGTAGGAACAATAGCATAACAACATAAAACTATAGAAAGATAAATAAATTTTTTATTAACTTGCTATTTTAGTTCAATCAACTCTATCATCTTAGATCATCTAATAAGATAACGTTAATTACTTTATTGGTCATAAAATTAATTATTAATTAAGTCCATTCACTTAATTATTTATGAAAAGATCTTTACATAAAATCTAAATCTACTTATTATAAATTTAATCGACTATGTTTTATTTATAAACTGATTCTAAGAGATTAAGTGTGTAATACCTCTTAAATATAGATGGTGGAACACTAATTACGGAGGCGCCTTTTAGTGTACTGGCTTAGAGTTCATCGGAACTCCAAATTAAGTATACTCTAAGCAGAGCAATCCTAGGATGGGTGACCTCTTGGAAAGTGCTAGCAGTAAAAGAGAAAATCATGTAGCATGTGACCACAGCAGATGATACCTCGATAGGCAGAGTTCCAGGGCTTTACAGGTGGTATCAAAGCAGTTCACCAGCCAAAAGTGGAGGAGTGTGCTCTCTGCTTAGTGTAATTTAGACTTGTGTAATGAAACTAATGAAGACATCAATTCGATAAGTGGGGGAGTATGAATACCCCTCAAATATAGATAGTGAAGCTCTAATCATAGAGACATCTTTTGGTGTTATGACTTGAAATTCATCGAAACTCCAAAAGTTAAGCATCCTTTAGGCAGAGCAATCCAAGGATGGGTGACCTCTTAGGAAGCATAACACCAAAGGATAAAACCATGCAACATGTAACCAAAGAGGATAATACTTGAGTGGGTAGAGTAGGTTCAAGATTATTTTATCTTATTTATTTTAATTATATCTTATCATGATAGGTCCATTCCCCTAAAGGATTTTGGGCTAAAGCGACACAAACGACATCCAATGGTATCTGGTTCTTAATGAACCGATTCAATCCACTTTGTATCAATGCCTATTTATTTTTTTAATTTCTTTATTTTTATTATTTTAGTACTTTAATAGGAAAAAGTTATTATTGGTATTACAATTAAGTCCAAAATAATTATCTCCATTTTTTTTTTTTTTGTAGAAATTAAGCTTATAAACAAGTTTTCACAAACAATGTCAGCTTCATGAGATCAAACCATTTCTAAAAAAGAATTAATTTGAGAATCTTCATGCTAAATCTAAAGGTTTATATTTACAAAATCAAATTCATGTTGATTCAGTGTGAATCTATGAATATCAATCTACCAAGAAAAATAAAAAAGAAAAATAAAATAAAAAATTGATAGAAAAATAATTTTTTAGGTTGAATTTGGCTTGTGTTAAAATTTTAGCTTAAATTTCATGAAGAATAAGTTGAATATAAGGTTAAAGGTTTAAAGTTATTTATGAACATTCAATCTAATTCCTAGAATTTCTTAAGAAAATTCAAATTCAAACACGAACCAAATCCAACCTTTAAGTCATAGTAAATCAAACACTATTCCATATGGAGAACATGCACCATTTTACACTAACCAAACATTTAAAATATTATGTTCAATACCCATAACGAATATTTACCATTTCAAGA
Source organism: Combretum micranthum (assembly GCA_024138025.1). Classification (NCBI taxonomy): domain Eukaryota; kingdom Viridiplantae; phylum Streptophyta; class Magnoliopsida; order Myrtales; family Combretaceae; genus Combretum; species Combretum micranthum. The sequence continues at coordinate 1,212,477 of JAMXBD010000093.1, read as the reverse complement.
GCATTCAAACTCTCAATTACCTTTCTAGATTTTCCAAAAACTTAACTTCAAATCCTCAAACACATAAAAAAATATTCAAATCAATTTAATTATTCCTAATTTATTAGTTATTAACACTATCTCAATCCCATCACTTCTTAATATTAAATTAAACTATCCAAACACCATAAACATCACTCAAGCCCAAATTTTTAGTAAGCTTCAAGTTCTTTAACACCCATATTAACTCGAAAATTTCCAAAAAACAACTATCAAAACCCAACATTTAAATTAACACAATTCAACCTATCATTAATATCAACTCGGTTAACATCTTAATACTTCAATTAACCAAATCAAATTGAAGAACAACAAAAAACAACCTCTTCTAGTCAGCATATATGTATATTCCTATTGCTATATATACAAGTAAAATTAAGTAAGTTCTCGTTATACTATGCATGAGTAATCATATATAATGTAAACATTGCAGTAGATTTTTTATTAACCATAATAAAGTTTAGGATAACCCCTTCTATTAAATGGTAGACTAAGGATTCTGTATGTGACATTAATGCTTTGATCATCCAAATTGCAATGATGGTTTATCAATGTGACTTTAGGGTATCATAGCACATCTTAAACTCACGAAAATAAAGCCTAAAATAATAGGGCCAAAAGAGTCCATCAAAAGCACAAACACACCCTATTTACTAGTTTGCAAATGGTAAAGTAAGATCTTCTACCTATATATGTAAACCCTTTTGACTTACTCTGTAGTAGCAATGGCCTTCCAACAATGTAAGACTCTATGCAATACATGTTGAGTTTTCTTTAGATCTTGAGTATGTGACTAGTTCGCTATAGTATTATAAATAATATATATATATATATGTATATATAGCATAGACTATGCTGATAAATTATTGGGCTGATAAAACTTTAGATTGTTGTTTTGGGTTTGCAAAATAAGGGAATAATATGTAGAACAGCCAAGGTTGTCCAATTAGGCCATTTCGATACTTAAGTTAGTATTGATGTGGCAAAATGATATGAAAATAGCACAAGGTAGGTTGGAGTGTGCAAACAAATGAAGATGATAATCATACCATTGATTCTCATGCTCTTTTTATAGAGGAGAGGGTCGTGTTAAACATGACACGTGGATATCCTTAGTAAGAAAATGTATCCGATACTTTAGGAAGGTATATTTTCCCACTAAGGTAAGTCCCAATATTGTTGCGTTGAGCTAGAGTGTAGGGACAAGTAAGGTCATGTTTGGTAACAATTAATGCAATGGAAGGCTAACTTCAAGGTGTAGATTGGAGCTTTTACGATCATTTTAAGGCAGGTTGATTTAACTTCAGGAAAAAGTTCATCAAGTTGTCGCCGACAAGACTACTTGTACTGGTTTGCACAGCTTGTCCTATTCCTATTAGAGGCTCATTATGACCCAAAAAGACTGGCCAATAGACCAAATTAGTCCATATGACCTTGGGGAGATCGTATTCAAAATCTATCAATACACTCCGTCATGACATAACCAGCTATACCCGGTCATTTGGTGCTAAGATGACCGAGGAAATTGCCCTGTCTTCCGATATTCGTGAAGGAAATGGGAAAAAGAAATGTGGACCAAGAAATTCCATTTTTGCATACCAGTTGGTCGAAAAGTTAATGAAAACCAAAGGAAAAGTGAAAAGAGGTTCCATTGAATCCAAAAACTAGGGAAATAATTAAATATAATATTATAATAAATTTGAACAAAAACTATTATATATCATGTATCATTGAAGATTTATGGAACAAAATAAACTGTTAACATATGTAATTGAAGTATTCAATTCCAAATTAAAAAAATATGATTATTTAAAACTTGTGAAAAATAAAATTAATTAGAATAGTCATTTCAATTGTGTTACCATGATCAAATATCAATAAATGAAAAATAGACAATGCCTTAAATCTCAATGTTAAAGAACAATTTATGTTAACTTATCAAGTATACTAGTATAATCAAATTCCAATAATATAAAGATAAACAAGGCACTTTCATGTTCAATGTAAAAATTAATGATTATATCATACAATTAAATTACATATTTAATCATTGACAAAAAAAAAAAAAGTTAAACTATATGTTTTATCCTCATGTTTTTGAATCACTTAATTTTCTAAGACTTTTGAAGAACTAAATTATATCACATTTAAGTATTTAATTACTATTAAATATGAATAAGACAAATACGAATAAGGAACTTTAGCCTAAACAATATATTATACTAAATTGCATAAATGCTATGTAAATGTGTAAATTTATTCGAAAAATATGCAATTGAAATATAGAAGTGACCTTCAAAAGAACCCATTGAGTCATGTTAAGGTTAAAAAGGGTGTCTTGTTGTAAAATGAAAATTTTACTGAGAAATAGAGCCCTGTTTTGTGAAATAAGTTGTGCACCAAGGAACTAGAGGAGTGTAGTTATGGTTATAATGGTGATGATGTGGTCAAAGGAGCTTATAACAATTAATATAGCCATAATTAAGTGAAATGAGTCTTGCAGCAAATAATTTAGTATGTTTTATGGTGATAATGGTGCTTGAATGGTAAAATGAGCCTTATAACATGTAACTAAGACATGCTATGCTAAATACAATACACGTATGGTTTAGTAAGAATTATAGTAAGGATTTACCCCTCTTAAGGCAAAAATGGCAATTATGTGGTGAAATGAGCTTACAATGAGGAATTAAGTTGTATTATGGTGAAAGGAGGCTTATAACAAGAAATTGAGTCATATATTGGTGAAAATGGAGGTTTAAGGTAGACATGGCTTTTTACGAGGTATCGCGTCATGTTATGAAAAAATGAGCATTACAATAAGAGCTCAACAATATTTTGGCAAAGAAATTAACCCTTACTATGATAGAGCCCTACTTCAAAGAGGAATTTAGCCCTGGTATGTTTAAATATCCCAAACAATGAGGAATTGAGTCTTGGACTTGATGTGGTGAGATGACCCATACAACAAACACGAACTTGTGTGTGGTATAACAACCATTACATCAGGAATACCTTAGTGTGATGAAATGCCCCCTCGAAGAAGGAATCCCCCGATTGCTACACTAAAATGACCCATTAACAAAGAATTCAACCATTGGTGAAATGACTCTAGAACGAATAAATGACCAATACTTTGGTGAAGCAGTCCTACAACAGGGAATTATCCTCTAATATGTTGAAATGGTTGCCACAACAAGGATTTCCTTTGTACTGAGTGAAATGGCCCCTCTAACAAGAAAACGAAACCATGGTAAAATGCCTCCTAAAATGAGAAATCCTACCTTAATATAGTGAAAAGACCCCTCCAATATGGAACTGCCCTTAACTTGGTGAAATGGATCCCGTGATGAGGAATTCCCTCTTATTATGATGAAATGCTCCTTATAGAACGAGGGATCTTCCCCCACAATGGTGAAATGCCTCCTGAAACTAGAAATTTCCTCTAATGCAAAGAAAGGCCCATGCAATGAAAAATTGACCCCAAGGATGGTGAAAAGGCCCTTGCACATAGAATTGCCTCCTGCTTTAGTGAAAAGGCCCATACAATGAGGAATTCCTTATTCCTTAAGCATTTCACAAATGTGGGGGGTTAATTCCTCGTAATAGGGCTTTTCATCAAAGTAAAATCTTTATAAATGAAACTTGTATAGTATAAATATATTTTATATGTTATATATGATATATTTGTTCATCTATACTGTATATTTTATTTTAAAACATAAAAAAAGTTATATGTTCAAAGGTTTTATATGCTGTGTGTGATATGTAGTTTAGATGTTATAGTAATATAGGACATATTTGTATATGTTCATACATGTATTTAATAGGTATATTATAGCAACATATAAAATTTATAAATGCTCTTGTGTGTTATAGTGGTATTTTAAATCTACATATGTTTATGTTGTAATAGCATATAAAACTTCTAAATTTTTAGATATGTTATGTAGAATATATATTAAATGTTATTATAAGATGTAAAAATTGTATATACAAAAGTCGTATAGGATTAGTATTCTATATGTTATATTTGTATATGTGTATCATCTAACTCCTTACATAATAATCATATCATATGTGTGCGATGTTATATCGAATATATATTTTATATATGTCATAGAAACATATTAAATTTTGTATATGTTTTCATATGCTATAGCAATATATAAAATTTCTATATGTTCTTATAAGCTATATAAAATAAATATTAAATGTTATGTAGGATGCATTTGTATTTGTATAAATATTTTACTTGAAAAAATAACATATCATATAATGATTATATATATCTTATATGTTATATATGATATAAATACATAATAAATATGTTATAGAAATACATAGAATTGAATATATATATATATATATATTCACCACAATATAGTCATTTTCTTATTCCAGGGGGCATTTAACTGAAATAGCCATGAATTTCCTAATTACATTTTATAAATGTGTTATTGAAATTACATATGATTTTGAAATTTAATATATGTGAATTATGTTGATGCATGCACAACATAATTAGTGCATGTGTTGAATATGTGTCATTTTGTATGTGTATAGTGCAATGAAATTAATATATTGTATTATGTATATTAATATGTGCATAGTGTAATGAATATATGTGTCTTTTATAAATTAATATGTGTGTGTTATGCTTAGAATTTGTCAAAACAACTTTTGAATTATCTAAGAAAATTGTTGACAAAATTTTACAAAGTTTAAGCCTAATTTTTAAGCCTAAATTAAACTCAAATGCATTCCAAATTAACCCTAAGTCAAACATACCCCTAAAGTCAAACTTTGGATTAGTATTGACCTCAAATTTGATTTATTAAGGACTCTTTTTGGCAGTCCAATTTTCCGTATGAATTTTCTTTCTTTTCTTTTCTTTCTCTCTTCTTTCTATCTCAAAACCATAAGCCCTAAACCAAAATCAACAACAAGCCTTTGAATTCAAAAATCACTCTAAGCCAAAGCTTATTCATGTAAGTTAATACAAGCCTAATCTCTTTGTTTTATTTTCTTTCTTGTATTTGGATATAAAACTTATGGTAGGATGAGTAAATGACAATTGAGTTGATTGATTTACGCATTGATATATGTTAGATTGTGCTTTGTTATTGTGTGAGCTTAGTTAAGTGTTAGGGAAGTTGTAAGGAGTGCTGATGAGTAGTGGAACTAAATTGAGTAGTTGAAGTATGGAATTGAAGTGTAATTAGTATTTGAATCTTGTAATTGGGTGTTTGATGATTAGAAGTAGAGTTTGTGTTGTTTGGATGGTGTTTAGAACATATAATAAGTTTTAGGAAGCTTAGAATAAGTTTGAAGAATTTTTTAAAAAAGTTGAAGTTGTAAAGAAAACAAGGGAAGCAAAACATTTTCGAATAGGCCTACTTTTTAGCGTACGCCGGCATTTGGTACTTCAATGCCGCGAGTTGAGGCGATGTTGAAGATGATCAAAACTTTTTTTCTTAAAGTCGCTTGAAACACTGTCGGCTTTCGTAAGGAAAGTTTGCCAGTGTTTATTTTTCAAAACGTACGCCGGCTATTAGGGTTCCAACATCGCCAGCTTAGAGGCGATGTGGAATGAGAACAGAATCATAATTTTTAACGTCGGGCTTAAGGCCGCCGGCGTAGGATCTAAAGCTGTTGTCGTACATGGATACGCTGCCGGTGCTGGGAGTATCCATGGGCGTGGACCAACCCCGTGGAACTCTCGAAAAAATTTTGGAAATTAGAGTTGTAGTCTACACCGGCTTAAGGCCGCTGTTAAGACGAAATATACTCAATTTTTATTGAGTAAAATATGTTAATCCTATTATTAATTTTATAGAAATCCAAAAGAATTGATACTTAATCGAGTTTAATGTCGTGTTTCAGGTTTTATAAAGTAAATGGAACGGTTTGGCGAAATTGGGCATGAGTTTGTAACAAGCTTCAAGGATCAATATCACTTTCAATGGAATGCATAAGTACTCACAATTTCATTCCAAACTCGGGATGATTTGCTATCATTACTATTAGTTTCTCATGAACTATAGCAATAGCAAACACATTTGGAGGATATACAAGGTTCGAAATTCGTCCAGAACACCAAAGCCGCCAGCCATCATGGAAAAGCCGCCGGCCAACATTCATGGCCGGCACTGGGAGATTCATGGCCGCCGGCCATGGAGCCGGCCATCATCATCCACCGCTTGTTTCGCGATTAAAGGCTGCCAGCCTTGTTGCGACATGCCTCCAGCCATCTTTCATGCGAAAAACACTCTTTATATCTGATGTTTATCTCACATATATAAAGAAATAGGAGAGAGAAAAAGAATTCATTCATTATTCTTTCATTGTTTGTTCTTGTTATTGATGCTCTCAAGAAACCCTAGTTTTATTTTCTTGATCATGAGTAACTAATTACTCAATCTAGCCGAGGATTATTACGGGATCAATTCATCAAAGATTGTGAGATCCAATTGAACTATTGAGTTTATTTTGTTTATGAATATTCATACTTCATCTATTTGAATTATTAGAATTGTTTTGATTGATCATTACGAATTAGGCCTATTTGTTTGATTGACAAAGCGATTATTGTTATTTGGAATGTCAAATCCGTAATTGTTTGATTGTTCCAATATAAGTAATACGATAACATGATTGTTGCAGAATAAGTGATTGATTTATGTTATGGTGATTTATGATCTAATTTAAATAGTTCATGCTTTTGATCTGTTGATTAGAATTGGTAGTCTCTCTAATTAGTAATGCTATTGATAGATTAAATCTTAAGAGCTTATTTAGGGTTGTCTAATCAATAAGGGAATAATTAAAGATCGTATCTTGATTATCGATATTCTAAGGAGAGATAGATCTTCAGAGCTTGTTGAAGGTCATAACCAATTTATTCATGAATTAGAATAACAATCCTTGCATCAATGATCATCTTTATGAATTGAATCGTGATAATTCTTGGTTAGAACTTTTACTATTGAATTTACATTAATAAACGTATTTGTTAATTTTAGAAATCAATTATTTTCTAATTAATCGTTTATACAAAACCCCCGATTTTTATTCCCTTTTGCTAGTTATTAAAATAGAGATAGATTTTCCCATCCCTGTGGAGACGATCCTGCTCACTACTATTTACAAAATTTTAAGAGTAGGTTATTTAATTTTGTTGGATTCGACACCCACCAAATTTTGGCGCCGTTGCCGGGGATTGGTGTCGAAAATTTGTTTCTATTTTCTTTATGACTCGTTCTTCTCATACAGGTGAACTTGAATTCGATAAAGATCTCGAGAAGACAGTCAAGGAATTGCGCAAGGAAGCAAAACTGCGTGCTAAAGACGCAATTTCATCTTCATCATCTCCTGGACTACATCAAACGCTGGAATTTGCTGATACATCCAGTGAATCCGAAGGAGAGGATAACAAGCAACGAGTTATGGACAATCAGGATAGAACTTTGAGGCAACTAGCTGCACCAGACGTGAATCAGCAGCCCTTATGTATTCAATATCCAGAACTGAACGTAGCTTTTGAATTGAAATCTGGATTGATACATTTGCTTCCTACCTTCCATGGGTTGGAAAATGAGGACCCTCATAAGCATCTAAAAGAATTCCACATTGTGTGTTCGAGCATGAGACCTCAAGGAGTTCCCGAAGAACAGGTCAAGTTGAGAGCTTTTCCATTTTCCTTGAGGGATAGGGCTAAAGACTGGCTATTTTACCTACCGCCTGGTTCCATCAACACTTGGACAGATATGGTCAAATTGTTTTTGGATAAATTTTTCCCTGCTACTAGAGCTGCTAGTATCAGAAGGGATATATGTGGGATCAAGCAAAGGGATACCGAGAATCTTCACGAGTATTGGGAGAGATTCAAACAGTTGTGTGCCTGTTGCCCACAACACGGGATTTCAGAACAGCTTCTTATCCAATACTTATGAAGGATTGATACCCATAGAAAGGAAAATGATGGATGCCGCTAGTGGAGGAGCAATAGTCGATAAAACTCCTGGTCAAGCCAGGGAATTGATATCTCTTATGGCTGCAAATTCTCAGCAATTTGGCTATAGACACGATCCATCAACAAGAAAGGTTAATGAGGTAAGCGTTTCTCATCTTGAGCATCAAATTTCTGATTTAACCTCTCTTGTGCAGCAGTTGGCCTTTGGAAACCAACAACAGGTTAAGGCTTGTGGGATTTGCGCTGCTCCAAATCATCCTACAGATATGTGTCCCACACTCCAAGAGGAACCTTTAGAGCAAGCCAATGCAATCGGAGGTTTCCCGGGACAACCACAAAGGAAGTATGATCCCTATTCAATACATATAATCCGGGATGGAGGGATCATCCTAACCTTAGCTATGGGCCTAAATCGCATAACTATCAACAATACCGACCAAGGCCACAGAACCAAGCACCACAACCTTCTTCCTCAAGTTCAGGTATGTCTCTAGAGGAAATTGTTAAATCTTTAGCTGTTAACACAAAACAATTTCAGGATGAAACGAAGCAAAGTATCCAGAACTTGGAGACACAGATGAGCCAACTCGCATCATCTGTAAGTAAGTTTGAATCTCAAGGTAAGTTGCCTTCTCAAACTGTCACAAACCCTAAACAAAGTGCTAATGCAATTAATTTGAGAAGTGGCAAGGAACTACAGGAATCCACAAGCAAGGCAACTCGAAAGAGAGATAGAGAAGAGACTGAAAAAGAAGTAGAGCCACCACACAATGAAGGCAACCAAATGGGAGAAACTTTGGTGGTACCACCCAAAGCGATAGCACCCCCTTTTCCATCAAGATTAGCAAAGTCCAAGAAAATAGAGGAGGAAAAGGAAATTCTTGATACATTTCGCAAAGTTGAGGTAAATATTCCCTTACTTGATGCTATTAAGCAAGTACCTCGATATGCTAAGTTTTTGAAGGAATTGTGCACTAATAAGAAGAAGCTTAAGGGGAATGAAAAGATAAGTGTAGGGGAAAATATTTCCGCTATACTTCAAAGAAAACTCCCACCTAAATGCAAGGATCCAGGTATGTTTACAATCCCTTGCAAGATAGGTAATTTTGGAATTGCTAAGGCCATGTGTGATTTAGGTGCTTCTATTAATGTGATGCCTTTGTCAGTCTATCAATCTTTGAATGTTGGACCATTAAAAGAAACTGGTGTAATTGTTCAACTTGCTGATAGGTCCAATGTATATCCTGAAGGTGTATTAGAGGATGTTTTGGTGCAAGTAAATGGGTTGGTTTTTCCTGCAGATTTTTATGTTCTTAATATGGAAAATGATGATTCTGCAAACTCATCCTTAATTTTGTTAGGAAGACCATTCTTGAAAACATCTAGAACAAAGATTGATGTACATGATGGTACACTCACTATGGAGTTCGATGGGGAAATTATAAAATTTAACATTTATGATGCCATGAAATATCCTAGTGATACTTCTTCTGTTTTTGTAATAGATGTTTTTGACCCATTAGCACAGGAAACGTTTGATTTGAATGATGTGAATAGGTTGAAGGTCGCACTTGAAAAGAGTCTCACCATTGAGAAATTGAGGAAGATTGCAAGGAAGTTAGTACTTCCTTCTGATTTGGAAGACACCGTACATGAATTGGAGTCGTTGCAACCCCTAAGGTATGGTTTATCTTACATTGATCTGCCTTCATCTAACCCAAAACTCCTTCCTTCTATCGTGCAGGCACCAAAGTTGGAGTTAAAGCCTTTACCAGACCACCTGAAGTACATATTTCTTGGAGAGCAAGATACCCTTGCAGTCATAATTTCCAACAAATTAAGTGCTTTAGAAGAGGAGAAGCTGATTCGGGTACTCAGAGAATACAAGGAAGCTATTGGATGGACCATTGCTGACATTAAAGGTCTGAGCCCTTCCACCTGCATGCATAAAATCCTGTTAGAAGACAACTGCAAACCGTCAAGAGAGGTTCAGCGTCGACTAAATCCACCTATGATGGAAGTGGTAAAGAAAGAGATCTTGAAACTTCTTGATGCAGGTATGATCTACCCAATTTCTGATAGCAAATGGGTGAGTCCAATTCAAGTCGTTCCTAAGAAAACAGGTATAACAGTTCTTGAAAACTCTGAAGGTGAGATGGTACCAACTCGTGTTCAAAACGGATGGAGGGTTTGTATTGATTATAGGAAGTTAAATGCATCCACTAGAAAAGATCATTTCCCTCTTCCCTTTATTGATCAAATGCTCGAAAGGTTGGCTGGTCATTCTCACTACTGTTGTCTTGATGGTTATTCAGGTTTTCATCAAATTCCAGTTGCACCGGAAGATCAAGAGAAGACCACGTTCACATGTCCATTTGGAACGTTTGCTTATAGGAGGATGCCGTTTGGACTTTGTAATGCTCCCGCCACATTCCAAAGGTGTATGGTTAGTATATTCTCAGATTATGTAGAAAACATCATAGAAGTCTTCATGGATGACTTTACTGTATATGGTGATACATTTGATACATGTCTTGCTAACCTTACAAAAGTACTTAAAAGATGCATAGAAACGAACCTTGTGTTAAATTATGAAAAATGCCATTTTATGGTTGATCAAGGTTTAATCCTAGGGCATATTGTGTCCTCTAAAGGCCTTGAGGTTGATAAGGCCAAGATTGAAGTGATTAAATCCTTACCTTACCCCGTGAGTGTCCGGGAAGTTCGTTCTTTTCTTGGAAGTGCAGGTTTTTACAGGCGCTTCATTAAGGATTTTTCCAAGATCACTCAACCCCTGTGCAAATTATTGCAAAAGGATATGGTGTTCGAATTTGATGATGCTTGCAAAGAGGCTTTTGATAAATTAAAGGAGAAGTTAACTTCTGCCCCAATTATCAAACCACCCGATTGGAATCTTCCTTTCGAAATCATGTGTGATGCGAGCAACTATGCAATCGGTGCTATCCTTGGACAGAGAGTCGGAAGAGATCCACATGTCATCTGCTACCTCAAAGACACTTGATAGTGCCCAAGCCAACTATTCAACAACGGAAAAAGAACTTTTAGCTGTTGTTTTTGCTTTAGAGAAATTCCGTTCTTATTTGTTAGGTACTAAAGTAATTGTTTTTTCTGATCATGCAGCCTTAAAGTATCTACTTGCCAAGAAAGAAGCTAAGCCTAGGCTCATCAGATGGATACTCTTACTACAAGAGTTCGACTTGGAGATACGAGATAGGAAAGGCACCGAAAATGGTGGCCGACCACCTCAGTAGAATACCTGGTAGTGAACCTGACTCCACTGCAAGACGACTTTCCAGATGAGCATCTATTTTCTATCCAAAAGACAATTCCTTGGTACGCGGATATTGTTAATTATCTAGTTACCAAAACTTTACCAAGTGATTTGTCTAGAGCTCAAAAGGATAAAATCAAAAGTGATGCTAAATATTATGCATGGGATGATCCCTATTTATGGAAACACTGCTCCGATCAAATCATTAGGAGATGTATTTCTCAAGAGGAAATTCCTTCTGTTTTGCAATTTTGTCACAATTATGCATGTGGAGGACACTTTGGTCCTAAAAGAACAGCTCACAAGGTATTAGAGTGTGGTTTATTTTGGCCCACAATGTTTCGTGATGCATACTTATTCTGTAAGTCTTGTGAACGATGCCAAAAGGTTGGAAATCTAGGACATAGAGATCAAATGCCCCTCACCCCTATTCTTGTTTGTGAGATCTTTGATATATGGGGTATAGATTTCATGGGTCCTTTTACCCCCTCCTTTGGCAATGTTTATATTATACTGGCTGTTGATTATGTCTCGAAGTGGGTAGAAGCTAAAGCTACCCGAACTAACGATGCTAAAGTTGTTGTAGATTTTGTTAGATCTCATATCTTTGCTAGGTTCGGGACACCAAGGGCTCTCATCAGTGATCGTGGTACACACTTTTGCAATAGAGTGGTGGAAGCTCTATTTAAGAAATACAACGTCACTCACCGTACTTCCACGGCATATCATCCACAAACGAATGGATTGGCCGAAGTTTCAAATCGAGAAATCAAGTCTATTCTGGAAAAGACTGTCAATTTGAATCTAAAAGACTGGAGCACGAGACTTGAGGATGCATTATGGGCATATCGCACAGCCTACAAGACACCTATCGGTATGTCTCCATACAGGTTAGTATTCGGTAAGCCTTGTCACCCTCCTGTTGAGTTAGAGCACAGAGCTTATTGGGCTATTAAACAGTGCAACATGAGTTATAATGAGGCAGGTAAACTGAGAAAACTTCAATTGCAAGAGCTCGAGGAGATCCGCAACGATGCCTATGAGAACTCTAGGATTTACAAGGATAAAACAAAAGCTTTTCATGACCAGACAATTTCAAGAAAACAATTCTCCGTTGGTCAAAAAGTTTTACTTTTTCATTCTAGATTAAAGTTATTTCCTGGTAAATTGAGATCTAGATGGGTAGGACCCTTTGCTGTTACTAACATATTTACTCATGGTGCAGTCGAAATCCAAAGTCCTGAAACAGTTAAAATTTTTAAAGTAAATGGTCATCGTTTGAAACCATTTTACGAAGGTTTTCAGGTATGTAATGTTGAAGAACTCAGTCTAGAACCACCGATATATAACTGAAATCGATACGTCTAGCTAAAAGACGTTAAAGAAAACGCTTCATAGGAGGCAACCTATGTATTGTATTTATTTTCCACTAGGTCTATTCTATTTTTCTTTAAAAAAAACATATATATATTAAATTAAATTAAAAAAAAAAAATTTAAAGCTGGCAGCCAACATCACTACACTGCCAGCCACATGCCTACTGTGAACTTCATCAAGGAGACACCCATCAAGATCACGCATGGCAGCCGGCCATCTCCCAATGGCTGCCAGCCATGAAGCCGAGAGGAGACGCCCAGATCACGCATGGCAGCCGACCATCTCCCAATGGCTGCCAGCCATGAAGCCAAGCGGAATGCTCAGACCAAGCATGGCCGCCGGCCAACTCCTCATGGCCGCCGGCCATGAAGTCGCGCAGATTTGCCAGTAGCAGAATGGCCGCCGGCCAAGATTTCATGGCAGCCGCCATGAATCTGCTGCATAAAAATTGCAGCACGAACTCCTTCCCATCTCTACACCTCCCAAAAACCCATTTAGTAAGTTTCTTTTCCTCCCTATTCCCTATTCTCCTCTCAAACCCACATTACACTATTCTCGCACCACTTCCACATCAAACTCGTGGATCATCATCTCAAATCAAGTAAGTCCATCTCACTCTCAATTATTTTTCTTTCTCTTTCTTGTTCATGGGTATGGGATGAAGACAATGGCTGCTATATTTTGTCTTGACAATGGAATTGTGGATAACATGAGTCGTGTTGATGGATTCGCGATTAGGAGAAATAGATTATGGTTTATCTAGGAATTATGTCTACAATCTGGAGTTGTTGCATGTCAATTTCGAACTTAACCAAATCTGGAAATTTTTTTTTTTTGCCAATCTGTCACGAATTTTCGAATGGATCATGTTACCTTGCTGATCCTTGCATGCACGAGTTGTTTTGGCTTGAGTCTTTATCTACTTGTGTAGTCTTCGAATCCATTCCACTTACACCGATTTGATTCTTGAATGTATTGAATTGCTTTGCGAATTTTTTAGGGTTCTAAGTAGAGTCAAATTGGGGCTTTTCTGATTTTGAGACACAAACATGGTTTTTGAATGGTTCCAACATAGGGGATCGCGTGTGGATTCCATTAGCTTGTACAAATTCATGTTTTGAATCATATGTGGTTGGGATCCATTGTGTTTAATGGTGTTGATGAGTTTACATATCACTTATGGACTACTTTGAGTTCAATATTATGATCCATGTTGTTAGTTAACACCATTTCCATGATTATTTCATGATCTTGATAGTGACAGTTTGGACTTGCAAATTTGAAAAACCTCCTCTAACGGTCAAATACTCAGCTGCTTAGTCTAGGCTGCCAGCCTTGAGTTTGTATTGCCAGTGTAAATCATTGTTCCTTCAGTTACTATTCATGGATGATGATTTGTTCTGAATTACTTAGGCAAACCTATTGCAAGGCCTGCTTTGAGATCACATGTTATCATTGATATTGCTGTGTGTGATTATGAATTGCCATGAACTATCCATTGTCCTGTCCTGGTTCTTAGTTGTTCTATTAATCTATTTTCACAATGGACACTATCACACACCGAACAGTAACCTATATCTGCATCTACTTTGCATTCCCTTTATGCTAAACTCAAACATTTGATGTAGGGATGCCGCCAAAAAAGCTTCCACCCCAGAAAAAGAAGTCCAAGACCGCTGAAGCATCTTCCTCTAGAGCACCACAACCAGAACTCATCTCGAAAAGGACTTTGCCAAGGCAAGAAAGAAGAAGTTAAGGGGTATGGAACTCATGAATATCCAATATTAGACTGGACTGTACTGGATCTTTATGGGCTGGTAGATTTGCTACCACAAACTGTCCAGATCGAACTTGGTTCACACTTTTCTCAATCCAAGAACCAGCCTACCGGGATATAACCATAGAGTTCCTGTCAACTCTGACGATGGAGAAAGAGGACCATGCCACTTTTATGCAATTTCAGTATATGGAGAAGTCCATAGGGTTGATGTGAAGCATGTGGGATACCTGCTAGGATCTATGATGATCCACAAACTGCCATGGCATTACCCAACTCCTGGCCCGCTGATATGGATCCTTCAATTCAAATCTGGCTTCAGCTTACAGCTCCTAGCACCAAGCCATTTGAACCGTCCAAATCTCACGCCACTGACTTCCCAGCTACGGAACACAAATTACTTCATCACATATTAGCTCATACCATCAGCGGTAAGAAAACCAGCCACAGTAAGGTCACCAACTCTGATATGTTTTATCTTTATAGCTTGACCACTAGCCACAGAATTGACTTGGGCGTGGAGGTCGCCAATTATTTGGATAAACAAAGCACGGATACAAGGACCAAAGTCATCCTTTGTGGGGGCTATATCACAGCTCTACTGAAAGGGATGGGTATCTTCCGAGAGCCTGAGGGAGATGAGGGCATCCCTTGCAAAATGATATCTGATGCCCCTTTCAGATTATGGGGATTATCAAAGGGATCCAACAGGACTGATCAAGCCGAAGAGATCGAGGCCCTTGAGATGGCTCCCGTAAGTAGGCCATCCACATCCCGGACTACTCCTCCTGCGAGTTCATATGACCAGTTGTTACAAGAAATCAAGGAACTCAAAGAGGAAAACAAAAAAGAGAGAGAACGGAACAGGACAGAGCGGAAAAAGAACAAGAAGTTTCGAACCACCCTGTTCCAGATGCTGAAGTCCGCTTTTGCCTGCAATACATCCACAGATGTCTCGGAGTTTCAGTACCAGACTTCCAGTGAGGAGGACAGCGACCCTGAGGCTGATAGCTAGAGTTCCTGCTAGCTGCTTTATCTTCTGCTGACTTTGATTTTTGTCTTGCCTACATTTTATATCCGTTTAAGCACCCAAACCTTTGGGTAGACTTATGATGACTTGTTTCTACAATTTGACCTTGCTTTTGCTATCTCTTTGTTTTTGTATCCGATTGATCACAGGATCCATAGCACTCGATCTGAATTGCCAAAGGAACTCGCAATTGCACCTATATTGTGCAACAACCCAGGGAAGAATCGTTACTCCTTTTTCCTTTAATTTTTGTGTGCAATTGAGCTGAATTCAGAACAGTGAGGACACTGTTCAGACTAGGTGTGGGGGAGGGAATAAACATGAGGAGAATTGAATATTACTGCTTGCTGAAATCTGAAATTTGACTATACTTTGCATATACAGGATATCTGAATTGATCTGAAATGTTTGCACCCACACTATGAACTGTTAGATTGTTGTCCTCAAGCACTATATGGCAATTTCAGGCCAAATTTTTCAAAAATTTATGAAATCTGGAGATTGTGATGAATATTTGTGATAGCATCTATATAAATATGGAAATTGACTTGTTAAAATGCCTTACTCACCTACTGTTGTGATCATAATACTTGGTTAAAAATTGAGTAGCAAAATCTTTATTGAATAAACTTACCTTGTATTTAGTTTTAGAATCGGAAATTTAAGAGTAGGTCGAGTTCTTAAGTGAAAAATAAACAGGTTTACTTCTAGGAGTAAATTAGCATGTATATACTCCTCTTGAATTCTTTTCAACAAATAGTAAAAGAGGTAAATGACACTTTTTACTTAGTGATCCATGATAAAAAAGTCTTTTATGTGTTGCATTCAAAGTAAAGAAACAAGCATAGCCACTACTCCGCTGACTTGAGCATTTGAGTTATGAGTATCCAAACTTGAATGTTAGAGTGAGAGAGAGTTCTTAGGGGTCCCTTTAAAACCCGGTCACTTGGGTGATGAGCCCGGGATGTATCGACTCGATGAACTCACTATAACGATAAGGGAGGAAAGGCAAAAGTTCACTATATGAGCTTTGAAAAAAAAAAAAAAAGAAAAGAGCTGAAAAGAAGCGGGCAAAAACCCGTCCAGAGAATACTCTCTGAAGGCTCAATATGCTTGAATAAATCAAAAAGAAATGAATGCTAAAGCATCATTGAAATAAGACTTACAATGAATATGGAGAAAATCTAGGGAATGGTTGATATCATATGCTTTTACTTTATGTTGAGGAGTATATATCTGTTAAATATCCAATGAAGTCCAAATGGGTGTTTTTCCTTACTGAACTGAGAATTTACTTTTGAATGGAAGAATCTTTTGCTAAACATATGGATTAAAGTTTGTTTTGTTTAGATTAGCTTTTGAATTTTGATTGAAGTATTTTAATTGCATGGAATCAGTTTGGTTAGAGCGGTAGGCACTTAAACTACATGTCATAAGAATAATCAAAGAAAGATGCTTGGAATTTAAAAGTGAAAGTTAGCACTCTCTATGATAGATTTCAATTGTGGTTCTAATTGTTTTGCTTGAGGACAAGCAATGGTTCAGGTGTGGGGGAATTTGTTAAGACGGAATATACTCAATTTTTATTGAGTAAAATATGTTAATTCTATTATTAATTTTATAGAAATCCAAAAGAATTGATACTTAATCGAGTTTAATGTCGTGTTTCAGGTTTTATAAAGTAAATGGAACGGTTTGGCGAAATTGGGCATGAGTTTGTAACAAGCTTCAAGGATCAATATCACTTTCAATGGAATGCACAAAGTACTCACAATTTCATTCCAAACTCGGGATGATTTGCTATCATTACTATTAGCTTTCTCATGAACTATAGCAATAGCAAACACATTTGGAGGATATACAAGGTTCGAAATTCGTCCAGAACATCCAAAGCCGCCAGCCATCATGGAAAAGCGCCGGCCAACATTCATGGCCGGCACTGGGTGATTCATGGCCGCCGGCCATGGAGCCGGCCATCATCATCCACCGCTTGTTTCGCGATTAAAGGCTGCCAGCCTTGTTGCGACATGCCTCTAGCCATCTTTCATGCAAAAAACACTCTTTATATCTGATGTTTATCTCACATATATAAAGAAATAGGAGAGAGAAAAAGAATTCATTCATTATTCTTTCATTGTTTGTTCTTGTTATTGATGCTCTCAAGAAACCCTAGCTTTTATTTTCTTGATCATGAGTAACTAATTACTCAATCTAGCCGAGGATTATTACGGGATCAATTCATCAAAGATTGTGAGATCCAATTGACCTATTGAGTTTATTTTGTTTATGAATATTCATACTTCATCTATTTGGATGATTAGAATTGTTTTGATTGGTCATTACGAATTAGGCCTATTGTTTGATTGACAAAGCGATTATTGTTATTTGGAATGTCAAATCCGTGATTGTTTGATTGTTTCCAATAAAGTAATACGATAACATGATTGGTTGCAGAATAAGTGATTGATTTATGTTATGGTGATTTATGATCTAATTTAAATAGTTCATGCTTTTGATCTGTTGATTAGAATTGGTAGTCTCTCTAATTAGTAATGCTATTGATAGATTAAACCTTAAGAGCTTATTTAGGGTTGTCTAATCAATAAGGGAATAATTAAAGATCGTATCTTGATTATCGATATTCTAAGGAAAGATAGATCTTCAGAGCTTGTTGAAGGTCATAACCAATTTATTCATGAATTAGAATAACAATCCTTGCATCAATGATCATCTTTATGAATTGAATCGTGATAATTCTTTAGTTAGAACTTGTTACTATTGAATTTACATTAATAAACGTATTTTTTAATTTTAGAAATCAATTATTTTCTAATTAATCGTTTATACAAAACCCCCGATTTTTATTCCCTTTTGCTAGTTATTAAAATAGAGATAGATTTTCCCCAGTCCCTGTCGAGACGATCCTGCTCACTACTATTTACAAAATTTTAAGAGTAGGTTATTTAATTTTGTTGGATTCGACAACCACCAGCCGCCGGCATAGACTAAAGGCTATCGGCGTATCCTCGAATGCTGTCAGTATTAGCAAGTGTTGAGTTTTAGTGCATTGTGCATCTGTTCAATACCGCCGGCGTTGAAGGCCGGCGTGTCCCCTGCAGTTTTTATTTTCAAAAACTTTCTTCAAAATTTCCCAAAACTTGATATTTGATTAATTGAATAATTATTAAGTATTGTATGATATAATATGATGTTTAAATGCTCTGTTATGACTTTGTAATAATTTATTTGAATTTCTTTGATTAATTATATTTGGAACTAGTTAATTAGTGCTAAACTAAGTGGAAAATTCAATATTATCTTGAACAGTGATAGATTCTCGCTCGGCCAACCCCATTAGTTCCCGAGCTATTTTAGGTACGCGGGAACTAGCTTTGTTTCATTGCTAGATAGCATTATTTCTAGTTACTCTAAATTAAGAAAATTTTAATATTTTTTTGTTGAGTGTCTTTTATATCGTTGAATCTGGTTCGAAGAGCGGTAACCCTACTCAGATTGAGGGCATGGAAGTTTTAGGCGCTTAAACCACCTCTGTCATTTTGATATGACTTAGTTTAGCCGGTAATCGATAGGGAATTTGGTATCGGTATAACATTTACTTATTCTTGAAAGGTTGTAATATAATTTAATTCAATATTTATGGAAACACTTGAATTAAGTGATATTATGATCGAGTTAAGTGAAGTCGATAAACGCTAGAAACCTTAAATAAGATTACTTAATCGTTATGGATAAATTTATCTAAGATGGTATGAGTATCTAAGCTACTCATATCAACCCCCTGAGCGTCGTTGCGTTACTCAGGATCCCCTAGTATTACGAGCTATGCCGGAATGTGGGGCTACCTAGTATGTATGAACAGTAGGGACCACTCAGGGAGGCAGACGTGATACTAGCTCCTTGATGTCCAGAGTTTGAATACTCCTATAATGTATGACTAACTAAAGATTGAATAATACATTATTGGTTGTTGCATTTTGCATTTAGTTCAAGCATGTGTGAATCACTTTGCATTTGTATTCGTTACTTGTGTACTAGGCCTTTGGCTCATATTTTAACCATTTCAGGTGATGAATCCGACGGGTTTTACACGAGTATGGGGTATGGAACCGATTTTGATGATTTTCTTGATGATTTGGAGGACTAAAGATGACCTTAGACTTGATGGAATCCAATTTTTGTAATAGACTAGTTATATTAGTCTTGTGATAGCATTTAAAGTTTTAGTTGGATTTTATATGTAATTTTGTTAAGACTTGTAAGAAGCCTTTGGATGTAATATATGTATATATATATTTGTACTTAGCTATGTATGACTTTAGTTTATTTCTTTTGTGAAAAATGTTAATGGTGTAGTATGTTTTGTTAAAAGTTTTGAAAAAAAAAAAATTATTGTTACTATTATATTAACTATGTGGAATTAGACAAACAATTCCTCAAACACTTCTTTCAAATAACCTTATATATAATCTTACAGGTTATATGTGATAGGGGAATTGTTATCGCCTAATTTAATTATAAGGGTAATAGCGGGTCCTTAAAGTTGGTATCAGAGCATAGTTTGATTAATTGTTTGTCTAATTGTAATAGTTTGTTTGAGACTTGACCTATATACAAATAGGTAGTATAAAAAAGAGTTAAGTTTATTTGAATAGTCGTGTATATTTGCCTTCTTGCTTGCTTCATATGCTTGTTATTTGTTTGATTGCTTGCAAATTGCTTGTTGCTTGTTTGATGGCTTGCTAAATTGTTTGCTATTTTATATATGAATGTGAATGTTAATTTGATAAGTTTTGTATGTGATTAGAAATTTGTATACAAGTGTGTGTATGTTGACTATATGTATGCAATTGTAAAGATGGATAGGTTAAGGAGATCTACAAGGCAACATTCTGATAGACAAAGTATGCCACCACCACAATCATCGTCTACATTTGCTCCTACTTCATCATTACACCGAATGGTGAGACTTACTCCATCTTCTGCATCAGCTTCAGCTTTGCAAGTTCCTCCACTGACTCAAATTCCACCACCTCCATCTACCACCCATTCCTCCAATGCCACAAATGCCCACTGGTGATCCAAATTCTATGTATGGTATGATGAGGGATATGATGGCAATGATGCAGCAGTGTCATATGATGATGTATCAGCAAACACAACATCTCATGTAGCAAGTAATCAACAAGGAATGAGACCAAATGAGGCTGCTCCTGTAAATGATCAATCCAACCAAATCAAGTTACATGATTTTAGCAAGATGGTCCCAGAATTTGATGGCACTAGTATCGATCCTACAGTAGCTAGAATTGGATAAGGAGTTGGAAAAGACATTTGCTGCTAGTAGAACATCGAAGATAATAAAGTTGATTTAGCGATTTATATGATGAAGAAAGAGGCTTACAATTGTAAAGATTAACTAGTGGAAATCTACAACAACCCATATCATGGAATGCATTCAAGGATACATTTTTCAACAAATATTTTCCAAATTCAGTGAGAGAGAGGATGATAGTTGATTGACTTGAGACAAGGGAGCAAGACTATAGATGAATACTATGGTGAATTTTGTAGACTATTGTGCTTTGCTGGAGGCACTACCGGGATGAGAGAATGAAAGTTCAAAAATTTCAAATGGCTTGAATGAGGAGATTCAAAGTGAAGTGAAGAAATTTAGTTACATACCCTATCATACTGTGGCCAAAGCTTTACTAATGAGCAAATCCAGAATGATAGTAAATTAGAAGAGCAAAGAGAGCTGCATTTATGGGAAAGAGACATGCTTCCACTTCATCTTATGATAGTTATCGGGGTGCTAGTAAAGGAAAGAAGCCTTTCATGGGACGATAAGGAAATCAAAAGTCGACATATAAAGGTTCTACACTTGCATTTGAGAAGAAATGCTTTAGGTGTTATGGTCCTCATCAGTTATCTGAATTGTAAGTGGACTCCCAATGCATGTTTTTCATGTGGTCAAGTTTGCCATAAATCTAAAGAGTGCAAGAATCCAAAACTACCACCGATTTTCTGTGCATATTGCAAGCAAAGAGGTCATCATATTACTAACTACAAGGATCAACCTGATGTTAAGAGTGGAGTTGATATAGAGAAGGGAAAGACAAATGCTAGGGTTTTCACCTTACAACAGATTGAGGATACACCATCAGTAGATACCTTGGTAGGTATTCTGAGTATTGCTAATAGGGATACATATGTGTTGATTGATACTGGAGCAACTCATGCTTGCATTTGTGAAAATTTTATGAATGATTGTAAGCTTGTCTCTGAAACATTGATTGATCGTATTATGTGTATGACTACTTCGTTGGTGATTGAAAATAGTCATCCCTATGTGTGTAAAAATATTAATGTTATGATTTCAAATGTGAACATGCCTATTGATATGATAGTATTGCCTTTATCTAATTTTGATGTGATCTTGGGAATGAATTGGCTAAATCATTATAAGGTCATGATTGATTGTAGTAAGGCGGAGTTAAGTTTTGACTTGAATGAGGGGAGATTCGCATATAAGTTGGAGAGGCTAAGACCTAAGAATATGAAATCTATGGAGTTATGGGAAAAACCAATTGTGACAACTATGAATATTGAAGAAGTAGATATTAAAATGGTGCCAATTGTGAATGAGTTTGTGGATGTATTTCTGAGAAGTTACCTAGACTACCACCAGATAGGGAGATAAAGTTTGGAATTGAAGTATTACCTAGGAGAGTACCAATCTCTAAGGCTCCGTATAGAATGGCTCCTGCAGAGTTGAAAGAGTTAAAGCTGCAGTTACAGAAATTGCAAGCTTTAGGTTTCATTAGACCGAGTATATCGCCATGGGGTGCTCCCGTATTATTTGTAAGGAAGAAAGATGAGAGTTTGCATGTGCATTGATTATAGGAAATTGAATCGGGTTACTATTAAGAATAAATACCCCTTATCCAAGATTGATGATCTATTCGATCAGTTGAAGGGAACCACAATGTTTTCTAAGATCGACTTGAGATCAGGATATTATCAACTTAACATCAAATCTCAAGATATTCAGAAGACGGCCTTCAGAACTTGGTATGGGCACTTCGACTTTTTGGTGATGCCTTTCGGGTTAACCAATGGTCCAGCTGCATTCATGGATTTGATGAATAGAGTCTTCAAGGATTATCTGGATTCATTTGTCATAGTATTCATTGATGATATTCTGATTTATTCCTGAAGCAAGGAGGAACATCAAGAGCATTTAAGACTTGTGTTACAAAGACTTCGAGAGAAGAAACTCTATGCAAAATTTAACATGTTTTAGTTTTGGTTGGAAGAAATATCCTTTCTCGGGCATATTATTTCAAAGGAAGATATTTCAGTTGATCCAATGAAGATCGAAGCTATTTTGGGATGAACAAGACCTACTAATGTGAGCGAGATTAGGAGTTTTCTTGAATTGATAGGATACTACCGAAGGTTTGTAGAGGGATTTGTGAAAATTGCGTCCCATTAACAAGATTAACAAGAAAGAATATTAAGTATGTGTGGGATGACAAGTGTGAGAGGAGTTTTGAAGAGTTGAAAGAAAGATTGGTATTTGCACCTATTTTGGCACTGACGGAGGAATTTGTGGTCTCCAGTGATGTGTCTATCCAAGGACTCTGTTGTGTTCTCATGCAAGATGGAAAGTTATAGCTTATGCATCAAGGCAACTAAATCCCCATGAAAAGAATTATCCAATGCATGATCTTGAGTTGCAGTAGTAATTCTCGCACTGAAACTTTGGAGACATTATTTGTTTGGAGAGCAGTGTAAGATTTACATGGATCACAAACGTTTGAAATACATATTCACATAGAAAGAGCTTAATATAAGGCAACGAAGATGGCTTGAATTGATTAAATATTATGATGTGGACATTCTTTATCATCCTGGCAAAGCTAATGTGGTAGTAGATGCACTTAGTAGGAAGAAGCAAGTAAATGATGCAACTTTGATTTCTAATCAGAGAGAGATTCAGATGGACTTCATAAAGTTAGAACTTGAAGTTACATTGGAGCAAGTTGATGTGATATTTGCTCAATTATCCTTGCAACCGACAATGTTGGAAAAGATTAAACAAGCCCAAAAGGAAGACGATGAAGCTAAAAGAATGAAGATTGCCATTAGTGGAGGGAAGAGAAAAGAGTTAAAGATTGACATGGATAGGATTGTTAGATTGGGAATCGACTTTTTGTGCCATATAGGTTGAGAAAGAAATCATGAAGGAAGCTCATTCACCTATATATTCGATCTACCCGAGAACCACCAAAATGTATAGAGATTTAAAGAAAAATTTATGGTGGGAAGGTTTGAAGAAAGATATTGCTCAATATGTTTCCAAGTGTTTGACTTGTCAACAAATAAAAATCGAGCACCAAAGACCCAGAGGAGAACTTCAACCTTTATCTATACTCGAATGGAAATGGGATGATATGACTATGGATTTTATATTGACCTTACCCAAGACTATCACCATATATGAAGTTATTTGAGTGATCTTGATAGATTAACAAAATCGGCTCATTTCATACCTTTGAGGGTTGGAGATTTCTTAGAGAAGATGCACATATCTATATTAAAGAGATAGTGAGACTATACAGGATTCCCAAGGCAATTACTTCTGATCGAGATTCTCGCTTTGTCAGCTGGTTTTGGAAAAGGTTATATTCTGCTTTAGGTACACAACTTCAGTTTAGCATTGCATTTCATCCACAGACAGATGGGCAATCAGAGAGAACAATTCAGATAGTGGAAGATATGCTTAGAGCATGTGTTTTAGATTTTAGCAATAGGTGGGACACTTATTTGCCACTTGTTAAATTTGCCTACAACAATAGCTTCTAAGCAAAGATTCAAATGGCACCCTATGAAGCTCTTTATGGTAGGAAGTGCAGATCTCTACTGTATTGGACAAAGTTGGTGAAAGAGTTATTTTGGGTCCTGAATTGATACAACAAGCAGTAGATAAGATTCAAGTGATAAAACAACGAATGAAAATAGCTCAAGATCGGTATAAAAGCTATGCTGACACAAGGAGGAGACCATTGGAGTTTGAAGTTGGTGACCATTTGTTTCTCAAAATCTCTCCAACAAAAGGAGTAATTAGATTTGGGGTTAAAGGCAAGTTAAATCCAAGATACATTGGTCCATATGAGATTTTAGAGAGAATTGGTCCATTAGCTTATCGATTGGCTATACTACCGAATTTATCGGAAGTGCATGATGTATTCCATGTATCACAGCTCCAAAAATGTGTATCAGATCCCGAAGCCATCATTTCTACACATCAACTAGAGGTATAACCGAATTTGAACACAGTTGAGAAGCCGATCAAAGTCTTGGATAGAATTGATAAAGTGTTGAGGAGGAAAGTAATTCCTTTTGTGAAAATTTTGTGGACCGGACAAACCAAAAGAGAGGCAACATGGAAACCCGAGGATGAAATGAGGCAGAAGTATCCTGAGTTATTTAAGTAGTGTTTAAGGTAAGCTAAGTTTTGAGGATGAAACTTTTTGAAGGAGGGGATAATGAAATAGCCATGAATTTCCTAATTTACATTTTATAAATGTTTTATTAAATTACATATGATTTTGAAATTTAATATATGTGAATTATGTTGATGCATGAACAATATAATTAGTGCATGTGTTGAACATGTGTCATTTTGTATGTGTGTAGTGTAATGAAATTAATATTATTGTATATGTATATTAATGTGTGCATAGTGTAATGAATGTGTGTCTTTTGTAAATTAATATGTGTGTGTTATGCATAGAATTTATCAAAACAACTTTTGAATTATCTAAGAAAATTGTTGACAGAATTTTCAAAGTTTAAGCCTAATTTTTAAGCCCAAATTAAACTCAAATACATTCCAAATTAAGCTAAATTAACCCTAAGTCAAACATACCCCTAAAGTCAAACTTTGGATTAGTATTGACCTCAAATTTGATTAATTAGGGACTCTTTTTGGCAGCCTAATTGTCCATACGAATTTTCTTTATTTTCTTTTCTTTTCTTTCTATCTCAAAACTATAAGCCCTAAACCAAAATCAACAACAAGCCTTTGGATTCAAAAATCACTCCAAGCCAAAGCTTATTCATGTAAGTTAATACAAGCCTAATCTCTTTGTTTTATTTTCTTTCTTGTATTTGGATGTAAAACTTATGGTAGGATGAGTAAATGCCAATTGAGTTGATTGATTTATGCATTGATATATGTTAGATCGTGCTTTGTTATTGTGTGAGCTTAGTTAAGTGTTAGGGAAGCTATAAGGAGTGTTGATGAGTAGTGGAACTAAATTGAGTAGTTGAAGTGTGGAATTGAAGTGTAATTGGCATTTGAATGTTGTAGTTGGGTGTTTGATTATTAGAAGTAGGGTTTGTGTTTTTTGGATGGTGTTTAGAACATATAGCAAGTTTTGGGAAGCTTAAAATAAGTTCGACGAATTTTTTAAAAGAGTTGAAGTAATAAAGAAAACAGGGGAAGCAAAACATTTTCGAATAGGCCTTTTGTTGAGCATACGCCGGAATCTGGTACTTCAACGCCGCCGACATAGAGGCGGTGTTGAAGGTGATAAGAACTTTTTTTTTTTAAAGCCGCATGAAACGTTGCTGGCTTTTGCAAGGAAAGTTTGCTAATGTTTATTTTTCAAAACGTACGCCGGCTATAAGGGTTCTAACGCCGCCGGCTTAGAGGCGGTATGGAATGAGAACATAATCATAATTTTTAACGCCAGGTTAAGGCCGCCGGCATAGGATCCAAAGCTGTCGGCGTACATGGATACGCTGCCAGTGTTTAAGGTATCTACGGGTGTAGACTAACCCTGTGAAACTCTCAGAAAATTTTTGGAAATTAGAGTTGTAGTCTACACCGGCTCAAGGCTGCTGGTATAGACTGAAGGCTGCTGGCATATCCTTAAGCACTGTCAGTATTGGTAAGTGTTGAGTTTTAGTGCATTGTGCATCGGTTTAACGCCACCGACGTTGAAGGCCAGCATGTCTCCTGTAGTTTTTAATTTCAAAAACTTTCTTCAAAATTTTCCAAAGCTTGATATATGATCAATTGAATAATTGTTAAGTATTCTATGATATAATATGATGTTTAAATGCTCTATTATAACTTTGTAATAATTTATTTGAATTTCTTTGATCAATTATATTTGGAACTAGTTAATTAGTGCTTAAACTAAGTAGGAAATTCAATATTGTCTTGAACAGTGATAGATTCTCGCTCGGCTAACCCCATTAGTTCCCGAGCTATTTCAGGTACGCAGTAACTTGGTTGTTTCTTTGCTAGGATAAACATTATTTCAAGTTACTCTAAATTGTTGAGTGTCTTTTATACCATTAAACTTGGTTCAGAGAGCGGTAACCTTGCTCAGATTGGGGGAATGGTAGTTTTAGACGCTTAGACGACCTCTATCATTTTGATATGACTTTCATAAGTGGTTTAGCGGGTAATCGATAAGGAATTTGGTATCGGTATAACATTTGCTTATTCTTGAAAGGATGTAATATAATTTAATCCAATGTTTATAGGAACACTTTAATTAAGTGATATTATGGATCGAGTTAAGTGAAGTCGATAAATGGCTAGAAACCCTAAATGAGATTACTTAATTGTTATGGATAAATTTATCTAGGATGGTATGAGTATCCGAGCTACTTATATCATCCTCCTGAGCGTCGTGATGCATTACTCAGGATCCTCTAGTATTACGGGCTACGCTGAAAGGTGGGGCTGCCTAGTTTGTATGAACAGTAGGGACCACTCAAGGAGGCGAACGTGATACTAGATTCTTGATGTTCGGAGTTTCAATAATTCTATGATGTATGACTAACTAAAGATTGAATAATACATTATTGGTTATTGCATTTTGTATTTAGCTTAAGCATGTGTGAATCACTTTGCATTTGTATTCGTTACTTGTGCACTGAGCCTTTGGCTCATATTTTAACCATTTTCAGGTGATGAACCCGACGAGTTTTACCCGAGTATGGGGTATAAAATCGATTTCTAGGATTTTCTTGATGATTTAGAGGACTAAGATGACCTTAGACTTGATGGAATCCAAATTTCGTAATAGACTAATTATATTAGTCTTGTGATAGTGTTTAAAGTTTTAGTTGGATTTTATATGTAATTTTATTAAAGCTTGTAAGAAGCCTTTGGATGTAATATATGTATATATATATGTACTTAGCTATGTATGACTTGAGTTTATTTCTTTTGTGAAAAATGTTAATGGTGTAGTATGTTTTGTTAAAAGTTTTGAAAAGTTACTATTGTATTAACTATGTGGAATTAGACAAACAATTCCTCAAACACTTCTTTTTATACAACCTTACATATAATCTTACAGGTTATATGTGGTTGGAGAACTGTTGTTGCCTAATTTAATTATAGTAGTGATAGCGGGTCCTTACATTAACAACAGTAGGGGAGAATTTATCATTTTAGGAGTTATTTCACGATAATAGAGATGAATTGCCCATCCCAGTGATCATTTGTAAAGACCCTACTCACTAAATCCCGAGATTTAGAGTTCCAAGTCCCCAATCACATATAACATTTTCACATTATATGTAAGGTTGTCCTAAACTAACAGTTTATGAGAATTGTTTGATCAAATTTACTAAAAATTTATAAATAACCTTTAACAAAACAAGATTACTAATAAAAGCAATCTATACATATATATATACATCATATGTACAAAGTTTAGTGTCAATACAAGACACTACAAAATTTTACGAGTTTTCTTAAAACAAAAAGTAACCCTAAGAGATCTCAAGATCTTTACAACTTAGGCTTATCTATCAAGCCTTCTATATAGAGAATTTTGCTTTAACAAAAGCTTCTCCAAAAATCCAGGGTATTCGAGTCCTATTCGTCTCACTCATCCTTGAATCTCTCAAAGTCTGACCCCTAACCCAGATCATCATATAACTCATCTCCATTACCTGCAAAGCAGCAAAAGTAAGCCAAAGGCCCAATACGCAATAACAAAATACAAGAACAATTTATCAAGCAAACTTAAATCAAATGGAATGCATCAATGAATCAAGTCATTATCTTATTAAGTTTTCTTTTACATAACAACAGGAGGGTGTTCAAACCTCGAGATCACGCTCTGGAATTAAGGGGTCCTGAGTAATAGCAGCTTCTCAGAGGGTTGATATAAGCAGTCCAAATACTTCTATCTCATATATCTATTCCATAAAGAAATAGCTTTATTTAGGGTTCAAAAGTCATTGCCTAACTCTACTTAAACTCAATCCACAATATGAGCCTAGTTCATAAGTTTCCATAAACTTTGAACTAAATCATAGTATTTCCCCTTAAGTTTAAGCAAACGTTACTCGGATACTATTTCCCCTATCGGCTACCCACTTAACCAAAATGAATCGCTATTGCATCATAGCATACAATTGCATCATGGTAAAGTCATTGCATCATGACTTAGGTTAAGCGCCTAACTAAGATGTTATTACATCATGACAGGTTTGCTGCTCCTTGGACCAGATTAAACAGTATAATAGACATCCAGTTCATCAAAGCATTAAGCTGAATTGAATTAAATCAATTTAAGAAAGCCTAGTCCTAGCACATAACAAACAAGCTATTACGTACCTGAACCCGATAGTATATTACTATATTCACTCGGAGGGGAAATAATCGAAGAACCTTTAACTGAAATAAGAATATCAAAAAAATCAATAATTGAATGTAGAATTCACATATAGTTTAAATAGCTTAATTATACGAGGAGATTCAAATAGCTTAGTATATAGTTTTAACATCTAATTCATACATAAAACATGTTTATTTAGCTTATACATTCATTAGAAGATCATATATTGAAGTAAAGATTGAAAATTAAAGAAGTTTGAATTTGAAAAACTCAAGGGATATGCGGCCTTTCTATGCAGGCAAAATTTGAATGAACACTGGCAGCGTTAAAATTATAAGTCGGCGGTGTTATGCCCAGCATTAAATATATTGATTCTGTTCGCATCCAACACCGCTTATACGCCGGCGGCGTTGAAGCCCTAATGGTCGGCGTATACTTTAAAAAATAAATGCTGGCAAATTTTTCTTGCAAAAGTTGACGGCGTTTGAAGAGACTTTAAAAAAATCGATTCTGATCACATTCAACACCGCCTATATGCAGGCGGCGTTGAAGTACCAAATCCCGGCGTACGTTAAAAAACAAACCTATTCAACAAGAATTTATTTCCCTTGTTTTGTACTTTGCAAATTCATAACCTACAACACTTTTAATCCTTCTTCAAGCTCATATTTAGCTTTATATACTATCTTGTATCCACACTAATCAATCCTAGCAACTTTGAACATTAAAACAACACATTAAACCACTTCAATCACATCAAATCCTCCCCTCCTCTTCCCTTCAACTTCAACTACTCAAATCAACATTACTCCTCACCAACACTTCTTATAACTACTATAACACATAAATAAGTTCATGCAATAACAAAACACAATCCAACCTATATCAATGCATGAACCATACAACTCAAAAGACATTAAACTCATTCTACCATAGATTTCACATATATACTACAAGAAAGGAAATAAAACAAAAGTCTATACTTGTATTGACTTACATGAATAAGCCTTAGCTTGGAGAGATTTTTGATTCCATGAGCTTGGTATTAGTCTTTGGTTTAGGGCTTGTAGTTTAAAGGAAAGGAAATGAGAAAAGGAAAGAAAGAAGAGGGAAATTCGTATGGAAATGGAGGGCTGCCAAAAGAGGCCTTAATTGATCAAATTTATGACTCAAAATTATCTTAAGTTTTGACTTTTGAGGCATATAAGACTTTGGGTTGAATTTGGTATAATTTGGAGCTCATTTGAGTGTAATTTAGGCATGAAAAATAGGCTTAATTTTGTAAAATTTCTGTCAAAAATTCCTTAGACAATTCAAAAGTTGATTTTATAAATTTAAACATAACACAAACATATTAATGCATCAAAGACACAAATATTAACTATACTATACACATATTAATATATATAAAACAATAACATTAATTTCATTACACATAATTACTTACATCAATAATTTACATTAATAAACATAATATATCAAACATATTACTACACATTCAATTTCGTAAATCAAAACTACTTCAAACTTAATATCTAGGACTAATATTGTATTCACGTGCAAATTTTAGTTATTGAATAATTTAGATTATTTCATCATTTCACCAAAATAAGGAGAATTCCTCGTTTTAAGGATAATTTGACTACAATAAAGGGGAAATCCTCATTACAGGGGCCTTTTTAACACATATACACATATCTTTAATAGAAATTCTCTGTATACCATAGTGTTCAGAATATTTAATAACGAGAATATGGAAATTTTCATATAAAAATATTACCAAATCAATATTTATCATACATATCACTTAGACCCGCAAAATTGATTTTTTTCATAAGTTTATATTTTTCCCCACTCCTTACACAGTTGTTGGTTATAACTTCATCATCTTCTCTTTATTTTTGTATTTCTATATATCCCATCTTTTTTGCATTTTTCTTATTTCTATTTGCACCTTCCACGATTCTCCTTAAAATTTGGGGAACTTTCGCAAGCTATGCAAGCCGAAATCATCCCTATTTTGCTCCAAATTGATCTCTTTAAAGTCAACAATACACACACACACTCCACTCATAATTGAATAGCTATATGAATCATTAATTGAAGTAAAAACAAGTTGTGAAAAAGTAGAAAGAGTTGGAGAAATCTAGAGGTAAATCACGAACTCATTCTTTGTCACGCCCCGAAGGGTACCCTAAACGTGGCAGTCCGCCGTACACAATATTAAAGCCTAAGAATGACCACCTCAGTCACGCGAAGGCTTCCATACTATGTACAAGGTGTCTAACACATAAAGGAGACAAATTGGAATGACACATTTTATGTTGATACCATTGAGTAACAATGTAAAGGAAATACAATCCACTATACTCCAAATACAAAACACTATACTTCAAAATATCAATCATCAAGTTTCAATTACATTTATCCCAAGACTTCACTACACAAAACTATTACAAGGCAAATCGTAAAGCTTAGCCAAAAACTTCAAGCATTCTTATATCTTGCCGGAATCCCGAAGTCATTCTCGACTTCAACCATCTTGGTCCCCACTTAGCATTCTTGGAATAACCTCCTCATTTAAACAACTATTGGGGTATAAGCTACACTAGCTTAGTGAGAATTCTCTTAATTCCGTACCATAACAAACAAGTATTTATCAATCATATGCTATGCATGAACAAACACGTGAGCAAGCAATTATGCATGGGTAACCGGAACCCACACACAGAACGGATTTACGCCCTCCGTATCTTAGGTTAGGAATGGTATTGAGTCTACACGACCGCATCTAGTCCCTAAGCCCCTGGCTCTTAGCACTCGACTCGGCTAGGCTCATCCAAGGGTGCATCCACATGCGCCTTAGTACCCCAGAATGAGCTCTGGCACCGGGCTCGTTATTCAGACGAGGCAACAACAGACCATACCGATCGACCTGCGTAGGAGTAGCATGCTACCAAATGCAATATGTCCAATGCGAGGCATGATCAATTTACTTTTTGCTTAGATCAAAATATTTATACATTCTTTAGAGAGACCAGGCAATATCATACACATAAATAATATGAACCATGCAGTTATCCAATCAAATCGTAGTTTCGATATGCTTTAGTATTCCTTGACATATATTCATCACAGTCTCATCATATATCCCATCCCCATTCATATCGATTTTTATCTTGTTCCTAAAATTCTAATGCGACTAATTACAAGCACAATCAAGGTAACAAAACAAGGAGAAAACTCACTCGGCCATTGGATCACCGGTCTTTTAGTAATAATAATCCGATGGTAGGGAATCATCGAACTCGGGATAACCTAAAAAGGAAGAAATACTCTAATAAGTATTTCAACTCAAACTAATCCAACGACTTCATACGAACTTATCAAATTCGTAATTCGCGTCCTAAGCGGGAATTCCAATTTAAAACGGCCATAACTTGGTCATTTTAACTCGGAATCTTGCAAATTTTATATCGATTTCTATCTACTTCGGAAGAGCTTTCTAAATATGAAGTTTAAATCAAGTTTTGAAAATATCTAAGCCTTGGAAATGAGGGATCAGATCTGTACAGCGGTAACATAGATTCCGAAAATGCGGTTTTCATGAATGCACTCGAGATTCCTAAGTGTAAAATGAAACTAAATGCAATGGTAATGATTTTCCCTATCATGAATGTCATGATATGAACTCTAATGAGGCTAAGTTCTTATAGCTCTTTAGGTTTAAGGAACTTTAAACAAACTTTTCTTAGAAACCATTTCATACCATTGTTTAATAAGTGAATTTACTACACTTGGTTATACCTACATATTACAAGGATTTTCTTTTAGAAAAACTCCACTTTGTTTAAAGAAGTTTGACCCTTATATTATTTATATCCTAAGGCCTTTATTTCTTTAATAAAATCTTCATTTATAAACTTTCAAGTGGGTCCTTTACTAGGGGGTTTCCAAAAATCCGAATTTAGAAAACTTCATTTTCAAGTTGATTCCTTTAAGAAAAATGTATTTTATACTCAAAACTTTAAGTATTTATTATACCTATATCCTAAGGACTCCATTTATTTAAGAAAATACCATTTTTGAAGTTGGAAAAATAGTGTTCTCTAACCATCTATCCATTATTGCGAATTTTGCCTACAAGACTTTTAGCTCAAAACTTCTATTAGACTTCATTTCTTGTTTTCAACTATTTTCCTTAGTAAAACACATTTAGATCCATGAAAAATATTGCTAAACATTATCTATTACCTCTAGGCTCCATTTCTCTTGTAAAATATATGTTTAGAAGTTGATAAAAGTGTTTTTGACCTAGGTTTACAAAGTCATCCGAATTTACACAAGTTTATTTCTTGAAAAGTATTTTCCTTTTTGACTTTATTAACTTATCTAACCATAGATCTATATACTAAGAAGGTTATTTACTAAAGACAAAAGCATTAAAGACTATTAATGCACATAAACACAAAATAGAAATGAAAGCTTAAATGCCTACATGATTATGAGTAGCAAAATGATAGATCTATTATTTCATATGCTCAAATGAGTTTTGAAAACATAAAAACTACATTTTTATAAAGAGACTTTGGCTCAAAACACTTTTTGATGGATAAACATAAAGCTTTTGGCATGAAAGCTCCTTTAAATACAAGATCTACTTTGTGATGGTTTGGTATTCTTGTTTTGATATTTCCTTGTCCCTATCAAGAGATCATGGGGACATTTAGTTGGAAATATCCAAGAATGACCTAGCCATTACAAGGATCTATGAGTAGAAGGAGTAAAAGCTCATTACTTAGAGTAAAATAGGAGAGGAAAAGAAGAAAATAGGAAGTTGTGTGTGTGTGTGGGGAAGGCCATGGAGGTCTCGGCCAAAGGGAGGAAGGGGGAGTGGAGAGGAGAGAAAAAGAGAGATTTTCACCTTTTGAAAACTTTGCAAAGTGAAAGAATGAAGAGAGAGAAGGAAAGTGTAACTTATATATCACTTGGAATTAGGTTAAAATGGAATAAAACAAATTTAAAAAAAATTGCAAATTGAAGCTTGTAGGCGGGAGTTTTCACGCCGGCACTATTCATGAAGGAGAGGGAAAAGAAAGTTTGATTTTCTTCTTTTGATTTGGCTTTGATTTGAATTGTGTACCATTTGTCATAATTGTCTTGATTTTTAAGAGACAAAAAGTAATTTAGAAAGGTGATTGATTGAGTGATGGTAAGAGTTGAAATATAGAGTGTGCTAATAGGTAGCATAGGTGGTATAGGTGGTACTTTTTGAATAGTGAGAAATAGTTGACAAGACAATTTGATTTTCCGGTAGTAAGGAAATACGAATAAAAAGGTTATAACTGTATTTTTCGTAAGCCAGAAAATTATGAAAAATATATTTTTGAAATCCTTATTTTTATTTCGATTCAAATGAGTATTCATAAAGAAAGTTTTGAAATTCTAGTTCCGGGGCACGCTTTTTGTAAAGACCCGACATGCTCAATTCTCAAATTAAGCACACCAAGTCCCCAACCACGTATAACCCTTACGAATTATACGTAAGGTTGTCTTTAAAGAAGGTGTTTATGTTGAACATTGCTATTCAATTTTAGATTATGAAATCGTTTAGTTAGATTCTGGCAACAACTGGATTTAGCAGCGGAAATAAATTTTATAAAACAATTTAGAAATAAAAACATTTCAAAACTTCCACTCTTCTCAAGTGGAGAATTACTATATTAAACAAAGCTTTGCAAAAGTTAAATTATAAAACATGGGCTCTACTATGCCCTTTAAAGAATATAACAAGTTTAAATCATAAATCCAGCTCTCAATAATACAAAACAAAAAGAAATAAAATAATTAACTACATCCACGCTCCTACTCACTTCACTCATACATAAATTCTCTCCGAATCATTACAAGCACCCAAAACCCGAGTCAGGCGTCATCAATAGCAACAACATCATCATATCATCATCTCATCATCCATCAACTTCATCAACATCATCTTATCAACAACAAAACCTGTAGAAAGAATAACAACAACAAGAATGAGCCGAAGCCCAGTACACAGTAATACAATCACACACGGAGTGGCACACGAGCTTAACTAAAAGTAATGCATCAATCCACAAGTCATTATCTTTTCTTTAAAATAAACAAATCAACAATGGAGCACTCACACTCCGGAACAAGCCAATAGGAATCTGGGGGTCCTGAGTAACAGCAGCTGCTCAGGGGTTGATATAGATAGACCGGATATCTATATCTCCTATATCTAACCGATAAAGAATATTAATAGCATCATCTAGGGTTCACACTCCTTTATACAATCCACTTATCCCGGTCTATAATATCAATTAGTTCAACGGTCCCATACCCGTGAACTAAAACATATTATTTCCTCCCGAGCCTAAGTAAAGAATATACCGATACAGTTAACCCTATTAGCTACCCACTTAGCCAATAAAAGAAACCACCATTGCATCATGGTGAACCATTGCATCATGGATTTGAGTCATTGCATCATGACAAAGGATTGGACTAAGTGCCTAACTACCGTGCCATTGCATCATGACAAGGTTGTCGCTCCCCGGATCCGGATTCAACGACGTAAAGCACAAGCAACACTCATCAATTATTAAGCCGAGTTTAAGTTTTTAATCCATATTAGATGTCTATCCTATCAATCATCACGCAAGTTACTGCGTACCTTGAATATGAAATCCAAACAGAGTCTCAGAAGGTAGAGTAGAAGCTATCTCAGAAGATATATCTCATATCTACCACTGGTTCAAGAAACAACTCTTATAAGAACCTAAACCAATATCCACTTCAACAAACTCATACAAGAACTTATATCAATTATTCACTAATCTCTAACTCATTTTATTAAATCCTATTTGATCAGACACTAATGTGGAACCCCACTATGGCTGCGAAGATCGCCCCGCCAAAATATGGACAGTTCTCCTTTGTCTGTCAAAGAATTTCTTTTCTCTTTATTTATAGTGTTTTATTACAAAAGCATTAACAAAGAATTCATATACCAAAAATATTCATTTTCCAAGTAAACACGCATTTGAAACAACATATTCCCCATATTAATCAAAGATCATCCTAATTCATTCATTTAATCCAATTATTTGTTACTAACCCATTTTAGCTTAACCTTAGTCAATTTGATTAAAATTAGTCATTTGATTCATTTACTAAGTCAAGTTGATTAAACATAGACAATCTAATTCATTTTAGCTTAGTAAAGTTCATTAAGTCAAATTGGACTTAGATTAATTACTAATTCATTATACATCTAAGATCTAGTCACTTAATCCCAAGTTAGCTTAAACCTAGCCAAATTCATCAAAGTTAAACAATCTAATCCATTTTAGTCCTTTCAAGTTCATTTAGTCAAGTTGAACCTAGGCTTATTAACTAAGTTCATTTAAGATCAAGCTAATCATAAGAACAAATAATAAACAAATCTTAAACTTAGCATGAAGGAAATTCAAATAAAATTCATATAGATACATAAATCATCATTTATATACTTACCAAGATCATTTAGTTTCATTAAGTCATCACAACATCATAAATCAAGCAATGGAAATCATATATACAACATAACTACTTTTGGTTTAATACTCATGGAAATTCAATTATTTGTTGAATTTATAAATCTATCTAAATCATGCTTAATTATATCCCTCAATCATCATTACACATCAAATATCACGTATCTATCTCATTTTAGCTCAAAAAGATCCATTTCCTAAGCAAAAACACATTTAACAAACAAAACAAGTTTTTGACTTTGTTTGAAAAATACAAAGGCTGGAAAGAACTAAAATTTAAGCATCGATAAGTTCCGAATTTGTAAAAACTCAAAACATAAAAATTGTAGATCTCTTTTTAAGCTTTCCAACGCAACTTGAATCACCTTAATCGGAGGTCGTATGAAAAAGTTATGACCAATTTACAAAACAGTGTCGCGTCAGGGAAGAAATCCGCGAGCGCTACACCCTTGGCAACGGGGTGTTTTGAAGGCCGTTTTGACTCAGGGGAAATGAAATTTTTTGATCCGAGAGCACTACACCCTTGGCAACAGGGGTGTTTTGGACACTACACCCTTGGCAACAGGGTGTTTTGGAGGCCGTTTCAACTCAGGGGAAATGAAATTTTTGATCCGATAGCACTACACCCTTGGCAACAGGGGTGTTTTGACAGGTGTAGTGACATATTTACGAAATTCCTTGTTTCAAACACTAATTTTACAAAATTTTTACACTTCAAACCTTCTCCAAAACACTTTACAACCATCATACTACACCCTACATCTATTCTAACATCCTCAAACATGCATAACTTCACATTCACCACATCAAACATCTCAAACTTCATCAACTTCCATAACTACTATTCATCATCTTCTTCCTCCTTCACAACCCAACTTCCATCAACCATGAAAGCAACAAATACATATATAAACAGCACTCTCAACCCATTTCAACATCAATTCATCAATTAGAAATGTAAATAACAAGTAAAAACAAAGAGAAATAGAAAACGAAAACTTAGCTTTTTTGAGTCTACTCATGCAATTGCTTCTCCTTCTTCTTAGGGAAGCTAATTCTACTTGATTCCTCCTTTCCTCTTATTGAGTTTGAGATTTATGTGTTGGATTTGGAGAAAGAAAGGAAGAAGAAGGAAGAAGAAGAAGAAGAAGAAGAAAAGGGAAACGTAAAGAAATGAAAGGGGAAAGGCAAAGGCAGCAAAAGTCAATAAAAGAAAAGGGAAGGATAAAACTAACTTTATATAAAATAGAAATAGGATATAGTTTTAGAACTATCAGATCAATATCTATAGTTCTAGAAGTATTTAAAAGTTTGTTTCGAAACCAATATGTTAGAAATTAAGAACTTGTAATAAGAACTTAATTTGAGAATTTATTTTAGATAAAAGATATTTAATTTGAGTTCGGGTTTAAGAACTGATATTTTTATTCAAGCAAATGAACTCAAATTTTACTGAGATTTAGGAATTAGTGTTTAGGCTATGAATCAATGATTTAGGAATTCTTTAAACACTTTGATGACATGTTTAGGGAATTTGAAACTCAAATCTCAATTAATAGCTAATTAAATTATATCAACTTGTCTAATTAAATCCTATAATTCATTTAATTCATTCAAATCTATCTAAACCTAATTTCTAATATATGTGAAGGTTTGGGGTATTTCACTTTTCTATAATGGGTCTCGGGATGACCCGGAGTTGAAATTTTCTCAAAATCTGATCTTTTCTTGGTTTGAAATATAATCAAGAACTATATCCAAAATTAATTTTTGCTTATAAAAGTTTCTTATTTGGAAATCGTGGAAAAGCCGGAATGTGGGTTTCTAAGTCTTTTTCACAAAGCTTGAGCTAAACTGATTTAGGGTTTCATTTTCTGGTTTTCGAAGTTTACTTGATTACTAGGAAACCCAGGGTATAAAAATAAAAATAATAATAATAATAAAATTATGTAATGAAATAAAATGAATAGTGCAAAAGACTCATCAATTACCGGTAGAAATGAAAATACGATAAAAAGGTTATAACTGTAACTTTTATAACCCGAAAAATTATATAACTGATATATTTAGAAATCTCGTGGAATTTCGAGTCTAACGGTACTAATGGTATATTTTCGATATCTCGAGCCCCGGAATACGCTTTTCGAAGTCTGTATCCGAACGGGTTCGAAATAGATAAAAAATTTACCAATCTGATAATTATAACGAACTTATATTACTACGAGCTATTCTATATATTTAAACTACATCTCGGCCTCTAGGGTTAAGGGTACTAGATTGCCGAACTTACACTATTGTATTCCGGTTAGGGTTTTCGGATGATTTTCCACTTTAGACCTTTGCCAAATTGGAAACTGAGATTTTCTGTTTATACAACATATTTAGTTTGAGAAATTTATTTTAAATTTTATTTTTATAAGTATTTGATATCTCTTATTGCTTTCGGAAATCTTGAATTGAATTATTATATCCGGAGTTATATCGGTAATGATTACCGAGTATGATTTTCTTGAGTTTGAGTCAAGTATCGATTTTTGGAATGATTTTGGAGAAATCTTGATTTTTATAATTTGCTTTTGTTAAAGGATCTTCATAGTGTTTTGTTTTCGAATTTATTTTGCTTCGATTTAAGGTTTTATGAACAATTGGTTAACTTAAGGATTATTAAATTTGTTATTTCGTTTCTTGAATTCTTCCTTCTTAAGATTACAAGATTTCAATTTCTAACTCGTTCTATGATTCTTGGGAGTTTGATTTGATCGTTAGGGCTTTATTGTGATTTTCGTCTCTTAGGATTATTAGTCTGGTCGTTTGGGGAATTTCCAAAGTCTATATTTCATTATTGGCAGATAAAGTTTTCTTAATCGTGCCAAAGCCTAATTATGGAATTGGCCTTTGGTGATTTCCTGATCCTTCAAATTGTCATGTTATGGATTAACTTGCTTTTTAGCAAATTATCACTGTGTTTTATTTTTATCCCGATTTTCATGAATTATAGATTAGGTAAGCAGTTTATCTTACGTAATGGTTTTTGGACTTAAGGACTTTTATAGTCCTTATTTTATTTTTTAGATTTTCTCAAGACTAATGAATTCTTACTTTCGTTTTATATACTAGGACTCGTTCGAAGTTCGATTTTAATTTGGAGTGATTTTTAGGGTTTATTTTAAAAGTTCATCTTGAAATTATTTACTGGAATTTTCCGGGGCTTACATTCTTCTTCTTTTCTCCCTATACTTCTATATAAAAACTCATTTATACACAACCAAACAAGAACAATAAAATCTCCAACTCTCCAATTCAAACCATCACCGAAACCACGACCAAACCAACCCCAAAACCGAGCCAAATTCATTACAAAAAAACAATAATCCAGATCAAGAACACAACTGCTATTTAAACACAAATAAATCTTGGAGGAAGAACATGAGGTAAGTTGTTGGAATTTGAGTTGATTCCTTGCTTAAGAATTGTTCGAAAATGTGTTGTGAATATCCCGGGATCATAAAAAAACCAAGAACAAATTTTAAAAACGTCCAAATAGCTCCAAGAAGGTAAGAGTTCATAAACTTTAATTTGCACCATTTAATCCGAAAATCATGAACTAAAGATGAGTTTTTATGTTTTTAGTTGTTATATGTGTAGAAATATCATGTATAAGTGCTTAGAAATGATTTAGAATGAATTTGGATGTGTAAAATATATAAAACGAGCTTTGGATCCAAGGTTGAAGATGATGAATAGCACCGCTGATACTGTTTACGTGAATAGTAAAATGAATTTGTAGAAAATTTAAAAAAATTTAATATCTGATTGGTTGAATAATTACTAATAATATATATTTATTAATTTTAAAGTGAAAATTATTTTTAATAATTTTTTTAGAATTATTTTTATTAATATATAATTATTTAAGTATATGTGTATGTAAAATCTTTAGCATTATAAATGATATAGAAAAATATAATTTTATTACTTCTAATTAGATAAAATAATTAATATTATTGTATTTATTAATTATGAATTATTATTATTTTTAATTAATTTTTAATATTAGTTTTATTAGTATAAGCTAATTAAGATATAGATTACATGTATATGTATTAGTAATGAAAAAAGTGTTAACAATTAATATTATTATTTATTGCGAATTTTATAATAAAATTAGTAATTATTTATTAAAAAAAGGAAACTTGGAACCTAGGACATGAAATCACGTCCTTGTAGACTGCTTTCCATCGATGGGTGAAATTATAATAATAAATATAATAATAATAAAATTAAAAAATAATAATAATAGTAATTGCTAATCTAATTTACTTATTCCAAATACAAATATAATTATCCTAATTACTATTATTATTATGGATAGTATTATAATTTCTATTATTGTTAACAATAATAGAAGTATAACTTAAATTACTTATGTTATTAATGAAATAATATTTATCAACAATATTATTATTAGTGATTTTATCATTAAAATTATTTTTTAAGTAATATTATTGTTTATATTATTAAGATTGTTGATCTATCATTGTTATCACTAATGTTGTTAGTAGTAATATTAAATCTATTATTAAGCCTATTGATATTATTAATATTATTATTATCCTTATTATTAATATTATTATTATCATTACCAATGTTAGTATTAGTAATATTGTTAAATTAGTAATATTGTTAATGATACTGTTATTATGATAATTGTTATTATTAATACCAATTATTATTATTTTTATTAGCACTAATGAATATTATCATTATAAATATATATGTTATTATAAATAATAATATTAATGATACTACCACTATTATGATTATTACT
This sequence comes from Combretum micranthum, assembly GCA_024138025.1. NCBI lineage: Eukaryota > Viridiplantae > Streptophyta > Magnoliopsida > Myrtales > Combretaceae > Combretum > Combretum micranthum. Next base: position 1,170,915 of record JAMXBD010000093.1, on the reverse strand, counting down.
AGTATTATTATTACTATGATATGTATTATTATTATTGTTATCTTTAAGATTACTACTATTTTAATACAATTATTATGAAAAATAATATTGGTATTACTAGAAAATTACCAATAATTAACATTATTAATATTACTAACATTATTATCATTATTATTTATATTATTGTACCTTATAAATAAAAATAAAGTATAATAATGGTATAATACTTATTTTATGTATAAGAATGGAAATTTAAATAAGATAAATTTTTGAATAATGTAATACCTTTTACATAGCAAGAAAATTATATGAAGTATATATAAAAAAAAACACGACGATACTACATAATAGTAAATAAATACGAGTACTATAATGGGTCGGTTAAGGAACAATATAAAAACAGCAATAATAATAATAACTATAAAAATATAAGCCTACTAAATATCAATTTTTTGAATGCTCGATAAAAATATAAAATATTTTAAGATCAAGACATGCAAAATGAAAATAAATATTAAATAAAAATTAATTATCATAGGATCATTAAAGGACCAATACAAGTAATGGAAATTAAATTAAATATCAGGATAAGACACCTAGATAATTATAGCAGTTTAGTTACACTAATTATATTATGTTAATAAATATTTTGTCATAATAAGTGACAATGAATTGTAATTAATATAAATAAAACTAATATATCTTAAATGAATTATTTTACTAAGTAAAATCATATTGGAATGATTAAACTAATTAAAATAGATTTAGTAATTGAATTAGGCGATTAGTTTCAATTAGCTCAGCTTAGATTAATATACTAAGTAAAACCATAAAAAGAAAGGAGTACGTAATTTCTATAATATGTCTAATTTAGAATTAGTATAAATAATAGTATAAGTTATACCATAACTAATCTGGTGAATATGTTATTTCAAATATCTTATTTTCGGAACTAATAGAAGAATAAATTAGTTAAATAATAAATATTTGTTATTTCATTTTCATAGGAAAAATAGATAAATTCTCGAATTTCCAGTAGCATGTTCCGATAGTTTAACGAGGATCACAGGCGAATAATTTTGACTTTATCAAACTGTTTGTGCTTGTACTATAATTGCATTTATAATAATAATATATTAAACTAATATGCATGTGGGGTTGGATATACTGCATGATGTTTGGTGTATGCTTGATTGCCAAAATTATCCTATTATAAGAAACAAGTTTATTGTATGATAATTACTGTATGAAGCATGTTGATATTGTGTGTGAATTGTATGATCGCCTTAAACCTGATAAAAGCTTTTGACACCATGAAAGAAAATGATCATGCATTACACAATTTGCATAAACAACATTTGAGCAAGTGACAGCCTACTACGTGTTAATATTTCGGCCCTCTAATAAAACTTGGTTGACCTAGGCTAAAAGTTATTAGATCAATGCAAGGTTACCTTTGAGCTATCGGTGCTATAGGAACTAAATGGTAAATGAAGGACGCCGCTTATGGTATCGCTTTGAAAGGACTAACACTTAGTGGAGTTTCTAAGGCAGAAAACAGGAAATGAGAGATTTAAGATATTGTTAATTTAAAGAGATAATTAAAGTGAGTATTGTTGTATTCATGTACGCTTAGTCTCTCTTGGGTAGGTGGGCCATAGCAATGTAATCCTTCAACCTTGATGAGAGGGCATAAATCTCCATCCTACTTTGGATTCTAAATCATCCAAGTTTGTAATGTACATATGATTGATTGTTACATTGCATATTATTGGTAATTATACTTGTTTGTTATTGTTTGGTATGTGGTTTGTTCATATTATCTCACTAAGCCTGTGGTTCGCTCACCCCCCAATAGTTTTTGTGCAGGATCAACACTAGCTGGGATTGCGATAGGAATGTGTGAAGAGAGCTTCTCCAACAAACTCTATTGAAGATAGAAATATAGAATATTGTAAACTTAGAATGTAAATTAGATAATTTTTATAATAATTTGAAAATTTGTAAATCGTAAGTGTGAAACCCATTTTCAATATTTGGTAAGGGATACCGATTCTCTATGATCTTGGTACAAAGTGGACAATTGGATTCATAGTTGAAATCTAGTAATATAATATATCATTTATATGAAAGACATTGATAAATAAATAGAGTCTTGTACACTCTAACTTATAAGACGGCTCTCATATTACTGGTGTACACGTGATATGATAGTTTTAGATTAATCCTACTAGGCTACCTTTTGAGGCGTGACAGTTGTACTCTCGAAAAGACATATGGGTGCTTAAACAAATCTGGCACATAGGTGTTGATTCCTCTTGTTTTCTTTTGCGAAAATTAACATTTATGTTGACTGAATGAAATGAAGCCTACTTTGTTATGTTTAACATAATCTTAATTTCCATGCATTCCAAAACAATAACCATATGTAACTAAACAAAATGATAATCATATGGTAATATCCTTTAATAGAACTAATGGAAGTGAAAACATGAAAATGCACAAGAAATACACAATATTAAGGGGGTCAGGATTGTAAATTGAGTACTTCCCTAAAAAGCTCAAACAAATAATTTTTATGCAATAAATCAAATTAAACATTAATAGCAACAGAAAATACAACAACAAATTATAATATGAAAAATAAAAGAGATAGGGATAGAAAATTTAAGTCCAGATTTAACGTGAACTTCGGCCCACTTCCTACTCTCTACGATCCACCAATGTCTCCGATCGAGGATTTCACGATCACTTTATTGACCACCAAAAACCATGCACTCAAGTTGAGCAATATACCACTTTTACAACACTCAGGAAATAAAATATTTCCTTTCTCTTTAGATGCTCACTGATAGATAGTAGATACAAGAACAAAACACTAGAAAAGTTTTCTTTCTCTTTGTAGATATATACAAGTTAATGAATAAGAGAACAAAGAAAAATTAATGATTTGTGCATTCACAAGTAAAAGCACTTTTTCACTTCCAATTGCTTCTCTTCTTGAGTGTTGTAAGGACAGAGTATTTATAGCTTTCAAAAATTCAGATGTTCATTAGAAATAACGTCTTTAAGTCGTTAAGCATTAAATGCACTTCAACGGCTTTGTTTCCCACATCAATTTATTCATTTAAACTATCACGCCTTAAGCTTTGCTATGCCTAAAAATGTCGTGCCTTCATTTTGGCCCTCAACCAAGTTTTTGCTCGCATGGACTCCAACGAGTCTTGAACTAAAACTTGTCATACCTTAAACTCTTTGTGCCTTGATTTTGACCCTCGATCAGAGTTATGTCTATTTGAGCATGTTGAGAGTTAGACTTGAGCTTGTCGTACCCTGACCAATTAATACGTCGAGCCCTTAACTAATGACTCTACATTTTTGAACTTATCACTCTTGGATTTAGTTTGTCGCATCTTTGTAAACGAACCAGTTTGGCTCTCGACTTTGACCCTCGATTAAGGTTGTTCATCACTAATTTGTTTCTACTAAAAATCTACGCAATCTCCACAAAAACACACAACAAACACATATATATTCTAGCATATTATCCATCATATGTTTGACTAATTAAGTACATTTTTTCATAATTGAATAGTTAATTATGAAACTAATTATCTTATCAAAATCCATATTGAACATACAAGTTCAACAATCTTCTCATTTTTTATGAGGACAATCATGCATAATTAACTCTTGTTCAATTAAACATACCCCTCTCAATTAAGCATTCAGGTTTTAAGGAAATTTTTTAATTTGATTCAACGACTTGATGCTTAATTCTAGGGAAAACCAAGCTACACTTAATTCATCATGTTCTCCCTCCTTTTGGCAAAAACACACACAACATACAAATACAACAAATCTTCTACCCCTTTGAACTCATCAAAAACACATTACAAAACACTTTATGCATGTTCATTGTGCCTATAGCATTTCTCCCCCTTTGACTCATAAAAAACATGATGTGTGCGTGTTAGTTATGTATCCTCTCCCCTTTTGGACTCATCAATAAATAAATGTGCACTTAAAGCATTAAAAGCACAATTAAAAAAAAGAAAACATATTTCATGCATGTTAATTTATGCATGCAACATATGTCCCCCTTTGTACTTGTGAGAAATAAGATGACAAATTCAAACATTGCAAATAAGAAGAGGTACACAAACAACATACAAATTCAAATATTCACATAAGTCCAAAAAGAATCATGTTCAAACATTCACAACCAGATTTTAGTATTAATTTAGCTTGAGCATGCACACAAATAACATATCATAGATTTTTGCAAACACAATAGATCACAGACTATATGTGAACATCTAATAGCTTCTTTTATTCTTAGATCAAGTTCTAGATCAACTTGGCTCCATGATATTTTAGTACTCATCTTGCTTGATCATGTCCAATTCTCTAAGTAAAGTGCGAAAACGATCTTCACTCAAAGGTTTTGGAAAAATATTAGAAATTTGATTTTTTGTATCAACAAATTCCAAGCTAATATCTCTATTTAGAATATGATCTATAATAAAATGATTTCTAATTTCAATATGCTTGCTTCTTAAGTGTCAAATCAGATTTATTGTTAAATTTATAGCACTTGTGTTATCATAACAAATCAGAACATTTTCATATTTTAAATCATAATCAAGAAAAGTTTGTTTCATCCATAAAACTCGTGCATAATAGATATCGACAGCTATATACTCCACTTCGGCAATTGAAAATGCAATCGAATTTTGTTTCTTTGAGTGCCAAGATATCAAGAAGTTTCCAAGAAAGTAGCATGTGTAGCTTGTGCTTTTCTGATCAACTTTGCGCCAAACAAAGTTAGCATCCAGTATCTAACTAGATCAAAAGATATGAACTTTGGATACTATAAGGCAATTTCAATGGTGCCTATAAGATACTTGAATATGCATTTTACTGCATTCAAGTGTGATTCTTTTGGCAAAATTGAAATCGTGCACATACACACACTAAGAACATAAAATCAGGTTTAGAAGCTATTACACAAGAACCTATCATGTCTCTATAAATCTTTTTACAAACATTTTTACCATTTTCATCTTTATCAAGCTTTAAATTTGTGCTTATTGGTGTATGTCTTGTTTTGTAATTATCCATTTTAGACCTTTTCAAAAGTTCTCTTATATTTTTTGATTGATTTATGAAGGTTCCACTTTCAGATTGCTTTATTTCAAGATCTAGAAAATACATGAGTTCTCCCATCATTCTCATTTCAAACTCATTCTTCATGGATTCAACAAATTTATCTATAAGACTCATATTAGTAGCTCCAAACATAATATCATCCACATAGATTTGCATAATCAATGTCTCTGACTTGTAAATTTTTATCAACAGAGTTGATCAATTTTCCTCTAGAAAATCCATTGTTGAAAAGAAAGCTATTGAGTATTTCATACTAAGCTCTAGGAGCTTGCTTTAGACCATAAAGAGTTTTGTTTAATTTGTCAACATGATTAGGGAAATTCATTATTTTCAAAATTTAGTAGTTGCTCTACATAGACTTTTTCTTTTATAAAACCATTTAAGAAAGCATTTTTTTTATCCATTTGAAAAAAGTAAAATTTTTTAATGCAGCAAATACCAAAAACATTCTAATAACTTCTAGTCTAGCAACTAGGGCAAATGTCTCATTGAAATCTATACCTTCTTCTTGATTATATTATTTGGTAACTAGTCTAGCTTTATTTCTTGTTGTTATCTTAAATTCATCAAGCTTGTTTCTATAATCCCATTTGGACATGAATAAGGAAAAGAATCATTAAAAGCAACATGAGTGGATTCTTTTACAACTAATATTTTTGTATTAAATATTGTATATGCCTTACTAGTTAAAAAGTAACCAAGGAAAATGCCTTCATCACTTTTAGCATCGAACTTAACTAATTGTTCTTTTCCATTGTTTAAGATGTAAAATTTAGTGCCAAGAGATGAAAATAAGATATGTTAGATATTTGCTCTTTCCAAAGGTCATAGGGGATTTTCTTGAGAATTGGTCTTGTGAAAACTCTATTTGATATGTAGCAGGCAATATTTATAACTTTAGCCTAAAAATATTTTGGTAAATTGTTTTTACACAATATGGTTTTAGCCATTTCAACTAAAGTTATATTTTTCCTTTTAGCTACACCATTTTGTTATGGACTTTTAGATGTTGAAAAAGTATGCTCAATGTCATATTTATCGCAAAAATCATCCATTTTATAGTTTTCCAATTCTCCCCCATGATCATTGCAAATTGATACAATGTTAAGATCTTTTCATTTTGGACATTCTTGCAATATCTAAAAAGACATGGTGTATTTCGTCTTTTGATGCAAGAAAAAAAGTCCATGTATATCTTGTGAAATCATCAATAATAACCAAAGTATATTTTTTGTCTCCCAAACTTAAAGTTTAAGTGGGACCAAATAAGTCCATATGCAATAGTTCTAATGCCTAAAAATGGAAATAGCATCCTTGGACTTAAAAAAAAAGTCATAGTTTGCTTTTTTTGTTAATATGCTTGATAAATCTTGTCCTTTTGAAAATTTATTTTTGTAAACCTTTAACAAGATTCTTTTTAACAAGTTTTGAAATTATATTCATACTAATATTTCCCAATTTTTGGTGCCATAATCATTTTGAGAATATAGATAAGTTTCATTTGATGATTTGAAATCATCTAAATTAATTTTGTAAATATTTCTTTATCTGTACCCTTCAAAATAAGCTAGTTATTGTCAACTCTTTCAATGGAACATTTATTGTCAAGAAATATTACTCTAAAACTATTATCACATAATTGACTTACAATAAGCAGATTATGTTTTAATCTATCAATTAACAACACATTTTTAAAAATTAAATATTTGTTTATAAGAATGTTACCTTCACCAAGAATGGTTGATTTTTTATTGTCTCTAAAGTAAGATTTCTTTGATCTTTCAAGTCTAAAGATGTGAACTTGGTTGCGTCTCCAATCATGTATCTAGAATAATTGCTGTCGAAGTACCATTTGTTGTTCCTACTTGAACATCCCTACATAATGGAATATTACTTCTTTGGTACCCATTTGAGTTTGGGTCCTTTTTTGTTAGGTGTAATAAGAATCTCCCTTCTAGAAACCCAAATGGGTTTACTTTTGTGATTCAAATGCATGGTTTTTCTTATTGCATAATTATGAGTAATATAACCAAATTTCTCATAGTAGTTATATGTCCCATGGGCAGCTTTTACAAAACGAGATTTGTAGGACTTGCAGCTACTTTCTCTACTATAACTAATGCTATGTTTATTTGAATCACACTTTTGATTTCCAAGAAGTGTATTCAAATTCTTTTTACTATTTGTAAACTTGGCTATAGTTGCTTTTCATTTTTTAGTTCTTCTAGTTCCTTTAGAAATTCATTACTACTGCTGACACATTCAACATTATTATTATTTATAATTTTAATTCAAGATCTAGCAGATCATTTTCAATTGTTAATTTTTCATTGATCTTGCTTAACTCGTCATTTTTTACTTTTTAGCTTCTTACACTTATTTCTCATCTTATCATTTTTCCAATTTAAGATTATTTATTTCTTCATGCAACTTTTCATTTTTCTATTTTAATCTCCTTATACTAGGCTTGAAAATTTTTTAGCCCTTCATCTACTTCCAGCATTAAGGATTTAAGCATGTTATTTTTTTTCTGTACTTTTACTAACTTATAGTATACTGTATCATACATAGCATATAACTCATCATAAGAAGGAGAAGAGGGAAATTTACCTCATCATCTAGTGCCATGAAGCACATTCTCATCCGAGTCACTTGAGTCATCATCACTCTAAGTGGCTATGACTGTTTCTTTTGTGGGTCCCTCTGAAGCCTTCTTAAGCAATGAACAGTATTGTTGGATTTGTCCTGGTTTGTGACATTTAAAGCAAGTTATCACATCCTTCTTTTTCTATCTAGATGAGTTGTTGTGATTGTCCACTTTCCTTAACTTATTGCTGAACTTCATGAACTTCTTAAGCTTCTTAGCTAACAAGACAAGTTCCTTATTATTATTATCATCATCTCTTCTTCTCCTTCACTCGAGTCTTAACTTGTTGTTTTCAAGATAATGGCCTTCTTATTTGATTCTTCCCCTTGCTTCTTAATAATTCCATGCATTTGAGTGCTCCGAGGAGTTCTTCTTTGCTCATAGCACTCAATCGTGCTTCTTCTATGGTAGTTTTTTTGCCTCATAATCCTTGGGTAATGACCTAAGAAGTGTACAATTTATTTCTAAGTTAATAAAATTCTTCCCAAGTATACTCAGAGGATTCATGATGTTAATTAATCTATTATGCATCTCACCTATAGATTCATTTGGAAGCATTTTAAAGTTTTCGAACTGTCCATTAAAACACTTACATGTACATATTCTACTTAAATCACTTTCATTCGGTCCACAATACAAAATATTCATAGCAATTTCATTAAATCTAATATGTTTCAGTCTTCTTCAATGTAATCTCTTTCTTCTTTTCCTTCTATAGTTAAATTCCCATTTTCTATAACATTCCAAAATAATCTATTTTGAGCTTTTAGAAAAATTTTCATCTTGCACTTCCAATATGGGTAGTTATCCCCACTTAAAAGTGGTGGTCTATTTATAACTTGCCCCTCTAGATATCCTAGTGCATTTAATGCCATAATCTTTACTCTTTGTGCGATTAAGCATAGAAAAGATAGAGACAAGGCTCTGATACCAAATGAAAACATGAAATGGCACAAGAAAATACTAAAAAAAAGAAAAAGGGAGGGGGGGGGGAGGGGGGGGGGGGGGGGGGGGGGGGGGGGGGGGGGGGGGGGGGGGGGGGGGTGGGGTGGGGGAGGAGGAGGAGGATTGAGTTGAATTGATTTTTTTTCCCTAAAAAGCTCAAATAAATAATTTTTATGCAACATAGATAGGGATAGAAAATTTGATTCCAGATTTAACATGAAGTTTGGTCCACTTCTACTCTCTACTATCCATTAATTCCTCCAATTGAGGACTTCACGATCACTTTATTAATCACTAAAAACCACGCGCTCAAGTTGAGCAGTACAATGCTTTTACAACACTTGGGCAATAATATATTTTCTTTCTCTCTTTATATGTTCACTGATAGATGGCAAATAAAAGAACAGAACACTAGAAAAGTTTTCTCTCTCTTTGCAGATATTTACAAGTTAATGAATAAGAGAATAAAGAAAATTAATGATTTATTCTTTTGCAAATAAAAACACTCTTTCACTTCCACTTGCTTCTCTTTTTGAATCTCCCAAGAACAAAATATTTACAGAATTAAAAATTTCAAATGTCCGCTACAGGCAACATCTTTAAGTCATCAAGTATTAAATGTGCTTCAATAGCTCTTTTTGCCACATCGGTTTATTCATTTAAACTATCGTGCCTTAAGCCTTATCGTGCCCAAAAATGCCGCACCTTCATTTTAGCCCTCAACCAAGTCTTTCCTTAAGTAGACTCCATTAAGTCTTGAATTTAGACTTGTCACACCTTAGTCTTGTCATGCCCTAAACTCTTTACGCCTTGCTTTTGACCCTTGACCAGAGCTGTGTTTGTTAGCTTATCGAATGTTGGACTTGTGCTTGTTATACCTTAACCAATTAACATGTTGAGCCTTTGACGTGACCATCAACCAATGACTCTGCAGTTTTGAACTTGCCACGCCTGAGGTATTCTAATAATAATAATCAAGAACCACTCGATTACCATTATTAGTTTACCTTCTAAGAATGACATGATTTCCAAAAACAGGATCTTTTAGTTGCTTGGATGGAATAAACAAACATATATAAGATGTAAACTAGTAAACAACTGTTACAAACTATAATATTACAAATCATAGGCTTTATAAGTCCTTACAACTATAACTGATGATTCTAGTGCACTTTAAATGCATCACAAGTCTATTACAGTATAGATATTCTAACCCTATACTAAACTTTAAACTTCTGGCTTCTAATCTCTTACCGGGACCATGCTCCTGCTAGTAATGAGCCAGGGTCGCAAAGTGAACCTGAAAGGACTGTGGGAGTGTGAGCTATAACACAAGCTCAGTGAATAACCAGAACTTATTACATATAACATACAAGTTATTTAACAAGCATATGAAATGCATCAATCACACAAATGAACATTACAAGCTTGGATAACCCGGAATCCAAACAGGATGAAGATTTACGCCCTCCCATCGGGGTTTAAGGATCACAATCTATGGTCCACCTACCCAGGAGAGACTTAAGCTATCCAGGAAATAATAATATTTAATTTAATTATCTCTTTAAGTTTATCATGTTTCTTCATTCATTTCCTGTTTTAGCTTTAGAAACTCCACTAAGTGTTAGTTATTCCCATGTAATACCATAAGCGGCGTTCTTCGTTTACCATGTAGTTCCTATGGTATTAACAGAACAAAAGTAATCTTGCAATTAACTAATAGCTCTCTGGCCTAGATAATTCAAGCATTACCAGATCCGAGAAACTAACACGTAGTAGGCTACCACTTACTCAATGCTTTTATGCATAGTATGTAATGCATGATTATTTTTCATTATGGTACCAGTAGTTTTTAGTCAATTTGGGGTGATCAAGCAATACAGACACTCCATTAGATACTCATACATTATCAAGATACATGAAATTGTGTTATCACTTATTTTAGAGTGACATGGCAATCAATGGAATACAATACACAACTTTTCATATTTCAAACAGATCACAAATTTTCATTATCTTTTATTTAAGGTTCACTACTAGTACAAGCACAACCAATGTAATAAGACTGAGTCACTCACCTGCCCATCCTAGTTAATCGTAGTAATCTTCAGTAGGACCTCCCCAATACCCGAGTCACCTATTGAGATAAATAATATAAATATTAAAATTTCAGACTATACAATTTAGCTTCTATGAATATTGAAGTGTCCTATTGGTTGGTTGGGTCTCTGTTTTATTCTTAGCTAGTTCTTTCGAAATAGCTCTAAGTTCTAAATCCTTGTACTCACAGTTTTATTGTATTGGTTCTGGTTGGATATGTGAATCTATCAATTGGGTATTTGGAAAGTTTAATAACTTAGTTATTCATTTTTATTGTCCAAAAATATCAGTTTTCTTTTAAATTACTTAATAAATTTTTCTTATATAGAAAGATGTTCCTATACTCACAAATTTGATTATTTAAATTTCCATTATTATCTATTTATATACAAATATTCTAGTATATACTTAGTATTCACTAACTCATAATTTACATATATATATCTTTCTATGAAAACATACTCACTAATATAAGAATTTATTAACTTAATTATAACTATTTTCGAAATTATTTTTCTCTTTTCGTAAATCATAAGATCATTAATAATTATCATCAAAATAGCACCAAAATAATTATAATATCAATAATAAAATAATAATAATAATAATAAAATTTCCGAAAATAGATTAGATAGAATAATTATATTCCATCACATTAAGAATTATACTAATTGTCTTATACTTTAATTAATATTATTACTAAAGTAATTTTAGTCTTATATTATTTCAGAAATAATATTTTCGAAATTCTAAAAATTCTTTTAATAATATTAAGAATAATTATAATTAGAAACTTATTATGCGGAAATTACTTAACAAAGTAATTTATATTTCTAAAAATTCTTTTTGGATTAATAATAATAGATTAAATATTTAAACATCACATATTTAATAAGGTCAAAAAATAATTTATTTAAATTTAAATAAATAAATAAATAAATTTCGGATTTAATATTATTATAATATAATATTATTATTACTATTCCCAGAAAAATAAATGCAGAAATAATAATAAAAATTCTAAAATTACTTATATTATTATTTATTATATAATCATATTTATTTAGTTTCGTTTTTCTTTTCTTTTCTTTTCTTTTTTTTTTTAAACTGGCCGAGAGGTACACGGGTTATACACGCCCGTGTACCCAGCCCGTGCTCATCGGGAGCACTGTTCATCGTCTTCCCCGATGAAACCGCGGCCATTTCCTGCGAATCCCGACGTCAAAATGTCGGATTTGGATCCAAACAACTCCTAGGAACCTAAGAAACCTAAATATCCAAGAAAAACTACATAAAAACAACATGTTAGCCATGATTTTGAATCATCAAGCTCGGCTAGGGTTTGGGCAAATCACCTTCGTTGTGATCTCTCGATGAAATCCGAAGCTTCTAGTGGCCTTGGTTAGCTTCCTAAGATGTTTAAGAGTCAGTCTCAATCCTTAAAACTGAAAGAAAACTCGCGGAATAGAATCACTTACCTCAAGCTCGTTTTTCATGCGTTTTTCCAGGTTTTTGTTCGAATTTTCGAATTGGGTTGATGTAAGGGTTTAAAAATAGTTTTCTGGGTTGGTTCGACTCCTAATAAGATGTAGATGGATTCTGCAAAGTTTGAGAAGGTTTGGAATTCGTTTGCTTATCCATCCGAGTTCGTTTGCATATATATATATATATATATAACGAATGTAAAGTTTCGGCTGCGTTTCTTCCTTAATTTCCAAACGAATTGGTCTTGTTTGTTGTCCATTCAATCCTATGTTTGATTGTCATTAAGGCAAGAGTGAGTTGTCCACTTTTGATTGGCTTAAGTTAGATATATATTGACTTTCATGTAAATTATTGAAGAAATTCGGCTCACATCCTTCAAGAGAATCACAGCCCTCCAAAACAAGTGGAAACCGTCTCCAGCAAGTTGCAAATATATATATATTAATTATATATTAGTTAGATATTGTTTAGTTAAGTTTTCGGGTAGTTTATTACATTATTAGGGTATATTTTAGCTTATATATGTAAATATATATATACAAAGGTCTTTAATGGATCCTACAAGATGTTTAGTTTAACAAAAAGTACAAATTTAAGTTTTGATAGTACGTATCTATTTGTTTAAGAAAATTTATCCTACGCGATTTAGGTTTTACAAGCTTTTCGGGTCAATTTCCGTTTCAGGCTCCAAGAGCTTTAGAAAACCCTAATTCGAATATTAGTATGATTCAATTCTGTATTGAAGGTCTAGATCTCAAGTTATACATCAGTTTATGTTTTTATTGGGTATTTATAATCTTAACAGTTCATCTTAAGATCACGATTTTCTAACTAAAACCCTATTGAGTCATTTACGTAATATTACTACTAATACATAGGCTATATTAGTTATATGTATAATTGGATACTCACTATGAAATCTTATCAATGTAGTTTATTACTGACTAGAACTCTCAAATTTTAGGGTTCCAATGCAAATATAGGTTCATTACTATACCTTGTTTTAATTCCCGGTCTCTATTGAATACTTTTGTAATCACTTAATATCCATATTTAGGTTTTCCTATATAACCTGTCTATTTGACAAGGATTCGGGTTTAGGATTTGAAGTTTCCTTTGATCACAACCTGAATTATTAACTCAGAATACGAAATCTTGTTTTTGGAATCAATTGGGGTTAAAGAAGTCTTTTATAAAGTTTATGAGTCCCAAACCGATCAAATTTAAAGTATCTATCTAAACTAGAGTTTCTAATTAACTCCTAGGGTTACTAGTCAACTCATAATTTCTAATCTAGGGTCGTATCGTGTGGTGGAAGTTTTCGGGGTTTACAGAACTTGTCGAGTTTTGGACTTGAGTTTATTACACCTTAGTGAATGAATTAGTTTAGCTCTTGACTTTGACTCTCATCCAAAGTTGTCATCACTCATTTGTTCCTGCTAAAAATATGCACAATCTCTACAAAAACACATAACATACACATATATATTCTAGCATATTATCCATCATATGTTTGACTAATTAAGTGAAATTTTCCATAATTGACTAGTTAATTATGCAACTAATTGTCTAATTAAAATCCACATTGAATATACAAGTCTAACAAGAAGAGGCAGGAGGATTAACCACCCTGCTAGGTATTGTGATGAGCCTGAAGTTGAAGTCTATTCTAGGGTTGAAAGCAACACTACAAGAATTTTTATGTATGGCCACGTTTGCATATTTTGCAAACGTTATCCTTTCATTATCATTTAGTCACGTTAATTAAACGTTAGTTTAAATATGAAATTGGTGACATTTGTAAACAATTTTAGATTTTGTAGGCCTATGATTTGATCTGTAACTCTTTTTTTATTTGTAAACGTAACCAATCACATTTGTAAAAAAAATATAAATAAAAAAATTAAATGAACATACCAGCCTCTTATTTTTATTTTTTTGCCTTTTGTTTTCATCTTAATATTTAAGTGAAATGACCAAGACAACTTTATTGTGGATTTTTTTTTTTCATTTTTAAATTTTTTTTTTCGTTTATCTTGCATAGCCCTCTTTTTCTTATTGTTAAAAAAACCAATGAACATAACATTAACTCCCACCATAATTTTTACTCAGAGCATGTCAAATCAACGTCAAATACAATGACTATTAATTTTTGGTAAATTACTCATTGAATCTACATTTTTTGTTAATTATATCAATTAATGATAGTAATTTTTGTTTGTGTTATGTACATTATATATATATATATATATATATATGATAGTAAATCATGAGGTTTAAAGTTGATCCTCTGTCTTCCTGAAGGTGCACGAAGTCCCTTTCAGGTGAGAGTCACGAGTGCTGAAGAGGTTTTTTTTTTTTTTTTCGGTCTTTCAGAGACAAAGGGTTAGGGTTAAATATCGTTAAGCATCAGCAAATTGTTTTCATTGTGTTCATTATTTATATCCTTAAGCTTTATAGCTGCGTAATTTATTTCCTAAAATGCTCTATCTGTGCAATCAAAATCTTCTCAAAGCAATGGTGGTCTCTCGGCATTCTTTCCTTGTGAGTTAAATATCGTGGTATGTTACTCTTTCTTGCTTTTTCATCATGTTTGTGTGTGGCATAATCTTGTTTGTGGAAAGAAAACCATGACTTCATGTCAGTATTTGCTTTGATGTTTTGGCTCATAATGATTTCAGTTTTGGTTTTGGTTCTAAATTTTGTTTTTGTTTCGGTAAAATGTTTATGTGGCATGGTTCCAACAAGTTCTATTTTTTGTATTGTTTTGGTAAAATGTTTTTCGTATTAGTTTTATGTTTAAGGATTAGTAGATTCTTGATATGGATCAAGATTTAAACTTAGTTGTGTTAATCGTTACCTATGGGGATTTACATAATTATATTTGAAGATCGAGATTTTTTTAGTGTATATTTGGAATTTTATCTCTCTTGCAGAAACCTACATGGTTTTTTTCTCGTATCAGGGGATGTATTGATCCGAAATACTTAATCATGGGGCTTGTATGAAGGGGAAAGTGGTCGGAATTTAATTTTACAATTTATTGGAATAAAATGATTTTATACCATCCTTTATATTATACCACTTGACATAGTTTACATTTTCCATTTAAGATGCCAACATTGATCTTCTCTAGAAAATTAGGAAAGATATGTTAAAATATATTTGTTCATTATGGCTTCTAGTTTTACATTTTGGAACGACTTTTTTTTTTTTTAAGAATAGTTCAGTACCTTTTCATTCTATATGTATTATGCCTAGTTTGCCCTTAGATGCTTAAATAATTTTCTTTAATGCCAGGACAAACTAGCTATTGAAATTCTTAAATTTAATTAAGGCTTCATTTCTATTGATGCTATTTATGTTAAACCAACCTACTTGTGCTTTTTAAGCTTGAAAGCTTTGTTGTTAACTTTGCCAAAACTATTGAAAAATGTGTATAAGTACAAATTTATCCCCACTTTTAACACACATTTATGCATATAATAGCACATATATTGTGAAATTCCATTATAAAATGGTCAATTGCATGATTTTGGGTCATTTATGCATGAATTGCTAAAAGGGATCAAATTTCAGATTAAATGACTTAATTGGAACAATAGTCCCTTTTCATGATTGTAGAATTAGTCATTCAACCACTTGTATAAAAGAAGTTCTTAAAGATAAGTTTTGGCATTTCACAAGTAAGGAATATAGGTTGCAGTTTATTCATTCATTCTCATTTAGTGCAGGTTTATATATTCGATGATAAATTTTATGCCCTTTTTGTGGAGGATGTCACTTGCAAATTTTGGCATGTATAATCTAAGTCTCTTCCATTCCCATTTCTAGTAGCTGAGTCTCTTCCATTTCCAGGTTAGATTTTGTCAAGTTTTTGCACTAAATTGAAATTGCAGCAACCATTAAACCAAGAGTTATAGCAAACCTTGAGCTACCATAGCAAATTTCCTTTTCTTTTTTTTTTTTGTCTAATATAAACTAACTTTGTAGTTGAGATAAGGAACAAATTCTAGTGTAAAATCAAACACTTACCATGACTAACATGATTTTGGTTGCTTAATTAAGCTGCCTTTCTTTGATTAGTTACCATGGATAGAAGAAAACATTTCCAATCATCTTTTATGTAGCTGTCACCGTAGATTAAGTGTGGACTTTTTTTATATTCTTCAATTGCCAGTTGATGTTCTTTGTCCAGTTAAATTATATTTTCATGTTAGTTACATGAAAGCCTTTATTTAGTCACAAAAGCTATTTGGTTTTGACATTTGAACACAATCTGATGTGCCAAATCTTGAACAACAGATTTTGACTTGTTACTTTAGTGACTAAAGGATGCCAAGTCAAATGAACGCTATTGTCATAGCTAAGTGTTTTAATTCAAATCAACCATATGTGCCAAACTCCTTAGCACGTTAAAGTTGAATGGCTAGCACCCTTACATAACCAAGTTAAGCATGCATAAAATTGTAGAACAAGTTGTAATGAACGAAAGTCCAATCAAGAGTCCAGCAAGTTGATAAATATATCTCATATCTATCTTATAATGATATACTAAATATTGAATATATAAATTTGATTGTACTAGGAAATATCATCTTGGTTAGATGAAGAAGATACATATACATACGTAGATATATATTTGTCTTCTTTATCTTTATTGATATATTTTTAATAGTAATAGAATATGATAAGCAAGTGCTGGAGGTGTGTTAATTTTCTTTTAGTTGTTTGCAAATAAGCCAAAACAGATGAAGAAGTGTAATTGCAAAATTTGCATGGAAAGTGTTCCCTTAAAATAGGTTTTTAAGACTGCAACTTGTAGAGCATGATTTCTGACAAAATTGGACTGATACATATTTAATATGTATAACTTAGGAATCTGATAGCTGAAATAGTAGCAATTTGTTAATTCTGTTGTTTATAAATCTCTTATGATGCCAAACTTGCTAATTATTTCATTTGTTTGTAAACCTATGATGATGTATGGATATAGATATGTTGGTATTGACATATTATATATATAATATATATATATAATATGATGGTAGTGATTAAATTTGAATGAACAGATCACTCAATTTGCTCTCCCCCTTCACTCAATATAATATTCAAGAATGCAGTTGGAGTTGCAGGTATTTCTCCTTCTCCCTTCTTTATGATCTTAGACACCATGTGGTCCTTTTTTTCCTTTTGTGGAAGAAAAATTCATAAAGACCTTTTTTGTTTCCTTTTTTCCCCCTCTGATGTTTATCATGTTCATGGTTGGGTTAGAGAAAAAAAATCTTCTTTTTTTCATTTTATGTTTTCTTACAAAAATTAAATTTTTCTAATTTTGGGTGTTCTCATGGAGAGACAATAAAGACCTCCTTACCCTTGAGTCGAAGAATCATGCTTAAGAGGGAGCACCCATATGGACTTTTTGGCCTTAAATAGCATAAATCATGTGAATTTGGTGGATAAGATTTTTTTTTGTCCTCCATCCCTGTTTAGGTCTTTTTCAATGGCACAAATGAAGCTTGAACTTGAATATTAAAGCTCAAGATGGCCAGTAGCAAAAAGTAACATGAATACAGATGGATTAAAACTATCATGCTTTGAATCCATTCTCTTATCAAGACTTATATCCAATTTAAACTATCATGCTTTGAATCCATTCTCTTGTGTTGATTTGAACAATTTTTATTTTCAATATGCTTCTTGATGGTCAAATTATAGATGTTATTTTATTAATTTATTACTTGCAAAAGTTGGCAAATCAGGGTTTATGTTGATGGAAAATAACATTGTTTTGCTTTGCAGATGGTTTTATGATGAATTGAAAAGCCATTTTCAGGATATCTCACCAACACATAAAGTGCTTATGGTTACATATCTTTTTTCACTTTTAATCATAAAAACACTAAAGAAGGTAACCTTTAAGGTAGTCCCTTTGAAAGCATATTGGGAAAAAATAAATATATATATTATTATATCTCGCTTGCTATGATGATCAAAACAGAACCTATGAGATTAGCTCAACCCCTTCAAAGTCTAACCTTAGACCCCTGTTTTCCTTTAACTTTTTTGATAATCATCTAAGGTTAAGTTATCATGTCATCGAACCCAAGAATAGAGCAACACGGCACTACTTTCTAAATGATTTACAAAGACTAATACCATAAACCCATGAGTGAATGCAATATACAGTGGTCTATACATTTTTATAATCATGTAAGCTATGGAAGAAGTAGGACTAGATCCACTATGAAAATACTCGTTATTGATTGAGCGAGCTGCATGTATTTTATTGTACAAAATTGCAACCAAAGCCAACTAATCAAAGTTACTTCAAAAATATTTTGTTTTGGCTTTCTGTTTGTTTTATCATTTATGGGTCATTTTAATATCGTTTTTCTATTGTTCTTAAATTGATGTTTGTGAAGTAACTGATACATGATGTGATAAGAAAATAATTCAGACCACACTATCTTAACTTGTAAATAAGGATAAACTGAAGAATTTGAGTCATATCAATTTAGCTATGGAATGCTACGAACATTTTTAAAATCCAATAGAACATGACTCTTTTAGGTTAGTTCTAGTTTCTTACTTATTATTTACTATTTTTGCTTACTTTTTCTTGTTTTTTTTTTCTTTTAGGGTGTGTGTGTGCATGCATGTGTTTATGGGAGAAGGAGGACAGGGAGGGGGAAGGTTTGCTTTGTGAAATCATGTAATTTTTTATAAGAGTAGGTAAGTAGTTCTCTTGAAACTGATCAAAACTATATTAAAGAACTTCTTGTTCATCACTAATCAACTACTGGACCATCTGTGGTATAATCAAGCCCATTGAGGTGATTCATGAAACCAATTTCAATTTGAGATATAGCAGCTTTTAGGGAATATACCAATTACTTCAAAATATGTCCAACCTTCCCCTAATGAGAGAAGGACCAACATTTATAAAAACAACACGGACTTCCATCCCAAATCCTCTTTTAGCTGGGGTACAGAAAATCACTACCCATCTAGTGCAAACAGCTACTAGAATTTCTCCATATGTCAATTATAGCCTAGGGAAGAGTAGCCGCAAAACGCAAGAACTCGTATTGCTAAGTATTTTGTTACCTTGAACTCCATATGATAACAGAGGTGGACGGCTTTCACCTACTAAATTAATTTATCCCTTTCTATGCCCTATTTATCTAATCACAACCCATTGGCACCAAAACCATTAAAACCCTTCTCATAGTGATGAAATCAATTAACTATTTTCTTATGTGCATGGCAGAACTGATGACGCCCTTGTCCCAGGATGTAGCGAACACAATGCTCTTACCATTTTGCATTACATACTCTGACTTATCATCATGAATTTGGGTTTATGAAGGAGAATTTATGTAAATCAATATATTCATAAGGAAACCCATGCCATGAAAGCCATCTAATTTCTGAGAAAATGTGTGGCTTCCTTGGGGAGAAATTTGATGGAGTTTCCCATGATGACCAATCATAATGACCAAGATAAGGATTGTGTTCCAGCCAAAAAAGTCTAGTATTAGACAAATTCTTCTTCTTTAAAATACAAACATGATTCCTTATTAACCTTAACACTAGTGCCCATAATGTCTTTTATTGCCTAAAAGTAAAAGTAGCATTTATGTAAGTTGACTTATGATAACATCTCAAGCATATGAAATTACAATTTGATCTTACATTACTAGTGAAAAAAAACTACAACATGTTAATAGTACAAGATTTTTTTTAAAGAGATTTATAAAACTTATAACGAGTTTAATTTGATTCATGTTATATAGGATTTATATTATATAATATAATCACTATGACTAGGAAATTAATTTAATTTGCAAAGACAAATATTATGTAGTTAATGATTATATCTTGTATGTTGATACTTAACGTTTTTACAAAATTCTTAAAGTAGGCATCATAATTTAATCTAACTTTACTATCCAAATATATCTTAAGTTACATTTAGGTTATCACTCATATACCTTAATTTGGCTACAACAAACCCATTCAGTCCTAAATTCATTGTAGGACAGATATGGTCTACATTATTTGTCTTAACATACACATAAGTAGAAAGTAATGCCATTAAAGCCATCTAAGTTCTATGAGGATGTAGGCTTTTAGGGAGGATGCTGGACGAGCTTGCGTTTGATGGATGATTTTGAGTAATTAGGGAAAGACTTATCTTCTGCTAGAAATAATTAGAATCTCTCCTTGCGGTGTTTGAGGATGGATTTGGACCTAGTCCTTCAAAGGACGCGTTATATATATATATTATTGTACCTTATTGTCATTTCTATCTTAGGACAATAGATACGATACTTTTTAGAATTATTCTTAAAGATGAAATAGGAAGACCATATGGGCCTAGTTTCCTTTGCATGCTGGGACGACTATCATGTCATTGCACTAGTACAATTCAAAGATAAGAACATAAAAAGATCGTAAGTCAAAATAAACATCTCCCATCATTTTCATAAAATTTTTAGTGAAACAGGATTTACCTCAAGCAACTTCATCAGGAAATTTGCGTTGATGGATTGGAATATGTTAATTTCATTAAATAGTTTTCCCTTTAAATTTTTTAGCATGATTTTTCCCTTTGATTGAGTAGTGTGATTGTTTTGAATTGGCAGTAGCTTAGGCAATTTATGTTGACAGATGATGTTCGCATTTTTATTTCGTATTTCATCCATAACAATGTTAAAAATATGTAAATTTGATTACAAATCATAATTAACTAAGTTATAATAAAACCAAATTTATTCCTATCACAATTGTGTATCATGTTGTCCCAATTAGGATTGCAAATATTAGACAGCACACGTATGATGTGCCAGGGTAAGAGAGTGTTGCACTTAACACTTCAACATTCAAATTTCTTTCTAAAAATTGATCTAGTAACAATTGCATTGCACAAGTAAATTTCAATCATCATTCCATTTCCATTTCTTTCTTCAGGTAAACAACATCAATCTCCATCCTCCCTTGTTTTCTTTTGTTGAGGGGAGATGAGTGAAAAAGCTTTGAAAATAAAGGTCATGGAGTCTCATGGATTAGTAGTGCGAGTACCTCTCTAGAGTCCAAAAAAAAAAACCTTATAACTAAACCAACCAAGAAAACCTGACCAATGTTGACATATACAAAACCAGCTGCCCTTCGAGAAGCACAGAACAAAGCTGTAGCTTCCATTGCAATTTTTATCATAACAATGTTTATTTTAGCTTACTTCTTGTAAGTAAGATGGTTTCTTGATGACAAAGTTCTTTACCTTTTATTTTTTATATTATTATAATTATTATTGTTATTATTATTAAATTTTTTTTTGCTGTTGGGAGTGGGTTTGGTTTTCAAATTTTGAGCATGCAGTTACCTTAGTTGTTCTTGTTATAATATGCTGAAATGCCTTTTTTCAACAGAATAAAGAGGATTTTGGGGAATTATTTGAGAAGGTAGCTTTGGAGAAGGTTGCATTTCATTTTCAAGTAAGCAAATATTAGTTTAGCTCTAAATGTATTAGTGTATGTATCTTTATTTTGCCTTCAAGTTGTGCTCATGTTTTTAAGAAGAAGTGATATGAATGATGGATTGCTTTAACTAGCTTGTCATTAAAAAAGAGTTTATCTATTTTATGTACTGCTAAAACAATAAAATAGAATTAGAATATCATTTTCAAGATTAGTAGACCATATTTCAAAAGGATATGATTGCCAGGCTAAAGATTATGTGTATTGTTCTAGTCCAAATAATTTATTCTGTTTATAGGATTAGAAAACACTTAGCAAATCTTAAGGGATTTCCATCATATTCAATGCCTGCACCTCTTATGATCAAACATATACCAAGGAAAAAAAATCTCATGATCAATTTGGTGAGACCATCCACAGCAAAGCCTTTTTAGAGCATTTCTTAAGGCTACCTATGTTGAACAGGTTATATTCAACTGGAAGGGTAGAAGTTAGGACACAACACAACAAATAGGTTTCTTTCCTTTTTATTTACCAACTTGAAGAAAGGTTGTGTTTTGTAGGACAAATAATTTTTTTTTTTTTTAATGATAAGATTGGTCTTGACTCATTCATTCTATTGGTTGTCAAAGGAATGCTTCAACTCAAATACTGGTCTGCTTTGCCAATGCCAATAGGTATACAACATTAAATATTTGTTTAATTTAGAAATATTAGCCATCATAGGGTATATACACATAGAAATTATGACATAGTTACTGGTTGCATCCCTTCACTTATTTATTTTGGAAAATGATACAGTCAAATAGCAATGAATGAGAAAGGTTTCCAAATATGCCAGTATGACAATTGTTCCTTTTAATTTTATCAATTACATGTGAATTGGTTAAGCATCTACGAATGTTAGTAAAATTTTAATCATATAAATAATTTTATAAATATATATATATATATATACTATCATTATTTATTTAAGGATTAGATACCTATTATATTATTAAACCAAATCTTTGTATTTGACTCCATTGTTTATACCATAGTTCTAATAATTTTCTTTTAGAACTCCCATCCCTCCACACATTTTTTATAAGCATGTCCACGTTAGCGAACAAGCCGTTCCAAGTTAATATAAAAGGGAAAATTTTCCTTATATATGGTTTCTTCCCCCTCCTTTTCTCTTCAAACTCTAGCTCCACTTTTTTAAGGAATCGTGTAAAATCTACCAGCAATAATGAATATTTTCAGTTACTCTGAGTTCATAATAACATTTATGCACTCCAACTATTAAATGCATTTTATCTCCATTCAATTTTTAAAAAATTGTAAGAATGAAATTGACTTTCACATTTTCTAAGATTTTTGCTCTTACCATTTAATATTGGCAATTTTATGTGTGTCTATTTTTCTTTTCTTTTTCCCCCTTAAAGTATCTTTTCAATATTTGATGTTACTCTTTTTATTTTTAGAAACAAAAAGTAATTAAATGATTTTGATATTGCTATACAAAATTTTATTATTTTTAAGTTTTATTTTCTATAGAATTTTTGGAAATGGAAATGAAATTTGAGAATTAATCTAATTACTAATTGGCCTTATTTTGAGAGGATTTCGACGTGTATATATAAGTGAATATATTTTTCCTCTTAAGTGCAATGTAATATGAATAATTAAATATTTAAAGTTCATTGGGATTACTAATAAATTCTATTTTCCAAATTACGTTTTTAATTTATAGACAACTACTGTATCACTTGCACTTATTTTGGAAATAAAATGTGTTGATTAAGAATGTCAAGGAATCCCATTTGTTCATGGCATGAATTATTTTTAATATTGGCATAAAATTGACAATATGACTCCATGATGAGTATGCCAATTCGATTATGAAAGGGTAGGTGTACATAATCAAGTATTTTAATGTATGAAGTATAGCTTGACATTAAATCAATGTTTATAATAGTATGAGATGCTAATTTGATAACTAAATGAAGAAATAATCAATAGTTAACTTATAGGAGATGCCAATATAAAATAGATGAATTATAAACAAATATAATAAATTTGACTAAATTATAAAGAGAAAGGAAAGAATAAGTTTGACATCAAATCAATGTTTATAATAGTATGAGATGTTAATTTGACAAATGAATGAAGAAATAATCAGTACTTAACTTATAGCCGATGCTAATATAAGATAGATGAATTATAAACAATATAATAAGTTTGACTAAATTACAAAAAAAAAAAAAAGGAAAGAAAGAGATATCATCATTTATGCAACTATAAATTTCAACTATAATTGATAATAACAAGCATATTGCAATAAACTAATATCATTAAACAATGAGTATAAAGGATTATTAGAATAAAAATAAACTAAGAATTAAAAAAATTATAGTTTGCTATGTGATTAAAAAATTCTCGTACTTTGAATAGTGTAAAGGAATGTTTACTAAGATTCCTAAAAGGTTTTCTAAGATTGAGGGTAGAGGAAATAACATTAAGACCAATGTAGTGAACATGCTGTAGTAATGGCGATCAACATGATAATGTGATATGATATGTGTTGACTAATTTTGTGATTATGTCATATGAGATGTATTAACTAGTTCAATTAGATCTTACACTTTTATTTTCTTCCATTTATGTCAGAAAAAATGGACAAGAGTTGGATGAATTATGACATTGAAAGTGAAGAGTACGAAAGAGGTGTCGATTTTTTTGTTGCATACTTACGCTTGAAGTATGGTGTGCTCAAGTTTAAGTTGTCCATGTAGGAAATGCTTAAATGACATTTCACAGAAAGTGGATGTAATTAGAGCACACTTGCTTGTAGATGGGATAGATGTAAACTACCAGTGCTGGATATATCATGGTGAAGAGCTAACTATTGAGTTGCCTACTAGACATCGAGGTAGAATTCGTCACAGAGAATGTGACATGAGACCCACTATGGAGGAGAACAATGGGACAGGTCGTAATGATACTAGTGGGCTCCATGAGATGCTTGAAGACTTAGGGGCATTTGTTGACAATCAAGATGAAAGGTCAACCCCTGATGATGGCTTCGATATTCCAGTTGACTATTTAGATGGGTTAAGAGCTGACTCACACCAAGAGCTTTATCCAGGGTATAAGATTTCTAAATTCTCATTTATAGTGAAGCTCCTTCACTTAAAGTATACAATAAGTGGAGCAACAAGTCTTTCGACATGTTGCTACAACTTTTGTGTGATGTCATACTTAATGGAGAGTGTTTTCCTAAGTCTTACTATTACACAAACAAATACTTGAGGGGGTTGGGTATGGGTTGCCATAATATTCATGCATGTAAATATGATTGTTGTCTATTTTGGGGTGATAACATGAATCTTACACATTGTCTCACTTGTGGTACATCCAGATATAAAGTGTATACTGGTTCTAAAAAACCTATTCCTTATAAGGTTTTGCGATACTTTCCTGTGAAACCAAGGTTACAACGCCTTTTCATGAACCCTAGAAATGCTCAAAAAATGTGTTGGCATAAAGAAGAACACAAGAGACAAGAAAACCTTATGGGTCATCCAGCAAATGGGTTTCATGGGTAAAGTTTGATAATGAATATCCGGAATTTGCAAAGGATTGTCGTAATGTGAGATTGGGATTGCTAGTGATGGATTCAATCCTTTTGGTACTATGAGCCAATCATATAGCATGTGGCCTGTGTTGCTTCTCACATATAATTTACCTCCTTAGATGTGCATGAAGAGAGAATATATGATGATGACACTATTAATCCCAGGCCTAATGCACCTGGGAAAGAGATCGACATCTATATGCAACCTTTAATTGATGAGTTGAAGGATCTTTGGAATAATGGGTTGTGGACTTATGATGCATACTCAAAGTCTTCATTCAAGATGCATGCCACATTATTGTAGACCATTAATGACTTTCCAGCATATGGGAATTTGTCTAGATGGAGCACAAAGGGATACAGTGCTTTCCATGTATGTGAAGATCAAACACCATCGATAAGGCTTCATAACAAGATTGGGTATTGGGCATAGAATGTGGTTGCCAATGGATCATAGGTGGAGACGTAGCTACAAGTTTGATGGAATGCATGATACTCGTGAGGCTCCTGATCTATATTTTGGTGAAGATATTCTCCACCAGTTATGATCAGTAGTAGACATAGGAATGGGAAAGCATCTAGGGAAAGCTAGGAGAGTCCACAATGTTAGCGCATTCAATTGGACTAAAAAGTCGATATTCTTCCAGTTGCCATATTGGTCAAAGTTAATACTTAGACATAATTTGGATGTGATGCATATTGAGAAGAACATCTGTGAGAATGTTGTTAACACAGTGCTTAGGACTGAGGGAAAAACAAAAGATACTTATAAAGATAGACTTGATCCAGAGGAACTTGGTATACGAAAGGAGCTACATTTAGTAAAACGGACTATGGCAAATTCTTGATGCCATGTGCCAGCTATACATTAACTATGAGTGAGAGAAGATTTTTTGTCAATTCCTAAGGAATGTTAGATTACTTTATGGTTATGCGTCACGCATAGGTAGGTGTGTGGACAACTTAAACTCAAAGCTTTCAGGTATGAAGAGTCATGATTGCCATCTTTTACTTCAAAGGCTCTTACCTGTGGGCATTCGTGGCTTATTGCTAAGGGAGGTCAACCTCACCATAGCTGAGCTTGGGAACTTTTACGAAAGGTTGTGTCGACGCATTTTGAATGTTGATGATATACGAAAGATGCAGAGTGATATTGTCACTATTTTGTGCAAGTTGCAGTTTATCTTTCCCCCTGCATTCTTTGATGTAATGGTACATCTAGCTATCCACTTACCTCAAGAGCATTAATGGCTGGACCTGTTGCATATCGTTGGATGTATCCTATTGAAAGGTATAATGTACACTCAAAATTTACCACTTTTTAAGTTTTTATCCATGTTTTTCTCATGTACTATTAACATTATTTGTAGGTACTTAGGCTCCTTAAAACAATTCGTTAGAAATAGAGCTTCTCCAAAAGGCTCCATTGTAGAAGCTGATGTTGTTCATGAGTGCTTGACCTAGTGTTCACTTCACTTAGAAGGCATTGAGACAACATTTAACCATCCAAATAGGAATTTTGATTCCTTAGAGGATAGTGTTAGATGTCTTCACGAATAAAGTTGGTTTAATTTCTCCACCCACATATGTGGTATTGTCAAGCGAGGAGGTTGATATTACAAAATGGGACATTATCAACAATTGCCAAGAGATCCAACCATACCTAGAGTAAGTTGAAAGTTACAAAAATTATATGTAACCTAATGGTATAATGACATATAAAATTACAAAGAAAAGACAAACATGTGTTGTAGTGAGCATAAAGATGTTTTACGTGCACAATATGGGGATAACATAGATGGGCATCACAAACAAGACTTTGGTGAATGGTTTATGAATAAGGTAAATATAAGAAAGAACTTTGTATAGAATGACATTTTTTTTTTTTTTAATTGAAGGGTTTTTAACTAGCTTGCATTGACATGGTATTTTGTTTAATATTTTTGCAGATGAGTGTATTGCATGATAGTCGTGACCCGATCATTAGTGCATTATATGCATTATCAATAGGATGATTCATGTTTCAAAAGGTACAACAAATATATAATGTGTGCGTTTTCACACATCAGAGTTTGATAGCAGACGAAACTCAAAATAGTGGAGTGCTGGTAGAAGGAGACCAAGGAGATGAGAAAGTAGAATTTTATGGGTATTAACAGATATATATGAGTTTAGTTATGTTAGAAATAAATGCGTATTCCTTTTTAAATGTAAGTGGTGGGACACTAATGAGAGGCATCGCAATGTCCGGGTAGATGACGGCTTTAAATCTATTAAGGTTACTCGTACATGGTATGAAAATGATCCATATGTGTTGGCATCACAAGCTAAGCAAATATTTTACCTAGATGACATGAAATTTGGACCTAATTGGCGAGTGGTGCAACAATTCGAGCATCACCACATCTATAACATTGACTCACTTGTAGGTGATGCAAATTTGTTCACAGATGTTGAAGCTTTATTGGTGATGAGAGCTTAGAGGAACAATTAACAACAAATGGGGATAGAGGAAATGAGCATAATCCAGTAGTTGATTGTGATATCGAAGTTTCACTAAGAACTGACGTATGTGGTGAGACCATTGATGGAGAGGCTATAGAAACAATGGTTGAAGCATCTCCATGTGAAGAGCATGATGGTAGTATTTAATGTAATGAAGATGACGATATAGATGAGGATGAAGAGTATGGGTTGGATGATGCACTCATGCACTATGATATCAGTGATGACAATAGTATGATTGTCTAATTTTTATTCATTTTATCCTTTTTTTATTTAACTATAATGTTAGTGATATTTTTTTTATTGTCCATGCATGATGATTGAAAGGTAGAATCTTTTTTATTCTTTCAATTTATATGCACTTTATTTAAATCTATTTATGCATGTTGACATGTAATTATTGAACCTTTTTCCTATCCAATTGTAGGATTATAATGGCTAGGGGACGGAGGAGTCTATAGAGGTAGGGAGGAAGGGCTAATCGGGCTAATCCTTCTCATCGAACAAGTAAAGTTTCCATAAAAATTTTTTTTTTGTTAGAGCATTGTAAATATATAGTTGCTATGGAAAATAATGAAATCACATTTTGCTGGTTCATCTTGTAGCAAATGAACAAGGACAAAATCCTATCATCAACAACCCTAGTAGATGCATCCTTACAAGGCAGCCATTCATCTAGTTCTCCCCCTCACTTAGGTAACTTTAATGTAAAATATTAATTTCCGATTAATTTATTAGTATAGTAGGTGGGTTTATATTCACCTTCGCTACTCTTTGATTTTTTTTTTTCAGTTGTTCTACCACATTAGCTTATTCTTTATCAATTAAAGTGATTGTGCTATTTTAATTTTGTATCTTTAGCATTGTATGCCTTGCATGAAACTAGTAAAATTAATTGTCATTTTAAAGTTGTAAGTGTTCTAGTGAAACATGTTTTTGGTTGGTACTACAACAAATGGACAAGGACGGAATCATGTCATCAATAACCAAGTAGATGCATCCTTAAATGGAAACCCTTCATCTAATCTGTTTACTTAGCTCAGGTAATTTTTATGTAAGTTTTAATTTCTAGTTAATTGAAAGGTGTAATAGTTAGGTCTTTGGTTTGAGTTTGATGACCTGCTAGCTTCATGAGAGTCTCATATATATGTAGGAACTGAGAGCCCGATTCCCACAACACGTAAGAGAAGTGCATACCAAGCAAAAGCACTTGAAAAGGAAAACAATAAACAAAGGGCAAGATGGTTATTGAGTTTACCTATTATGGTGGACGCCCACTAACAGCAAACTAATCATCAAAGTTAGCCTCTGAAATGGGGAAGGCTTGTAAAGACTTACTCCCTCTTTGTATCGATGACTGGAGAAAATTCCCCAATGCAAAAAACAATGGGCTTGGAGAGAGTAAAGGTATATTTGAAGTGAAATTGCATTTTTTTCTCTTGTTTTGTTTCAAATTATTCAAGATGGTTTCTATTTTTGTTTTTTATGGCCAAGTAAGCTTCAGTCAATAGATATGATAAATAAAAAAGATCAATTCCATAATAAAGGAAAATTTAGAATTATAGTGCTAGTGCCACTTTTTTACTCCAAAAACAACAAAAGCCACTCTGTTCTCACTCCACATAATACTTTGATAGGTTTTTTAATCTCTCCCAAAGATTATAGAGATCTCTACAAAAAAATTACAATTCCTTATTCCTCTCTTTACGATTTATTTGCTGGTAGCATTCAAGTCTATAAAATGAATGTTATATGATCTGAAGAGCAATAGAATTTAGACACAAGATAATAGCATGTAACATAGTGTGCATGTGATAACTCTATTAAGGACACTAACACTATCGAAGTAAAGCAAATATTCAAGACACAATGCAGAAGGGCATATAGTTGATTGAATGCACATTATAAAATCATGACTTAACTCTAATAAGTGTGGTCTCAACTTGATTCATGACTAATGACCTCTCCTAATTGCTGCTTGTACTCTAGCTATACCATTCCTCTTTGTTTGCAACCAAGTGTGCACCATTCGTTTTAATTTGTATGTACACCTTAACAATACCCATCATCTGTTTTAAGATGATGCAATTAAAGTGCATACATTCATCTTAAGGTTCTAGATTTTCCCTTATTCCCATTTTGATCCAATTATTTCTCATATGGCAATATCTGTGGTGGTATTGTGTTTCAAGAACATGATATTGAATAAATTGAGATACTGTATTAGAATTTATGGTTCTTAATGTTTTTCCATAACTGATTTGCCTTTGTGACAAACAAATTCTAATTTAAATCCATCGTGTCAATTTTTTGACATGCTCTTTTCTAATAAGGTTGCATAGGTTAAATTATTTTTAATATAAGCTGGATTATATCCTTAGGGTGAAAAATGGAATGTCTGACTTCTACCAATTGCGAGTTCGCTTAATAGTAGATGATCAAATGGTATGTAACTATGTTGAGTTGATATTTGAAAGCCACTCCAAACATATGTTCAAGATGAGAAAATGAAGGACTTACCCCAAAAAGAAATGGAAAAGCCCATGAGAGAAGTGTGAGGTCTTTCTTCCCACAAGTTGAAGTTATAATTTGAGTAGTTGATCCCTTTAATTTCTGACATTGTTCCTTTGTAAAAGCTTCTAGAAGAGACTATTATACTTGTTTTCTTAAATTTGTAGAGCTATTCTACTCTTGTTGCTATTCTTGCTACTTTTTTAGTTTATGGATTTGATCTTTTTAATGTAAAAAAAAAAAAAAACCATTCTCCTCATCTACAGTGATATGTTTAATGTAGAATCAGTTGAATATTGATGACATCACAAAAAACTCTGAAAAGTTCCGAGCTACTGATAAATGGATGGGCAATCTCCATAGAAACCATCGATGTAAAACTAAAAATAAGTGGAACAAGGTTGGTGATGTTGCTAGACCTAAAGGTTCAAGTGATGATGATTGGAAAAAGGTTACTGAGAAATGGACTAGGGAGATTGAACAAGAGCGATCAATATCACAATCGAATGAACCATCTACAAAGGTGAATTCTAAATCATTGTTGCACTTAGAAATTAGTTTATATTATGATATGTTTGCTGATTTTTTCATTTATAGACGACAAGGTCAATGATTGGGAGAAATGCATGCAACAATAAGAAATATCTACATAGGGCTGGCTCTAGATCATTTGAGAGTAGGAGAAATGAGCAAGTAGGTATTTATTAATGTTTTTTTTATGCTTCTATTATTGATTAATGCTTTAACTTTTTCCGTACATATCTAAATGTGTAGATTAATCAAAATCGCTAACCATTTAATGCCATTGAATTCTTTAAGTAAACCCGATATAGAGTTCCAAGGCCCGATGGTACAGGAGGTTGGGTATCTCAACAAGCTGCAAAGGATTATGTAAGTTTATTGGATGTGTAAAATTTTAGACTTATTTTAAAGTAATGTGTTATACATAATGTATGTCTTTATTGTGTGTAATTCAAGATAAGACGGTGAAGATGTATGAGGAATCTCAATCTTCAGATAGTCCATTGACTTTTCAAGGTCAGACTATCATCCTGGAAGAGGGTATGGACCACCATCAATTGGGAAATCAACACGAGGACGAACTTCTATGGAAGAGTTAAGAGCTGCCTTAAAAGAAACAAAAGCAAAGCTTTGCGAGGAAAGAACCCTACGCGAGGAATAATCTAAACAGGTAATTATTGTCTCTTCTATGTTATTGATGGTTCACTAGATATTACATAAAATATACACCTACTATAACTAGTTGGAGTGTTGATTATTGTTCTTGATCTGGTTGTTGAGGATATTATTCTTGTTGGCTGTTTTTTAACTATGATTTAGTTGGCTATGTTTTTGGAAATTGTTGGCTGTTCTTTAACTTTATCTTGTTGTACTCTTTCAAATGCATAAACAATTTGAGGATGGGATCAGTTATAAATTGACAGTGTGGTATGTGGATAGCATATATGTAGTAAGGTACAAAAAGAAATAATAGTGTTTTACCTTAAGTGAAAAAAAAATTATGTAAAAGCTACTTCAAAAATTTCTCAATGTCATTACAAATGTATCTATGTGTTCTACTTATTGGATTTGATAATATGGTCACTAACAAGTTCAAACAACATTAAGGAATTGGTTTCATAAGGTTTCAACAGCAATTATTTAAGATTTTTTGCAAAGAAAAACTCACTTTTTCACAAAATATTGAAAAATTCATTCTTCCTTTCCATGTGACAAGCTTCTTTTTGCACTTTTTTAGTTTTTCACAAAAATCTAAAATGAGAATTTACTTTGAAAGATATATTGGATTTGCAGTTTGAGCTTATTCAATTGGAAGATATGATGCTAAATGTCTTAGTTTTGTTCTATTTGGGAAAATATTTCCTTGGTTTATGTCTACCTAAATTTTAAGTGATCTTCAATCTGTTGGGGCTGGTAGATGCATCATGGAGGCATTGCATATATTCTCAGCGTATTTTACCTTTTGCCTCTTTGGCTACATGAATAAAATATAGAAATCTTCATTATTTCACTTTATTTAGTCTCTTTTATGGGATAAGGAAAATGTTGGCTTTTAATATTTGGGATACCTTATAAGAATTTGCAAAAGAATTTCTTAAGAAGATTAGATCATGATATTTGCACAAAAAAAAGGTTATAAATTGCATTTAAAGCTGAATGTAAATTTCATATCTATGTAAACTTCTCAAATGATAAATTTTATAGATGTTCTTATTCAAAAATGAATATAAGTTTAATTGTCCTTTGCATATTGGTATGTATGTTTTGCAGCTAGCCAAAATTACTGAATGGTAAAACAACTTTGCTCCAACTATCTTAGTACTTCAAGTAAGTTATTTCATTAAGCTTTGACATTACTCACTCTGTTTCTTTGATTAATAGTTCAAAAGTAAGTATATTTATGTGTGCTTTATTACTTCACATTTTGTTTTACAGGAAATCCAAGTGGATGAGATCGATCTCCAAGGTCATCTAATAATGAAGATAGTGATGAAGTGAGGATGAAAGTGGAGGAAGTAAATATGACAATTCAGATAGATAGGAATTTTTTGGGAATGGCTATGATGGAATAGGATTATCTCTTTTAGCATGTTTGAACTGATACTTTTAACAACTTATGTGTAAGTTTGTATTGAGGAGGTGGATAGGGGTTTTCTATCCATTTTTGGAAATATACCTCCAATTGAATAGGATTATGTTTTGGTACATGTCCAAACTAACTCTCAAGAATCTTTTGTTTTGCTTGATGTTTGAACTTATTATATGAGTATTTTGGTTCCACTTTGCACAAGTGTGCAAATTGATTGATGTATGTTGAAAAAGTTTATGTTTGTTTATCGTAATAGTGTTATACACATTACACATGTATATTTATAGGAAAAGGTGTCTTTAAACACCACTTATGTATTTTGCTTAATAGATTCAATAAGCTTGTACATAAATAGTTATTATACTCATCACAAGTGCAATCTACAATCATCCATGAAAAAAGAAAGAACAATATTAGTGAAGTTTAAAATAATAGGTACGTATAATGTCCATTTGTATATTAGTCACACAAAAAATATGGCCTATCATATAACATATGGCTATGTTTCAATGCCACGTTTTATAATGCAATTCCTGTGCTAAATTACTTTGGCAACGTTTTCTTATTTAACGTCGCAAAATCTGGCGAGAACAAAGTTTATATATTAGCCACACA
Source organism: Combretum micranthum (assembly GCA_024138025.1). Lineage (NCBI taxonomy): Eukaryota > Viridiplantae > Streptophyta > Magnoliopsida > Myrtales > Combretaceae > Combretum > Combretum micranthum. The sequence goes on along the minus strand of JAMXBD010000093.1, from coordinate 1,137,244 downwards.
AAAAATGTGGCCTATCATATAACATATGACTACGTTTCAATGCCACGTTTTATAATGCAATCCCAAATAAAAAAGGTAGGAACAAAATTTGCATTTGGCCACGCAACAAAAGTCGCCTATCATATAACTTATGGCTACGTTTCTAGGTTGCCTTTCATTATGCAATTTTTGCACTAAATAATCTTCGCCATGTTTACTTTTTTAACGTGGCCAAATCAATTTGCGACACAAATTAGGCGACGTTTATTAGCCACATTAATTAAACGTTGCAAAACATATTTTGCCATGTTTTTTTCGCAATTTACAATGGTACTTTAACATGGCTAAACCTCAAAATTCTTGTAGTGCAACCCCCAAGTTGATCCACCATTGTATTAAGAAGCACCTAAGCAACCACCAATAGATATGCCTTGACAAGCACCTAGGGAGGTTCCTAGATTAGTAGAATAACCAAATCGAGTAGAGCAACTAATTGAGGCTATAATTCAGTAGCAAACCTTAATCCTACAATGCCTAATTCCTGGTAGACAATAACAACATGAGTAAATAGCCTTACTACCTCCACCACCAACACAAGTGCAAACACCACCAATTATGGAAATAGAAAGGGTTAATAATGGGCAATGAGGCCTTAGGCAATGACGAATCATGCTACCTCACTTCATTAAATCAAATCGTTTCTTTGATGAGATGTAGGCAATTATTGAAAACCTATTGGAGAGTTTTTTCTTTATTTTTACTCTTATCAATCAAATGTTTGGTAATGGCAAGATCTCCTTCTTATCGATCCTTGTGATCGTGGCAAATGACCCGTTCTTATCAAGCTGATTGGATTGTGGCGAACATACCATTCAATTTCACTTATGCGTAATATCGGGTGAGAGTGAGTGTAGTTTGAATTATTATTGGTGAGGTATATCCAATAATAGTGCCATCCATATCTTTTATTTCTTGTTTCACAAACACTTAAAGACCCAAAAAAACATCATTTTTATATTGTTTGAGCATTTGAATTTGAGATTCGCTGCATACCTATTCGAGATCACTGTGCCTTGTGTTTAAGTCACATCACTTAGTGATGCCATTTAGATCAACAAATGCCTCTAGGGCTTTCATGAACTTGATGAATAGGATCTTTAAGCAGTACATGGATAAGTTTGTTGCGGTGTTCATAGATGATATTCTAATAGTCTCGAAGAACTTAGAGGAGCACGGGATCATTAGAGAATAGTCTTAAAAACCCTAAAAGAGCACAAGCTTTATGAAAAATTATCTAAACGTGAGTTTTGGATGGATCGAGTCATTTTTTAGGACACACCATCTCAAGTCAAGGAGCATCTATTGATCCAAATAAGGTAATACTCGAATGGAAGCAACCCATGGTAGTAGTTGAAATACAAAGCTTCCTTGGGTTAACGAGGTACTATCGACAATTTGCAAAGGACTTCCCTAAGATCTCTTAGCCACTCACTAGATTAACTTAGAAAATTTTCAAGTTCAAATGGGATGAAAAATGTGAGCAAAGTTTTCAAGAATTGAAATGGAGATTGGTTTTAGCACCAGTGCTAACCTTGCCGAATGACCACAAACATTTTTATGTTTATAGTGATGCTTCTCATAACGAATTGGGATGTGTTTTAATGCAAGGAGGAAAAGTTATGGCATATGCATCAATAAAGCCTCACGAAAGGAATTGCCCAATTTGTGACTTAGAATTGGTAGTTGTAGTATTCACCTTGAAGATTTGGCAACATTACTTATATGGCCAACGATGTGAGGTTTACACTGATCATAAGAGTTTAAAGTATATATTTAGTCAAAAGGAACTTAACATGAGTCAAAGAAGGTGGTTAGATTTGATTAAGGATAATGATTGGGGGATTAATTACTACCTTGGTGGTGGATGCTTTAAGCTGAAAAAGCTATATTTAACTAGCTTTGCTGATTACAGAACAAATAGAGTTGGTTAAAGAATTTGAAAGGTTGAAAATAAGCTTGGTAAGGAATATAGACGATTACAAGCTAGCAAACTTGGTGATTATCTACAAGGAATTAGAAAAGGTTACCTGAAGAAGCTTTTGAAGACTTTGAAATACACACTAATGAGTCTTTGAGAATGAATGGGCAAATATGTGTCCCCAGCAATAAATAGCTAAGAGACGAGATAATGGACGAGGCTCATAACTCAAGTTACATGGTTCACCCTGGATGGACCAACATATATCAAGATCTAAAACAAAGGTATTGATAGGATGGTATGAAGCGAGATGTAGACCAATTTGTATTTTAATGTTCCATATGTCAACCAGTTAAAGCCAAGCATCAAAGACCTGGCGGGCCATTACAACCCTTACTGATCTCATAATGGAAATGGGAAAGAGTTACAATAAACTATATGGCCGCCTTACCAAGGATCAAAAGTATATATAACGCCATATGGGTAATCATGGATAGGTTGACAAAGAGTGCTCATTTTCTGCCGATCAACATCAGTTACTCCCTTGAAAAGTTGGTAAGGTTGTGTATTAGAGAGATTGTTCATTGCATGCAGTGCATGTTAACATCTCATCTGATAGAGACCCGCGGTTTATGTTAAAGTATTAGAAGAGCCTGCATCAAGCCTTAGGCACTCAACTTCATTTCAGTACAACCTACCATCCATAAATCGATGGATAGTCTAAACTTACCATACAAACCCTTGAGGATATATTAAAAGCATGTGTCTTAGAGTTTAAAGGAAACTGGGATGTGTACCTACCAACATTGGAATTTGCCCACAATAACAATTATTACTCATCTATTAGAATACCTTCATAAGAAACACTCTATGGACGAAAAAATGTAGATCCCTTTATATTGAAATGATGTGGAGAACATAGTCATAGGCCACAATTTAATACGGAAAACTATGGAAAAAGTAGCCACCATACAACAACTAATGAAAGAAGCAAAAGATAGAAGAAAAAGTTAAGCTGACCTGAAATGAAGGGAAGTTAAATTCCAACCAAAAGATCATGTTTACCTTAAGGTGACACCGCTTAAAGGAGTAAAATGGTTTGGAGTAAAGGGCAAGTTGAGTCCTTATTATATTTGTCCATTTTAGATCTTGGAAAGAATTGGAGCAGTAGCATATAGACTTACCCTCCTCCCAAAGTTTTCTAGAATACATAATGTGTTTCATGTGTCCTTGTTAAGGAAAGATATCCTCCATCCAAGGCATGTAATTGAGGTAAGTCCCATTGAGTTCAAAGAGGATTTAACCTATGAAGAGCGCTCAACCAAAGATATTGGATACTCGAACACATGAACTAAGGAACAAAAGTCTTAAATATGTGAAGGTATGATCGAGTACACTTAGAGAAGGCAGCAACCTGAAAGTTGGAAGATAAGATGAGAAAAAAATTCATATCTCCTTTCTAAATTAAGTACCCTTAGAGTTTTGAGGGCAAAACTTTTTGAAAGAGGTAGGATATAAAATCCCAAAAATTTTATATACATATTAATAAATAATAGTAATAAGGAGTAATTATATATATTTTAATCAATGTATAATAATTATACCAACTATAAATAGATGACCATAAAACTTCTAAATTCTAAAATTAATTACAATAAAAAAAATAAATGATGAGGCACCATACAATTCCAATTACGAACTTAAATATAATAAATAGATACACAAATACGTATTACAATAAATTAAAAGCTATTAAGATTTTAATAAATAATTCTAATAATGTAAAAGCATTAGCAAGAAAACCAACAACAAATAAAAACTAGAGAGAGAGAGAAGATATGAATTGAATTGGTGGCAATAGCAGTCCACAAATCAAGGATTCTACTTCTTAAGTATTTTCATATCCATGAAAAATAATTTATGTCAAGTCACTTCACACATGTCAATTGCTAAATAAATGGAAAAGTTTTCTATCAAGTTCAAATGGTGCATTGCACTAGAACCACTTCTCCTTTTCCATTGGACAATGCACCAACCATTTTCTATCCTTGTATTACTTTTCTCCTTTTTGCTTCTACCTTATATGTATTGAATCAAAAAAACTTTCATTCTTTTCAACAATTCACTCTCTCCTTAGATGAAACATGACATCTTCACTATAGCTATTCAAAATCGTTTCCTTCCACACTTCACAATTCCACCAAACACCAAAGAGGAAACAAGTTCAGAAACTACGAACCAAGTGCAAGCTTAATTGTCTGGTAAGCTTTCGACTATTTAAGATTTACCAAGATTGGTCATTAGCATATCTTGGTAACAATAAGAAACCATCGTCATTCCGAACTTAAACTTAGGCTTTGATATGGGACTCGTAAACTGAGTTTCAACAATTTTATTTTACTTTTTCACTAAACAAGCGAAAAACATCGTAAAAGTGATAATAATAATGAAAACTAAAGGGGGAGGTAGGAATAGAGTACAGGCTGTAAGCTAAGAATTTATCCTCTAGTATCTACACTTGTTTTCTAATCTATGTAGGCAATCTCGATCATTCTGAGCTATTACCCGATTACTACGACTAACCATGACCAGGCCAAGGTCAGTGGTTTCGCATTTCTACTATGTCCGCCATATATAATGCTGTTATAGACATGAAATGGTAAATATATGAATATGTACATGACTGCATGTTGGAAGTTGTCTACTCTTAAAACCATATCCGAGTATGATATGTACCGATTTCGATGTCATGTGCAATATTTTTCTTACTTTCATGAGAATGTGTGTGATGTTCTTGCAATAGTGTGCTTGTTGGGCAAAACCAATATGCGGATATGTTATTATATTATATATATACATCTTTTTCTTTTCTTTTCTTTTTCTTTGTTTTGGCTGGAATGCTATAATATTATATGTCACGCCCCGAGTTAGGGTTAAGATGTATCCAACCACCATGTATGGTACCTTATGTGTTATACACAAGTTTTAGATTCTAAAATCATATAACCAGATTCTCAAAACAACTGCATTTAGCAACAGTAAAATAAATTTTACAAAAGCATTTCATTTTTCACTCTCATGAGTAGATCAACTTCCAAAACAAAACCATACCATCATGTCTCTTATCAAAGAATACATATTCATGATGGTAAAACAAAGGTTTAAAGTTTAAATTACAAAGCTTGGGTTCCATAACCAGGCCTTTAAAGGAAAAAAAAAAAAATACAAGTTCCAAAATAATAAATCCAGTTCTAACACAAAACAAATAAAATAAAATACATCCAATGATCCTAACCCTCTTCACTCTTCTAAAGTCATCCCATAGTCGAAGCAATCATCATCATTATCAAATCAACACTTGGAAAGAAGAGCATAATGAGTCAAAGCCCAGTACAACAGCAATACAAGAGCACACAAGATGTCATACATGCTTAATCTAATGCAATATGACAATCAACAGTTTATATTTTCAAATTAAAGTAAAACAAATCAACACTGGAGTAGTCACACTCTGAGAGCATACCTATGGGAATCTAGGGGTCTTAAGTTGCAACAACTACTCAAGGGGTTGATATAGATAGCCTAAATACTTATATCTCCTATATGATATAATAAAAAAGGAAAATAGCTTCCTCTAAGGTTCACAGGCGTTACGCATCTCTACTTATCTCAGTCTATAATACAATATGGCTCAACCTATAAAGCCCGAGATTTTTCATACAAGTAAAAATAGATGGAAATATAAATAAAGGAAATAGAAAGTCAATGTGGGACTTAATAAGGACCTTATGGCTTGTTTGGTATGCAGAAATGGAATGGAATGGAATCGCAATTCCGGCTTCCATTCCTTTTCTTGCGTTTGGAAGCGTCATAAGAAGGCAGAATCGTGATTCCTTGGAATAGATAATTCCCTCTTTTAAGTGGAATTCGAAGGTGGAATCGCGATTCTATTCCACCTTCCATTAAGAATGTTTACTTAAATTACCTTTTATTCTATATAAATTTAATATCTTATTTTTTTTCAAAGGATATTTTTGTTAAATTCCAATATAAATTAATTTATATTTATTCCATTTCATGTTCGTACCTAAACAAAGGAATGGATTTATCATTCCCATATTGATTCCATTCCATTCCTTTTATTCCAATCTGCTCTATTCCGGACGATTCCCGCATACCAAACATGACATTAGAATAAACTACGAGTAGTAATGAGCCCATATATAACCTTAAATCCTAAAACAAAATTCCCTAGATGGTAACAGATACTAAAGATTAGATTTCGTAGTTGATATCAAAAATTCAAAGTATAGAAATAATTTAAATTAGATTTCAAGTGTATTAGAAGTAAATAATTAATAAAGCTTATAGTTAGAAAATGGTAACTTAAAGATAAACCATTAAGATTATAAATACACAATGGAAACAAAAACAAATCCATAATTAACAATCTAAACTTCAAATGAATATTTGGACCACACCATTGTTCTAGTTAGACTATTCTAAAGCTATTAGTGAAACGAAAATTGGCTTATTAAGCTTAGAAAACCCTAATCGCGGAAGATAAAACCCAAAAAAGTAATTAATCACATAAATTTTAAACCTAATGTTAAACTCAATAATAACCTAGAAAATTTGTAGAAGCTTTATATGAAATTATAGACATAGAAATCTCAATTAACTTTCATACTTGTACCCATTTAAGTTAATAAACTATCCTAAAACTCAGATAATTAATCAACTAAATAATATTATATTAATTCTTCCCTTAATTTGGGTGCAACTTGACAAGAAATTATGGTTGAAATTGCATAGATTTTCCCCTGCCGAATTCATCTTACAATTTGTCTCAAATAATGCATAATAAAGTCAACTTTTCAACACACAAAACCAATCAAGTTTGATTACCTAGGCAGCTCATTAAATGTAGAGAAGGATCAAGTGAATTCAAGTAATTTCGATGGAAGAAAAACTCCTCTTCTTGGCTGAAATCCATGTTGACTGCTACTTTCTTCTTCTTATATATATAATACTTAATGAACAAACCAACAAAACCATTAACTTACATAAAACAACAACAACAAGTGCTCAAATTGATCCTACATCAATTCCATAAACAACCAACATAGTTAACAAACCCAACACAACATCTTAATTCCCTTAGTAAGCTCCAAGCTTAAGAAGAAGGCAAAGAAAGGTAAGTGTGAATTTGTTTCAAGTTATTTTACATTATCAAATAGTAGTTCAAACAATGTCTCTATCAACCTAGGTTCATTTCAAGCTTTTGGGAAGAGTTTAACACCTCTATACTAACCCATACAAGGTATTATCTAAACTTTAAACCCTATTTATGCATTACAAATCTAGAAGTTAGAAAATCATAAGTTTGATGATTATGAAATGTTATGAGTATTAATATGTCTTGAACAATAGAGAGGGATTATGTAGGAACACCTGAAATAGTTAAAACACTAAGTATAATATATATATATTATAAGAAAAATAGAATTCAAACTAGAAAAAAATAAGGAAAAAGATTAACAGTACCAACACCGACCCTGTGCCAGTAATGTATGTGCTCAACGCTGGTATTGTACATTGGTAAGCCAGCAGTGTTGAAACAGCATATAATGGAAACAGAACCGAAGTCAAATTTTTTTTTTATGTAAAATAAACAAACGCCGGCAAGTTGGATTTCAAAGCTGGCAAGGTTGGTGTCGACGTAAGTTGTGTACCAGCGGCCTTCAAAGCCAGTGTATACTGGATCTTGGAACGTGTAAAAATTACTTGAACACCAGCATCCTAAGGTTCAATGCTGGTGGAGTAGGATGCCGTCATATGTGCAAAACTCTTCTGGACGAAGTTTGTTTCAATCATAACAGATTATATATATATATATATTTATATCACACACATATAAAAGAAGAAGAAGAAAATGAGATAGAACCTTAAATATAATAAATAAATATAAATGTTAATATGTATAATACTTGATTAAGAGTTAATTTTAAGAAATTATTGCAAATAAAATACTAGTGTATAATAAGGAATTAAAATTACGATAATTGTATTATATAGGTATATGTATACAATAATGGAAAAGTAGATAAGCTAAAATTAAAGATAATGTGATACCCATAAATAACAGATAACAACATGAACGAAGATCAAGATAAACATGATGAAACTAAACGATAGAAAAAAAAATATTAGTTACCATAATAGGTCAACTAAAAAATAATATAAAAGTAATAATAATAGTAATGATAAAATATTGATATACTAAATACAAACTCTATTACTACCCGATAAAAATATAAATATCAATCAAATAAGATCAAGACAAGCAAAATGAAAATAAAATATTAAATAATAATAAACGATCAATACAAGTAATAGGAATAAAATGAAAAACCAATATAAGATACTTAGACACTTATAGGAGTTGAGTTATATAATTTATGTTGTATTGATGAATATTTTTATTCATTTCAATAAGTGACATTAATGCTATTGAGGATTTCCCAATAGTTATTACGACTAGCTATCATGAGCAGGTGGGTAACTCAGATTTATTACATTGTTTGTGTTTATAAATAGTTGTATATGTAATGCAAATATAATAATATGGTTGTTGTAGAAATGCATTGGATATGTGTTGAGAACTATATGTTCGGTTGACAAACAAAGATAACTAAAGTGTCTGATGATTTGAGAAAAGCATGCTATATGTTGTTTGTGTATTATATGATCACCATAAGCCTGACTATAAATTACTGGCTTTATAACTAAAATAGTCATGCATTACACAAACTACACTATTGCATATTTAAAAAGGGTGAGAGCCTACTACATATTAATATTTCGATTTTCTGTTAATGCTTGGTTTTTATAATGTGTTAGTTCTTCCAAGATTTTTTTTGTTCCGTTCATTCTACAGGAACTAAATAGCAATGAAGAGTGCCACTCGTAGTATCGCTTTGAAATGATTAATACTTAGAGATTTTTCTAAGGTATGATACAGGAAATGGTTAGTCAAAATATTCTAAAATTAAAGTGATAATCCTAAAATGAGAAATCGTTCATCTTCCTGTGTAATTAGTCTCTCTTAGGTAGGTGGTTCATTAAGTAATTATTCTTCAACCCTAAAAAGAGAGTGCAAATCTTTTTCCTATTTGGATTCTAGATCATCCAAGCTTGTATCTATGTATATGCTTGATTATTGCATTACAAATTATTTGTTAACAAACTTACTTGATGTGTAATATGTCTAGTTATTCACTGAGCCATGATTTTGCTTACACTCCTATAGACCTTTCAGGTTGAAATTTCGACCATGGCTTGTTTTATTAGAAGCATGGCTCTGGTAAGAACTTAGAAGCTAGAATAATGTGGAATCTTTGTGTTATGTTATTTATCTTTATCTCTAGATATAAGTTAGATATTATTTGTACTATGATTTTATATTTTAGAGAAATAAAGAATAGAATTATGGACTGTAATATTATTATAATATTCACTACTTGAGTTGGCAGATATTTACTAGTTTATAGCTTATATGTAATTATCATTTCTTATCAATGCAACTAAAAGATCCTATTATATGGGAATGTGTCATTCTCTAGAGGTTAACTAGTAATAGTATACAAGTGTGGCTTGTATACTACTACTAAGATACCTTCGGGGAGTGACACAACCGATCCCATAAATGTAAGTCATACTATATTATTTCTCTCTAAGCCTAAGTAAATGTTATTTCGATACTATTTTCCCTATCAGCTATCCGTTAAACCACCTATGAATTATCATTACATCATGATAAGAGGGTGGCCTAAATGTCTAACTACCATGTTGACATCATTAACAAGGTTGTTACTCCCTAGACTAGGGGTCTGTTTGTTTTGGCTTTTTTCCGGCAGATACAGACACTTTTTTAAACTTTTTGCTAACAAATTATTTATTAAGAAATAAATATAATAAAAAAAGTTGACAGTTCTCATCAAAAGATCAAATAAAACAAATATAGATAAAATTTAGATGCAAATCGGATATATTTACACATTCATTTCAAAAAAGATACAAATACAGATGAAAAACAGACAATCCAAACAGACCCTAGATTCAACACACAAACGCAAAAACAATTAATTATTAGTCATCTTTAAGTTCTACTTCATTTAGGATGCCTATCCTAACGCACAACACCCAAGTTACTGCATACTTGTATACTATACGAATTCTAAACAGAGACAGAGGGTACATTAAAGGCTAACCTAGAAGATAGATCAGAGGGTCGGTCTAGATGAAATCATCTGTTCAAGAAATTAAACTCATAAGAAATTAAACTAATTATCCATTTACATGAAACTCATTTTAAAAACCTATTTGATCAAACACCAGGTAGGAACCCCGCCATGGCTGCAAAAATCACCATGCCAAGATATAAACAGTTCTTCATTTTGTATCAAGATATGAATTTATTACGAAAGCATCTTTGTTCCTTATCGTTTATATAAATGTTTAAATTAATTACTAACTTATATGAAATATTCATCGTTCTTAGCAAACAAATATTTGAAATAATATACTCCTTATATTAAACATAGCCTAATCTATCTCATTTACAAGTTTATTAGATCTAGGCCAATCACAAGTTAAGTCTATATTACTTAACTTAGCCAAGTTGATTAGACTTAATAAGTTTAGTTCATTTTAGTTCACTATGGTTCATTAAGTCAATTTAAACTTAGATTTATTAATTAAGTTCATTTTATGCTTTAAATCCATGTTAAATCTAATTAACTATTAAGCCTATTTATTCACTTAACTCATTCTTATTTATATAAGTTCTAACATATCGAATTATCTATCATTTATCTATTTTCATTTCATATTTCTTTCTTTTTTTTTTTTTCTTTTCTTTTTTTTTTTTTTTTATGCAAGGACCTTATCACACCCATAATAGAGGGCGTGATGGCCTAAATTTTTCAAAACAAAGATCATCATGAGATGGATCACACCCGTGATGAGCCAAACTTTTCAAAACAGAAGTTATAATGGGATGCCCGTGATCAAGGTTCTTTAAAAATTATAAGGAACAAGGATCATTATGGGTTCCATCATGCCCGTGATGAAGACTCTTCAATAGATTTTGATGTTTTTTCTTATTCATTTCTTCAAAATTCAACCTATTTAACTACTTGCTTTATATCACAAACTCAACATACATGTTATAACTATAATTTGTAACACTTCTAGATATATTTCTACTTCACATATCATCAATTCATTTCATCAAACACTTAATCTACACATGCATATACATGTCCAAGTTTTAACATATATGTTTATATACCTTTAATCTATCAGTTTTATCATAAGTTCTACATCTATCTAACTCTAATTTAACATTTACATGCATATACAACAATTAAAATAAAGAAAATATCAAAACTTACATGTTAAGCCAACAAAAACTACTTAACCTTCTCTACGACTCCTCCTCCTCCTAAGTTAATGTAGCTTCTTCATGCATGTTCTCCATCTTTTATCTTATTTTCTATCTTCAACATCTCATATGATATCATTGAAATGTGAGATTTGGGGTTAGGTTTTGAGAAAGAAAAGAGAAAAGAAGAAGAAAAGGAAGAAATGTAGAAGAAGAAGAAGATAAGAGGAAGAGAAGGAGAAAAGAGAAAAACAGATAGCAAGAGGAAAATGAAAAAAGAAAAGGAAAGGATAAGGTTTTAAAATATATTTAAGGATAATTATGGGTAAGAATTTTAGCTTAAACTTTTCAGATAATTAACTTAAGTATTGAAATAATTAGAAGGAAATATAAGAATTTTTAAAATAGAAATTAATGACTTGAATCAAAAGTCTAACTCAAGAGTTTAATTTGTAAAAATTTGATATTCAGTTTGAGTTCAAACTTAAGAACTAACATTTAGAAACAAGCAAAATATTAAAAAATTATGGGGATTAAGGAAATGAAATTTAAACCTAAGTTTAAGGGTTCAAGAATTTACTAAACATTCAATTGTTTGTTTAAGGATTTAGAAGATTGTATTTTGAGAAAAAAAAAGGTGTTTAAATGAATTATTGGGAAGAATTAAATAATTTGATTCATTGAATGTAACGCCCTAAATTTAATCAAGGCATTACAGCCATCATAATGCTTTAGGTGTTGCATGCTCAGGCTTCCTAAAATGATATGTTTATTTTGAATATTGCTACTCAATTTTAAATTATAAAATCCTATAATTAGATTCTCAAAATAACCGGATTTATAACACTAAAACAACTTTATAAAAACATTTCTAACTTCTACTTATACAAAGTAAATAAACTTTCTTCTAAACAAAGCTAAGGCTTATTCATAAAATATGGGCTCCTTAACCAAGCCCTTAAAGAATATACAACTTTAGAAATGATAAATCCAGTCCTTTAACAAAATAAAATAAAATACAAACATCCAACAACCTTATCTCACTTTACTTCTCTAATATTGCCCATAAACCTGAGACAACAAAATCAACAACATCACCATCTTACATCACCATCTTCACATCATCATTACCCTCATATCATCATCATTCATCAATATAACACCTGAAGAAAGAATAGCAACAACAGTAATGAGTCGAAGCTCAGTACACAGTAACACGAACACACACGACTGACACACAAGCCTAGCTAAATGCAATGCACAAACAAGAAGTTAATTATCTTTAATTTAAAGTAAACAAATCAATACTGGAGCACTCAAACTCCGAGACAAGCAAATGGGAATCTGGGGGTCCTGAGTAACAGCAGCTGCTTAAGAGGTTCATATACGTAGTTCGGATCCCTATATCTCCTATATGTAATTGAGAAAAAGAAAATAGCCTCATCTAGGGTTCATAACCTTCATACACACCACTTATCTCAGTCCATAATATTAGTTAGTTCAATCGATCCCATAAACGTGAACTAAAACATGTTACTTCATTTCGAGCATAAGTAAATGTTATGTTGAACCACTTGCCCAATCAGCTACCCGCTGAGTCACATATAAATCACCATTGCATAATGGTATTTGTCATTGCATCATGACATCTCATCGTCTAACCACCATGCCATTACATCATGACAGCGTTGCCGCTCCTCGGACCGGGTTAAATGGCACAAGCACAAGCAACACTCATTTATAATAGTTGTCTTGAAGTTTTAATCTATTTTAGAATGCCTATCCTAATAACCATCACGCAAGTTACTGCATACCTTTTATAATTGAAAACCAATCAGATATAGAAGGTTGACCGAAGTCCCTCTTAGAAGATAAATAAGAGAAATAGCTCGGAAGCAAATATTTATTCAATAATTAAACTCAAATAAGCATTAATTAAATATCCATTTATCTCAAAGTTATTTTATTATCCTATTTGATCATACACTAATTAAGAACCCTGCTATGGTTACGAATATCGCCTCGCTAAACTATGAACAGTTCTCCTTTGTCTGTCAAAGTATTTCTTTTCACTTTGTTTATAGTCTTTTTAGTAAAAGGCATCATCACATCATGCACATTCAAAAACATTCCTTTTCTAAGCAAACACACATTTGAAGCAACATATTCCTCATATTTTACTAATGTTATTCCTAATTCATTAACTAAAGCTATTTATTATTTATTAAGTTTATATCACCTTAACTAAGCCAAAATATTTAAAATTCATCATTTAATTCAATTACTAGCCAAGTGATTGAACTTACTCAATCTAATTTTTTTAACTAATTTAATTCCATTTAGGTCAAGTTGAACTTAAGTTAATCAACTAAGTTCATTTTATATCTAACTCCTACAATTAATCCAATTATTTATTAATCTATAAATTAACTAAACTCATGTTTGATTATATCATTGAACTAATACATCACATTAACTATCATTTACTATTTCATTTTATTTTTCTTTTCTTTTCTTCTTTTTTTTTTCTTTAAGGACAGTACCAGGTGATAATCATGCCCATGATGGAGGCCTTGATCGCTATCACCTTCCTCATCACGCCTGTGATGAAGACTATGATTACCAACACAATATTGTCATGTCCGTAACAAGGAGATAACGCCCCTCATCACGGCCATGATCTAGGCTTTTACCTTTGAAAATTCTTACCAGAGGAGATCACACCCTTCGTAATGGTCGTGATCTAGGCCGTGATGTTCACAACTTACAAAATTACGTCCGTTATCATGTTTTTGTTTTTTTTTATCAAAGAGATCATGTCCTCTGTCATACCCATTATCTACTTAAATTTTATTTTCCACAAGCATCATGGGTCGTGTCACTCCCGTAATGAATAAGGGGATCATGCTTCGTTTTTCCTTTATCTTTTACACTACTTCTAACTACTTGTTTTCATAATACATCAATAGAAACAACTTGGTATAGGCATAAACATGCATAATCTTGTTTCATGAACACTTCTACATACATATCTATATCATATTATCACAATTCATTTCATCAAACACTTAGTCTACATAACATGCTCATTTTTAGGTTTTTAACAAATATGTTCATACATCTTTGGTTTATCACTATCATCATAAGAATTACATATAACTAGTCCTAATACATCATTTACATACATATACAAGATTTAAAGCAAGGAAAATAACAACACTTATCTTTTTAGGCAAATTCTACTTCTTGATCTTCTCTACTACTACTTTTTATTTATTGTTGAGGCTACTTCTAGCTTAATTCTACTGCAATCTTGTTTTTCATATTTGATTTCCTCTATTGACTTGTTGAGATTGAGATTTGTGGCTTGAGTTTTGAGAAACGGAAGAAAGAGAAAGAGAGAGAAAAGAAATGAAGGAAAGAGAAGAAGGGGAAGGAAGAAGGTAGCAAAATAAAAGAAAGGGAAGGAAGAGAAGGGTCATATATATATATATATATACATGAAATTTAGAACTTTCAGATCGATATCTCTAATTCTGAAAGCATTTAAGAAATAATCTGAGGATCAATAGGTTAGAAATAAAGAACTTAAGATAGGGAATTGATTTAAAAGATTGGTTTTTATCAAATTGATATATAATTTGAACTTAGGCTCAATTTTGATATTTTTAAGAAAGTAGGTGATTCTAAAATTAGTAGGGTTTTAGGATATGGAATGTTAAGCCAAAGTTTAGGATTTAAGAACTCACTAAACATACAAATGAGATGTTTATGGGTTTAAAAATTTCAAATATCAAATTTCAACTTAATTCCATTCACTAAAATATTTTTATTTATTTATCTAATCATAACTCATTATCTATTTCTCTTGCACCATTTTAATCTATGTAAATCCAATTTCTAACTTAAGTGTAAGTTAGGGTATTTCATTGAAAAAGGTCATTGAGGCAAATAGATGATTTAAAAGAATATTTAAATCTCAAAATTCAATTTAAATTTATTTATTAATTTATATCAATTTATCTAATCATATTCTATGATTTAATTTACTTAATTTAATTAAACTATATAATTTAAATTTCTAACTGATTTCAAATTCAAGTTTAAAATTAACTACATATCATACTATTCAATTATAACATTTCTAATTTAGGTTGACGAAAATTTAGGGCATTTCATTATATATATTTAGATATTCATTACATAGATGAATGAGTTGGACCTACTATGGAAATTGCAAAACATATATAATATGTAAAAACAAAACACTTGTAAACCCTTTTTCTTATATACCAGTATTGTCACTCATTTTGTGGAGATACCTTCATGGAGTGTCTGTAAATTATAAGGTGCACGCAAGGTTTCACAGCCTTTCAAATATAATGCCAAAGGCATGTTGGTTCTATTTAAAAAAAGAAAAGATGTAAAAAAAAGGAAATGATGAAAACTTATTATGGAATAAGAATATTAATGAAATGTTAATTAGGAATAAAATAATAAGAACATGGTCAAGGAGAAATAATAATAATAATAATAATAATAATAATCAACATTAATGCATATAAAAAATTCCTTTTTCTATGTTTACTCTTGGATGGATAATGACATCAAATCCCATCTTTCGATGTGAAAATCTCATGGAACTTAAGGAGGGATGGTTCATGAAGGGGCAGGGGCTCCACCATTAAGATAAAAAAAGTTAATAATAATTAATATTAAAAGTAATAGATGATGACCAATAGAAACAAGGTGAAGGTCGTATGCTTACGTAATAGCTAAAGGTTTATATGTTTTTTATTTACTTTTTCTTACACTAATTTTTTTATATATAAATTAATTTGGTTATTTAACTGGCACAACACCCAATTGCAAACATGGTTGTATCAAATGATCATTTAAATCTAGATCTAGTGAATATATATGGGTGATAGGGCCACTTTACTCTATAAAATTATTGTGCTTAGTTGTGCACTTATTTATGCTTATATCAAGGGGTTTGGTACTTAATTTATAAATATGTTCATTTTAGGTGACTAAGGACAAATCGTGAACATTTGGATGAAGATGATCAAATTAAGTTCAAGATTTGAAAGATAAAGGCATATCATAACCGTAATTGAGGTAGTAATAGAAAATACAAGTAACAGGATTTAATTTTGAAGCAATCATAGGCATGAAGAGAGAAAAAATTGAGAGCCACACTCATCACCATCCCCATCACAGTTGTATTGAGGTAGAGATCAATGCGGAGAAAGTTTAGAGTGGAATAACGAGCGTATTATGCAAGGAAATTCATGCAACAAAGACCCCTACTCGCCTCACAGCCATGATGAGGGTGGTGATCTCCCCTGTTTCTTCGTAAGAAGCCAAAAACTGCTATTCGAAAAGGGACAATGGCGAATCAAGATGAGGAAAAGATATTTGATTGTATCCTATCATTTGGGAACCTATAAGTACAATTTATCCATTACAATGAAGGAGAGAACACATCCATTACATCTATTCATAACATTTTCACACTATTTCATCATAAGATACACCTTTTAGAAGAAGCTGGGAGACATCCACATTCCCTTGGATACATGAAGATTAAGAAGAACTAAAGCATTGAAAAAAAAGGATTGTACATGTTTCTTTATTATTTCTTTCGATATATGTTTTATATTATTGCATCAATAAAGGAGTAATTGTTGTGATTTAGATTTTACAGAACATTAGATTTGTCATGTGATTCCATTGTGTTATAATTAAAGGTGTTAGTCTTTCTTAATTCAACAGTTTGTCTTATTGCATCATGAATTTATATAGTGCGCAATGTAAATCCATGTTAGATTTCATTGGAATAGATCAAGAGATTATCCCCTTGAATAAATCTTGACTATTGATAAGAATTGCTCATAATCGTAGAGATAGGATTGTGAAATTTTTCTGCACCTACTTATATTAAGTAAAGAATTCATGAACATAAAGAGGTTCTAAGTTGCTATTAGCCTAGGGAAGAGATTCCAGTGGATAAACTTAGAATTAGATGTTAGCGATCTTAAGGAAGACATTAACGTACTCAATGAGTTCTACAGTTAAGAAATCTAATAACATTGTAATTTGTAATCTTGGTTCACATGATAAGTTTAGTGACCAAGCAAGGTCTAAATTACTCAAATGTGATATTTAGTTTAATCAAAGTGTGCTCATGACTTTAGTAGCAATAGTAGCTAATTTGTAGTGCAATTAGTAGTTTAATAACATTATTCACTCAATTGATAGGCTAGATGATAGGAAAAGGATGAGTAATAGTATTTGCCAAGATCCCTTGAGAGTACAATCCTATAATTGGTTCATATACTATTATGATAGGTATACTTGACTAATACTGACCAATTCATAGGAAAAAGCATAGGATTTAACTATTCAAAACTCAATTGAAAAATAAGTGCAACAATGGGTCATAATTATATATATAATACACACAAACTAAATAATCCTTGTGGTTTCATAACTTGCCCACTATAAGTGTGTTAACACCTTGTGTGAATACTCTTTATGGTTGGGATAATGTATGATGATTATTTTAATGAGTGTCGACTCGACTCTACTTGAACCATGATGAATGCATTTGTAAGATCATAGGTATGTTGCCTTTAAGCTACTTGTTATCTATTTTGGTTAGTCACTATGAAATTAGGATTAATTAATAATTCGAGTTGTAAGTAAAAATTTAACATGCATTGCATGATCCCTCTGCATTAATTATGAAGGTCACCACTTCTACATGATAGGGTAGACAAGGCCTTGGAAGGCTCTTGCAATGTCATGCGCAAACTAAATGACTAAGGGAGTATCGCGAGTATCATGGTGATGAAAGCTACTCTATTGTTATGGTGTTGGTTAAGTGGCTATAGGAGAAGGTTGATGCTAGGGGAACTAATGTTGTTTTGGAACCCCAAGAATTGGTGGTGGGTGTTGACTCCTAACCCAAGGTCAAGGGGGAGTTAACCCCTGAACTTCACAATGGTACTAAAAGACCATATGTGAGGTTGCATTTGCATATGCTCATTCATGCATAGCATATGATTGTAAAAAACTTTGTTTTTATATTATGTGTGTGCATGGTTTTGAGAGTCCCTCAATAAGCCATGGTATTTTCTCATAACCCAACAGACTTATTCATATTTTATGTTACCAATACTACAGCACTACTAGGAGACTATCCCCCGGTAAGGTTCTAATTTTTGGATGGGTCGGATAGGAGAGTGATGTAAGGATTTAATGTTTTCTTTTGTTAAGACTATTGTAATATTTAAAATGAGATGTTGAGATACTTTATTTTGTACCAAGACTTGTGTTCCAGTTATGAAGTTTATTTTATGTTTCGTGTGTTATATATATGTTTAAGTTTGGGAGACACTTCATAAGTAGTCGATGGGAATTAAGACAGTAAGGATGGAGTTCTCTCTCCTCGAGAGTATTTATGGTGGGTCGTCACGATTAGGATATTTTTTGGGGGACATATATAGTATTAAAACAATAGGATAATAGAGTTTTCTTTATATTAATAAATGATCTATATATATATAGTTATGTATGTATCATTATATATTATTTATATATATATTTTATTAAGGTAAATTACAAAAACACCTCGTAAACTTTAAGGTTAGTACGGATTGAACCCATACTTTAAAGCGTGTTTTTTGACCCCCTAATCAATAAATAATTAGCAAGTTAATGATATTTTGTACTTTTCTGTCCAAAAAGTACAACATCTATACTGTTTCATGGGTGTACTTCGTATCTGTGTATGGGTGGGTAGTGGGTGGGGGTTATTAAAAACACGATCTATATATACGTTTTCAAAGTATAAGGGATCAAAAAGACTAATATTATATATCTATTTATTTATACTATTGACCTAATATTTGGGGGGTTTGAACAACATACCTTTTTTTTTTGTTTCTTTAAACATACATCTACAATAATGTTTATAAATGAATTTAGGGGTGGTTGATTTGCATAAATTTATAGAACTAAACTACATAAAAATCATAATCTTTTATTTGATTATTGTTATGAGTTTTGGTATTGAACAACAGACTACAAACTAATAAGGATCTTATGAGAAGACTTTTGGAATTTAGCAAAATGAGTAGCAATTATCAATAGTTAATTAAAAAATGAATAATTATGTACAATTATTTTATGTTTATCTACTTATCTATATCTACTATATATATATATATAGATAAATATTTGTATTTGCATGTCACGATTTTTTATCATATATTCTTACTAGTGTATGACACACCCGCATTACATGTATAGAAAAAAAAAAGGAATAGTTAAAAAATACACATGTGAAAGAAAAAAGACAAAAACAGTTATAAAAAAAAAGTAGAAAGTGGGAACATTTTTTAATCCAGAGAGAGAGAGAAGAGAGGGAAAGAGAGAGTGTGGGGAGAGAAGAGACCTTCATCTATAACCACTATAAGATAAGAATAAAAAAAATAAGATAAGGCTAATATTTTTTACACTAATGATCAATGATTGATTTAATAGTAATAAATTATTTATCATTAAATAATATTATTTATAACATCTCTTTGTTAATAATTAAAGAAATTGTTTATTTAAACTACCTCATCAATTATAATAACCTATTAACAACTAACTTTTTTTTCCTCCCAAAGCCTCAAAGCTTCACCTTTAGCGTAATTGATCTATCATTGGCCTTTGTAAATAATAGGCTTGTTATAGTTTATCCAACTAAGGGCTTCAAGAAATAACAAGACAAGTTACATTTCATTGTTTTCCACATACAACGCCAAAATGTTGGCGACTTAACTTGCCATAAAGTATGTTTGATCTTACCTCAGAATAATAGGCCTGCAAAACAATGACAGATTAGTGGACTTTGGGGTTATCCAATGTGGTCACTCTAACGATCAACAACTTAGTAGGGAGTAAAGAGAATAAGTAGAATAATAGAGTAGTGTATAGAGGTTACCAAACTTTTTTCCTCTTCTATGGCCCACAAAAGGGGTATTTATAGAGGAAAAGCTCTAAGCAGTTATGTAGAGTGATTGTTCGTTGTGTGGAAATGCCTTCGAGATTATAGGAAAGTGCAACTACCCATTAAGAAACACCCCAAACTTCTCAATAGCATTGGACTAGGTCAATGGGTTGGTTGGCCATCATGTGGATCGACTCGGTAGTCATGTGAATCAGCTTGGCCATCATCAGGGTCGACTAAGGGTACAAGTAGGTTGTTTTCAACCACCAAGTTTGTTGGTTCAACTATCCTTTAGATCGAAGGAGCCATCCAGTTGGTTGGATTGGTCATCTAATAGGCCTCCCATGGCTTGAAGAGGTTGGACTTAATTTAAGGAGCCCATATGCCAAATTTATCCATTAACATTTGTCTCCTTGATCTCCTTAAGGACACTTAACAACGAGGGTAAGTGCTTATGGAGAGTGGTTATCCATTATGGGAGGGAGAGAATGTTGGCAACTTAACTTGCTAGTAGAGTATGTTAGATTTGGATCATTGTATAATGGGCCTCCAAAACAATAGCAGATTAGTAGGCATTGGGGTGTTGTATAGTGTGGCTACTCTAATCAAGTTAGCAAGGTATATAAGAAGTTTAGGAAAGTGAAAGAGTAGTGTATAGAGATTAACAGAATTATATTTCCCTTCTATCGACCTTGGAGGGGGTATTTATAGAGGAAAGGCTCTAAGTAGTTATAAAGAGTAGTTACCTATTGTGGAATAGTACTTTCAAGGTTATTGGAGAGTGCAACTACTTGCTAAGACACATCCCAAGATTCTTAATTGCATACTAGAGTAAATTGATGGGTCAATCAGCCATCAAGTCAATCAACTCAGCCATTAGGTGTGTTGGTTTGGCGATCAAGTCAGTCAATTAACCATCATGTAGATTGGCTCAGCCATCATGTGGGTGGGCTCAACCATCTTATAGGTTAACTAATCCTTCAAGCCAGTCAAATCGGCTATCCATTAGTTTAGATGAGTCATCTAATAAGATGGATGGGTCCTCCAATAGGTTAGATAGGTCATCTAATAGGCTTCCCAAGGCTTAAAAGAGGTTGGATTTGGCTTAAGGAGCTCACTTGTTAAATTTGTCTATTAACAAGCATGATTTTGGAATTAATATTGAAAAACAATTTTATGTCCATTGAAAAACCCTAATGACTTGTTTGGTATGCAAGAATGGATCGGAATGGAGTCACAATACATCCTTACATTCCATTTCCTATAATTGGAAGTATTATGAGAAGCTAGAATCGTAATTCCTTATATTCGATGAGTGCAACTTCAAGGTGGAATTCGTTTTTACATTCTCAAAGGCAGAATTGTTATTCCTTTCCGCCCTCCATTAAAGATTTCTATTTTTATTTATCTTTTTATCCTATATAAATTTATTAGCTTATTTATTGTAAAAGGTATTTTTAGTCATTTCCAATATAAACTAATTCTTTTTAATTCATTCGTTGTATGTAAACTATCAAATAAATTTGTCATTCCCTTTGATTCCATTTCACTCCTTTTATTTTGACCCATTCGATTCAAGATGATTCCTTTGTACCAAAATTGACATAATATGCGTTATATGAGTCTCAAATGGCACAAATGCTTTGTCCTTTTCTCTCCTACAAACAAACAATAGTTATGGTTTTTATTAAAATATTCATCAAACCATCTATCACTAACATTTATTATGTGTATGGCTTGATAGAAATGAGAAGATAGATGAAAGATACCAAAATGGATGAAAAATGGTTATTTAGATAATATAAAAAGGTAGGGAAATGAGATTAAAGTGACTAAACTGAATGGAAAAAGGGGTTTCAGCTTTTTCTCTCAAAAATGGAAGAGAAATTAGCAGAAACTAATGAAAATGATAGAGATTTACAAAATTACTCTTAACTAAGCTCAAATCATTTCCCTATTTTATGGCATTTAATTCAGTCACCATATTTTTTCAACCTATTTCTTTCCAATTAATCTCCTATATACAAACATAAACAAAAGATATATTTCTACTACTAATTTCCTTTTTCTTGTTTCCTTTTATTTTCATTCCACAGCTTACCATTCTTTTCCACTTTGTGTAGATTTTCCAAACGGAGCGTTAACCTAGCAACACTTGCCCTACCCCATTCAAAATCGAACTTCTCTATTACTGTGCTTAGGGAAAAAGACGAAGTTGAAATCTCAGGGAACCCAAAGTCATTCGCACCTTCATCCTCATCTACACCGCCTTTTGCTAGGGACACTCATGTTCTTATCTTGGCTCCCCTCGCAATTGGGTTTACTGTCTTTTTGGTTCACTTGGCAACAAATCCTCATCATTGGAATGCAACAAAATAAAATAATATCACAGAATATTATGAACAAGTGAGTGATAGGAGCAAACAAATGGATGTGAAAGAGGATAGATTAATTGAATGTCAATGATAAAGAGAGCAAAGATTCATCTTTTATGGTTTAAAGATTGCCGAAAGCCACACTTCACTGTTTAGAGCATATGTGTAGCCCAAATCCATCTATAGCAGTATTTATAATATTCATGTTTTAAGGCACTCAAACCAAAATTACGCGGCAATACGCTGCATGTTGCCTCCTCTAGCAACTAGACAATAATGTCATTGAGATAACATTTCCAGACCATGATTGTCTTATATTCGATTCAACAACAGGCTTTGTTCCATTAAAAAATCCGGGTTCTTTTCGCGGAGGCAGTGCACCATCACTTCCAAATGTTAGAGATACATATGACATGGTTGGTCTATCCTCGGGTAATTTTTGTACACATAGAAGCACATTAATTGATCTCAAAACTTTAGATACATCATATAAATCATTGATAAATTCATCAAGAAATTCCAAGGATCTTTCCTCCATGAGTAGTATCCATGCCTAATTAAATTAGATTTTTTTCGAGTCAAATATGTGTAGTAGTGACTTATTGAGCTTATTACAATAGAACAGATTGAGACTTACATGCCCGAGAAGATTGTGGTGGTGTTTTGAATGCTCAAATCCTCTATTGCTCTTCCCACTCACTGCCTCTAAAATCGAAACACCAAAATTATAAATGTTGGATTTTATAGAAAATACCCCGTTGAAAGCTTACAAAGACATGTAGCCACTGCAAGGATTTATGAGCTAAATTTTGTTGTCGTTTAGACTAGTGATTCAAGATTTATGAATTATAATGAGAAAAGCAACTTACTATGTTCCAATGACCCTACTTGTATTTGCTTGATTTAACTTTTAACTAAGCCAAAATCTACAGTTTTAGGAATCATTTGATCATTAGTAGAATGTTGCTAACCTTAAGATCTCTATGGATTATTCTTAATCTAGAATCTTGATGGAGATAAAGAAGCCCCTAGCTATCCCAATTATGATGTGAAAGTAGCTTTTCGAATTAAGTTGCTTTCATTGTGTAGAATCTACCAAGAAAAGGGCATCGCTGTCACAAATTTTCACAAGGCAAAAAAAAAACCTAAACTCAACAAGTTTCTAGTGAATAGTAAATAACTAAGGTAAGGTGATCACACTTGTTCTATATCTTCTTTTAAAACTCTTTTTAAGATATTTTTAAATTCCTTTTAAATGCACAAATATTTACTGATCACTGTACCAGATACGTGTGTAGTAATAAAATTTTGGTAAGTAATAGGTCGTGTCCATAGGGAATGAGGGATAGCTCCAAGTGCATTAATCTTAATTGTAGCTAGACAAATTAAAAAGATAGGATTTTTAGACAAAACTAACATGCAAAAATTTGGGATTTTCAACACCTATAATTGAATTAGGTTTAGAGCCAAAAGATTTGGAGATTTATTGAATGTATGCTATTGACCAAAGTATGCTTGCAAATCCACATAAATAATGGGTTTAGTGTTTTCAAGTAATTGAGCACCAAGTAAAAACTCATTTTTCCAAAGAAAGTTATTATCCTAAATTAACCAAGTAATTTTCCCTATTCCTAGGAAAGTGATTAATTGACTAATCTTTTCTTTTCCTAAACCCAAATTGAATTAAAATCCATATCCCTATGTGATTTATAATCCAAATTAGTTAATCACATAATTGATTAGAAAGGAATTTTGCAATTGCAATCCTAATATAACATGCACCCCAAGATCAACCCAAAGTACATGCTCAATGAATAAGCATCAACAACTCGAACAAAAGCAGAAATCAATCAACAGCAATAAACATCAACTATGTCATGCCACAATGGTATCCTAAGCATGACAACTCGTCATACACTATATTAAAACTTAAGAATGACTACCTTAGTCATCCGGAAGCTTTCATATTGATACAAGGTGTACATTCATAACAAAGGGATGCCGATGGAGTTATGCATTTTAAGGTAGTAGCAATGAAACATAAAAGACCATACAATTATATTTCATCAAAATATAAGGTCTTAAAACTTCTACGGGGCATTCCCTTGATAAAACTCCAAAACCATAATTCTAGCATAACATTGATTAAAAAAATAACTATAACTTGAAAGATTTTAAAGGAAATCTATCTAAAATCTTCTAATGGATTTCTCCCAAAAGCCTCCTAAAGCATAGGTTCTACTCGGCAAAAGCGATCTTGGGTCCAAAAGCGGTTAACCTACGATATCGAAAATCTATTGGAGGGTAAGTACTACTAGCTTAGTGAGATAATTCCTTACATAAATGTACCCATAAAAAATCAATCCAACAAGTCCATTAGCAAGCATATGAAATGCAACAACCATATGAGTAAACAATATGACTATTCAGATTCGTATGCATAATGGATTTACGCCCTCCATATCAGAGTTTAGGGAATGCTTTGAATGGGTCCAACAACCTCCTTAAAATTTGCGCACACATCTTGGGGTTTTAATCAATAATATTACTAGTCCCCAGGTTTTCCTTACCTAAAGCAGTTGATCCAACTTGGCTATACCATGAGACCGTATTCCCCGAATGTCTCAATTCTTTAAGATGTAGCTAAGCAGCTTATCCTTCCGATCACACGCTAAGGAATAGTAGCAAAATGCGAATATGATTTTCTAAGGGATATGCATGATCAATTTAGTTATAAGACATTTCCAATCTATAATTAATCTCATTTAAGGCGATCAACTAATATTCGCGCACATGGCATAATACGTAGAGACAATTTACATTAATCAACCAATTGAGTTTTGATATACTTATCATTCATTGATATCACATAATGAACCACATACATAATTCCCATGATAACCACATGCATATCAATTTTTATCTTTTCTTAAGATCTAATGCTCTACTCTACAAACACATCCGCGAATACCTAAAACGCAAAGAAAAACTCACCTTGCTATGGCGATCGCTATCAATCAAAGTAAACCTCGGGAAAGAGATAGTCTTGGTCCTCTTCACCTAAACAAAAGAAATATCTTAAATGAGTATTTCGTCGAAGTTCTCCTTAAACTATCTAATTCCATTTTATCAATTTCATCAAAATTCAGATTAAGGAAATTTTAACTTAAAATAGTCATAATTTGCTCATTTTAACTTAGAATTTCACATATTAGATGTCGTTTTCTACCTACTTGAAAAGATATATCTATAAGGTTATTTTTAACATTTAAAGCCATTTAGATTTCAAATAGGTCAATAAAGAATTGACACGAAAATTCTGAGTGCTTAAATTGTAGTTTTTCCAAATTTTACTTCATCCAAAAATCTATAACAAACACATAGATAGTTATACAGTTGAAAATTCCTTTAATATAGATATATACTCATATTATGTGCATGATTCTAGTGATATTGTTTCAACAATAATTTTTCATAAAACAATTTACTCTAGAGCATTTAAAAAATGAAGTTCACAATATTTCTCTTTAAGTTGTTAGAAGAAAAATCAAAATTTCAAGTTTATTACTAATGAGTGCCTACTCATTTAAAATCATCATTTTTATATTTCCTTGACTTTATAAGTTAGATTTATTTCTCAAAAACTTGGTTCCTTAGATTGTCTACAAATTTTTATTGCTTAAGTAGATGTTTTACCAGTGATTTAAATTAAATTTGACTAGAATAACTTGCTTTATTTTTAGTGTTTTTTAAGGTGTTGATAAACGTTATAAATAAGTTTTTAAGAAAAAATTGTACAGCAAAAAATTATCGACATTAAAATTTATAATAAACTTATTTTAATAGTTTGAAAAGATTATAGTTGAACCATTTTTCTAAGTTTCAATGGAAATTTCTCTTAAGTGCTGAAAGTCACTTTTCTTTGGAGTTTGGTTCTATTTTTATATGAAAGAGATAACTCACTTTTATTTTGAAAATTCTTATTAGATCAACAACACCATTTTATGATCATGCATGAATATGAACTTATCGTTATGTTATGAGATGAAAATAAATCCACATAAAAATAAAGGAGCTAGAAAATTAGATAAGCATAATAAAATATAGAAGTATTAGCTTGGTATCAAAGCTTCCCGAAACTTAGAAATGGACAAGTTCCATAAAAAGAAAAGAAAAGCATAAGAAAAACTTAAAGAAAAGAAAATGTAGGAGTTTTAGATTTTTATTCAAGTATTCCTAGGACTTAGAAATAGACAAGTCCCATAAAGAAAAGCAAGAAATAATAAGAAAACATGGGAGTCTTAGATTTATGTTAAGACTCCGCGATACTTAGATTATTGACAAATCCCATATATGTTTTGACTTGATAATGGACAAGTTAAGACTAGAAGATGACTAGTATTTTTTATCAAGCATGAAATAAAAGATGGAAAGTAAAAAAGCAATAAATAACATTATTTAGTAAGTTTATAGGCTCTAAAAATATATATACATACTTATACTTAATAGCACATAGAAAGTTAGATTAGTAACATAAAAGCATAATAAACATGGTGTTTGAACAAGACATGAACAACATGTTGTTTTTCATGATTTCATTCCCTAGCATTAGCATCATGGGGATTTTATAGAATCAAAATACACATATTGTTCATGTTATGTTACATGAACAAAAGAGAGGTTTAGAAATATTTACCTCAGGTTAATGAAGGATTGAAGATGGGATAAACAAATGGATGGCGTGTTTAGAAAATTTCCTAAAGAGAAATGAGTGTTTTATGAAGATGGAGAGGAAAAGAGTATTCGAGATGAAATTTGCAGAGAGAAATGTTGAGAAGTGATTTTAGTAGAGTTTTATTAAGGAAGTGAAAATGTGCGAAAAAAGTGGAGGGTGGGATGGTATTTATAGAGAAAAGTGGAGAGAATTTTTTGTAATAAAATAAATTGAAAAAGAAAAAAATTGAATGAGAGAGAGAGATGATGGCCGGTGTGAAAATGAAAGGACGGGAGAGAAGAGAGGAAAAAATAATGTTAGAAGAAAAGTATAAGAAAATTTTAGTAATATGTGATGTAAAATTTTTATAGGAAAAGAAAATTGTAAGAACTAGGTCTATAGGTTGTAAGTCTAAATAGTAAGAAAAAATAGAGATAGACGAATAGTAGAAATAGTATAATGAATAGTAAACAAGACAAATAAATTACCAGTAGTAAAGAAAAAATGCGTAAAAAGGCTATATCTGATATTTTCAGAAGTTGAAAATTTTGAAACTGATATTTGGTGAATCCCTATCTTATTATGAGTGCAAATATGTCATCAGATTATTTCCACAATTTGACATGATAGGATATTGTTTTCCAAAAGTGATCTGGTTAGGATCCAAAACAAATGAATTTTCGACGAATCTAATCATTTTAGGTTATAACACATTATTTCAGACTATAATCTAAGGTCATCGCATTTTTATTGGTCTAAGGTTTCTAGCGCAAGATTGTCGGATCTAGATACTCTATCACCTAAAGTAAACCTAGGTTGACTTTAGGATTCCGGTTGACTCCCATCCTAGGGTTTACTTATAATTATCAAAAAGATCTAGGGGTTTACAAACTCGATAATCCAAATCAATCACTCAAAACCCTAGTAAAAGCATAAGGAAAAAGCTTTGAATAACATCCATAACATGAAATTAAATAAAAAGGAATCGAATCACCTTAAATAAGGATCCCATGCTCAAATCCATAACATGTTCAAATGGTATTCTTCACTTAATCCCGGTGTGGAATCCTCAATCAAAATCCAAAGAAAGCTTACTAGTGTCTATGCCCTAATCTCTAATGCTACTAACCAAGATATGCTTGCAAATCCAAATTATTGAGCTTTCAAACAATTGAATACCAAGCAAAAACTCCTTTTTCCAAAGAGAGTGATTACCTTGAATTAACCAACTAATTTTTCCTATTCTTAGGAAATTGATTAATTGACTAATCTTTTCTAAATTATTAAACCTTAATTGAATTAAAATCCATATCCCTATGTGATATGTAATCCAAAATAGCTAATCACAAAATTGATTAAAAGGAATTTCCCAATTACAATTACAATCCTAATCTAACATGCACTCCAAGATCAACCCAAAATACATGCTTGATGAATTAGCATCAACAACTCGAACACAAGCAGGAAATCAATCAACAACAATAAACATCAACAAGATAATCCAAATCAATCACTGAAAACCTTAGTAAAAGCAAAAGGAAAAAGCTTTGAATAACATCCATAACATGAAATTAAATAAAAGGGAATAGAATCACCTTTAGTAGGGATCCCATGCTCAAATCCATGTTCAAATGATATTCTCTACTTAATCCCGGTATGGAATCCTCAATCAAAATCCAAAGAAAAACTTGCTATTGTCTATGCCCTAATCTCTATTTACGAGTAAAGAAGAAGTATCTATTTCATCTAGGATTTTTCCATTCTCCTTCACAAGATCCACAAGAGGAGTATTTATAAGAAAAAGACATGCAAGGACATAGGTTGGGGTCAAGGTTGGTGGCTTACATGTAGACCTTAAAATTAGAAATTATTTCCAAAGCAAGAAGACTGGCAGTATTGAAGGTAGTGTTTATGTAGGCTAGCTTAAAGGCTGACGGCCTTGATTCCTTCATGGCTAGCGTATGTTGTTGACGTTGAAAGCTGGCAGCTTTGATTTCATGCTAGGCTGGTGTTGAACTTGTTACATTGAAGGCCGGTAACCTTGATTCTCAAATGGCTAGGCTTTCTTATTGAATTCTATTTAATTGCATAAAACTTCTCTAAATTGCTTCTATTTGCTCTTGAGTCCTCAAAGACCTAAAATATCATAGTAAGAATATTTAAGTACCATTTCCTTATGATTTCTATAAAATCAATAATAATTTAACATGATTCAATAAATGAAAAGTGAGTACAATATGCCCTTATCAGAAGGTGTTTGCTTCCTTTTGTTTGTGTTAGGTTCTGGATAGTAATAAGTGTAAATTCAAATCTACATCAAAAGTTTTGAAGAAGCTTCTCTTAAAAAGGCTTTAGGCATCAACTAAGATTGTTAAGCACCAAAATCTTAATATTTACAAGTTTGAACTTTTAAATAGCTAGTTATGCAGTTAAATTCAATATGTAGATCCTAACTATGAATCCTTAAGGTTAATTTTATAGATCAGTTAGAGATGGAATGAAATTGAACAAGCATCGTTGCAATTTCCTTGGAACAAAATTAAAAATCCATTGCTCTAGGAGCACATAAATGGCGATTGATATCAAGCAAAAGGTTTTTGGGTGTTTTTGGGCTCCTTTTTGAAAAAAAAAATATGGAAAAAGGTTGATCTAGAATATGATTCTAGATCTAGGTGAATGAAGGCAGTGTTAGTGGGAGCACCTCCAATTTTGGCTTATAGGCGGTATCCGAGACAACGCCTTTTGTGTGGGTAGGTATGCACTGAAGGCACTGTCTGTCTTGGATAGGGCCTAGGACCAAGGAAGAAGGTACCGTCTATAGTGTAAATAATGAAGACGCCATTTAGAACAGCGCCTTCAGGATAGACCCTCCTCTCCCTCCTGCCAACCAATCCAACATCTCAAACCTACAGAAATAGCATTCACTAACATGACAAACTCCTTAAACCAATCTACTAGTCACTAGTGGCGTGTGCAACCAGTCAAAACTAACCATGTGAAAAAACATTCACCACCAAGATAAATAAAACTTTATTACATAAAGTGAATTGAAAAATACAATTGTGTTTAGATGAAAAGCATATAAAAATAAGAAAGCTAAAATCCTATCGTTTCCTAGTGTTGCGTCGTACGCCTCTAGCAATCCTTGACATAATGGATTGCCGACCAAGCTATGCTGGTGTAGCCTCTAGCTCATCCTACGGAACCGAATATGCATTAAAATCTGGTGGAGCAACTAGTGTAGCTTTGGTAGGTCTCCTAAATTGTGATAACTATGTCAATCCCTCACCCACGTCCTAATCCGGAGCTAGTGGACACCTCTTTTGTGGTGGTGACAAAGGATGACAAGATGATGAGCCAAACTCGTTGTATGGAGTGTGATGGACGTCAACAAGGAAGTGCTATGCCGTCCCCTTACAACTGTAGATGTGGCAGAGATGACGATGGAGCGTGGTAGATAGTATCATATTGTTATTGCTGCTCGTACTGGGTCTAATCTTCTATAGCTTTACCCTCTTGCATAAACGGTCTCCATAGGATGTACTGCCCTATGGGTAAGCACCCAAAAACCTTCTCATTCCGCCTACCATCCGATGGCTATGGATGTGGTATTAACAATTGGCAAGCCATCCACTGGCAGTCATAGCTAGACCTCCACATCCTATAATGTAATGGTGAGCTCCCCCTGAGGCATGTGGAATGTATGAGTCTCTGGCCGCCATCTTTCCACCAATGTGGAGATGAGATGCTAATCAAGCTAAATGTGGGGGAGGCATGCAAGGTCTATGAAGCTGGCCTACTCCAAGTAAGGCAGGAGACGCTCATCAATGGGTTTGTCAACCAAGTCATGTCTGGATGTAGGTTCCCTTCATCTCATGACAAGGGCATTAGCTTATGCCTAAAAAATCAAAATGAAGTGATATCAGATATGTTGATCATGTGCACCTACATAGCTTAACGAGAAGTTAAGTATTGGATTACATACCTCATCTACCAAACAACTGAAGAACGATGCCTGCCCTACTGGGTAAGTACTGATAGGTCAATGGGGCCTGGCTCCATCTACCCTGCATGTAGGAAGGTAAATGTTAAACTTAAATGAAAAAGCATGAAAAATTTGAAAAATACATAGTGAGAAAGGATCATACCATTCCACCACATTTAACCACAAATATGCCAAACCTAACACGCTTTGGCTCGCTCTGTCTAGACAACTCCTTCTATTATGACCCTCCTATTTACATAGCCCACATGTTACTCTTTCGGGCCGCTCTCTCCATTCCATTTCTATCATATATCATTTCGTTCTAGGTTTTCCTTTTGGTCGTGTGATCGTAATCTGGGATTAAGCAGGGCAAGTTATCTAGGCAAGGCTAGTCAAGATCATCACCAAGTGGGAAGAAATGGGATTCATAACATTGCAGTTCAATAGTCCACCTATACCATGGCCCGACAAAGGAAGTCCAATCAACATTAGAGAACTCTATTGTGCCATAGCATGTGTACATGGTAGTCGGTATATTTGCCACTTGTTGCATGTACATGTTTGTTTCGAAAAGTTGACTTTGTGAGTTATACCGCCACGTTTCAAACGACCTTTCTCCCGTCAAGTGCCAGTACATACGTCAAATAATCTAGTACTATTATTAAAACTAGTAACTTGATGCGAACTATCCCTTGCTACCCATAAATCCATCTTCTTCTTTGCATAGTGTGTGAAACCTCATTGCCATTATATTTTTCCGCACTGCACCAAGTCTCTCTCCCAGTACATGATGTAATTGTAGAAGATTTTTTTAACCAGCCCCGCTACAAGTAAGCCCCTTTCTCCCTTGATCATAGATTTGTCTGTTTCTGCCATATTAGATGAAATGTTCCCAAAACAATAAAATCCATCAAATGCTAGGGTCCATGCCTCCTTGCATAAGATCAGATTGCCATTTGAATCGATCTGATTGAACCATTCAACTGCTTCTTCATCAATATTTTTCATAAGCTCCATATACCTTTTGAATTTATAGGGTTATGCTTGAAATGCTACGTATGTTACCAAGTTTTTGCACCTTTGATTCCTATAAATTTTGTTGAAATTACTAGTAATATGTCGAACACAAAATTGATGCCCTGTAAAGGGAGTTTGCCACCCATTTGATGCATCATCAATTGCCCCAATAATACTAGTCCCCATATCTGAAATGAGGCATATAGTCTCCTCTCCCCTATGTCCTATAACCCCCTCACTTTAATTTCCTCAAAAACCATGACCATGCATCTTTAGACTTATATGGTGCTAGAAGAATTGCCAAGGGTAAGATATGATTATCCGTATCTACGCCACATGCTACGAGCGACACGTGCTTGTATTTGCCATATAGAAATGTACCGTCTACACAAATAACTGGCCTATAATACTTGAAGGCCTCCACACAAGGGCCAAAGCTGCAGAATACCTACTTGAAATATGCCTCATCTGGTTGAGATGATCTTGTCCAACCCCACTCAACTCTTGACCCCGGGTTAGTTAACCTGATTGCATAGAATAGCTATAGGAGTTCATTGTAAGATTTCACCCAATCACCATAAACCATAGCAATTGCTTTTTTCTTACCTTCCCAAATTCTTCTACGGGAAACCATATGCCTGTTTATAACCAAGCAATGAGACTCAAGTTCCCTTGCCTTACAATCTAGATTTTCTCTAACAAAGCTAATAAATTCTCAAGCTAGGATGTTTGAGTCTATTTGCGAATGGTCCTGCCCAAGTAATGGATTAGTGCAGGAATGGAGACAATCAAGCTTAGTGATTACAAAAAAGCCTTCTAGTTTTTTCAAACAAGCCCATATCCACCATAAACAACCTTGATCACTTTTGGTGCAATGAGCATTCTATAGAGTTTTCTTCGAATCGTCAACACGGAAGTTGCAATGTGTTCTTATGTTGAAAGATTTTACAGCCTCAGTTAGGTCATCCTTTATCTTGAACATCACTCCCTTCACTAATTTTTTGCTGTCACAGACATTAGCAGACATAGCATCCAATTCATCCTCAAATGTCACGTAGCCATCACCGCCTCTACCTAGATTAAAATAAGGAATTGTGTCTCTCACCAATGCCTAACTTGACATTACGTCACGTGGCATTGAGCTATGTGGGACATTTAAACATGCAATATTGCCCCTTTAAACTTCTTCTTCCACAACATTGTCATTCTCTTCATCTACCTCATCTTCTACTATATCACCATTTTCATTCACATGATAGTAACCGTCGAAGTGATCATCTTCTAGCCTGGTGGCAAACACCAGTGCCACTTTCTATGCAACTCTATTCTCAAATTCTGACACTGTCTCATCTACTGGCATTGGATCATATTGTTCACAATGCATGGGTGAAATTGGCACAACACCCTCATTCTGTGAGGGAACATTTGAAAATGAACCAGGCTGAAATTGCTACACACCTAACATGCTAGCGTGTTGCTTGTTCATGTCATCTTGACCATCAGCAACATTTTAACTGTCATCATCCACAATTGGCATTAACATTGTATACAACCCCATGACTTATATAATGTGCATGCCTATGTATTATCTTGACATCACTGTTATCGTGATCACACCAATCTTGCCACAAATAATTTTCTTAAACTTTTCAAATCCGACATTTATCTTAACCTTCACTTTCCCAATGGGAGGCTTGTCATATTGTGGCCTATAACATCTATCCACTATATTCCCATGCATATAAACAATGAACCTTACATAGCCAGCTATTCTAAACCTATTGACAGCAAACTGAAATGTTAGATCTCATTTCATACAATTTAAATTATGAAAACATCTAAAACATCATTCACTCACATTCGATTAAACATCACTATCAATAAACAAACTCTTAACCGATTGTAGCATTCTACCAAATACCTTCTAACCATTAATATCATTTTATTATAGCTTCATAGATCAACATGCACTGTATACACTATTCCTACAATACCTCAGAACTCAAAACCAACAACTACAACATACTAAACTAGAAAAAATCACACATTCGACGGCTCACATTAGATTAAATATCAAATTCCACAACATTGAACCATTTAGGTGTTTTACCGAACACCTTACATGCATGGAAATAATCTCAATGTCAACTTGATAGATCGACAAATGTAATACATAGCACTCACCAATACTCCATACACTACTCCTACAACACTTTACAACTCAAAATCAACAGCTACAACACATAGATTCAAACAAAATTACACAATCCCTCACTTTCTCCATTTCTTATCATTTTCACTTACAAATTGCAATATAATGGAATAAATACGAAAAAAAAAACAAAGAAACGTGTTACTTGAGTACAAAGAGTGGAGAACTTTGAAAAACTTCATCGGAGATGGACAAGGATCGAAGCAGCAAGTCGCCGTGCGCTCGTCGTCATTCTTTGAGAGAGCTTTTTTTAGGGTAAGAATGAGAATAGATGCTGTCAGCAAGAAATTTGGGGGACATATATGTTACAATGAAGGCACCATCCAAGATAGCGCATTTGACAATGCCTTCTTTGTTAACCCCCAGGTGTTGTTCACAGCAGCACACACAAGGTGCTGGTAGTGAGAGCACCTATAGGCCAAAATTAGAGGTGCTCCCACTAACAACATCTTTACTCGCCCAGATCTAGAATATGTTTCCAGATCAACCTTTTTTCGTAATTTTTTTTTTCAAAAAGGAGCCTAAAAACCTGAAGCAAAATGTTTTAACATGTTGTAGTAGCATGAGATAAATTGAAAATAAATGCATCCAAGCTTCTATTGGGCAAGTGTTCATAGATCAACATGTTTTCTTTCTAAATGTAGCATCCTAAAAGCTTCACAAGATTTCCATTCCGAAGCTTGGCAATGTAGGAAACTTCATTCTTGAACTCATCTATCCCTTGGTTTGAATTAACCGAGCACCCCTTCACTTCTATTTCTAGGGCATTTTCTAAGATGCCCTAAAAACAATTACTAGAATTTCTAACGACAAGAAATGAAATATTACATCAATAGTCAAGAACTTTCTAATTGATGTACCGTATAAACTGGTCCAAAGCCACCTTCTCCCAGCTTGTTCTAGGCGCAAAAGTTATTGGTGGCATTGACTACGATAGCAAAGTTGAATATAGTCAAATCTAGGTCACTGAAATATTCTGCTGCAAACAGAGCTAGAAAGACAAAAGGTATCTCCTTGACTTTAAGTAGCATGTAAAGATTTAAAAATCCCATATGCTATATCAATATGCTACAGCAATACCATCACCATTCTTCCTCTTTTTTAGAGAAAACACATGGCAAAAGCAAATCCTAAGATGATAATTGTTGCTACTGATACTAAGCCTGCAATCAATGTCTCTTTCTTTCGGTTTTATCCAAATAGGCCTAGAAATAGAATTGTGGCAACATAATATTGATTGGATTATAATGGTGTAATAAATAAATTTATGGACAATCACTCATTCAAGTATTTATAATTCCACTATTTATTATTTCATACTTCTAAAGAAAGGATACATTAGTTCTATTTCACCAATAAATGTAAAGTATTAGTACTAATATGTTTGAGCTCTTACACTAGTTGGTTATGGATCTAAAATTTTTCATGTGCAATGCAACTAGTACATGGTTCCAAGGAAGACATTCTAATGTAGACACCTTGCCCATATTCATTGTACTCCTTCATGTCACGAAGGTCCCCAAACCAAAGCAGACATCCACTTTCATCTGAAATGTTTAAAGTAGAATATGCCATACAAGAACAGTTCTTCTTACGGTTTATCCCACAATCTTAGACCTAAAGTCTTACTATACCATGAGTCCCTTGTATCTGGCAATCTTATGTTAGAATGCTTCAAAAACTTGTCTGTTTCGCATTTCGAGTTTTTTTCCTAACATATCCAGTTGAAAACTTTACCATTGCCCATTCTTTGGGAAATTTGGGCTCAAACACTCGCATATAGATGTCACATTACAGGAAGAATGTGCACCACAATGAGCATAAGCATTGCAGCTATCTATCGGTAAGGTAGAATAAGTTAACTAACCATGTGTAAAATCAGTCCATATCAACCGCTGCACCACACCTATTGGATTCAGATATAATCTTGTAATTACTGTTTTGTTTAAAAGCTTATAACTATAATACATAGTTGTCTCGTTTAGCACAATTCCACTTAACCATGCTGTTTTTCTCTTAAGCT
This sequence comes from Combretum micranthum, assembly GCA_024138025.1. Taxonomy (NCBI): domain Eukaryota; kingdom Viridiplantae; phylum Streptophyta; class Magnoliopsida; order Myrtales; family Combretaceae; genus Combretum; species Combretum micranthum. The sequence goes on along the minus strand of JAMXBD010000093.1, from coordinate 1,100,506 downwards.
AGAAAAGATCAGGCGGAAGTAAGATGCATTTGGTACTTGGACCAGGCAATTCAAATTTAAGAACTGAGAATATTACAAAGACGTGGTATTTAAAAAAAATTACACAAATCTAAATGGAATAAAAATAATTACATGAATGTCATCATTATATCACATAAGAAGAATGAGACAGATTTTTTTTTTTTTTTTTTTTTTTTTTATCGCTACTTGTAAATGCGATACACATATAATTATATATGTATCGTACTTACAAGGTGCAATACATAGCCTATCTACATCCACCGCATCATCACTTTCAATGCTTTACAATTACTTCTGTAGGCTTCCTTCTCTCTCTCTCTCGAATATTTCACCAAACAAAAGACTGAGCTCATCATTTTTGTTTCTTGTAATCAAAATATCAAAGACAAACTCAAGAATATCAGATTTTTGTTTACAAAAAAGGGGCAATTAACTAGAAAAGGCTAAGCAAAAAACTTTGTACCTGCTTATTCTTCGTAATTGCTTCCAAGGCTTCCTTGAATCACAGTTTGCTGCAGTTTCCAGCACATCTATGACTTTCACCACGAATAGTTTTCTCTCAACATCTGTTCTATTATTGCGTGTAATCAGCTGATCTTTCTTGTCTATTTTTGTAAAGGAGTAGAAATTGAGTCTTAGTATTTATGGATGAAAGCCAGATTCATCCCACACTATATCTAATATCCGCCAGAGTAATCGGCGGCGTTCCGCCAGCGGTGCACTTGAGTGCACCAGTCTCCTGTGACGCATTTGCCTTGTCCTGAAGCATCGAAAGTGCAGCCAGTTCGGCCCCAAAAGTTGCCAGACCAGCCTGATGGTGCAGTTAATTGGGAAGATGCGCCAGATGCTAACTCAAAACCGCCTTCACCAAGTTTGGGGCTGCCGGAGCCATTGTTGATCCCTGGCCAAACCGTGTAGGGACAATGGTTCGTGAAGGTAAACTGTGGCTGAAGCAACATGCTCTGCAAATCAAAACGAATATATATAAACGATTTTATAATTTTCTATTTGTTAATCGAAATCAGACATGTATATCCATCACCTGATGCCAAACCAAAAAGAAGGATGCTTTACAATTACACATATAATTATATTGATTTGTTTTTATTGATTGATACATAAAGTGTGTGGTCCAGCGAGTGATTTATTGTCAGGTTTCTTCAATTGTTGATAATATTACAAAAAGTGTGTGGTCCAGGTTATGTTATTTACTGTAATATATATTTATATATATATAGACCAATTTTAGAACATTCATTGCCTCCTGTTGTGTCTGCTATCCATATTAAAAAATAATAAAAATAAATAAAAATGCAGTATCACTACTTTCTTATGCGATACATAGAATCCCAAAATTTTGCTCATGTAAGTTGCTATATCACTGATGGAATATGCGATATAAGCATATATAATAGTATTTCCACTCCATGATGCGATATAACAATACTAATTTAGTATTTATTTTTGTATAATTTGTATTTATATATATATATATATATATATATATATATTAAACAACACTAAACATGTGTTTAACTCTTTAAGAACTATACATATTCTTAGTCATACTTGATGTAATAAAAGAAAAATGTCCATTGAATTGTTATGTCTATATGACCATTAAAAAGTAGAGGCCCCATAAGACTGAGTTTCTTAGGAGTCGCACAATGTTGATGTTCATGTAATACTTAGGTACGGAGATTTTGCATTCACGTACCTACGGCAATACACTGCGAATCTATTTAAACTTCAAACAGAAATGCAGTTAACGTAGCAGGAAAATCCGTTAATAGGTAGTCTTTTATATTTTTGTTTCCTTTACACTGTTTTGGCAAAGCAGAAGTTTCCTGTTAATAGGTAGTCTTTTATATTTTTGTTTCCTTTACCCTGTTTTGGCAAAGCAGAAGTGGAGAGAAATGAAGTGAAGTAAAGTGAAGAGAAATGACATGAAACCAACTTCACTTCATTTCCTTCCGTTTCATCCCACAGATGAACGGAAAGATTATCACTCTAAACTTTCATTCATTTCTCTTGATTTCATCCAGTTTCATTCCCAACGAAAGTAATCAAACACAAAACTTCACCCTATTTCATTCCATTTTGTCCAACTTCATCCTTGCCAAACACAGTGTTAAGATGCATCCAAACATTTCTTACTTTATACAGACATTCATAGCTTTTAGTTGTTTTCTCTTTTGTTCATTCTTTTAATTTAAGGTATGATCATCGTCATGCAGAAGCGCGAAGATGGGAAAACAGTAACATGAGAAATTGGCAGCAAACAAATAAAGCCATTAGTTCAGAAAAGGCTTCATAGAAAGTGCATAAGGATTTACATGGGAAAAAGATTTCGATAAATGAGAAAAATTTCAAGTAAAAGGGAAATATCCTTGTACAACTATTTTACTTTATTTAATTAAGTCATTCACTTGATTAACTCAGTCAAAGCTCAGCTTTTAAGTCAGAAATATAAAGACTGCTTAACATTGTAGATGAAATTATGGTAGCGGTAATCTTAACAGTGGACTATTCAAAAGACCAATATGACTAGATGCCTAAAGGTAATTTATTACAGTATTTGACAATCTCTAAAGATTGTGTTATTGTTAGTTTGGCTTTTTTCTAACTTTTTTCTAACAATTTATTTATCAAGGAATAGAAATTGAAAAAAAAAAAAAAGCAAGTTGTCAGTTCTTATCAAAAGGTCAAATATAGATAAAATATAGATACAAATAGGATCTATTTACACATATTATTTTGAAAAAGATACAGATACAGATGAAAAACAGACCATCCAAACAGACCCTTAAGTGAGTGCGAAAATTCTTGCTCATGTCATCTAATTTGTCGTCCTGGAAGTGAGGTCAAACTTTATACAAAATTAAGCGACAACTTTGACTTAAAAACCGATAGATTACTTCAACGGAAAATATAGTAATAGTCAATTCTGAAGTGTAATGCTGAGATACTTCAGTTTTGGAGTAGAATATATATCATACAAAAAATTAATAGTTCTGTACCCAACAAAAACAACTGGTTCAATGCCCTGTTTGAAGGCCTACTATAATAAACATGTTCACTGGTTATTGTACCATGAAGTACAGAAAGAAAGTTCATAGGAAACTTCAGACAAAACATTATATTCTGATTGAAAATATGGAATTTAACAACAGGACCTGTTATAGTTTACTTGTCAGATATTTTATATTTACATTCATAATTCCACATATAAGTGCTTCAAAAATCGTAAAAGATCCCCAAAAGCAAAACTTTAGAGTTTAGAGCTGTATGTATGCTCGAAATCTATCTACAACAGTATACTTGGTATATATTCAATTTAAAATCCAACCTTCCATGAAAGCTATGACAGAATAGGAATATAGGATTCATGTTTCGAGCCATTCAAATCGAAATTATGCAACAGTTTGCATCCTCTAACGAACAGATAATACTGTCATTGAGATTTCATTTGCTGACCATGATTGGCTCAAAGTTGAATCTGCAGTAGGCTTCCTTTCAATGAAAAATCCAGGTTCTTTTGGAGTAGGCAGTGCACCATCACTACCCAGCATTAGACACACAGATGACATGGTTGGTCTATCCTCGGGCAATCTTTGCACGCATAGAAGAGCCACATGAATTGATCTCAAAACTTCAGACGGATCGTATGAATAATTGATCATAAACTCGTCAAGTAATTCCAAGGATCTTTCCTCCATGAACAATAGCCATGCCTAATCATATTGAAAAATTTCAGGCTAGTTATGTCTTTTAGTGCCTTGTTTGGCTTAAAACAAAAGATAAATTGAGACTTACATGTCCGAGTAGATTGCGGTGGTGATCTAAATGCATAAATCCTCTGTTTCGCTTCCCACTTATCGTCTCTAATACCAAAACACCATAACTATAGACGTCAGATTTCACAGAAAATACCCCATCGATGGCATACTCTGGAGACATGTATCCGCTACAAGAATTTACAAATAGAAGTCATTGTCTTGCATAGCGAGCGGTTCAAAATTTATGAGTTGCAATGACCTAAACAACTTACATTGTTCCAACAACCCTATTAGTATTTGCTTGAGTCTCTTTTCCTCCAAAACTTCTAGCTAGACCAAAATCTGCAATTTTGGGGTTCATCTCATCATCTAGAAGAATGTTGCTGGCTTTAAGATCTCTGTGAATGATTCTTAGTCTAGAATCTTGATGAAGATACAGAAGTCCCCTAGCTATTCCATTTATGATGTGAAAGCGCTTCTTCCAATCAAGCTGCTTGCGTTGTGCAGGATCTGCCAAGAACCATTTGTTCACATAAGCACATGGGAAAAACCTATACGACTGAATGGAAATAAAGTGAGTACTGATTTATTAAGGGTAGGAGCTGGTATTTCTTCTGTTTGTTGTGACAGCTAGTGTCATAGGTTAGGTTCTACAAAGAGCACGCATTTGAGAAAGATATAATTCTAATTTAAAGGTATAAATTCATATTTATTTTCAAAAGTTTTTAAGAAATTTATCTAATAATGCGTAATGGGGTGTCACTTAGATGGTTAAGCACTCTACAAGTTTGAACTTTTTAGTCAGTTGATTGTAAAGTAAATTCAGTGTGCTATCAATGCAGAAGGTCCAAATTTTGAGTCCTTTGGGCTAACCTTGTAAATCAGCTACAACAATAAGCATTATGACAGTTTGATGTGATAAAAATGCAGAGCCTTCTGCTCTAGGAACACATGAAAGGCAAGTAATATGGAGTGAAATAATGAAACAAGTATTGAGATGCAGAGAGCAAACCAAATATAAACGCATCTAAGCTATTATTGGGCATGTATTCATAGATCAACAACATGTTTTCTTCCTGGATGCAGCATCCGAGAATCTTCACAAGATTTCTATGCTGAAGCTTGGCAATGTAGGAAACTTCATTCTTGAACTCATCCAGCCCTTGCATTGAATCAACAGAGCGCTTCTTCACTGCTATTTCTTGGCCATTGCTTAAGACACCCTGCAAACCATTGAGGCAATCATTTGACTTCTCAGTTGAATTCCTCACCAACTGCAAGGACTGAAATGCTATGTAAATAATCACACAATTTTTCACAGAAATTACCCTATAAACGGGTCCAAAGCCACCTTCTCCAATCTTGTTTTGCATGGAGAAGTTATTTGTGGCACTAGCTACTGTTTCCAAGTCATATATAGGTAAATCTAGCTCTTCCTCATTGCTTTCAGCAGATGCGACCCCTAAAATAATTTCCCGTTTTGCTGCGAACAAAGTTAAAAAAGAAAAAATTTAAATCCAATGAATTGAAGAAGCATGCAAGGATTAAGAAATGCCATTTCTACAAAAATACCATTTCTGTTCTTCCTCCTTTCTTTCATAAAATACATGGCAGCGAATCCAAAGATTGCTGCTGTTGACGCCAAGCCTGCAATCAATGCCTTTTTCTTTTGGTTGTATCCAGACAGGCCTAGGAGCAGAGTTATCAAAGCACAAACAGCAGATTAGATTAGATAGTTGTAAAGAAATCACAACCAATAACCTGTTGGAGTATTCAATATCCTGCATTTCATGATTTCATTCTTGTATAGAAAGGAAATCTTAGTTGTCAACAACAAGATCTAATAAGTTTGAGCTTTAAGATTGATAGGTTGTAGTTTTGAAATTTACCTGAGATACCTGGTTCTAAGGCAGACATTCTGATGAAAACGTCCTGTCCATTTTCATTGTAATCCTTGAAGTCAAGAAGGTCTCCAAACCAAAGCAAACATCCACTCCCATCTGAAATGTTTAAAGTAGAATACGCCGTACATGAACAGTTCTTGCATTTATTCCACAATCACGTAGATTTAGAGTCATGCTATACCAAGAATATTTTGTATCTGGCAATTTAATGTTAGAATACTTCAAAAACTTGTCTGTTCTACATTCCAACTGCTTCTTCCTAACACACCCATTTGAAAATTTTGCCATTGCCCATTCTTCAGGGAATTTGGGTTCGAACCCCTTCAAACACCCACAAACGGGTGCCTTGTTCACATTACAGGAGGCATGTGCACCACAATATGCATAAGCATCGCAACTGTCTATCGGTTCGGTAACATAAGTTAACCAACCATGTATTTATCTGTCCATATCAACCGCTGCACCTCACCAGTCGGATTCAGATATAACCTTGTAATTACAGTGCTATTGAGAAGCTTATAACTATAGTATACAGCTGTCTCATTCAACACGAATTGATATTTGTAGTATGGGTTTGGATTTAAATTAGTGGCACCAGCAAATCGAATACCATTCCACGGTCCTAACCGAAACTTGATACCTGATCCCTCTGTCAGCAACAACTGTGGACATCCATTTGGATCAATCCTGAATGTATAATTACCTGGAGAAGGATCATCAGGGCTACTCCAAGATGATAGATACCAATCGTATCCCGAACTCATATTCCTTCCTAACAACATGCCTGCAAGTAGGTTATCAGTAGGATAATCAAAGCTTTGCCAAAGGAAACTATCGAAGTTACCGCCCTTTGCATCACTCCTCACAACAAGATTTCCTGAATCAAGAAGCTGTGCAACTGGACTGGTTCCAGACCCTGATGAGTTTCGAGTGGAGGACCATATTTCACTTCCATTACCATTCTCAAGAACAAGAACTCCCTGGCTTGTAAGCTTTAGAACCCCTGAGGAATCAGTTAAAGGTGACTCTCTGTTGGCCACCCACACATATGTTGTTGGCGAGATGTTATGGTACCATATTCCTAGATACCATCTCGACGAATCACCTGGTTTGAAGAATCCTAGTTCAAAGTTTCCATTATCAGAAACTATAGTTTTGTTATAAGTTACGAGATCTTCTGTGGCTAATGTGTTTGGTATACTGGCAAGTTGTGCTATGTGAAAAAAACAAAAGGATAAAACAGTAATAAAACTCCATGGCATCATTCTGTTTTGCTCTAAAATGAGTAAAGATCAAACTGAAGTTAAGATGAATTTGGTTACAGAGCAGGGGGTTCACATTTAAGGATTAATTTGTTCTTGGTCATACTTTTAAGAATTAATTTAAGAAAGATCCATTGACTTGCAGTGTCTATATCACGTTTAAGAAGAATCGAAACTTAAAGATTATCCAACAAATGAGGGGTCCACTGAGGTTGAATTTCTTACAGGAAATGATCTTCATTTCCAATTTTATAGCACATTATTGACTCTGAAGTCTAAAATGCTCTTCAAAGCAGTTCCCTGTACATTTCCTAACCCTTTCCGGTCGTTTGATTCGTCAAATTTTTAATGTATCTTATCTGTTTTTATATGTGTTTGTCTTGCATCAGCTTTGTCTGTTTCGCTTTTTATTTTTTGGCGAATTGCAAAAGCCCTTAAGCTTCTGCTTAATCACATATAGACCCTTTAATTTTTAAGCAATGTTGTCACATCTGGTCCAAACAAGCTAGAGGATTAAAGGCCCTTAATAAAAACCGGATTGAATCAAGGGTTAAATCATAATTGAACTAGCCCATTTCTAAGGAGGGATCAAGTTTTGCCGGACTGGTCAATCTGGATCTAGTAATACTACTTTTAAGAGTGTAGTTTATAACTTAGAAGATTAAATGTAAAGAAAACAAATAAAAAGTAAAAAGGAAGAAAGTAACTTGTGGAGCTTACATGATGATTCAAAAGTTTTTTGCATAATTCTTAAGGTTATGGGCGTTGGTGATACCAAATTTTGAAAGTTTAGGTGTTATCTGAATTATCCTTTCAATTTTCTTAGCCTTCCTGTCCAAATAAGATTAAAATAATATCATCAAAATGATGGCGAAATAACAAGCCACCAAGCCCTTAAAGCATCTGACCGTTGACGTCGATAGTATTTCCGTCAGCCTAAGTCATACAACAAATGATTGTATACACGTAACATAATGGCAAATTACATATACTTCAAGATTTTTATAGGAATCATAGAAGAGTTCAAATCCAGTTTATGGAACCTGCAATTTCCGATCCGGTTCCAAAATCATGAAACCACTAGAGTTGAAATTTCAAAGAAAAATGAATTTTATTGTAAAATAAAAGAAATTTAATTTTAAACTCAAAATAATAACAGATTTAAAAAATTATTTGAAATGAATTTATTTATATGTAATCAGATTTTTTTTTTTTTTTTTTTTTGGTTGTAGTATTAATAAGGTGAAACTACATATAAGAGGCTGAAAACAAGATTACAAGACAATAATAGTCTCACATTTTTTAGAGCCTAAGGTTAAAAGTCAAACCAATGTTGGACTAGATCAAACCAAATTGATTAAATTTCACGAATAATAAGGGTGAGCGCGCAATGTAGAGTGAATAAGATATAAGGTTCTACTCTCATCATACATAGTGTGTACCATTTCTTAAAGTTTTGGAACCAAAAAATTACCAAATACCTCTACCATGAAGAACTAAAGACATAAGGTACATAATTAATAAAAACCGGAATTATTCCGCCCACCCAACAGTGAAATTGCAGTTTCATTACGTTTCATTTAATCGTTAATATTAGAATTACCTTTTCATCCTCTTACACATTTATTACTAAGTATAATTTTGATAAATACGATTTGAATTACGTTCCATCTATGATATATCCAAACAAAAAACTAGATTTTTCATTCCACGACTCATTTCACTCCATTCATTCCAACACATTCCACTTCAAACAATTCATAGTACCAAATGTCACATATATGTTATGTTTTTTCTTTTTTATGGTAGAATTTATAAAATAGAAATATAATATCGTCCTACATTTATGATTACTACTTTTTACTTTTCACTGAATAAGTATGGGGAGAAGTGCCAGCAATTGAGGATATGTGTATAGCCATGTACGAACAAGAACAGAGAAGAAATAAAACTATACAAACTAACGGCTTACAGACTGATATATATACATATTGTAGTCTACTAACTAACTCCAGCTAAGCAAACTAATACAATCAAATCAAATCGAAACAGTACAGTATTGAGTTCAAATTCGAGTTCAATTCGAAATTTTAAAGTTTGAGTTTGATTCAAGTTCGATCAAGCTCTCAAGTTCGACTCTGAATAAAATTATAATCTCGAATTTTATTCAGTCAAGCTCGATTTGTTAAAAATATATTTTAAATTCTAATTAAAATAATATTAATATATGAACTCGATTCGAATTCGATTAACATTTATGTATGATAAAGCTCGATTAGACTCGTGAACCAAACATATAAAGTTTGAGTTTGGTTCCATAAACTATTCGTATAATTCAAATTTAAGTTTGATTCGACAATTTTCGAATCAAACTCAATTAAACACCAAGCCAAACTCGAGTAGTTTGTGAACCGATTTGATTCATTTGCACCTCTATTCTATACACGTAGAACCTCAAAAATCCACACACACACACACACGCCCCCGCCCCCACCCCCACCCCCACTTGGAACAAGCATACAATAGTTGAAATTTAGTGACAACTTTAAAATACGATGTTTGAATTTTTCATTCCATCCATTTCAACACATTCCACTCCAGACAATTCACTTATACCAAACGTGACATATATGTTTTGGTTTTCCCTTTATGGTAAAATTTAGAAAATAGAAATATAATATTGTCCTACATCTATTATTACTATTTTTTACTTTTCACAAAGTAGGTATAAAGTACATTAGAATGCAGTGTATGGAGACATACCATTTTCTTATCCTCTAGGAGTACGATTTGAAAAATTATAGGCAAAACCTATCTTACTTATGACCTTCAACACTTAATTGAGACCTTGTTCACCCCTTATAAATATTATTTATATTTAGTAACTTTTGTGTACAAATTTTATTCTAACTAAATAATATACTCAAAACAAATGAAAACTTGATCAAACCCACATTAATTTAAATAGAGAAAAAAAAAAAAGAAAAAGTACAATTCAACAAGTCACTTGTTGCCAACAAGGTTTGTTATAGTTGATAAAGCTTCGGCCCATGGCCCTTGATGGTCATGGGATTGATTCTTGCTTCTGGCAAAGGTGTCTCCCTTGTGTCTAGGTTCATGGGATCAATTCTTATCAATCGTTAAGATGCTGCTGGTAGGTCATTTACCCTACCCAATTTTCGATATAGTGTTATCATGGTGATCTCCATCGCAAAATATGGTGGAGGATAGTCGTGGTCTCCTGTGATGGTGACCAAGTCGAAACCATCGCAAAATTTTTTAATGCTAAAAAAAAAAAAGGTCACCTGTCTAAATAAATCCATGAAGTTATAGTAAAACATTCATACAAAACTATAATGATTGAATTATATATTTGGATCTAGTATTGGCAATTTATGTCAATTTATGTCATCATGTGGTATCTCGTATCCATGTCTAAACGGGTTTATGTTTGAAAGACCTTAACTCAAGACCCGACCTATTTATTAATTATGTATGAAAACCTAAACCCGTGATTCAACCCGTTTATAGTGTGTCTCGTGTCAAACCGCATATTGATTGATAGAATAGTTTTGGTATTATTTATTAATGTGATAGAAAAGATTTAATATTGTAATATATATTGGACTTGGAAAGTTAATGTATTAAAATATTTATTATTCTAGGTAGACTTAGTTAACAAATTATATATGATATATTACTCACATATTATTAAAAGAAAGAAATTATAATATGAGACTTAATGCATTGTTAAATAAACATGGCATTAGTTGATAAAATTGATGGTAACAAAAATAATTGGACCTATATTTTTAACTAACAGATATATTATCTTGTCATTATAACCAACAAACACAACATACTTAAAACCCACAATACTAGAAATATAACATATTGATAGACTAAATCATATTAAATGTTATACGTTAGAAATTATTTATGCTTTATATGTATTATATGTTATATATATAATTTATATTATGCCATACTTACATATATATAATTTATTTCATATAAGGATAGTTTTATCATTTAGTAATTTAGTTAAGGATAATAATATTGTATTTTAATAAAATAAGAATGAAAAACAATAATAATATATTTAATGGGTTTGGGGCTTTGTATACAAGTTTGTGTTCTAAACCAAAACTCAAATACATTTAAATTCGTGTTCTGGGTTTGACTCATTTATTAATCGTATTAACTTTTACTTTCTTAAACCCTTTTATGATTATGTCGTGTGTATCCACATTCACAGATCGAGTCCCAAATTACCAACGTTTTTGGATCATTATTTGATTACATCTTATCAAATTATCATCATCATCATCTCTGAATTCCAAACATCGTCAATCATTCCTTATATTACCAATGATACCAAGGTTTTAAGAGATTATTTATTTTTAACATTTATACCTTTGATAGTATTTTACCATGTTGCCTTCTTAATATAGTATTTCAATTTTTATTCCATTTCCATGTTTAAAAAAATGTCATGTGTGTTATGGCATACCCAACCCATTCAAATCATCCAAGTCACAACTGAACCATCTAGATCAACCAAGTATGAACAAGTTTTTACTAATCCAATATCTTGGTGTGTTAAGAGATCGTCACATTAAAAAAAAAAAAAAGAGTTTTCATTATCTGTCATGTGTAAGTATTACAAATAGTGGTAGTGATGGTTGAATAGTGGTGACAAATTAGTTGTACCATTGTGATGATGCCGATAGCAAGTTGTTGTTAGTGTTGTATTGGTGGTGGTGGTGGCAACAATAACAATAGCAATTGTGATAGTTATGTTAGGGGTAGTAATAATACAGTGGTAAAATGTAGAAACTAAGTAGTAGCATTGTCTTGGTTTGATTTCTTTACTACGAGATTTCATTTTATTTTGCTCTATAATATTTTTCTATCACAAAAAGGGATAAAAACTTTTGATTTTATTCAATACCATGATAAAAGTTTTATTCAAAACCAAAATCATTTTATAACCCAAATATATGGTATAATAAACCTTGTCCAATCTAATTATTACACAATTAAATATTAGCTTAGTGTGGAACCATTTAAGGGTTACAACTAGTAGGAGTGGGCATAGGATGGTTCGATCTGGTTAGCAACCTAACCCGAATCGAACCAAATAAAAAATTGTGGTTCAATTATTTTTACAAGTTAAACCTATCCATACAATTTCATTTGCTAATTTAACCATGTATAAGGAAATTTTCTTTTTTTTTTCATTTCAATAAAAAAAAAAAAGAACTATGAACTATTTTTTACATTTTAGACCTCAACAGCAAATTGACAAGTTGATTTATCGATTTATGGAAATTAACATTCAACTATAGTGAGCCAATTTTTTTCACATCATTAGTATACATAGGTAAAATGATAATAATTAAACATAACAGTTAAAGAGTAAATTGGTGGTGCAGTCTCTTTTTCAAAACTCAAAGCTAGTCGAGTGTCATTACAAATATACATGTGTGTGTAAAAGGGAAGGAGTAAGATTAGTTTCCCTTCACTGATTCCTATTAAACTATAATTATTTTTTAAATATTGAAACTCTAAAAGTATTAATTATAAATATAAAAAATGAAATATTTTATCCTAAAACACAATTAACTATAAAAATAAAAATAATATTAAGAGGATTTTTTTTAAGATGAAATGGTTTGATTCAGTTCGAACTGTGCAGTTCGGCTCATGAATCCAAACCGAACCACGAACCAAATTTACATTATCGAGCTGAACCGTGAATCAAACTGTTTAAAAAAACAAAAAACAAAAATTTGGTCCGATTTAGATCAATTCGCCATTCATTTGAATTTTTTCCAAGCCCTAACAACTAGAAAGTTGAATCAGCGGTTTGACTACATTGTTTTTTATAATACATACATTGTTTTTTATAATACATGATCCTTATTGTTTCCAATAGCGCGTTACACAAGGAAATAGTATTTGAGTACATCTTTTTTTATAATATATGAACCTTATTGTTTCCAATAGCGCGTTATACAAACAAATAGTAATTAAAAAAGAAAAAGAAATCAACAAGAAACCGACCATTAGAATAACTAAAGAGAAAGCGCGCTAGCATTTACGTGGAAGAACCTCAATAAGATTACTGTGTAAGAATGAAAAAATATTCAATTGGTATTACACAACAGATAAACGAGAGTAACCATCAATTACATTTTAATATATAAATAAAATAGTAGATAGTTTGATAGTTTTCAAAGTAACTATCAATATATGCCCATATGTTAGCATATTATTAGTAGTTATACACCATATGTGTGTATATATATATATTATATATTTACACATGGTGTGTAATACTCATCAAAGCTTTTATCACTAAGAATAGAGGTCAAAAACGGCATTACAATTACAAATGCATATATCTCTGTTATAGTAACCTTTTTCCCATATATAATTGTAATATGAGGAGAATCAGAAGTTTTAGAAATGTTCAAAGAAGAAAATAATAAGTAAAGATAATACCGGGAATAATATATGATGAGATGATTAGTTAAGTCGTTGTGGAATCTCTTGCTCATTCGGTCTAAATACGCGTTCTGGAAGGCGGGACTAGTCTATTGACAATAATAATAAAAGATGACTTTGAATCAAAAGTTTCGATCCTATGACACTTCAGTTTTGGAGTAAAATAACATGTAAAATTGATGCTTCTAGTCCAAATAGAAACATAATGTTTGATGTCCCCGTTTGATAGAAACATGTTCAGTGAATAACTCTACCATGAAGTAATAAATGAATGTTTAGGGGCAATCTAAGACAAAGAAAATTAATATCCTGAATCCAAGAATGGAACAAGTGGATCTATTCTCCTTCTCTCGTCAGTTACAGACAACAACAACAACTGCAGCATCAGTCAGTCAAAATCTTTACGAAAATATTTGTGTGGATTAATTTTAATGACCATCTTCGTGATTCAATGGCTTAAGAGCCATGCGATTAAATGATGCTACATCCATAGAACATTTCACAATTTTCTTGAGGAGGTTTCTTTTATTTTCTCTTTTATTTTTTTTTTTTTTAAGACCTAGTCTGTGTAGATCCACACATAATTAGACAATAGATCCAACCTGACTCACCCATATTGGGATTTAACCCAAGACCTACCCTGTAATGAACGAGTCTTAATGTGACAAGACCACTGAGTTGAGGTTCAAGTTGGATCCTCAACCTAGTCGAACGTGGACCTAATGAGTTTAGCCAAATCCAACATTATATAAAGAAGAAGAAGAAGAAGAAGAAGAAGAGCAAAAGCTATTAAAAAGTAAAAACAACTTCGTAATGAAGGGACTAGCCATGATGCTAGGTGCAAGGAGGAAAGGAGGACTTATGTTATTTGGAAAATATATACACACACACAAGGCATAGGTCAAGACCCAGCTCATAGATATATTGGGTCCAAGATCCACCCTAAACTTGTTTAAGACACATTTGGTTCCAAGTCCAACCTTTTGAACCCATAAATCTGTGTTTCAATTCCATGTGGAATCAATTCCAACCCTTAAAGGAGATTTGCATATAGTATGATTTTTTTTTTTTAAACATACATATAGTATGATTATCAGTGATAGTTAAACTGGTAAGTTATTATGATGCACAAAAACTAATAGCAAAACATTATAAGACAATATTTAAGGAAAAGAATTTTCACGTATCCTTTTAGCCACTAGAAGGACGAATGGACTTCATGAAGCATTTCACAAATAGTATTATGGGAATCAACATGTTTCTCACAGGTACGACTTTTGAAGTTGTTCACTACTCTTGTTCCTAATATATGTAACTTTTATTTCTTACTGAATTTTGGGTTCCAATTACTTTAGCTAATGGGAAAGAGCTTCGAAATGTATCTCAAATTTGAGTATGGAGAGATTAACTTGGATCATTTGAAGACTATAGAAAATGATCCAGACAAATCCTTAATTTGAATTTAAGCAATATTCAAAGTCTTCCAATTATGGCAAGAGTAACACATACCATAATTCTATTTACTTTTATAGTATATTCCTTTCTACAAGGATTACCATAATTCCGGAATCTAAAGTCGTGGTAGTCTATCATATATAACACTTAACTATTGTGCACTAAGGCTTTCCAAATCATTTATACTGCTAAATCATTTTCAATTAAGAAGACATGCATGAAGTTTTTTTTTTTTTTTAAGAAAACATTTTTTGAAAGATGAAAGTCAACAAAAGCCAAGATCAAAAGATAAGTGTAACAAGGGTTCAAATGTCCAAACCAAAAAAGCCCAAAAGTTTCTAAGCCCTAAAAATTTTAAAGATTCAACATAAGATTTATAAAAGTTCTAGGACCAATCCAACTAAATCCAACAACAATAATGCAACTAAAAGTCATTATAGCTCTTATATCCGCCTAGCTCATCACTAGTGTAGAGATCGTAACTAAGATAGTCATAAGCATTATCATCAACAAAAGTACTCACATCAAAGCATGAGAAGGAATAACAAAAGGGTGAGCCACAAGAACTCGGCATGGGCAACCACAAACACATACATGTGCCATAATCACACACATACATGATTTGATAATCTGTTAGTAATATTGAGAAATTGGAAGAAAAAAATTTTCAACTCTGAGATAATAGTAATTAAACCAAATATGGTACCACTTCTAGGAAAGACTGTGGTTTTTGTAGGAATGTACATCAATTTATAAAAGATTTTGCAGCTTGTAAAAATAAGTTATTCACATATATGCGTCTATTTATGATAAATGATAATTTGACTAGAGTAGCTACTTTGATAGGGAAATGGTAATATGTACGAATATGGATTTAAATTCCTGAACATGTTTTGGGTATTTCTTTTTTTCTGATGATATTATATTCTACTCTTATCGTGTATGTAGGGGGGAGGCCTCGAAATATGCTATAATAAATTATTTTCTAATACCCCTATGTGAACTAATATGGCTAATTGGATGTGTTTGGGTATACTAAAAAATGTTACTGGTTCTTATAAACGTGGATTTAAAACTTGACTAACATTATTTACTATGAATGATGGTTTATAACTTGACAAACGATTTATGCATGTTTACGATTACATGTTTTGCAATAGTCTATGTGGAACAAGGTTTTTATAAATATTAAAATCATTTGTTATAAATAAAGGATTCCTCCTTTGTATGAGAAAGCTAAACGAAACTTCATTGTGATTGTCAAAAAAAAAAAAAAAAAAATCAACGGTGCATGTCACTATTTCTAATTTTCGGATTCCTTTCCATACTAATTGAATTATTTCAAAGTGTTATCAAATGATATCATGTTTTAACTTTTCCAAAACGTGCCCTGCAACTATAAATTTTATTCTGATGAACTTAGAACTATATATTATAAAAAAATGTTTCAATATTTCAGTTTATCCAAAAAAAAAAAAGAAAGAAAGAGAAAATTTTTCAAAAATTACATGGAAACTAAATTTAGATCTCCGTTTTAGGAATTATGAACAGCAAGGAGCTAGATGCTATGGATTGATTGAGTAACACCGTCCAGGTAAGTGGGACCAATGCTTTATCGCATTTTGAAGTACCATCTTAAGGTACTTGGAGGTTAAAATGTGTCAATAATTGTGATTGTAAAATAGGTTGGATGTATGCATGCAATGCTTATGCTTGTCGTTGACTAGTTAATTGAAAACTGAGCTTTTGTGCTACGTTGTATTGTGATGGTTTGAATTGTTCTTAAAGTGTTTACCAACTGGGTGATCGCCTTTAAAATTGACTAAATGAAACTCTAACTAACTTATTAAAATAATACTCATTTCAACCCAATAGGGGATCGGTTAGGATTCTACGATCAAACACCGATCCTAAGGAGAGTCAGTAAAGCCGCCTTTTCCTATCCTCAAGGCCTAACTAAGTGACAGGAGAGGGGGTCGCAGTGAGGTTAGGAACATGTCTGAAGAGGTCTTAGGAGGAGCTGTGGCTCCATTGGACGAGCCTGGGTTTGATCGATAGTTGTTTTGAATTACACCGTAAACTCCTCAACGAGGCTAGAGTGGGGTTGTTTTCTCTAGTCTTGTGATGGACCAGGTAACATCGTATGGATGGCATTTTCTTGTTCATGCATCGCATTAATTAATTGTTTGAGAATCTTGTTTGTCTTGTATAAATGCATTTTTACATTTGTCCATCTTACCGAGCTGTAGTTGCTTATTCCCTTGTAGATTTTCTTGCAGGTTTAGATCGATTTTAGTAGCAGTAGCTAGTATTACATGTGGATCCTCAGGTGTGTAATAGTATAAATAAGAAAAAGTTAGAAGATCCAATTTCTATGTTTCTATTTTCATTTTTGCTAATAGTGTCAGCTGAGTAACTTGGGTCAACTAGTCTGATTTAAATATTGGTAAACTTAGTGTTTACAAACAATTCTAATAGTATTTTGTATCAATGTGAAATGACATATTCATATATTATTGTAATCGTTTAGATTTAATTGTTGGGCTTACACGACTTGAGAGTGGATTGGTCATTTATGCCTTGTATATACTAGGCTATGATAGAAGTAAGTTGTGAGTTTCTACCATAGGTTAGTATATACAGCAAGACTGTTACAACTTGGCTACGTGACACTTATCATTATGTTATGAGATGAAAATGAATCCATGTAGAACATAAAGGAGATATAAAATTAGATAAGCATATAAGAATAAAATATGAAAGTTTTAGCTTGTTATCATGGCTTCCTTCCCAAAACTTAGAAATGGAAAAGTTCCACAAAAAGAAAAGAAAAGCATAAGAAAAACTTAAAGAAAAGAAAATGTGGAAGTTTTCGATTTTTATTCAAGTCTTCTTGGGACTTAAAAATGGGCAAGTCCCATAAATAAAAGCAATAAATAATAAGAAAACATTAGAGTCTTAAATTTATGTCAAGGCTTTCTGGAACTTAGATTATGGACAAGTCTAAGACTAGAAGATGACTAGTATTTTTTATTAAGCATGAAATAAAAGATGAAAAAGTAAATAAAAGCAATAAATAAGGTTATGTCAGTATACTTATAGGCTCTGAAAATATATATGCATACTTATACTTAATAGCATACAGAAAGTTAGATTAGTAAGATAAAAGCATAATATAAATCATAAATAAACATGGTGTTTGAACAAGACATGAACAACATGTTGTTTTTCATGACTCCATTCCCTAACATTAGCATCATGAGGATTTTATAGAATCAAAACACACATATTGTTCATGTTATGTTACATGAACAAAAAAGGGGTTTAGAAATATTTACCTGAGGTTGATGAAGGATTGAAGATGGGATAAACAAATGGATGGTGTGTTTAGAAAATTTCCTAAAGAGAAATGAGTATTTTATGAAGATGGAGAGGAAAAGAGTATTTGAGATGAAATTTGTTGAGAGAAAAGTTGAAAAGTGATTTTAGTAGAGTTTTGTTAAGTGAAATGAAAATGTGTGAAAAAAGTGGAGGAAGATGTGGTATTTATAGAGAAAAGTGGAGGGGATTTGTTGTAATAAAATAAAATGAAAAAGAAAAAAAAATTGAGTGAGAGAGAGAGATGATGGCTGATGTGAAAATGAAAGGAAGGGAAAGAGAGAAGAGAGAAAATAATAATTTTACAAGAAAAATGTGAAAGAAGTTTAGTAATATGTGATGTAAAGTTTTTTATGGGAAAAGAAAATTTTAAGAAATAGATCTATATATTGTAAGAATAGGTAGTAAGAAAAAGTAAAGATAAAGGAATAATATTAAATAGTAGAAATAGTACAATGAAGAGTAAACAAGACAAATAAATTACTGATAGTAGAGAAAATATATCTAATATTTTCAGAAGCAAAAAAATTTCAAAACTGATATTTTATGAATCCTCATCTTATTACGAGTGCAAATATGTGATCATATTATTTTCACTTATTGACGTGCCGAGACACTATTTTCAAAAACTAATCCCATTAGGATGCAAAAAGAATGAATTTTTGACAAATCTGATCTTTTTAGGTTATAACACATTATTTCAGACTATAATATAAGGTTATCTCATTTTTATTGTTCTCGGGTTTTTAGCACAAGATTGTCGGATCTAGATACTCTAGAACTTAAGGTAAACCTAAGTTGACTATAGGGTTCTGGTTGACTTTTGATCGACTTCTGATCTAATTTTTTACTTATAATTATCAAAAAGATCTAGGGGTTTACAAACTAGATAATCCAAATCAACAACTCAAAACCCTAGTAAAAGCATAAGGAAAAAGCTTTGAATAACATCCATATCATGAATTTAAATAAAAAGGAATGGAATCACCTTGAATATGGATCCCATGCTTAAATCCATGTTCAAATGATATTCTCCACTTAATCCCGATGTGGAATCCTCAATCAAAATCCAAAGAAAACTTGCAACTGTCTATGCCCTAATCTCTAATGCTATTACCAAGATATGCTTGCAAGTCCAAATTATTGATGGGTTTAGTGCTTTCAAGCAGTTGAACACCAAGTAAAAACTCCTTTTCCAAAGAGAGTGATTACCTTAAATTAACTAACTAATTTTCCCTATTCTTAAGAAATTGATTAATTAACTAATCTTTTCTAAATATTAAACCTTAATCGAATAAAATCTATATCCCTACGTGATTTGTAATAAAAAAAAATAATCACATAATTGATTAGAAAGGAATTTTCCAATTACAATCCTAATTTAACATGCACTCCAAGATCAACCCAAAATACATGCTCGATGAATTAGCATCAACAACTCGAACACAAGTAGAGAATCAATCAACAGCAATAATAAGCATCAACTAGATAATCCAAATCAATCACTCAAAACCCTAGTAAAAGCATAAGAAAAAAGCTTTGAATAACATCCATAACATGAAATTAAATAAAAAGGAATGGAACCACTTTGAATAAGGATCCTATTCTCAAATCCATGCTCAAATGATATTCTCTACTTAATCCCGGCATGGAATCCTCAATCAAAATCCAAAGAAAAACTTGCTACTATCTATGCCTTAATCTCTATTTACGAGTAAAGAAGAAGTATCAATTTCATCTAGGGTTTTTCCATTCTCCTTCACAAGATCCACAGGAGAAGTATCTATAAGGAAAAAAACGTGCAGGGACATAAGCTGGTGTCAAGGCCAGTGGCTTACATGTCGACCTTAAAATTAGAGATTATTTCCGAAGCAAGAAGGCTAGCGACATTAAAGGTGGTGTTTATGTAGGCTGGCTTAAAGGTAGATGGTCTTGATTCCTTCATGGACGGCGTATGTTGTTGAAGTTGAAAGTTGGTAGCTTTGATTCCATGCTAGGATGGTGTTAATCTTGTTACATTGAAGGTCGGCAACCTTGACTCTCATATGGCTAGCCTTTCTTATCAAATTCCATTTAACTGCATAAAACTTCTTCAAAATGCTTGTTTGCTCTCTAAGTCTTCAAAGACCTAAAATATCATAATAAGCATATTTAAATACCATTTCCTTATTATTTTTATAAAATCAATTAAAATTTAGCATGATTTAATCAATGAAAAGTGAGTATAATATACCCTTATCAGAAGGTGTTTGCTTCCTTTTGTTTGTGTTAGGTTCTGGGTAGTATATAAATGTAAATTCAAATCCATGTCAAAAGATTTGAAGAAGCTTTTCTTGAAAAGGCTTTAGGTATCAACTAAGATTGTTAAGCACCAAAATCTTGATATTTACAAGTTTGAACTTTTAATTATCTAGTTATGTAGTTAAATTCAGTATGTAAATCCTAACTATGAATCCTTAGAGTTAATTTTACATATCAGCTAGAGATGGAATGAAATTGAACAAGCATCATTGCAATTTCCTTGGAACAAAATTCAAAATCTACTACTCTAGGAACACATAAATGGTGATTGATATCAAGCAAATTGTTTTAACATGTTGCAGTAGCAAGAGGTAAACCGAAAATAAATGCGTCCAAGCTTCTATTGGGCATGTATTCATAGATCAACATGTTTTCTTTCTGATTGCAGCATCTTAAAGGCTTCACAAGATTTCCATGTTGATGCTTCGCAATGTAAGAAACTTCATTCTTGAGCTCATCTATCCTTTAGTTTGAATTAACCGAGCGCCTCTTCACTGCTATTTCTAGAGCATAGTCTAAGATGCCCTAGAAACAATTATTGGAATTCCTAACTGCAAGAAATGAAATATTATGTCAATAATCAAGAACTTTCTAATTGATGTACCTCATAAACTGGTCCAAAGCCACCATTTCCCAGCTTGTTCTGGGTGAAAAAGTTATTGTTGGCACTGGCTACGGTGGCAAAGTTAAATATAGGCAAATCTAAGTCACTGAAATATTATGCTGCAAACAGAGCCAAAAAAGACAAAAGGTATTTCCTTGACTTTAAGTAGTGTGCAAAGACTTAAAATCCCATATGCTATAACAATATGCTAGAGCAATACCATCACCATTCTTCCTCCTTTTCTAAGAAAACACATGGCAAAAGCGAATCCTAAGATGATAATTGATGCCACTGATACTAAGCCTACAATCAATGTCTCTTTCTTTTAATTGTATCTAGATAAGCCTAGAAACAAAATTGTGACAACACAATGTTGATTGGATTAAAATGGTGTAATCAATTTATGGATAATCATTCATTCAAGTATTTATAATTCCACTATTTATTATTTCGTACTTCTGAAGAAAGGATATCCTAGTTCTAATTCACCAATAAATGTAAAGCATCAATACTAATATGTTTGAGCTCTTATACTAGTTGGTTATGGATCTAAAATTTTTCATGTGCAATGTAACTAGTGTCTGGTTCCAAGGAAGACATTCGAATCGAATACCTTGCCCATTTTTATTGTACTCCTATTGGTGATATGCCTTAAAATTGCAACTAAATAATTTGTTATTAGACCAAGTCTTTAGGAATTTTTATTTTCAAACTTATCTTTAGGAGTTAGTTAGGATATGCCTAGATATTTGTAGATTTTTTATTTTGTTGTTATGTATCAGCTTTACTTATAGAGCATTGATGTGAATGAATCAGTATGCTCCAAAAAAATCAAATGCTCTTTTTTTTATTCAACTATGCATTTTCTTTTAGTCATATAGTTCCACCTGTTTTTTATGGCCAAAATTATCAAGCATGGGCTGCTAGGATGACAGTCTATCTTGATGCATTGGATATTTTGGAGGCAATAGAAGAAGATTATGACATTTCACCATTACCAGCAAATCCAACAGTAGCACAAATGAAGCATCATAAGGAGAGAAAGACAAGGAAGTCAAAGGCTAAAGCATGTCTTTAATCTGCCGTTTCAAGCACCATATTTACCAGGATCATGAACCTAGAATCAGCTAAAGACATATGGGACTACCTCAAGAAGGAGTACCAAGGCAATGAAAGAACCAAGAATATGCAAGTGCTCAACTTAATTAGAGAGTTCGAGATGATGAAGATGAAAGAGTCAGAAACGATTAAAGACTACTCTGACAAGCTGGTGGGCATTGCTAACAAAGTGAGGCTATTAGCTAAGGAATTTTCTGATAAGAGAATTGTCCAAAAAACTCTTGTCACTTTGCCTGAGAAATATGAGTCCAAAATTTCTTATTTGGAAGAGTCTAAAGATTTGTCAAGCATATCCTTGGCAAAGCTAGTTAATGCTTTGTAAGCCCAAGGGCAAAAGAGAATGATGAGAGAAGAGGGCACCATAGAAGGTGCTCTTCTTGCAAAGATAAAAAATTCAAGAGGAGATAAATACAAGAAGTACAACAAGACTGACAACAACATTGAAGAATCATATCCACATTTCCTACATTGCAAAAAAAACAAATCACCCACAAAGAAAATGTCGGTGGAGGCATGATGTCAATTGCAGAAAATGTGGACAGATTGGGCATATGGAGAAGATTTGCAAGACACAACAACATGAAGATGCAAAAACTATAACTGAACAACATGAAGAGGAAGAATTATTTTAATATCATGCCTCTGCAATTACTAAGGCAGGAGGAGTGTTGGTGATATGCCTTAAAATTGCTATTGAATAATTTGTTATTAGACCAAGTCTTTTGGAAATTTTGTTTTTAAACTTATCATTAGGAGTCAGTTAGGATATGCCTAGATATTTGCAGATTTTTTATTTTATTGTTATCTTATTGTTATGTATCAGTTCTATTTATATAGCATTGATGTGAATGAATGAGTATGCTCCAAAAAAACAGATGCTCTTCTTTTTATTCAACTATGCATTTTCTTTTTATATATCATAAAAAACAACAGATGTCACGGAGGTCCCCAAACCAAAGCAAACATCCACTTCCATCTAAAATGTTTAAAGTAGGATATGCCATACAAGAACAGCTCTTCTTAGAATTTATCCCACAATCTCAGACTTGAAGTCTTATTATCTGGCAATCTTATGTTAGAATACTTCAAAAACTTGTCTGTTTCACATTTTGACTTTTTCTTCCTAGCACATCCATTTGAAAACTTTACCATTACCCATTCTTTGGGGAATTTGGGCTCAAACACTCACATATAGATGCTACATTACAGGAAGAATGTGCACCACAATAAGCATAATCATTGCAGCTATCTATCGGTTAGGTAGAATAAGTTAACCAACCATGTGTAAAATCAGTCCATATCAAACGCTGCACCACACCTGTTGGATTCAGATATAATCTTGTAACTACTGTTTTGTTTAAAAGCTTATAACTATAATACATAGCTGTCTCGTTTAGCACAATTTCATACTTGTAGTATGGGTTCGGAGGAGAACAAGAAAATTGGAACCATTCTATGGTCCAAATCGAAACTTGATACTTGATCCCTCTGTCACTATGAGCTGTGGAAATCCGTCTGGATCCAAGTTGAATGCATAAATACCCAGAGAAGGATCATCAGCGCTTCTCCAAGATGTTAGATACCAATCGAAACCCAAACTCATGTTCCTTCCTAAAAACATGCCTTCTAATAGGTTGTCAGTAGGATAATCAACGCCCTGCAAGATAAAATTATTCATGTTACCAGCCATCACATCATTCTTTACAACAAGGTTTCCCGAATCCAAAAGCTGTGCAATTGGACTGATTCTACACCCTGATGAATTTTGAGTGGAAGACCAAATTTTGCTTCCATTACCATCCTCAAGGAGAAGAACTCCTTGGCTAGAAAGTCTTAAGACACCTAAGGAATCAATTAAAGGGGACTCTCTATTGGCCACCCACACAACAGTCACCAGAGAGATGTTATGGTACCATATTCCTCGATACCATCACAACAAATTTCGTAGTTGGAAGAATCCTGGCTCAAAGTTTCCATTATCAGAAACTATAGTCTTGTTAATTGTTAGGAGATCTTTTGTAGTTATTATGTTTGGTATATAGTGGTAAGTTGTACCATGTTAAAAGAACAGAAGTATAAAACAATAATAAAATTCCACTTAACCATGTTGTTTTTCTCTTAAACTAGAAAAGATCAGGTGGAAGTAAGATAGATTTGTACTCGGAACGGGCAATTCAAATTTAAGAACTATACATATTCTTAGTCATACTTGATGTAACAAAAGAAAAAGGTCCATTGAATTGTTATGTCCATCTGACCATTATAAAGAAGAGACCCCATAAGACTGAATTTCTTAGGAGACATCATTTTTAATTTCCGTACTTAAGTACGGAGATTATTCTTTCATGTTGGAATATGTATCTTTTATTTTTTAGATTGTTTACACGTGTCACTCACGTGTATTTCTGTTATGTTTGTTTACTTTATTTAGCATAGTATAAATATTATGTTGTAACAATTCTTTAGATAACAGATTCAATATACATTCAGATATTTTTTCTTCCTCTGTTCCTTCTTCGTAACTTTTCTCCTATTCATCATCAAGATCTTTCATCAATCAGTTAAGATGTTTGATTTTCATCATTTCATGTTTGTTCACATGGTATCAGAGCAGGTCTGATATTTTTTTTCGATTCAACGATCTTTTATACTGTTACTTCTTATTGTTCGATGGGATTTGAAAATGTCAAATTCGACAAATTCTGGTATTGAAAATACATATGGTGATCCATATTAGATGTCTGGATCGGATAATCCAGGAGTTCTTCTCACGAATTTAGTTTTTAATGGAAAGAATTTTCATGGATGGAGTCGTTCAATTCGTTTAGCCCTAGGTGCGAAAGCAAAATTAGGGTTTATTGATGGTAGATATTTACCACCTCAAGAAAATGAAGTAGATTTTGATAAATGGATTCGAAATGATTGTATGATTAGATGTTGGCTTTTAAACACAATGACAAAAGATTTAGCAGATGCTTTTCTGTATGCTACTTCTGCAAGAGAGTTATGGAAGGATCTTGTCGAGAGATTTGGGATGAGTAATGCACCGTTGGTTTATCAATTGAAATTTGAAATTGCGAATATGAAGCAAGGAAGTTCATCTGTTACTGAGTATTTCAATAAGCTAAAACGGCATTGGGATGAACTTAATGCTTTGTCTGAGCGTCCGATTTGTGATTGTGGAGTTGTTGAACAATGTCGTTGTAATTTGAAATAGAAGTGGCAAGATTTAGAGGAAAGAGATCATCTAATGCAGTTTCTAACGGGGTTGAATGATGTTTATGATCATGTGAAAAGTCAAATTCTGTCTGCTGATCCTCTTCCTGCTGTTAATAAAGCATATTATACAGTGTGTCAGATTGAAAAATAGAAGCAACTGAGTGAATACATGGGACATTCTGATCAAATTAATTCAGCTTGTATGGTGAAAGGACCTTCAAAACCTTCTGTTACTGATAGAAAAGATAAGAAAGGGCATTTCTTTTGTAATCACTGCAAGAAAACAGGTCATACTAAAGATAGATGTTTTGAATTGGTTGGTTATCCAGAGTGGTTTAAAGGTAATAAACCAATCAAGAAAGCTCCTCATCTCACTGCTCATGTGGAATCAATGGATAATCCTTTGGATGATGTTGAAGTAGATTCGTCACAATCCATGGACAGTTCAACTCTGGTTTCACGAGTCTGTCACGAAGTGTTGAAAGCTTTGTCAATTAAAGATTCCACGGGAGGAACTCATGGCATGATTAGTTTTGCAGGTAACGTTCTCAATTTTGATTCAACTTCTGATATGAACATTGGTAAATGGATTATAGATACAGGAGCTACAGATCATATAACACCTAGTTCATCACTTCTCATTAATCAACAAATACTCAAAACACCTGTAAAAATTCGTCTACCTGATGGGAGCATTAAAGTTGTTGATATCATTGGAGATGTCAAACTAAACACACACATTACCCTTAAATCTGTTCTTTTAGTCCCAGAATTTCGGTTCAATTTACTCTCTGTTAGTAAATTACTGAAACATCATTCTTTGACCATGATTTTTCTTCCTCATAAATGTCTTTTTCAGGACCTACGATCTAGACAAACAATCCTTGAAGCAGAGATGTCATCTAGACTTTACATACTTCAAGTTTTTAGCATTGTTGGTGATCCTAATTCTTGTATTCAAACAAACTCTTGTGTTAGTCATTTTAATAAAGACTATGATCAGATTGATTTAGATCTTTTACACAGACGTTTGGGTCATATTTCTTTGAACTCTTTGTCTCATTTGAAACATATTCCTAATTGTAATAAATCCAATTTCAGATGTGATGCTTGTTTGTTTGCTAAATTTCATAAATCTCCTTTTGTTTCACGAAATTATAGTGCTTCTTTTCCTTTTGAATTGATACATTTGGATATTTGGGGCCCTTTTAACACACCGTCTATTTCTGGTGACAAATTTTTTCTAACCATTGTTGATGATAACACCCGCTATACTTGGACGTTTCTTATGAAACACAAACATCAGACCATACACTTTCTCACCACCTATCTTTCCTATCTTAAAAATCGTTTTAACATGTTCCCAAAACTGTGAGAACTGATAATGGTATGGAATTTCTTTCCAATACTTGTCAAGATTTGTTCAATAAACTCGGAATAGTTCATCAAAGAAGTATCATTTATACTCCTCAACAAAACGGGGTTGTTGAAAGAAAACATAGACACATTCTAGACACAGCAAGAGCTCTTCAATTTCAAGCTAATTTACCAAAATCCTTTTGGGGAGAGTGCATTCTTGCAGCAACTCATTTAGTTAACAAAATGCCTCTCAAAGTTCTTGGATGGAAGTCTCCCTTTGAAATGCTCTTTCATACACAACCCAATTACCATGAATTAAAAGTCATTGGTTGTTTATGTTTTGCTGCAACTTTACACCATGTGAGAGTAAATTTGATCTAAGAAGTAGACGTTGTGTGTTCGTTGGATATCCTTTTGGTCAAAAAGGATATAAGCTTTATGATTTAGCCACACATCAAGTGTTTGTCAGTAGAGATGTACAATTCTATGAAAATGTTTTTCCTTTCCATCTCTCTGATTTATCTCCTTGTTCTGATGTGACCAATATTGATCATTCTTCTTATATGTTTCCTTTTCAATCATCTCATTTGTCCGAAATATACGATTCTGTTCCTCATACTAATCTGTCCTCACCATCTCAAACACACGATCATGTTTCTCCTACTAATCTATCATCACCATCTCAAACACATAATTCTGTTCCTATTTCTTCTGATACTATTCCTACTCGTCAGTCTACAAGAATTCGTCAATCACCACAATGGCTAAAAGACTTTGTTCATATGGTCCACGTTGGTGAATCTGTTTCTTCCATTTCCAATACTGTCAAATATCCTCTGTTTTCTCCTCATACTGTCAAATCATATCCGAGAGATTATATGGTCTCTTTAGCCAATGTATTTACAATTCATGAACCCGTTCATATCATGAAGCAAAACATGATTCTAATTGGGTTGATGCCATGCAAAAGGAATTATTAGTATTGGAATCCAATCATACATGGGAAGTTACTGATTTACCTGTTGGTAAGACAACTATTGGTAGTAAGTGGGTTTTTAAGGTTAAATTCAAATCAGATGGTACAATTGAACGGTATAAAGCACGATTGGTTGCCAAGAGTTATAATCAAATTGAAGGGGTTGATTATACATATACTTTTGCCCCAGTAGCAAAGCTTTCCACAGTACGATTAATTCTTGCTTTAGCTGCTGTTAGAGGATGGAATGTACATCAGTTAGATATAAATAATGCTTTTCTTGATGGATTTCTTGATGAAGAAATCTACCTATTACCTCCTGATGGTTCCAGTGTACCTCGTGGAAAAGTGTGCAAGTTAATTCGTTCATTGTATGGTCTCAAACAGGCATCTAGGCAGTGGAATAAAGAGCTTACTAAACATCTTCTTGATATGGGTTTTTCTCAATCCAAACATGATTACTCATTATTTACTAAAGCCACATCTTCTGGTCTTTTGGTTGTTTTAGTTTATGTTAATGATATTTTAGTTGCTGGTGATGATATCACTGCTATTGCTGCCTTTTAAAATCTTCTTTGGATTCTGCCTTCACCATTAAAGATTTGGGACAAGTTCGATTTTTCTTAGGCTTGGAAATCTGTCGTTCTTCAACTAGATTTCATGTTCATCAACGCAAATTTGCTCTTGATATTCTTCATGAAGCAGGTCTCACAGCAGCAAAGCCTTTAAATGTTCCCTTTCCATCTAATGTACATCTCGATAATACTTCTGGAAATCTGCTGAAGGATCCATCTTTATATCGTCGTTTGGTTGGCCATTTACTGTACTTGACAATTACCAGACCTGATTTGTCCTTTGCGGTTCAACAGCTTTGCCAATTTGTGTCTTCTCCTCATGATTCCCATTTACAAGCTGCCTATCATACTCTTCGTTACTTGAAAGGATCTATTGATCATGGTTTGCATTATTCTCCAGCTTCTTCGTTGAACTTGACTGCATATTTTGATGCAGATTGGGGCACATCACGAGTTGATAGAAAATCTTTATCAGGGTTTCTAGTTTTCCTTGGTTCATCTCTTATTTCATGGAAGACCAAGAAACAAGTGACTGTCTCTACTTCTTCCGCTGAAGCCGAATATCGTAGCATTGCTTCAACAACCAAAGAATTACTTTGGTTCTCATTTTTGCTTCGTGATTTACATGTTTCAGTCTCTCCCCCTGTCACTTTATTTACTGATAGTCGCTCGGCAAAACAAATTGCTGAAAATCCGTGTTTTCATGCTCGTACCAAGCATATTGAAGTTCACGTACATTTTACTAGAGATCATATCAATTCTGGTTTTCTATCTCTTGTTCATATTTCCTCTTCTTGTCAACTTGCTGATTTTCTCACTAAACCAGTTCGGGTATCTTCTTTAAAGGATATTTCTGTCAAGTTGGTCTTTTACCCAGTCCCACTTGAGGGGGGGATGTTGGAATATGTATCTTTTATTTTTTAGATTGTTTACACGTGTCACTCACGTGTATTTCTGTTATGTTTGTTTACTTTATTTAGCATAGTATAAATATTCTGTTGTAACAATTCTTTAGATAACAGATTCAATATACACATTCCGATATTTTTTCTTCCTCTATTCCTTCTTCGTAACTTTTCTCCTGTTCATCATCAAGATCTTTCATCAATCAGTTAAGATGTTTGATTTTCATCATTTCACGTTTGTTCACAATTCACGTGCCTACGGCAATACACTGCGAAACTATTT
Source organism: Combretum micranthum (assembly GCA_024138025.1). Classification (NCBI taxonomy): domain Eukaryota; kingdom Viridiplantae; phylum Streptophyta; class Magnoliopsida; order Myrtales; family Combretaceae; genus Combretum; species Combretum micranthum. The sequence continues at coordinate 1,070,853 of JAMXBD010000093.1, read as the reverse complement.
AAACTTCAAACAGAAATGCAGTTAACGTAGCAGGAAAATTTGTTTATAGGCAGTCTTTTATATTTTTGTTTCCTTTATACTGTTTTGGCAAAGCAGAAGTTGAGAGAAATGAAGTGAAGTGAAGGAAAATTACATGAAACCAACTTTACTTCGTTTCCTTCTATTTCATCCCACAAATGGACAGAAAGAATATCACCCTAAACTTCCCTTCACTTCCCTTGATTTCATCCAGTTTCATCCCCAATAAAAGTAACAAACTCACAACTTCACCCTATTTCATTTGCTTTTGTCCAACTTCCTCCTTGCCAAACACAGTGATAAGGTGCATCCAAACATTTGTTACTTTATACCAACATTCATGGCTTTTAGTTATTTTCTCTCTTGCTCATTCTTTTAATTTAAGGTATGATTATCGTCATGCAGATGCGCGATAGATGAGAAGAACAGTAACATGAGAAATTGGCAGCAAACAAATAAAGCCATTAGTTCAGAAAAGGCTTAGAGAAAGTGCACAAGGATTTACATTGGAAAAAAATTTCGATAAATGAGAAAAATTTCAAGTAAAAGGGAAATATCCTTGTATAACTATTTTACTTTATTTAATTAATTCATTCACTTGATCGATTCAGTCAAAGCGCAATTTTTAAGTCAGAAACATAAAACCTGCTTAATTAACATTGTAGATAACATGATTGTAACGTAACCTTAATAGAGCACTATTCAAGACCAATATGACTAAATGCCTAAAGGCAATTTATTACAGCATTTGACCATCTCTAAAGAACGTGATATTAAGTGACTGTGAAAATTCTTGGTCATGTCTTCTAATTTGTCGTCCTAGAAGCTGAGGTCAAACTTTATAACAACTTTGAATTAAAAACCGATAGATTATTTCAACGGAAAAAATAGTAGTAGTCAATTCTGAAGTGTGATGCTGATATATTTTAGTTTTGGAGTAGAATATATATCATACAAAAAATTAATACTTCTGTACCCAACAAAAACAATGGTTCAATGCCCTGTTGAAGTGCATAGGTAACTTCAGTAAAAACATTATATTCTCATTGAAAATATGAAGTTTAACAACAGGATCTGTTATAGTTTACTTGTCAGATATTTTATATTTACATTCATAATGCCACATATAAGTGCTTCAAAAATCCTAAAAGATCTCCAAAAGCAAAAATTTAGAGTTTAGAGCTGTACGTATGCTCGAAATCTATCTACAACAGTATTCTTGGTATACATTCAATTTAAAATCCAACCGTCCATGAAAGCTATGACAGAATAGGAATATAGGATTCATGTTTCGAGCCATTCAAATCGAAATTATGCAACAGTTGGCATACTCTAACGAATAGATAATACTGTCATTGAGATTTCATTTGCTGACCATGACTGGCTCAAAGTTGAATCTGCAGTAGGCTTCCTTTCAATGAAAAATCCGGGTTCTTTTGGAGTAGGCTGCACACCATCACTACCCAGCATTAGACACACAGATGACATGGTTGGTCTATCCTCGGGCAATGTTTGCACGCATAGAAGCCACATGATTGATCTCAAAACTTCAAGATGAATATAATTGATCACAACTCATCAAGTAATTCAAGGATCTTTCCTCCATGAACATAGCCATGCCTAATCATATTGAAAAATTTCAGGCTAGTTATGTCTTTTAGTGCCTTGTTTGGCTTAAAACAAAAGATAAATTGAGACTTACATGTCCAAGTGATTATGGTGGTGATCTAAATGCATAAATCCTCTGTTTCGCTTCCCACTTATCGTCTCTAACACCATAACACCATAACTATAGACGTCAGATTTCACAGAAATATCCCATCGACGGCATACTCTGGAGACATGTATCCACACAAGAATTTACAAATAGAAGTCATTGTCTTGCATAGCGAGCGGTTCAAAATTATGAGTTGCAATGACCTAAACAACTTACATTGTTCCGACAACCCTATTAGTATTTGCTTGAGTCTCTTTTCCTCAAAACTTCTAGCTAGACCAAAATCTGCAATTTTGGGGTTCATCTCATCATCTAGAAGAATGTTGCTGGCTTTAAGATCTCTGTGAATGATTCTTAGTCTAGAATCTTGATGTAGATACAGAAGTCCCCTAGCTATTCCATTTATGATGTGAAAGCGTTTTTTCCAATCAAGCTGCTTTCGATGTGCAGGATCTGCCAAGAACAATTTGTTTACATAAGCACATGGGAAAAAACTGTACGACTGAAAGGAAATAAAGTGAGTACTGATTTATTAAGGATAGGTACTGGTATTTCTTCTGTTTGTTGTGACAGCTAGTGTCATAGGTTAGGTACTACAGAGAGCACGCATTTGAGAAAGATATAATTCTAATTTAAAGGTATAAATTCATATTTATTTTCAAAAGTTTTTAAGAAATTAATTCTAATAATGCGTAATGGGGTGTCACTTAGATGGTTAAGCACTCTACAAGTTTGAACTTTTTAGTCAGTTGATTGTAAAGTAAATTCAGTGTGCTATCAATGCAGAAGGTCCAAATTTTGAGTCCTTTGGGCTACCTTGTAAATCAGCTACAACGATAAGCATTATGACAGTTTGATGTGATGAAAATGCAGAGCCTTCTGCTCTAGGAACACATGAAAGGCAAGTAATATCGAGTGAAATAACGAAAAAGTATTGAGATGCAGAGAGCAAACCAAAATAAACGCATCTAAGCTTTTATTGGGCATGTATTCATAGATCAACAAATGTTTTCTTCCTGGATGCAGCATCCCGAAATCTTCACAAGATTTCTATGCTGAAGCTTGGCAATGTAGGAAACTTCATTCTTGAACTCATCCAGCCCTTGCATTGAATCAACAGAGCGCTTCTTCACTGCTATTTCTTGGCCATTGCTTAAGACACCCTGCAAACCATTGAGGCAATCATTTGACTTCTCAGTTGAATTCCTCACCAACTGCAAGGACTGAAATGCTATGTAAATAATCACACAACTTTTCACTGAAATTACCCTATAAACGGGGCCAAAGCCACCTTCTCCAATCTTGTTTTGCATGGAGAAGTTATTTGTGGCACTAGCTACTGTTTCCAAGTCGTATATAGGCAAATCTAGCTCTTTCTCATTCCTTTCAGCAGATGGGACCCCTAAAATAATTTCCCGCTTTGCTGCGAACAAAGTTAAAAAAGAAAAATTTTAAATACAGTGAATTGAAGAAGCATGCAAGGATTAAGAAATTCCATTTCTACAAAAATACCACTTCTGTTCTTCCTCCTTTTTTTCATAAAATACATGGCAGCGAATCCAAAGATTGCTGCTGTTGACACTAAGCCTGCAATCAATGCCTTTTTCTTTTGGTTGCCTGCAATCAATGCCTTTTTCGTTTGGTTGTATCCAGGCAGGCCTAGGAGCAGAGTTATCAAAGCACAAACAGCAGATTAGATTAGATAGTTGTAAAGAAATCACAACCAATAACCTGTTGGAATATTCAATATCCTGCATTTCATGATTTCATTCTTGTATAGAAAGGAAATCTTAGTTGTCAACAACAAGATCTAATAAGTTTGAGCTTTAAGATTGATAGGTTGTAGTTTTGAAATTTACCTAAAACACCTGGTTCTAAGGCAGACATTCTGACGAAAACGTCCTGTCCATTTTCATCGTAATCCCTGATGTCAAGAAGTTCTCCAAACCAAAGCAAACATCCACTCCCATCTGAAATGTCTAAAGTAGAATACGCCGTACATGAACAGTTCTTGCATCTTATTCCACATTCACTTAGATTTAGAGTCATGCTATACCAAGAATATTTTGTATCTGGCAATTTAATGTTAGAATACTTCAAAAACTTGTCTGTTCTACATTCCAACTGCTTCTTCCTAACACACCCATTTGAAAATTTTGCCATTGCCCATTCTTCAGGGAACTTGGGTTCGAAACCTTTCAAACACCTACAAGCGGGTGACTTGTTCACATTGCAGGAGGCATGTGCACCACAATATGCATAAGCATCGCAACTTTCTATCGGTTCGGTAACATAAGTTAACCAACCATGTATTATATCTGTCCATATCAACCGCTGCACCTCACCAGTCGGATTCAGATATAACCTTGTAATTACAGTGCTATTGAGAAGCTTATAACTATAGTATACAGCTGTCTCATTCAACACGAATTGATATTTGTAGTATGGGTTTGGATTTAAATTAGTGGCACCAGCAAATCGAATACCATTCCACGGTCCTAACCGAAACTTGATACCTGATCCCTCTGTCAGCAACAACTGTGGACATCCATTTGGATCAATCCTGAATGTATAATTACCTGGAGAAGGATCATCAGGACTACTCCAAGATGATAGATACCAATCGTATCCCGAACTCATATTCCTTCCTAATAACATGCCTGCAAGTAGGTTATCAGTAGGATAATCAAAGCTTTGCCAAATGAAACTATCGAAGTTACCGCCCTTTGCATCACTCCTCACAACTAGATTTCCTGAATCAAGAAGCTGTGCAACTGGACTGGTTCCAGACCCTGATGAGTTTCGAGTGGAGGACCATATTTCACTTCCATTACCATTCTCAAGAACAAGAACTCCCTGGCTTGTAAGCCTTAGAACCCCTGAGGAATCAGTTAAAGGTGACACTCTATTGGCCACCCATACATATGTTGTTGGCGAGATGTTATGGTACCATATTCCTAGATACCATCTCGACGAATTACCCGGTTTGAAGAATCCTAGTTCAAAGTTTCCATTATCAGAAACTATAGTTTTGTTATAAGTTACGAGATCTTCTGTGGCTAATGTGTTTGGTATACTGGCAAGTTGTGCTATGTTAAAAAAACAAAAGGATAAAACAGTATAAAACTCCATGGCATCATTCTGTTTTGCTCTAAAATGAGTAAAGATCAAACTGAAGTTAAGATGAATTTGGTTACAGAGCAGGGGGTTCATATTTAAAGATTAATTTGTTCTTGGTCATACTTTTAAAAATTAATTTAAGAATGATCCATTGACTTGCAATGCCTATATCACCTTTAAGAAGAATCGAAACTTAAAGATTATCCAACAAGTGAGGGGTCCACTGAGGTTGAATTTCTTACAGGAAATGATCTTCATTTCCAATTTTATAGCACATTATTGACTCTGAAGTCTAAAATGTCCAATTAGCTCCCTCTACATTTTATTGATTGCTTATATTACATGCCGAATTAAAATATAATGTGGTATTTCCTAACCTTTTTCGGTCGTTTAATCGTCAAATTTTTAACGTATCTTATCCGTTTTTATACGTGTTTGTCTTGCATCAGCTTTGTCTGTTTTGCTTTAGTTTTTTTTTTTTTGGGAAATTGCAAAAGCACCTTAAACTTCTGCTCAATGACATATAGATACTTAAATTTTTAAGCAATGTTGTCACATCTAGTTCGAACATGCTAGAGGATTAAGAATTCATGAATAAAAACCAGGTTGAACCAAGGGTCAAATCATAATTCAACTAGCTCATTTCCAATGATGGGTGTAGTTTTTACCGAACAGATCAATCCGGGTCTAACAATATTGCTTTTAAGGGTGTAGTTCATTACTTAGAAGATTAAATATAAATAAATAATAAAAAATAAAAAGCAAGAAAGTAGCTCGTGGGGCTTTGATGATGATTCAAAAGTTTTTTGCATGGTTCTTAAGGTTATGGACGTTGGTGATACCAAATTTTGAAAGTTTAGGTGTTATCTGAATTATCCTTTCAATTTTCTTATCTTTCCTGTCCAAATAAGATTAAAATAATATTATCAAGATGATGGCAAATTACATGTACTTCCAGGATTTTTATAGGAATCATCGAAAAGAGTTCAAATCCAGTTTAAGGAACCTGCGATTTCCGATCCGGTTCCAAAATCATGAAACCACCAGAGTTGAAATTTAAAAGAAAAATGAATTTTATTGTAGAATAAAAGAAATTTTAAACTCAAAATAATAACCAACTTAAAAAATTATTTAAAATGAATTTATTTATATATAATCAGATTCATTTTTTTTTTTTTTTTTGGTTGTTGTAGTATTAATAAGGTGAAACTAGATATAAGAGGCTGAAAACAAGATTACAAGAGAAATAATAGTCTCACATTGTTTAGATAATAAATTTTACTTTTTATATGAATTTGTTCAAATATTAAATATTATATGTTTAATTTTATTTTTTCCTTCAATTTATTTTTATTTTTTAGTGGTGAACCAACTAGACCGCTGAATCTATTTGATTCTAGATAGACATACCTATCTAAAAGTCAAAACATCGGCAATTTTTTCGCGGTTCCCAATCTAGCTAACCGGTTAAGGTGAACCTTAGTTTATAAGAAGCCCTCTATTTTGTTCTATTTTTTCTTAACTTCAGCAACATAGGATGCATCAACTAAAATATTTCTTCATTTGTGTGAACACGTATTACTTTTTTTTTTTAATCATATTAGTCAAACCTAAATTGGGTTTTACTAAGAGCCTATGGTTAAAAGTCAAACCAATGTTGGACTAGATCAAACCAAATTAATTAAATTTTACGAATAATATGGGTGAGCGTGCAATTTAGAGTGAATAAGATATAAGGTTCTACTATCATTATACATAGTGTGTACCATTTCTCAAAGTTTTGGAACCAAAAATTTATCAAATACCTCTGCCATGAAGAACTAAAGACATAACGTACATAATTAATAAAAACTGGAATCGTGATTCTTGCAAATCAATAATTCCAGCTTTGAGGAGAATTTGATTCTGTCCTCCCAACAATGAAATTGCGATTTCATTACGTTTTATTTAATCATTACTATACCTTTTTATCCTCTTATACATTTATTATTGAGGATACTTTTGATAAATACTATTTGAATTATATTCCATTTTATGATGTATCCAAACAAAGGAAGATTTTTTATTCCATGACTCATTTCATTCCATCCATTTCAACACATTCCACTTCGGACAATTCATGTATACCAAATGTGACATATATGTTATGTTTTTCCCTTTTATGGTAGAATTTAAAATAGAAATATAATATTGCCTTATTTATTATTACTATTTTTTGCTTTTCACTTAGCACGTATTGGGGGAAGTGCCAGCAATTGAGGATATGTGTATAGCCATGTACGAAACAAGAACAGAGAAGAAATAAAGCTATGTTCAATAACAAACTAACAGCTTACAGACTCATATATATATATATATATATTGTAGTCTACTAACTAACTCCAGGTAAGCAAACTAATACACACTCATGGACAATAAATAAAATACAGGTACTCTATACTAGGTGTTATAAATAAACAATGGCAAGAACAAAGAGATATAATAAAGCACAATAATGGAGTACAAAAGAGAGAGAGAGTAACAAAATACAAATCAAAACTCTTTCATTTTCTCACTCTCATACAAATCCTAATAAAACACATATTTATATGTGAAATAGCCATGACTTTCTTATATTGCATGCTAATATGATATTGGGATGATAGATATATATGTGTGTGTGTGATTAGCTAATGTAATTAGTGAATGTGTTGAATTATAATGTTTAGTATTATGTAATTAATATTATTGTTGGATGTTTATAAATGTTTGTATAGTATAATAAATGTGTGAATAGCCTAATGAGTGTGTGTCTTTTTGTAAATTAATATGCAAGCATTATGTTTAGAATGTAATTAAATTGCTTTTTAATTTGCATAAAACATGACAGAATTTTTGGCTAAAATAGACCCACTTTTTAAGCTCAAATTTGACTCAAATGCATTTGAAATTTCTCCAAATTAAACCTAGGACAAATATACCCCTAATGGTGAGATTTGGATGACATTTGACTTCAATTTGGACAAATTAACCCTCCCTTTTGGCAGCTCCAAATTTCCATACGAATTTCATTTTCTTTCTTTCTTTCTTTCTTTCTTTCTTTCTTTCTTTTCTCAATCCAAGACCTTAACCCCTAAACCAAGGTTTACTACAAGCTTAAGGAGTTGAATAACATCCTAAGCCAAGATTCACTCATGTAAGTTTAAAGCAACTTTTATCTTTTTTCATTTCATGTTTTATAATGTGTTGTTGTAATTGTTAGAATAGATGTGATTTGAGGTGATGTTTGGTATGAGATTGAGTTGGTGCATGAATGATAGTTGATGGGATTATGTGCTTAATGAAGTGGTAGTTTGCATCTCATAGGAATATGGAAGTGTGGTATGAGTGTTATAGAAAAGAAGAATGAGTAGTTGATATGTGAATTTGAAGTATGATTGGTGATTTGATGATTAGGTGGAATTCATGTTGTTAGGATAGTATTTGAATCATATAACAAGCTTTAGAAAGTTTGGACTAAGTTTTGGAAAAGTTTTGAGACTTGATCAAATGTATAAAAACAGGGGATTTCAAAAACCATTTTCGTATATGTTAAAATTTGAACGTACGCTGGCATCTGGGATTCTACGCCGCCGGCATAGAGGCGGTGTAGAAAGCTCACAGAACCAATTTTCCTAACGTTTTGTCACGCCGCCGGCTTTATGTTAAGGTTTTTGCCACGTCTGTTCTTCAGAACGTACGCCGCAATTTAAGCTTCTACGCCGCCGGCGTAGAGGCGGTGTTGAAAGGCCACAGAACCAAATTTCTTAAGGCCGACCGAACGCCGCCGGCTTTCGCTTGACTAGTGAGCCGTCGTTCTTTCATCTATATTGTACGCCGGCTGTTTGAAACAACGCCGCCGGTATGTGTCAAAGCTGCCCGCGTACATAAGTAAGCGGCCGGCTTGCACTTCTCTGGATGTTTTTGAAACTTTGGGTTTTGGATTCAACGCCGGCTAAAGGCCGCCGGCGTAGGAAACAAGGCTGACGGCGTACCCTTGAACACTGCCAGCGTTGGCAGTGTGAATTTTCAGGACATTGAACGCTGGCTCAACGCCGCCAGCGTATCCCCTGAGCTTTTGAATTTTTAAAAAACTTTTTATAAAATTTTCCAAAGTTTGTTATTTGAGTGATTATGTATTTATTAAGTGATCTAGGGTATAATAGGGTGCTTAAATGCTTTATTTTGATTTTGAATAAATTTATTTAGATTTCTTGGATGAATTCATATTTTGAGCTAATCAATTAGAGTTTAAGCTAAGTGTGAATTTATTATTGATTTAAACAGTGTTAGATCCTTGCCTAGTCGACTCCGTTAATTCCGAGCTATATCAGGTACACAGTGACTTGCTTGACTCTTTGCAGGGGCATCAAGATTAAACCACCTAAAAATAAGAGAATACTATTGTTATTTATGTGTTGATTTCGATGTTGCCGTTGAATCTGGTTCGGAGAGCGGCACCCTGCTCAGATTGGGGGCAGGTTTCTTTCTCGTTAACGGTTAAATGGTTTAGGAGATATGAGTATCCGAGCTGCTATATCAACCCCCTGAGTGTCGTGATGCGTTACTCAGGAACCCCTAGTATTACAGGCTACGCTGGAAGGTGGGGCTGCCTAGTCTGTATGAACAATAGGGACCACTCAGGGAGGCGGACGTAATACTAGAACCTTGTTGTCGGAGTTTGAATACTCCCATGTTGTCTTATTAATTAAAGACTTATTAATGAATAAGCGATTGTTACATAATGCATCTAGCCTAAGAATGTGTGATTCACTTCGCATTTGTATTCGTTACTTGTGTACTGGGCCTTTGTCATCTCATTTTATCTATTTCAGGTGATGATCCGATGAGTTCTATACGAGTATGGGGTACGGAACTGACTTCGAGGATTTTCTTGATGGGTTGGAGGATTAGAGATGACCATGGACTCTATGGACCCTATAATTGTAATAGATTAGATGAGATTCATTTTTTGGTTGATGGTGTAAATGTTGTGTTAGTAGAGTTTTGTTTTGAGAGTTTTGCTTAAGGCTTATAAAAGGCCTTGGATGTAATATGTATATATGTATGTATGTAGCTATTTAGAAGTAGAGTTATTTCCGCTGCTAATATCTATGTTGTTTGCTGAATATTATCTTATAGAATTAGATAAACAATTACTCAAACTATCTCTTTAGGCAACCTTACATATAATCTTAGGGGTTATATATGGTTGGGGATCCGTTATCTCCTATATCAAATATAGGGGTAAAAATGGTGGGTCCTTACAATATGTGTATACAGCTAGCCGACAATAAATGTCAAAATTATATCTCTTAAATGTATAATGAATTAATAATAAATATAGTCAAATATTCATTCATTATACAAATACCAAATTATGACTCTTAAATGTATAATGAATGAATAATAAATGTATAATCAAGTGTTCATTCATTATATAGATACCAAAATTATGACTCTTAAATGTATAATAAATGAATAATAAATGTATAATCAAATATTCATTCATTATACATTTGGCTACGAAAAACGGCTACTGAAAACGGGTCACAAACTCCAACAATCTCCACCTTGGCACGGATTCATGAGCTTTGGTATAAAAATAAAACATTCTTCGCCTCTTCCACAAAACCCATAAAAGGGCTCAATCGACATAGAACATTCTCCACCTCTTTCAAGAAAATCTAGTGCTACAATCCAAGAATGGAATATCAAACTTAACAGTTCCTATTGTAGTAAAAACAAAACCAAAACCTTGGCTCTGATACCACTTGTTATAAACAAACAATGGCAAGAACAAAGAGATATGATAAAGCACACATAAGATTTACATGGAAAACCCAAATCGGGAAAAACCACGTGCAAAGGAGAGAGAATTCACTATATGTCGATAATGGAGTACAAAAGAGAGAGAGTAACAAAATACAAATCAAGACTCTCTCATTTTCTCACTCTCATACAAACCCTAACAAAACACATATTTATATGTGTATACGGTTAGCCAACAATAAATATCAAAACTATGTCTCTTAAATGTATAATGAATGAATAATAAATGTATAGTCAAATATTCATTCATTATACAAATATCAAATTATGACTCTTAAAGGTATAATGAATAAATAATAAAATATAATCAAATATTCATTCATTATACAAATATAAAAATTATGACTCTTAAATGTATAATGAATGAATAATAAATATATAATCAAATATTCATTCATTATATATTTGGCCACAAAAACGACTACTAAAAACGGGTCACAAACTCCAACACTAGGGTTGCAATCAAATCAAATCGAAACAGTATAGTACTGAGTTCGAATTCAAGTTTGATTCGAAATTTCAGAGTTTAAGGTTGATTCAAGTTCAATCAAGCTTAATATTTTAAGCATGAGCTCAACTCAGAATAAAGTTATATAATCTTGAGTTTGATTCGATTAAGCTTGTTTAGGCTCGATTCATTAAAAAATATATTTTAAATTCTAATTATAATAATATTAATATATGAACTCGATTCGCATTCAATTAATATTTATGTTTGATAAAGCTCAATTAAGCTCACGAACTAATCATACCAAATATGTAAAGTTTAAGGTTGGTTCAATAAACTATTCGAATAGTTCAAATTCGAGTTTGATTCGACTATTTTCAAATCAAACTCAAATAAACACTAAGCCGAACTCGAGTAATTTGTGAATAGATTTGATTCATTTGTACCTCTACTCTATACACATAAAACCCCAACACCCTCTACCCCCAACCCCCTCCCCCTCGAAGGTGAAACATAGCTAAGGCACAACTTGGAACAAGCATACAATAGTTGAGCTTTAGTGACAACTTTAGAATACAGTGTATGAATTTTTCATTCCATCCATTTCAACACATTCCACTCCTGACAATTCACGTATACCAACCATGACATATATGTTTTGTTTTTCCCCTTATGGTAGAGTTTAGAAAATTGAAATATAATATTATCCTACATCTATTATTACTACTTTTTACTTTTCACAAGGTAAGTATAAAGTACTTTAGAATATAGCATATGGAGACATACCATTTTCTTATCCTCTAGGAGTACGATTTGAAAAATTATAGGTAAAACCTATCTTACTTATGACCTTCAATGCTTACTTGAGACCTTGTTCACCTCTTGTAAATATTATTTATATTTAGTAACTTTTGCGTACAAATTTTATTCTAATTAAATAATATACTCAAAACAAATGAAAACTTGATCAAACCCACATTAATTTAAATAGAGAAAAAAGAAAATGTACAATTCAACAAGTCACTTGTTACCAACAGAGGTTTGCTTAGCTGATAAGGCTTCATCCCATGGCCTTCAATGGTCATGGGATTGATTCTTGCCTTTAGCAAAGGTGTCTCCCTTGTGTCTAAGGTCATGGGATTGGTCCTTATCAGTCATTAAGATACTACTAGTAAGTCACCTGTCCTACCCAATTTTTGGTATAGTGTTATCCTGGTGATCTACACCGTAAAATATGGTGGATGATAGCCATGGTCTCCTGTTGTGGTGAGTGAGTCGAAACCACGACGAAATTTTTTAATGCAAAAAAAAAAATAAATAAACAAGTCACCTGTCTAAATAAATCCATGAAGTTATAGTAAAACATTCATACAAAACTATAATGATTGAATTATATATTTGGATCTAGTATTGGCAATTAATGTCACCATGTCATATCCCGTATCCGTGTCTAAACAGGTTCATATTTGAAAGACCTTAACTCAGGACCCGACCTATCACTACAAGAAATTTTGGCTTTAGAGACAAAAAATTCTGTCTCTGAAAGTGAAAAATCTGTCTCTAAAGACTTTCAGAGACAGAATTTCCGTCGCAAATTTCTGTTTCAAAAATCATTCGCTAATTCTTTTAGAGACAGATTTATTTTCCATCGCAAATTTGCTACGGAATTTCTGTCGCAAATTTGTCTCTATTTTATAATTAGTTATTTTTAAATATCCAATTAGTAAATATTAAATAAAATTATTTCGTCGCAAATTTGTCTCTGATTCTAAGACAAATTATTAAAAAAATACACATTTGCCTCTTATTTATCCTTCTCAGGAGGTCACCCATCATAGAATACTACATACTAAGCACACTTAACATTGAAGTTTTCACAAGCACTAAACCGATAAACCAATTTGTATCTTCATGAGTAAAGTTCCACTACTATTTATTTAAGAGATACCACAATTTACAATATTATAATTATAAAACATTTTATATATCTTTTATAGTTTATTTTTATTTTATAATTTCACTTTACATATTTATTAAGGATTTTTCATTAATATTTTATTAAAATAATATATAATATTAATATATACAATGTTTACATTTTATAATAATTATTTTAAATTATATATTTATTATAAATATATAATATTTTTAGTAGTATATTATAATTTTTTTTCCAAATATGATATTATTATTAAAAAATATTATATATTATGTAAATATAAATAATGTTATACATATAAATTTATATATATATTTAATGATATATAATATAATTACACTTTTTACATTAGTTATTTAATATTTTATATTAAATTAATAAATTGTATATTTTTAATTAATGTGTTTATTTTTTTATTTCATTTTTGTTGCACTTAATAAATTATAATATAATGTAAACAATATAAAAATATATTTTTCATTATTATATTAATAAAATAATATATAATACCAATTTAAATATATTTAACTAATTATTATATATTACATATTTTATTACTTAAATATACTATATTTTTACATAGTATATTATTTTTTCCTCAAATATGTTATTATATTTCAAATAAAATATAGTATGTAAATATAAATTATGTAAGATATATATAATAAAAAATTATAAATAATATGAATATATATTTTTTTATTAATATATTATTAAAATATAATATATTATTATATATTTTTATATGTTTAAATATACTAAGTTTACATTTTATATTAATTATTTTATTTTACATATATTATTATTGAAATATACTTTATTTTTAATTAGCATTTTATGATATTACTTGCATATAACATATTATATTATTATTATACACTATTTTATTAAGTTGTATAATTTGAGTTTTTATATAATTTATTATGTAAAAGAATATATAAAAGATATAAATATAATATTTATATTTTAAGTATTATTTTTAATTTATACTTTATTATATATAAATATGTAACGTAATGTTAAATATATTATAAATAAAATATATATAATTAGTTGTAAATAACAAATGATTATACATATTATAGTTATTATATAATAAGATATAAATATAATATTTATGTTTTAAGTACTATTTTTAATTTATACTTTATTATATATAAATATGTAATGTAATGTTAAATATATTATAAATAAAATATATATAATTAGTTGTAAATAACAAATGATTATACATATTATAGTTATTATATAATAAAATTAATTTACAAATATAATATGTCCTTATTATATAATGCATATTTATATATATTATATTAGATATGTATAATTTAAAATAAATTTTAAACATAATTATTTATATATACATATATGTAATAATTTAGTTTAGAGACAAATTTGCAACAGAATTTAAAAAAATAGAAATTGGTGCTAAAATAATTTATTTCCCTCTAAAATCAGAGACAAATTTGCAACGGAAAAATTTTCGTCGCAAATCAATGTGTAATCCATCGCAAATTCCATCGCAAAAGCATATAAAAATTAGAAGATTATTCATAATTCATGTCATCATAAATCCGTCGTAAATCTGTCTCTAATTCATTTTTTTAGAGACAGAAATTTTCCGTCGCAAATTTTCTGTCTCTAAAGGCTAGTTTTCTAGTAGTGTATTTATTAATCATATATGAAAATCTAAACTCGTGATTCAACCCGTTTATATCGTGTCTCGTCTCAACCCACATATTGATTTATAGAAAAGATTTGATATTGTTTATTAATGTGATAAAAAAAAAGACTTAATATTGTAATATATATTGGACTTGGAAAGTTAATGTATTGAAATAGTTATTATTCTAGTTAGACTTAGTTAACAAATTATATATGGTATATTATTCACATATTATTAAAAGAAAGAAATTATAATATGTGACTTAATACGTTGTTAAATAAAGATGGCATTAATTAATAATAATTTATTGTAACAAAAATTATTGGACCTATATTCTCAACTAACAGACTTATTTTCTTGTTATTATAACCAACAAACCTAGCATACTTAAAACCCACAATACTAGAAATATAACATATTAATAGATGAATCATATTAAAATACAACATGTTAGAAATTATTTATGCTTTATATGTATTATATGTTATATATTTATATATATATATATGTATTATATATAATGTTTACAATATATATGTCACTTATATTATATGTCAATATAAATTTATATATTACTTTCCATATACATACATATAACAAATGAATTATAATATAATATGTTTATAATTTATAGATTTTATATATGTAAAAATTTGTTATATACATAGTCATATATATTATAAATATCTATTATATCTACTATGTGATATGCACACATATATATAAATTATGATATATATCTATATGATATGAGTTACGCATAATTTTTAGCTTATATGTCTTATTTAAGTTATATTTATAATTATTACAAACTATAAATGTTATATATAAAAATTTATAGTTCAATCACGTAGATATATATATTATTATGTTATACATGACCTATATTTAGCATATCCATTTCACATAACAAATGAATTAATTAAAGCATATATATACATATATAACATATAAATTATGTATTTATAGGCTTATGTTATATATATTTAATTGATTCATACTTTATATGCACTCTTTAAGTTACATATATTATATATACTATCTACCTATTTTATAAATGTTTTGTATGCAATTTCTATTTTAATACAAATATTTACATAATATGTTATATGCATAATCTTTACATAGTGTATAGATTATGTATTCATAATCTACAAATTTAATATATGTGCGTATTATATTAATACATAAAATTGTTATAAATATTTAATTTACTAATATATGATGTATTATGTATATATATGTTATATATGGAGCAAATAAATGAATTGTATATTGATATATAAATTGTGTATATTTTATTTGTTTGATAAGATTTATGTTATATATATATATATATATACGTATGATATATATATATTTATAATATACTATACTTACATATATATATCTATTTTATATAAGGATAGTTTTATCGTTTTATAATTTAGTTAAGGATAATAATATTGTATTTTAATAAAATAAGAACAAAAAAAAATAATAATATATTTTAATGGGTTTGGGGCTTTGTAAATAGGTTTGTGTTATAAACTCTGTAAGGACTCGTTAGTATAGAACTAGGATCTCTCGGTGATGAACTAACCGAAAAATCCTTAACTGTAATAGAAATGTCACAATAATTAATAAATCAACTTCATTCTCACAAATATATACATATTATATCCATATTTCACAATTAATCAAAGACATCCAATTCATTAATTACAAAGTCACAAATAAGCATTTAAACGTCCTATTATATCTCAAAATCACTTAATAAACACTTAATGGCTCAAATAACAACTTTGGGAAACTTTTAGAAAAAGCTCTCAAAATTCAAAAACTCAGGGGATACGCCGGCACTCAACGCCGGGCGTTGAGCCGGTGTTCAATGTTCTGAAATGTACACTGCCAACGCTGGCAGCGTTCAAAGGTACGCCGTCAGCCTTTGTACCCTACGCCGGCGGCCTTGAGCCGGCGTAGAATCCAAAACCAAAGTTTTGAAAATGTCCAGAGAGGTGTAAGCCGGCCGCTTACATAAGTACGCGGGCAGCCTTCACATGTACGCCGGCGGCCTTGATTCCCAGAAGCCAGCGTACAAGTTAGAAGAAAGAACGCCGGCTGACTTCCTAGCGAAAGCCGGCGGCGTTCAGTCGGCTTTAAGAAATTTGGTTCTGTGAACTTTCAACACCGCCTCTACGCCGGCGGCGTAGAGACTCAAATTGCCGGCGTACGTTCTGAAGAACAGACGCTGGCAAATCTTAGCATTAAAGCCGGCGGCGTTGCAAACGGCGTTAGGAAAAACATTCTGTGGGCTTTCTACACCGCCTCTACGCCGGCGGCGTAGAATCCCCAGATGCCGGCGTACGTTTTAAAAACAAGCTTAAACGAAAATTCAAATCCCCTGTTTTTCACTTTGCAAACTTACATCTTAATACACTTTAAAACTTTCCTCAACTACACTTCCACTTCATATACTCACTCCAACATACACTACTCAATTCTAGCAACCCAAGGCATGAATTCATCACAATTAAACACTTCAAATTCCACTTCCATCAATTCTAAATTCTCTAAACAAATCTCTTAACAACTTCCCAACTTTCATATCATACAACAATACATGCATACTCTCACACACTCATATAACACATTCATAACTCATCAAGCATGAACAAAATTTGATCAACATTAAACTCAATTCATCCAATAATCTACAACTACTACAAGAAAGGAAACAAAACAATAATCACAACAACCTAAACTAAATCAATTCAAATATATACATACCTTGTCTTGAGAAATACTTTGATTTTCAAACTTGATATAAACCCTAACTTGAGCTTGGAAATGGAGATGGAAATGGAAAAGAAAAGAAAGAGAAGAAAGGAAAATTCGGATAAAATTTGGCTGCCTTCAAAAAGTAAGTTAAATTAGCTTAATTTTGACTTTTTCACATTCCAAATTTACCCCTTAATGCATATATAACTTAGGTTGCATTTGCTTTAATTTGAACTTCATTTGGCTTGTATTTAGGGCATAAATGCTACTTAATTACAAGAAACTTAATCAACTAACTTAAGTGAAATTATGGTTGATTTAAAATCTAACTTAACTTAACCTTAATGACAAAAGACAACATTAATAATTTCATTACTCACACATTAATGCATATAAAACAAAATATTAATATCAACATATACACATACAAAATCATATATCTTAACTACTAACAACATAACCATACTCATTCAATTCAACTCAAATAAATTAATAAACACATGAGATTTGATTAAAATGTAAATCTAGGTCATTTCATTCTTCCCTTCTTCAAGAAGTTTCGTCCCCGAAACTTAACTCACCTTCTTACTCAAAAAGTTCCGGATATTTCTGTCTCATTGCACTCGCTACTTCCCAAACCGCTTCTCTCTCGATTGGTTACTCCATTGGACCTTTACCATTGGTATGACTTTATTCCTCAATTCTTTGTCCATTTTTCCCAAATTCTAATTGGCTTTTCTTCAGTAGTTAAGTCTGGTAGTATCTCTGGTTGATTGGTATCCAATATTGCATCGGAATCGGATATACACTTTCTAAGCTGAGATACATGAAAAACATTATGAACGCCAGACAAACTTGGTGGTAACGCCAATCTATAAGCCAATGGCCGATCCTTTCCAATATTTCATAGGCCCAATGTATCTTGGATTCAATTTACTCCTCACACCAAATCTGAAAACTCCTTTAGTCGGGGATATCTTGAGAAACACATGATCTCCAAGTTCAAACTCCAAAGGTCTTCTTCTCAAATCGGCATAACTTTTATATCGGTCTTGAGCAGCTTTCAATCTCTGTTTGATCATTTGAATTTTATCAACAGCTTGTTGTACCAAATCGGGTCCAATCAACTCTCTCGCCCACTTCATCCCAATGCAAAGGAGATCTACATTTTCTTCCATATAACGCTTCATACGGAGCCATCTGAATCGATGCTTGATAACTATTATTGTAAGCGAATTCAACTAAAGGTAAGTGTTCATCCCAATTCTTTCCAAAATCCAATGCACAAGCTCTAAGCATATCTTCAAGAATTTGAATTGTCCTTTCCGATTGCCCGTCAGTTTGTGGATGAAAAGCTGTACTAAATTGTAACTTTGTTCCAAGAGCTTCATGAAGACTTTTCCAGAATCGACTGACAAATCGTATCTCTATCCGAAGTATGGTCATTGGTATACCATGTAATCTCACTATCTCTCGATGTAAATCTGAGCCAATTTTCAAGTGAATACACCCTCTCAGTGGAATGAAATGTGACGATTTCGTGAGTCGATCCACATGATCCAAATCATCTCATTCTTGGCTACTGTCTTTGGTAAAGCCGTCACAAAATCCATAGTTATCTCATCCCATTTCCATTCCGGAATCTTTAATGGTTGCAATTCTCCTCCAGGCCGTTGATGTTCGATCTTCACTTGTTGACATACCAAACACTTAGAAACAAATCTTGCAATGTCCTTCTTCATTCCTTCCCACCAAAAATGTCGCTTCAAGTCTCGATACATCTTCGTGTTTCCCGGATGAATTGAATATGAGGAGGAATGTGCTTCCTTCATAATTTGATGTCTCAAATCATGGATCTCAGGTACATAAATTCTATCTTTGAATCTGATAATTCCTTTATCATCAATTCTCATCTCTTTTCTCCTCTTTTGATTTATCTCATTTCTCAACTTTTGGCTACCGGTTCTTCAAGTTGTCCTTGCTTGATTTGATCTAGAATCGTCGGTTGCAATGATAAACTTGCTAGCATAAGTCAACATTTTCCATAGCTATCTCAATATTCATCCTTTGAAGATCTTCTTGTAACTCCCATTGATTAGTAACCAAAGATTCCACATTCATCGATTTCTTTCTACTGAGCGCATCGGCTACCACATTAGCTTTTCCCGGGTGATATAAAATTTCAACATCGTAATCTTTAATTAATTCCAACCACCTTCGTTGTCGCATGTTCAATTCCTTTTGAGTGAAAATGTATTTCAAACTCTTATGATCCGTGAATATCTTACACTTTTCACCAAACAGATAATGTCTCCAAAGCTTCAATGCTAATACCACTGCGGCTAGCTCGAGATCATGAATTGGGTAATTCCTCTCATGGGACTTCAATTGTCTTGAGGCATAAGCTATGACTCGATTATCTTGCATCAACACATCCGAGTCCTTGAAGTGAAGCATCACTATAAATTACAAACTCTTCTCCACTAATTGGTAATGCCAAAATCGGTGCAGAAATCAATCGTTCCTTCAGCTCAAGAAAACTCCGATCACAATCTTCATCCCAATCAAACTTCACATATTTCCTCGTCAACTTAGTTAATGGTGAAGCGATTTTGGAAAAACCTTGTACAAATCTTCTATAATAACTTGCCAACCCCAGAAAACTTCGCACTTCCGTGACACTTGTCGGTGGTGGCCAGTCCAATACCGCTCTAATCTTCTCCGGATCAACAGATATTCCTTCCTTTGTAATGATATGTCCCAAGAATGCAACTTCTCTCAACCAAAACTTGCACTTGCTAAATTTAGCATAAAGCTTCCTCTCTCTCAATCTTTGCAACACAAGTCTCAAATGTTTCTCATGATCTTCCACATTCTTTGAATATACCAATATATCATCAATGAAGACTATCACAAATTGATCCAAATAATCCTTAAATACCCTATTCATCAAATCCATAAAAGCAGCAGGGGCATTTGTTAAACCGAAAGGCATAACCATAAACTCAAAATGTCCATATCTTGTTCTGAAAGCCGTCTTGGATATATCTTGTTGCTTAATCTTGAGTTGATGATATCCGGATCTCAAATCTATCTTGGAAAACAATGCCGCATCTCTCAGTTGATCAAATAAATCATCAATTCGAGGAAGTGGATACTTGTTCTTGATTGTCACTTGATTCAATTCTCTATAGTCTATACACATCCTTAGACTTCCGTCTTTCTTCTTAACAAACAATACCGGAGCACCCCAAGGAGAAATACTTGGACGGATAAACCCGAGGTGTTGCAATTCTTCTAACTGACTTTTCAATTCTTTCAACTCAGCCGGAGCCATACGATACGGAGCTTTAGAAATAGGTGTAGTTCCAGGTATCAAATCAATCCCAAAATCAATCTCCCTATCCGGTGGCAAACCGGGTAATTCATCAGGAAAAACATCAACAAATTCCCTTACTACTGGCACCATATCAACTCGGAGTTCTTCACTACCCATTGTAGTTCCCATATCCTTCTCCCACAATTCCATAGAATACATACTTCCGGGTCTCCTTCTTTCCAACACATGAAATAGTCTTCTACCTTCCAATTCAAAACTCACTTCCGCTTTACTACAATCTATTGTCCTTTGTAAAGATTCAACCAATTCATTCCAAGAATAACATCAAAATCAATTAAAGGTAGAACTAACATATCTATTGGCATGCTTTCATCAGAAATCACAACATCAACATTCTTACATACACATGGCTCTTTGGATTGCACACCAAAAGGAGTATTCACACTCATCACTCTATCATACAACACTTCAGAAGACAAACCACACTCATTCACAAAGCTTTCAGCAATACATGCATGAGTAGCACCAGTATCAATTAAAGTATATGCAGGATGTCTTGCAATCTGTATTATACCTGCCAGTGTATCAACCGAAGGAGCTTTCTCACATTGTTGCAAAGCAAACACCCTAGCAGCTGTCATTCCCTTTCCAAAGTTCGGTCCTTCATTCCTCGGCTTTTCTTTGCAATTTACCACATGATGACCCCTTTGTTGACAATGAGCACAAAAGATGGGCTTCAATTTAGGATCAGGACAATCAGAAGCTTTATGACCAACCTTCCCACATGCAAAACAAGCTCCAGGAGTCCATTTACATTGAAACGATTCATGAGGCCCAAAACATATAGGGCATCGCCTATCAAATGGAATGGATGGCATAGGAGTCTTCACCACTTGTCCCGAGCTTGATTTCTTACCCAAATATGGTCGCTTGCCTTTGTTAACATTTCCGAACCTTGAATAAGGAGTATAGGATGTCACCGATCTCTTGCCCATAAATGTCGCACGTCTATCCCTCTGAGCTTTATTTTCATTATTAATTTGTTCCACTAGCTTTGCCTTGATTACTGTTTCAGACAGTGTTGACAATTGAAACTTCTTAACCTCACTCTTAATCTCCATATTCAAGCCATCTTGGAACTTTTGAACCTTCATGCTCTCATCATTGTAACTTGTACCCGCAAATCGAAGCAATCTACAATATTCTGCATGATATTCTTCAACAGTTTTATTTCCCTGCCTTAAACTCAACCAACTCGATATCATTTGCTCCCGCACTGTGGATGGAATGTATTGCAAGAAAAAGGCTTCTTTGAATCTGTTCCATGGTATCGGTCTCACATATCCTTCACTATTCAATCTCCACCAATTATATGCATCTCCCTTCAACATATATATA
The DNA here is from genome assembly GCA_024138025.1 of Combretum micranthum. NCBI lineage: Eukaryota > Viridiplantae > Streptophyta > Magnoliopsida > Myrtales > Combretaceae > Combretum > Combretum micranthum. The sequence goes on along the minus strand of JAMXBD010000093.1, from coordinate 1,048,597 downwards.
GCCAAATCAACTTTCCTATGCTCAGGCACTTCACAAGCTGCAAACGCTTTTTCTAGCTCCACTATCCAACCTTCCGTTCGAGTCGGATCCAAAACAGTTCCATCAAAATCAGGTACTAGTCTGACAAAGTCATGCAACTTGACTTGTTCATTCCGGTCTCCCATTGGTACTTGTGGCTCTTCTCTCACAGTTGGAGGATGATATTGCTGCATAAATTGTTGTTGCTGTTGATACATCATTTGTTGATACTGCTGAACTATTGCAAACATATCTCGAAACATAGTGAGTACATTATTCGGATCTCCGGTAGGCATCTGTGGCATAGCTGGATATGCTGGCATTTGAGGAGGCTGAGGATTCGGTGCAGTAGAAGCCGAAGCCGGTGATGGAGTGGAAGTAGAAGCTGGAATACTAGCTGATGCAGAAGCTGAAATAGTAGACTGAGAAGGAGGTGGCATACTTTCTCTTTCCGAAGATTGTCGGGTTACTCTTCGTAACCTATCCATCTTTTAAACAAACATGCAACATATGTATGACATACAATAATCTTATAAGGTTAAATCAATATCAAAACAATTAATAACCCAATTAGACAATTAAACATAAACTTAATATAAACAAGTCCTACATATGTCTAACTAACTTACCGCATCTAAGGTCAAGCTACCACTATTTAATCAAACAATTTCATAAACAAGGCTCTGATACCATCTGTAAGGACCCGTTAGTATAGAACTAGGATCTCTCGGTGATGAACTAACCGAAGAATCCTTAACTGTAATAGAAATGTCACAATAATTAATAAATCAACAATTATAGATTTCATTCTCACAAATATATACATATTATATCCATATTTCATAATTAATCAAAGACATCCAATTCATTAATTACAAAGTCACAAATAAGCATTTAAACGTCCTATTATATCTCAAAATCACTTAATAAACACTTAATGGCTCAAATAACAACTTTGGGAAACTTTTAGAAAAAGCTCTCAAAATTCAAAAACTCAGGGGATACGCCGGCACTCAACGCTGGTGGCGTTGAGCTGGTGTTCAATGTTCTGAAGATGTACACTGCCAACGCTAGCAGCGTTCAAAGGTATACGCCGTCAGCCTTTGTACCCTACGCCGGCGGCCTTGAGCCGGCATAGAATCCAAAACCAAAGTTTTTGAAAATGTCCAGAGAGGTGTAAGCCGGCCGCTTACATAAGTACGCGGGCAGCCTTCGCATGTACGCCGGCGGCCTTGATTCCCAGAAGCCAGCGTACAAGTTAGAAGAAAGAACGCCGGCTGACTCCCTAGCGAAAGCCGGCGGCGTTCAGTCGGCTTTAAGAAATTTGGTTCTGTGAACTTTCAACACCGCCTCTACGCCGGCGGCGTAGAGACTCAATTGCCGGCGTACGTTCTGAATAACAGACGCTGGCAAATTCTTAGCATTAAAGCCGGCGGCGTTGCAAACGGCGTTAGGAAAAACAATTCTGTGGGCTTTCTACACCGCCTCTACGCCGGCGGCATAGAATCCCCAGATGCCGGCGTACGTTTTAAAAACAATGTTAAACGAAAATTCAAATCCCCTGTTTTTCAACTTTGCAAACTTACATCTTAATACACTTTAAAACTTTCCTCAACTACACTTCCACTTCATATACTCACTCCAACATACACTACTCAATTCTAGCAACCCAAGGCATGAATTCATCACAATTAAACACTTCAAATTCTACTTCCATCAATTCTAAATTCTCTTATACAAATCCTCTTAACAACTTCCCAACTCTTCATAATCATACAACAATACATGCATACTCTCACACACTCATATAACACATTCATAACTCATACAAAGCATGAACAAACAATTTGACCAACATTGAACTCAATTCATCCAATAACTCTACAACTACTACAAGAAAGGGAAACAAAACAATAATCACAACAACCTAAACTAAATCAATTCAAGTATATATACATACCTTGTCTTGAGAAATACTTTGATTTTCAAACTTGATATAAACCCTAACTTGAGCTTGGAAATGGAGATGGAAATGGAAAAGAAAAGAAATGGAAGAAGAAAAGGAAAATTCGGATAAAATTTGGCTGCCTTCAAAAAGTAAGTTAAATTAGCTTAATTTTGACTTTTTCACATTCCAAATTTACCCCTTAATGCATATAATAACTTAGGATGCATTTGGCTTTAATTTGAACTTCATTTGGCTTGTATTTAGGGCATAAATGCTACTTAATTACAAGAAACTTAATCAACTAACTTAAGTGAAATTATGGTTGATTTACAAATCTAGCTTAGCTTAACCTTTTAATGAACAAAAGACAACATTAATAATTTCATTACTCACACATTAATGCATATAAAACAAAATATTAATATCAACATATACACATACAAAATCATATATCTTAAACTACTAACACATAACCATACTCATTCAATTCAACTTCTCAAAATAAATTAATAAACACATGAGATTTGATTAAAATGTAAATCTAGGTCATTTCAAACTCAAACCCGAATATATTTAAATTCTTGTTCTGGGTTTGACTCATTTATTAATCGTATTAACTTTTACTTACTCAAACCCTTTTATAATCGTGTGTATCCGGTTCACGGGTCGAGTCTCAAATTACTAGCGCTATTTAGATCATTATTTGATTACATCTTATCAATTTATCATCATCATCATCTCTGAAAATGTCGTCATTCATTCCTTATATTACTAATGATACCAAGGTTATAGGAGATTATTTATTTTTAAAATTTACAACTTTGATAGTATTTTACTATGTTGCCTTCTTAGTATAGTATTTCAATTTTTATTCCATTTCCATGTTTAAAAAAATGCCATGTGTGTAATGGCATACTCAACCCATTTGAATCATCTAAGTCAAAATTGAACCATCTAGATCAACCAAGTATGAACAAGATTTACTAATCCAATACCTTGGTGTGTTAAGAGACCATCACATTGTTTTTTTTTTTTAAAAAAAAAAAAGAGTTTTCACTATTTATCATGTGTAGGTATTACAGATAGTGATAGTGATAGTTGAACAGTGGTGACAAATTAGTTGTACCATTGTGATGATGCCGATAGCAAGTTGTTGTTAGTGTTGTATTGGTAGTGGTGGTGGTGGCAACAATGGCAATAGCAATTGTGATAATAGTGTTAGTGGTACTAATAATACAATGGTAAAATGTAGAAACTAAGTAATAGCAGTTGTCTTGGTTTGATTTCTTTACTACGAGATTTCATTTTATTTTACTCCAATATTTTTCTATCACAAAAAGGATAAAAACTTTTGAATTTATTCAATACCATGATAAGAGTTTTATTCAAAACCAAAATCATTTTATAACCCAAATATATGGTATAATAAACCTTGTCCAATCTAATTATTGCATAATTAAATATCTACTTAGTGTGGAACCATTTAAGGGTTATAACTAGTGGGGATGGGAGTAGTGCAGTTCGATTCGGTTCGTCACTCGAACGAAATCGAACCTAAAATTATGGTTTGGTTATTTTTACAATATTGAACCTATCCGTATAATTTAGTTTGCTTTAAAAAATGGTTCGATATACAGCTCAAACCATGTATCAAAGGAATTTTTTTTTCTTTTTTCATTTCAATAAAAAAAAAAAAAGAACTATGAACTATTTTTTCACATTTCAAACCTCAACAACAAATTGACAAGTTGAATTATCAATTTATGGAAATCAACAAACAACTATAATGAGCTAATTTTTTTTCACATTATTAGTATATATTGGTAAAATGAAAATAACTAAACACAAGAGTTAAAGAGTAAATTGGTAGTGTAGTCTCTTTTTTAAAGACTCAAATCTAGTTGAGTGCCATTACAAATATACATATGTGTGTGTACAAGGCAAGGAGTAAGATTGGATTCCCTTCACCGACCCATTAAACTACAGTTATTTTTTAACTATTGAAACTCTAAAAGTATTAATTATAAATATAAAAAATTAAAAATTTTATCCCAAAATATAATTAATTATAAAAATAAATATAACATTAAAAAGATTTTTTTAAAGGTGACACGGTTCGGTTCAATTCAAACTGTGCGGTTCAGTTCATGACTCCAAACCAAACCACAAACCGAATTTCCATTATTGAACAGAACCAGGATTCAAACCGTTTAAAAATAAAAAAAAATTAAAAAAAAAAAACAAAAATTTGGTCTGATTTAGATCAGTTCGCGGTTCATTTGAATTTTTTCCAAGCCCTAACAACTAGAAAGTTCAATCTGCGGTTTGACTACATTATTTTTTATAATATATGATCCTTATTGTTTCCAATAGCGCGTTACACGAGCAAGTATTATTTGAGTACATTGTTTTTTATAATATATCATCCTTATTGTTTCCAATAGCGCGTTACACAAACAAATAGTAATTAAAAAAGAAGAAATCAACAAGAAACTGATCATTGGAATTACTAAAGAGAAAGCGCGCTAGCATTTACGTGGAAGAACCTCAATAAGATTACTGTGTAAGAAGAAAAAATATTCAATTGGTATTACACAATACATGAACGAGATGTAGTGAGTAATCATCAATTACATTTTAATATATGAATAAAATGATACATAATTTTCAAAGTAACTACCAGTATATGTCCATATGTTAGAATATTGTTAGTAGTTATGTACTATATGTATATTACACGTGATATGTAATACTCTTCGAAGCATTTATCACTAAGAATAGAGGTCAAAAACCGCATTACAATTACAAATGCATATATCTCCGTTATAGTAACATTTTTCCCATATATAATAGTAATATGAGGAGAATCAGAAGTTTTAGAAATATTTAAAGAAGAAAATAACAAGTAAAGATAATACCGGGAATAATATATGATAAGATGATTAGTTAAGTCATTGTGGAATCTCTTTCTCATTCGGTCTAAATACGCGTTCTGGAAGGCGGGACTAGTCTATTGACGATAATAATAAAAGATGACTTTGAATCAAAAGTTTCTATCCTATGACACTTCAGTTTTGGAGTAAAATAACATGTAAAATTGATGCTTCTAGTCCAAATAGAAACATAATGTCTGATGTCCCCGTTTGATAGAAACATATTCAGTGAATAACTCTACCATGAAGTAATAAATGAATGTTTAGGGGCAATCTAAGACAATGAAAATTAATATCCTGAATCCAAGAATGGAACAAGTGGATCTATTCTCCTTCTCTCGTCAGTTACAGACAACAACAACAACTGCAACATCAGTCAGTCAAAATCTTTACGAAAATATTTGTGTGGATTAATTTTAATAACCATCTTCGTGATCCAATGGCTCAAGAGCCTTGCGATTAAATGATGCTACATCCATAGAACATTTCACAATTTTCTTGAGGAGGTTCCTTTTATTCTCTCCTTTTTTTTTTTTTAAGACCTAGTATGTGTAGATCCGCACATAATTAGACAATAGATCCAACATGACTCACCCATATTGGGATGCCACCCAAGATCTACACCATAATGAACGGGTCTCAATGTGACAAGACCACTGAGTTGAGGTTCAAGTTGGATCCTCAACCTAGTCAAACGTGGACCTAATGGGTTCAGCCGGATCCAACATTATATAAAGAAAGAAGAAGAAGAAGAAGAGCAAAAGCTATTAAAAAGTAAAAACAACTTCGTAATGAAGGGACTAGCCATGGTGCTAGGTGTAAGGAGGAAATGAGGACTTATGTTATTTGAAAAATATATACACACACAAGGCACAAGTCAAGACCCAGCTCATAGATATATTGGGTCCAAGATCCACCCTAAACTTGTTTAAGACACATTTGGTTCCAAGTCCAACCTTTTGAACCCATAAATCTATGTTTCAATTCCATTTGGAATCAATTCCAACCCATAAGGAGATTTGCATATAGTATGATTATCAGTGATAGTTAAACTGGTAAGTTATTACAATGCACAACTAATAGCAAAACATTATAAGACAATATTTAAGGAAAAGAATTTTCACGTATCCTTTTAGCCACTAGAAGGACGAATGGACTTCATGAAGCATTTCACAAATAGTATTATGGGAATCCACATGTTTCTCATTGGTACAACTTTTGAAGTTGTTCACTAGTCTTGTTCCTAATATATGTAACTTTTATTTCTTACTGAATTTTGGGTTCCAATTACTTTAGCTAATGGGAAAGAGCTTCGAAATATATCTCAAATTTGAGAATGGAGAGATTAACTTGGATCATTCGAAGACTCTATAGAAAATGATGCAGACAAATCCTTAATTTTAATTTAAGCAATATTCAAAGTCTTCCAATTATGGCAAGAGAAAGACATACATCCACACAAATAGGATGCGGTTACTTAATAGTTATTCTATTTTCTTTTATAATATTTTCCTTTCTACGAGGATTACCATAATTCCAGAATCTAAAGTCGTGATAGTCTATCATATATAACACTTAACTATTGTACACTAAGGCTTTCCAAATCATTTATACTACCAAATCAATTTTAATTAAGGAGACATGCATGAAGTTTCTTTTTTTTTTAAAACAAAACATTTTTTGAAAGATGAAAGTCAACAGGAGCCAAGATCAAAAGATAAGTGTAACAAGGGTTCAAATGTCCAAACCAAAAAAGCCTAAAAGGTTTCTAATCACTAAACATTTTAAAGATTCGACATAAGATTTATAAAAGGTCTAGGAACAATCCAACTAAATCCAACAACAATAATGCAACTAAAAGTCATTATAGCTCTTATATCCGCCTAGCTCATCACTAGTGTAGAGATCGTAACTAAGATAGTCATAAGCATTATCATCAACAAAAGTACTCACATCAAAGCATGAGAAGGAATAAGAAAGGGGTGAGCCACAAGAACTCAGCATAGGCAACCACAAACACATACATGTGCCATAATCGCACACATACATAGATTTCAATGCATCATCCGATAGCTTTAAGATAATTAATAAAGTTCATCGATCAATAAAAAACAACGAAGTATTCATGACTCCACCACAAAACAATTAGGAATGAAGAAATCCAATACCTCATACAAGAAGTATTACGTGTTAACAAAAACTGTGAAACTCCATGTCTAAAAGGAAAAAGAAAGAATGTAATCTCAATTTTCTGCCAATTCTGTATTGGTAGGTCGGATCAATCCTAATTGCTTATCTGAAGTCACCATACCCCTAGATAAACAATTCTCAATATCTTATCTCCATTACCAACCATACACCAATACAAGTCCCTCCTTTCAATTGCGTACCTATTGAGCCTCTCAAACCTGGGCACTAACTACTATCTCATCTTAGTTGTGGACATGACAACTACATCCATTAAAAGTTGTAATTTGTTGATGGATAATGTCCATGCATAAGCAATCACTCAATTATTAATTAGGTCATATTTAAGTATTAATCAGTTGATTTCTAACTATCACACGCAACCAACACAAAAGGTCACCACGTACCTAGAACTCAATATAAAATATACTTGTACGTTGAAGGAATAATAGCACAAAAACATCGAACTAGAAAAAGATAAATAAAATTTTTATTAACTTGCTATTTTAGTTCTCCGTCATCTTAGATTATCCAATAAGATAAAATTAATCACTTTATTAATCATAAAATTAATTATTAATTAATTCCATTCTCTTAATTATTTATGAAAAGATATTTACATTAAGTCTAAATCTACTTATTATAAATCTCATCGATCATGTTTTATTTCACTACAAGAAAATTGGCCTTTAGATTTAAAATTTATGCGATGGAAAATGTAAAACAAGATATATTTCTATAAATACAATCAGCAACGATGGTTTTTACGATGAAAATTTATATTTAGAGACAGAATTTTCGTCTCTGAAACCTAGTTTTCTTGTAGTGTTTTATAAACCAATTGTAAGAGAGTAGGTGAGAAATAATTTGTTTATTAATTGTTGAACTGATTTATTTTTTAATCGGTTCAAGATTATTTTATTTTATTTTAATTATATCTTATCATGATAGGTTGATTCCCCAAAGGATTTTGGACTAAACTGACATAAACGGCATCAAATGGTATCCAGTTCTTAATGAACCGATTCAGTCCAATTTGAATTGATGCCTGTTTATTTATTTTTTTTAATTTCTTTATTTTTATATTTTATTACTTTAATAGAAAAACAATTATTATTGTTATTACTATTAAGTCCGAAACAATTATTTCTAATATTTTCAAGAAATTAAGATTACAAACACGTTTTCACAAACAACGTCAGCTTCATGAGATCAAAACATTTCCAAAAAAATAAATTTATTTGAGAATATTGGTGCTAAATCTAAAGGTTTATATTTATGAAATTAAATTCATGTTGATTTAGTGTTAATTTATGAATATCAATCTCCCAAGAACAATAAAAAAAAAACTCAAAATTGATAGCAAAACATTTTTTAGGTTGAATTTGACTTGTGTTAAAACTTTGGCTTAAATTTCATAAAGAATAAGTTGAATATGAGGTTAAAGTTCTTCATGAACATCCAATCTAATTTCTAGAATTTCTTAAGAAATTTCAAATTTAAACATGAACCAAATCCAATCTTTAAGTCACAGTGAATCAAACACTATTGCATATTGACAACATACACCATTCCATACTAACCAAACATTTAAGATATTATATTCAATAACCATAACCAATATTTTGCCATTTCAAGAACATTTAAACTCTCAATTACCTTTCTGGATTTTCCATAAACTTAACTTCAATCCAAAAACACACAAAAACATATTCAAATCAATTTAATTATTACTATACATTAGTTATTAACATTATCTCAATTCCATCACTTCTTAATATTAAATAAAACCATCCAAACACCATAAACATCACTCAAACCCAAATTTTTAATAAGCTTCAAGTTCTCTAACACCCATATTAACTCCAAAATTTTCCAAAAAAAAACAACTATCAAACCCAACATTTAAATTAACACAATTCAACCTATAATTAATACCAACTCGATTAACATCTTAAAAATTCAATTATCAAGAATCAAATTGAAGAACAACAAAAAACAACCTCCTCTAGTCAGCACATATTATATATATATTCCTAGTGCTATATATATAAGTAAAATCGAGTAAGTTCTCATTATATTACGTATGAGTAATCATATATAATGTAAACATTGCAGGAGATTTTTTTATTAACCATAATAAGTTTTAGGATAATCCCTCTATTTAATGGTAGATTGGGGATTTGTATGTGGCATTAATGCTTCAATGGTCCAAATGGCAATGATGGTTTATCAATGTGACTTTAGGGTATCTTAGTACATCTTAAACTCACGAAAACGAAACCTGAAATAATAGGGCAAAAGACTCCACCAAAAGCACAAACACACCCTATTTACTTAGTTTGTAAATGGTAAAGTAAGATCTTCTACCTATTTATGTAAACCCTTTCTACATACTCTATAGTAGCAATGGCCTTCAAACAATGTAAGATTTAGTGCAATATATGTTGAGTTTTATTTAGATTTTGAGTACATGACTAGTTCAATATAGTATTATAAATAATATATATAGCATATACTCTGTTGATAAATTATTGGGTTGATATAATCTTAGATTGTTGTTGTGGGTTTGCAAAATAGGGGAACAATGAATAAAACACTCAAGGTTGTCCAATTAGGTCACTTCAATGCTCAAGTTAGTATTAATGTGGAAAAAAAGATATGAAAGTAGCACAATATAGGTTGGAGTATGTAAATGGATGAAAATGATAATCATTAAATTGATTCTCTGCTCTATTTATAAAGGAGAGGATACATAGATATCTTTAGCGAGAAAATATAATGGATACTTTAAGAAGGCATATCTTTCCATTAAGGAAAGTTTCAATTAGACATCATCACAAATCGGTTCTGAATCGAGAACCGACCTTATCCGTCACCTACGGTTCCTGAACCGAGAATCGGCCTGGGAATGATGGGTCTGAACCGATAAAGGATCCGTCAGTTCTGGCAGGTCCTTACGGTTCCATCCTTAAAAACCGCATGACTCGACTATTTTAGAACCGCCAATTCAAAAACTGACAAAACCAGCGGTTTTACACCATAAAAATTATTAAAAAAAAAAGTAAGAAAAAAAGAAAAGAAAATAATAAAAAATTATAATTATGAAACAAATTAAAAATTATAATTATGAAACAAATATTTAAAACTACTTTCGCACAAATAATAAAAAAATTATTTCCTATTCACAATATTTAATGTGTTATTATTAACAACACAAATAATAAATACATTTGAAATTATATATTGTTAAATTTATGCAAACTTCTAATTAAAGTAGACTTTTTTTCTTAACAATGTGTGATTCGTTTTTTGTATTGAGAATTATTTGTATCCTGAATATTTTATACATTGCTAATATAACAACTAAAAAAGTGCAAGTAATTGTATATAAATAAATATATAATTATAGAATTTCTTTTAACTAATGCTATAAACAATTATTATTAGGCTCAATGTTATTTCAAGTTAGAAATTTATTTTGTATTTTTCTTAGTTAAATTAAGTAAATTATTTAATTGATTTTTTTATTTTTTTTTCATAATTCCCGGTTCCTCTAGAACCGGAACAAAACCGTGGAAACCGACGATTCCTAAGAACCAGACTAACTTCCACGGGTTCAGTTCCGGTTCCAATATTTTTGAAATCGAGAAACCGACAATTCAAATCCAATTCTAGATTCGAACCGAATCGAACCGAACCGATAACATCTAGTTCCAATGTTATTGGTTTGAGCGAGGGGGTAGGGACAAGGGAGGTCACGTTTGGTAACAATTAATGCAATGAAAGGCTGACTTCTGGGGATAGATTGGAGCTTTGACGGCTGTCTTAAGGCAGGTCGTTTAAACCTCGGGAAAGAAGTCATCAAGTTGGCGCCGACCAAAACTACTTGTCCTGGCTTGCGCAGCTTGTCCAATTCCGATTGGAGGCTCATTATGACCCAAATAAACTGGCCCATAGACCAAACTAGTCAGTATGACCTTGGGGAGTTCATATTCAAAATCCATCAATCCACTTCGTCAACAAATAAACGGGTCCACCAGATTAATTTAGCAGAAAATGTTGAACCAAGAATATATCACATAAAATTGTCACAATCATCCAAAGCATCATCAATTTATACTTAAAGCAATAATATTCCGGATCACTTAAATGAGTGTAAGGGGATAACATAAATTACGGATAATTGATTTATCAATGAGCAGCAACGATGGTATTAATAACTCACACTAATACTGTACACACGAATAATATTAATTTCATATTCAACTCAAATCTACAAACAAATGAAAAACCATAATTTCAAATTGATGTTGCATAAGCGTAGCAACATCCTCTTTATTAAATGTTATTCACACTACTTTTCGTAACATTCTTTCTCCCTTAAATCACTAAAGCGTTTGAATTTCAACCCACACGTGGTTCGTCCTTGTATAATTTTCCAGAATAAATATGTTCTTGGACGCCTGAGAAACAATTCATATAACGAATTGTCTTCCAAGTATCGCATCAAGTGCGAAAAGAATTCTTTACATATTGTAACATTGATTATGATATGTTGTGATTTATGAGACTAAGCAGACGTTGACTGCATTGCGGAGTGTATATAAATATAAGTTTTTAAATATAATACTAATAAAAGAAGTATAGGTTGATAATTTCATAAAAACCTTTTAGCTCATTGCGGAGTGTATGTAAAAACAAGTTTTTAAATATAATACTAATAAAAGAAGATAGGTTAATAATTTCATAAAAACCTTTTAGCTCGCAAAAAACTATTTATTCTTCATCGCTCTATATAAAATTGTTATCGTGGTGTTTAATAGGAGAATGAAAACCTATAATGAATTGTTATTGTAGAAAATAGTATAAAATAATCTATGTCCCCACACAAATAAATTATGATTCAATAGTTTATTTTTAATTTTTGATCCTGTTCTTTGTAAAATTGCTATTGCAGTGTTTGGTTGAGGGAAATGAAAATCTATAATGAATTGTTACTATAAAAAAAATATAGAATAATGGTCCATATCTCCATACTAGTAAATTGTGATTTAATAGTTTATTTTCAATTTTTGACATAAATAACTCTATTTTGAAAATATCATCTATGCAAATATTATCTCTTTGTAATAAAGATAAAAGCATTAGATCTTTTACTTGTACTCCAATTACTACTTGTTTTATCTTCAGGTAAATTACACGGATTATCCCTAAAAAGTTTAAAAATTACATGAATTCTCAACTTTTAAAAAAGAAAATCAACACTTCGGCTATTTAAGTGAAAATTTTATCATTATATTTAATTAATCAATTATAAAAATAAATGCAAAATCTGAAAACAAAAATACATAAAATAATTAGAAAATACTTTATCGGTATATGACTAATGAGGAAGAAGGGCATGTAACGATTCCTTTATATACTTTTTTTTTTTTCAATTTCCTTATTACAAGACCAATTGTATATATTGTATTTTTTAGCATATGTTTTGGTTTATTTTATTGTATGTGTTGTATATGTACATATTACAGATGAATTTACAACTTCTGGTTTTCTTTCTAAAACCAATTACATACTTATCTTTTTCACCAAATAGTGAGATTTTAATATTGACATAAATATACTTCACCTTATAAGTATTTATCAATTGTTGTATAAAATTTAATTATAGTGTGAGTTACACTTTTTTTCTTTTTTTCCAAATCTAAATTTTGAATTAACTTAGAAAAAATCCAACAAATCGTTACGATTTTTCTTTTTTATTATTTTACATTTATATTAATTTTACACTAATTAATTAAATATATTTAATGAAATGGCATGAAAACTCATGTTAGCTAAAATTTCCCTGTGCATAGCCAATTTAACTTTTTTAAGGGGTAAGTGTTGATTTTTCAAAAAGTTAAAGATCCATGTAATTTTTAAAGTTTTCAGTGATGGAATGCGTAATTTGCTCATTATCATTTTATATCAAGTGAATATTATAATAGCAGTTACACCTTTATTATATTTCTATTATAAATCAGAATTCAATTTCCTCTTATAATTTTATATGGCAAAATGAATGAGGCATCTGAGAAAAAAATAACGGCAAGCAGTGAAAATATTATAAGTTTTGCTTTAATTTTTAATTACAATCATAGAACACCAAAATATTAGGAATTTTTATGAGGACAATTTTATCTATTAGATAAATTCCAACAAATCCTTTCATTAATGCTTACTAGTTTAAATTTCTTATAGGTAATTTTAAGGTACAAAAGAGTGTAGCTACTCCTACTCTATTAGTAATATAGATATTTTTACCACGGTAGGACACCACAACATCAAAACTTCTATAGGTTGATATTTGCTTCTACTAGCAAATTTCCATAAAGATCTTCGATAAAATGCTTATTAAACTGAATGGTATATAAGTTATTTTAAGAAATAGAAACTTATGATTTGAAATTGTTCCTATTTACTTGATAATTGGTACATAGGGTCTATTTGGATGGTCTATTATTCATTTGTTTTTGTATTTATATCGAAACGATATATGTAAAATTATCCAATTTGTATATAATATATATATATATTATTTATATTCGATTTTTTTTATGAGAGCTGTCAACTGCTTTTTTTTTATATGTATCTATTTCTTAATAGATAATTTTTTAGGAAAAAAAGTTTAAAAAAAGTGTCTGTATCTACCAGAAAAAAAACTAGTCAAACAAACCCATAGATACATTCTCTTTGGATGGTCTGTTTTTCATTTGTATCTGTATCGAAACCATATGTGTAATTGTGTTTAATTTGTATCTATATTTTATCTATATTTGATCTATTTAATATTTTCATAAGAACTACTAACTTTTTATATATATATATATATATATATTTCTTGATAAATAATTTATTAAAAAAAAGTTTGAAAAAAACAAGTATCTGTATCTGCAGAAAAAAGCTAACCAAATAGACCCAGATGTCTTCATAAGCCAATCCAAACCGGGACTCAACCCACCTAAAACTACTAGTTGAATGCCTCAAACCCATCCCATGGGGACAAGTCAAGCCCATCTTTGGACCTAAACGGGTCATAGCTAGAATGGTTCCGAGTCTTAAAATTATGGAACCAAACTCGATGGATCCAAGTCGGGTCTTTGACCCTACCCAAGTTGGACTTGTCTAGAAACATGAATTATTGTTGAATGATCGGTGCTTACATGCATGAATTCCAAGAGGTTGTCTAATAAAATATTTATTAGTTGATTTTAATTAAATAAGAAAATAGGTTTTGAGTCCAAAATTCCTCCTATTCTTTTAATAATGTAGATAGTTAAGTTAAGTCATTGTGAAAACTCTATTAGTCTGGTCTAATTTGTCATTGTGAAATGGCGGGAGCAGGTTTTTGGGCGAAAATGGGTCCGATTGGAAAAAATTGTCCCGAAATGGGACAATCTGAATAAATTATTCCAGATGGGGTTGGTGAAGCGCGCTGTCGGAGACAGCGCCTTTTGAGTTTGCAAAGAAGGGCCGTTTGTAACGGCGCCTTTAGGGTTAAAGGGGAAGGCCGTTCCTAACGGCCCTTCAGTGAAAACAGTGAAGGCGCTTTTAGGAACGGCGCCTTCAACTCCTGCACCCCCTCGCTCTCCCTTGCCCTGCCAAAAAGCCCGATATACAACCAATGTCAGCTAAAACAGTAAAACAGATAAAAAAGTGTGAATCGAAGATTTTCAACCTACAAAAAAATTACTCCAATACTATCTCCCTGACTCCACAGAATAATTCGAACACCCAAAAACACAGAAATTGCAACACCAACAACAACACATCCAACAGCTCAATCCTGCTAACGGAGGGCCTCCTAGGAGGAGATAGCGTTATATTTTCTACTTTGTATTAGCTTTTCATTTAAACATATTAAACTCATATGTATTTATGGCATGTAATTATATTATTCTTTTCTTAGTTCTGTTCTCAATGAATGTGCTTCTGCACGTTTGGGGTGTTGAACTAAGTTTGCAAGATTGAGTGTTGGATGTTTGTTGTTGGTGTTGCAATTTCTGTGTTTTGGGTGTTCGAATTATTTTGGAGTCAGGGAGATAGTATGGAGTAATTTTGTAGGTTGAAAATCTTCGATTCACACTTTTTTATCTGTTTTACTGATTATAGCTGACATTGGTTGTATATCGGGCTTTTTGGCAGGGCAAGCGGGGAGCGAGGGGGCGTGTAGGAGTTGAGGCGCTGTTCGTAAAAGCGCCTTCTGTTTTCACTGAAGGCGCCGTTTGTAACGGCGCCTTCCCCTTTAACCCTAAAGGCGCCGTTTGTAAAGTAACGCCTCTCTTTGCAAACCGAAGGCGCTGCTCCGACAGCGCCTTCACCAACCCCCATCTGAATAATTTTCCAGATTGTCCCATTTCGGGACAAATTTTTCCAACCGGACCCATTTTCGCCCAAAAACCGGCGGGAGCACACGGGCCAAAAAAAAAAAATGGATGGGGCTAGACTTTGACAAAAATGAACGACGACTTTGAATGTGAAAGTGATAGGAAGCTTCCATCTAAATGATTAATATTAAAATAGACAATTGGGAAGTCTGACCCTAAGACGCAATAGTTTCGGAATCGAATAAGTATTGGTCCCAGCAGAAACAAAAGTCCAGAAACGGAGGTACGAAAATAACGTGAGACAAAAACATCATATTCCGATCTGAAATACAGAATCTAACTATGCCATCATTTACGTAATAAACAATAGACATCAACCCGTCAATATCTTTACGAGAAAAGTTGTATGGTTTAAGGATCACCACAAAAGAATGTTTTGGAGACTTGAGAGACGTTTGGTTAATGACCTAGACTGTAGGAATTTCATTAAGGCATGATATATAAGTTGTTACAATGCAACCAACTAACCGTAATAGCAAAAGATTAGAAAATGGGAAAATAACAACACAGTTTTATGTGGAAAACGCTAAATGAAATTAGGATGAAAAATCACAGAACAGCAAATTTGCTGTGTCATTTAATATGTTTTGAGAAAACAATAAAATTTTCAACTTGTAGAGTATCGTCAATGGAACTATTTAATCAATCATCTAACCATTAAAATAAAAATAATAATTAAGATATTAATTATTTTAGTGGCACAATCATAATTATGTCTAATCTAAACTATTAAAAAGCCGATAAAACTAGTCCCATTAAAAAATTTGATAAGAACGAAATTGAGAATAGATGGGCGTTGATCCAAAAGCCCTAGTCGAGCCATTTTTGTAGTGCTCGATTGTTCAGTCTATTATAGCCATCCTAAACCACTAGCCGTCTAGCCCTAGCTGATTATGCCACATATCTACTAGTTATAAGTTTAAATTTTTAAATGAGATGGTTGTAATAGTAATATATTGTATTAGAATAAGTGGTATGAATTCAAATCCTTAAGAGCTAGTCTAACTCTTCTTCCATATATGTTGGTATAAATTGGAAATTCAATAAAGCTAAATTAATTGCACTAGTCATAGTTACTAATAAACTGATGTACCATACATCAAGTTTGGAGAACAAAAATTCCTTTCTCATCTAATGATATACACCCTCCTTATATATTGCTATGATACAGTCAAGTTTTATAGAACAAAAACAAGAAATTGTAACTTGAGTTTAAGATTTAGCTAAATTCCTATTCAAGCCGTTCTATCGAGCAGATAACAATGTCATGGTGATCTCATTGACTGATTCTAATTGACTTGAGGAACTAGAATCTTTAAGAGGTTTCCTCTCAATGTAGAAACCTGGCTCTTTAGGAGGAGGCATTGCAATCTCACTTCCTAGCATCATAACCACCGTCGACATTGTTGGTCGATCATCTGGACTTCGCTGCACACATAAAAGACCAATATGGATTGATCTTAAAACTTCATATTCATTATTTGAGTTTCTAATCACTTCATCAAGCAATTCAATAGATCTCTCCTGTGAAAATAGCCACCATGCCTGTCAAGTTAAAAACAAAGACATCAGTCGTATTCTCAATGCCAATTTGCATAAAAAACTGATTTGAAAACTTAATCGTACATATTGGTGGAAGCTTTATTAATACTCTTCATATAGAAATGATTAGATAAAAGAGTTAAATGATCTATCTCTACAACCAACCATCAAAAAACGCGTAGATGGTGACATTTTGATTCCATATTCCTCAATATGAAAACTTACATGTCCTAGAAGATTGAAATCATGGTCCATGTAGTGAAAGCCTCTGTTTCTCTTCGCACTCACAATCTCCAATAGTAGAACACCAAAGCTAAAAACATCAGATTTTGTTGAATAGATGCCATCAACTGCATACTCAGGTGACATATAACCGCTGCATGTTAAATTTTGTATTAAGATCTATATCAATTCAAAATAACCTTTAAGTTCAGAATACGGAGATGTGATAAATTCTTACTATGTCCCTGCCACTCGGCTAGTGTTCACTTTGCTTTCGTTTGCTCCAAAACTTCTAGCAAGACCAAAGTCAGATATTTTTGCATTCATGTCCTTATCCAACAAAATATTTCCTGCTTTCAAGTCTCTGTGAATTATTCTCAGCCTGGAATCCTGATGAAGATATAGGATACCTCTAGCGATTCCCTTGATGATGTTAAAGCGTGTACTCCAGTTAAGCAACTTTTTCTGTTTTTCATCTGTCAAAGTGGACACCATGAAATCAGTATTAAGCCCAGGGGGCTTTACATTCATTTCTCGTCTTAAGTTATACAACTTAATGCACAATAGATAGACAATGTGTGTTTACAGTTTATGAGCCATACCAAAGATGAATAGATCCAAGCTTTTGTTTGCCATGTACTCATAGATCAACAAATAATCTTCCTGGATACAACATCCCAAAAGCTTAACAAGATTTCTGTGTTGTAGTTTGGCAACATATAAAACTTCATTTTTGAATTCATGCATTCCTTGCCTTGAATAGCTTGCAAGCTTCTTCACTGCTATTTCTTGACCATTCTTGAGAATACCCTGCAAGAGCCACAAATTATATGGTCATATGAGTTATTATGGTATCAAATAGAGGGGCCACATGTTTTAGGTTTTTAAAAAGGGTTCCTATTGTCTAAAGTATCAAAGTAAAACTTATTATGGGGGCAATGATCCCACCAACTCCATCAATACCCTAAATTTTAACATTACATTCCTACCACAAGGTTGAATTGCTATTAGTTTGTGAAACATTTACTTACCTTGTAGACAGGCCCGAAACCTCCTTCTCCAATCTTATTTGCATTGGAGAAGTCATTTGTTGCCATAGCTATTGTAGCCAAGTCAAAAAGTGGCAACTCTAGATCCTCCTCCTGGTATTCAGCGGTTTCAGCTCTTGGTGCTGAATTGCTTCCCTGGGCTCCTGAAAAAGCGTGTCATTATTTCATGACAACAGAAACAGGTTTGCTTGAAGTATTTGTGGGAAGGCAGTGTGATTGATGCTATGAATGGAAGAAACATATGAGTATGCATTGAATGAAACTGTAAGCAGGTTTCTTAAACAAAGTAGATGAAGATTATGGGAAAATTTCAACCAAGGAACTGGTCTGCATGACGAAATAAATTTACCTGTTATCAGCAATCTCCTCCTCCTCTTCAGCAGAATATACAATGCTAAAGCCAAGCCTAATAGAACTATTACTACTGATGACAACACTGAGCCTAGGATCACCTTCTCCTTCTTCGTAGTAGAATCAAATAGACCTGAGAATAGCAAATGAAACAGAGAGAGCCAAAAATCAGAGCCATGATTTAGTAGAGGATTAAAGGTTAACAAGATTCTTGCCTAAAATAAGCCCTACCTGACTCCGATGCAGCCATTCGAATATACAAATCTTGACCATTCACATTGAATTCCCGGATGTCAGTAAGATTTCCAAACCAGTGCAAGCATCCAGTTCCTCCATTTGTTATGTACAAATTCGCGTATGCTGTACATGTGCAATTACTCTTGCAAGCTAGCTCGCACTGCTTAAGATCCATGCTCTCATTGTACCAGGATTGCCTTGTGTCTGGCAATCGGATTCCAGAGTACTTCACAAATATGTCGCTTCCACAATCTAAGGCAGTTCTCCTAACGCAACCACCAGACCAATCAAGAAGGCTCCATTGGTGAGGGGATACCGGAACGAAACCCTTCAAGCATTCACATGGAGGGGAGTTACTGATGTCGCAGGTGCCATAACTACCGCATAACCCGTAAGTGTCACAATTATCTATCGGAGCAGTGAGATAAAGGAACCAACTTTTAGACCCATCAGTCCATGTGTAGCGTTGTACGATACCATTTGAACCCATAACTAACCTGGAAATGACTGTTTTGTCGACCAACTCATAGCGATAGTACATTTCCTCATCAGTCAGCACAAATTCATACTTGTAGTACATGTTCGGGCTCAAATTAGGAGTTCCACTGAACCGAACCCCATTCCATGATCCTGCTCTATACTTAATGGAAGAACCCTGCATCAAAACAAGCTGAGGAAATCCGTTCGGATCAATTTGATAAGTGTAGTCACCAGAAGAAGGATCTTCAACAGCTTTCCATGATCTTATAACTCGGTCGAGTCCTGAAGTCCTGTTTCTTCCAAGCTTCATGTCTCCTAGAAGAGTATCAGTAGGATAATCAAAACTCTGCCACAAAAAACTATCCGAACTTCCCGATGCATTGCGTATAACAAGATTCCCCGTGTCTAAAAGCTGAACAACCGGATTACTAACCGAAACCGACATGTTAGATGACCATAATTCACTACCATTGCTATTTACGAGAATCAAGCCATTCTTGCCAGTTACCTTCAGAACTCCTGATTTATCATCGAGGGGTGCATCTCTATTAGCAATCCAAACAGGTGTTAAAGTGGCTATATTCTTGTACCATATTCCTAGGAATCGTTTTTCGGGATTTCCTAGCCCAAAGAATCCTAGTTCAAAGGTTCCTCCCGCAGATTCTAGGCTCCCTCCATCACTTATATTCTGGGATGCATTTATAGTATCTAATGCAAATGAAGAGTGTTTGATGCACAGACAAGAAAAATAAAGATACATGACATAGGACACTCCGTGCAATGTTGTCATGTTGCTTCAGCAGGACAACCAGATTGCTTCAATCCAGTTGAACCATGAAACCGAAATTAAGATAAGACTAGGGAAAACCCATGTGAATTGTGAACATAAAGTTAAGGATTCCATTTAGTTGGATATTTTGACTACGGTGCCAGTATTTATTTTGAATTCTTTTTAATAGGACAACGTGGTATTTTGGTCCCACAAAGGTTAGTGCAGTCTTGATCGATATAATTCTAATATGACCATGTACAGGCCGTGGGCTTATCCTCTGTCATACATAGCTAATTCAGATATTTATAAAAGTCTATGTGCTTTTTGACTTTTTTATTATCCCAACAACTAATGCTAGTTAAGACGTATTTGTTTTGCAAACATCGTTTTTATAAATATTCTTGAAGTTAATTAACAAATATATATATAGATATATATATGCTCTTAAAGTAATGAATATTATGATTCTAACAAGTTTGCAAGTTGACTTAACCATAAATCTTAATTTAAATAATATATTAGAAATTTTGAATACTAATATCCTTATAGCGTAATGGCATTTCTCAAGTGATTCTTTCTCTCGTTGTAATGATAATAAATAAATAGGGATCTTTAACTAATTAATTTGCAAGATTTAAATGTTTGATATAAAAGCTGATGTATGCTGATATCATTTGAGCATAACACTTTGTTTAAGAATGAGAAAACTTATCAATTCTGCTATTGTAATGGCAGGTATGATTTATATTTATATTTCAAAGAGACGACATTGCTTTCGGCATAGAAAAAGTTGCTACAATTTTCTAAGATTATCTCCTACACGATGAATTTTTTTTTTTAAATTCTTTATAATCACATGACTAAATATTCCAATTAAACTATCTATATGATGAAATTTTTTTTAAGGGATAAATACTTACTTTTAGTATACAAAAATTATTTGGAATAAAAATAGAATGGAATGAGAGGCGGAATGATAAATCAATTCATTTGTTTAGTTACATCATATAATGAAATGAAATTGACATAGTGTTTGTAAAAAATATCCTCAATAATTAATATAAATAATAAAAATTTAAGAGGATAAAGAAGTAATTATAATAGTAATCATTTATGAGAAAAGAATTGAATTATGATTTCATCTTTTTAATGATAAAATTAGAAATAAGAATAAAATTTAAAATCATGATTTCATTTTAGTATTCCCACGTATCCAATGTGAACGGTGGGATTGAAATTCGTTTAAAATTTATGACCTTTCTAGATGCTAAAATTTTTTAACTTCGTTTTTCCAGAAAACCATTGACTTGAGGGTCATTTGTCATTTTTGAACCAGCCGATTAAATTTGTTCTGTCCAGAAGCAGCAGCCGCGAATATTGAATTAAATGCACGAACAAACGTGTCATCGCCACAAAGACATCCTAGTGGACTTTATGAAGAAATAGAATGTGAGGTGCGTGCTTACGAAGCGGCCCTACAATGGGAAATAATTTAGAAATAAAACGTTAGGACAGGGAAAGGACTGAGTATTCCTAATTTTGGAGTATTGAGTAACTTGCAAGTTGCAAGTTCTACAGACAGATAAAAACAGCTTTGAAAGTTTGACTTTTCAGTTTATAACTTTTTAAAATATAGTCGCGTGGTTTTAACTGTTACCAAACTTGCAATGTATATGCCCTTTTTCTTTTTTATGATTTTAGACTTCAGAATTTAAGATCCAATTAGACACCAATATTGAACTAGTCTAGACCGATTAGGTCCTGAATCCAATCAAGGATAGCTCGGAACCAGCTCGAACTAAGACCGATTCTAGACCACCTAATAAAATTGGACCTAAGAACAATATTATTTAATCTAAAGAATTGCTAAAGATATTGATTTCTTTATACACAAACACATCCAAGTCCACTTGTAAAGTTAACAATGTCGGACTTGAACACTCTCAAGATACAAATAAAGACAAAAATGAGTCTCACATTGTGAAGAAGAAAAAAGTCCTATGATTGGAACTCTATGTAGAAGGAGTCACACATTCTTTTTAACCATATTAATCACTTGTGTTGTTAACAATAACAACTCATTTAATGTTATGAATAGTAATAAATTTTCACTGTTTACATTAAAATAGATGAAACATTTATTTATTACATTTTTTTCTTTACTTTTTTTTTTTTTATGGGCCAACTTAAGCCCACTCATTAGTTCAATGGGTTTGGAGGTCAACTCATTAATGACCTAGCTATCCACCGGGTCATCTGGTGGATCATGACTCGTATGGCCGAGCTGGGCCAATGGGCCTACCTATTGGTGTCGGTTCAAGCCGGGTCAGGGGTCAAACCTAGCCCATGTCGATGTCTAGGTCCAACCATAGTTTTGCAGCTCTAATAGCTACTTAAAGATTATATTTATATATTTTCAAAAGAAAATAAAAACACAGCTTTTAATAGCTTAGAGATGCATTTGTATAAGATAATAGTTTAATGGTCTATTTAGATTGCTAATTTTTATCTGTATCTTATTTGCATCTGATCTATTTATGAGAAAAAATATTTGTTTTTTAGCTGCATTTGTTTATTGACAAACATTTGTTTGAATGATAAAAATAAGATGTCATAATCACCAAAATAAGATGAAACAAACAAACCCTAAATATGTACACTCGTAATCACCCTTTGGGTTGGGGTAATTGTTCTTTATTGTTATTTATGCATAGAAAATGTGATGCTTTTTAAAATTACAAATATATATTTATACATTCTTATATGTTTTAATAAAATAAATAATTAGTTTTGAAAATATATAAAAAGAATTCTCTATTCCTAATGGATACTTGGAAGCATTTATCCATAAACACACCATTAGTTGAAAAGAAAATTACCAAAGAAAAAGAAAAATGAGATCTAGTAGGTATTACATGTCATGGTATACTAATAAAATTTTGATAAATACAATAAAGGTGAAAAATATTTCTAAAATAATTACTATCTATGATTTACTTATCTTATATATATTAAAATTTTACTAATATTTATATACTATCTATACAAAACAGATGGCGTGCCATATCTATTGAATTGTTTGTCGGAAAATAAAATGGTTGGACGAGCGGAAACCAATAAGAATGGTAAGTAAGAAAAAGATGGATGAAACAAAGTCATACACGATGAACCAGCAGCCAGACTGTGGTTTTAGAATTTAACTTAACGGGTAAATGAAGCCTTAGACTGCAAGAAGAAAAACAAAATGAGGTCAACTAATATGCATCCCTTAACAACGCGTATTAAAGAGCCCGAAGTCGACAGCGCCAAATTGGACATTCGAAAGTTAAAGATCAGACCCCTTGCTGAATTCGGAAACACGAATGTATTTTGAATTTATTTGATTTTCATTTACTCGAACTTATTTGGATTATAATCTCGAGATTGATTATGAGCTTTTAAAGACAATTTGAGCACAGGCCCGAAGACAAACACATATAATATTTCAAAAATATATTAGAATATGAGTGAACTTTAATTGAGCTTGTGATTCAATTAATTAATATTCTTTGAAATTTAATTGCGTCAATCGTAATCCTCGTTACTTTAAAGGGAATTTGCAAATTACCCCTTGAGTTTTTATAAGATACGAATTCACTCTCTTAACTTTTAAAATGAACTTTTTAACTCATTAAATTATAAAAAAATTAGCACAATTAAGAATAGCTAACATTTTTCATAAACTTAGGACCTAGAGAAGGATAAATTCACACATAGATAAAAATTAAGGAGGTGAATATGCATGTATGTGGAAGTTCAAGGTGATATTTTACAACTTCTGTTTGTTTTAATGGAAAATATTAAGTGTCCTTAACTGTGATAACTATTTAAGGTTTAAAGAATCAAAAAATTCACTTTAAAAATTCAAAATGAATCTCCACCTAGGTAGAATTTTACGGGAGTAATTTGTAATTTCCCCTACTTTAATTTCTTCTTTAGTTAAAGTTTAAATATAATAGAATAGGATTGATTCTCCTTCATCATGAAATTTAAAATTCAGGTTAAAAATTTTAAAATACAAAGTGTCAAAACAAGTCGTGTGTAGTTCATATTATGCATTGAAAAGAAATTTTTTTTTTTTAAATTGTACAAAATATGTCTCAAAGTAGAAGCTACTCTAAGCTGGGGAATGCTTTGGCTTGATTTAAATTTAACCTTTAAATTCAAAACAAAGCAAGTAATGACTTTTCAAGATGTCATGCTCCAAGGGATAGCTTAATAGTATTAAGTTATTGTAAATCTTAATTGATGTTCTTGACAAGCCATAATATGAACATTAATATAAAATACAATCACTTGGACTACTAAATTACTCCAAAGGAAATAACATGAAAATAGGATCGAAGTTACTTTGATAAGAAATACGAATATATATAAATCATACACTACAAGAAAATCGGGCTTTAGAGACAAAAATTCTGTCTCTAAACGTAAATTTTCATCGTAAAAACCGTCGTCACAGATTTTATTTGTAAAATTATAACTACATTTTCTAATTTCCGTTGCAGATTTTTTATCTTGTAGTGATATAGCAAATAAAGTAGTACTATGCATCACTACTAACTAATACTTATTATAGACTAAGTATTTGAATGATAATGATAACAAAACATATTAAACTAAGTAATTCTATCATATGGTTTAAGCATCCCTTCCAGCTCTAATCCTTAGCTTTAAGACTTGTAGCCTAACAAAGGCTTGATTTGGCACAAACCACAGACTACCTTGAAACCTAAAATGTCTACAAGAGTGTGAGTGAAACCACAGCTCAGTGAAGTAATCAGATTTTATTCCACAACACACAATCACAAATAAGTTTAATTAATAAGCATATAATGCAACACTCAATTATGAAGCAAATATAAGTTTGAATAATCGGAATTCAAATAAGGTGTAGATTTATATTATAAACCCCTAAATTTTTGGAATCGGTTTGGCCTAAAACCCTAAACCAGAAGTCAACCGGAACTCTAAAGGTCAACAAAACCCTAGTTAGACGTGAAAGCTTAAGTCTGGAAAGCCCGAATAAGCAACTCGGTAAGAGTAAGTAGGAGTTTAGAATATAGAATAGTGCGTAATTATCTAAGGAAACATAAAAAGATCAGATTAGTAAAACCGCAACTCATTTCGAACCCGATCGGACACGGTTCTTGAAAAACGTATCTCGGAGCCCGGAGTAATAAAAGTATTCCAAATATACCATTAGATTCGTAAAAATATAAGGTTTTCAAAAATATCAGTTTTATAACTTTTCGTCATGTAAAAATAACAGATATCGCAATTATACGCGTATTTTCTTACTACCGGTATTTTATTAGTCATATCTACTTTACATTACACTATTCATTACTATTCTACACTGTTCTTTTCTCTCTACTTTTTCTTACACCTACTCTTACACACACCATAACCTATAACCTTTATTTTTTTACCTTTCTCATAACTTTATTTCACATCTACCTTACATATTATACTTCATTTAATTAACAAAAAGAAAAAATAAAAACTCTTTCTTCCCTCTCTACAAGGATGGCCGCCCCCCCTCCCCCCGGTCCCTCTTCCTCAATTTGTTTCAATTTTCATTTAATTTAATAATACAAAAATCACTCCACAATTTCCTATAAATATCCCCCTCCTCTTTCACTTCTTTCACATATTTACTACCCACAAATTCTCTACAAAAACTCCCTCAAATTCTCCTCTCAAAACTCTCCCCAAATATCCTCCCAAAACTCTCTCAAAATAATTCCAAAACAACTTCTACTTACAATAAAACCCATAACTACATAACACTACCAAAGTCTTCTTTAGGTAACCATTTCTTATTGTTTTCTTCTTCTCATGTCATATAACTTTACATGACCATAATATAAGTTTCCAAAGACTAAATGTTATGAAAGCTACACTATGTTCATGTATTGTTCTTGTTCATGAAAATCTATTTATGCTTATGTTATTATTTTGTTCATATTATTGTTATTATATCTAAGTATATTATCTATATATATATATATATATATCACATATTCTTTAGAGCATATAAACTCACTTGCAATTTATTTATTTATTCCATTGCAATTTATTTATTCATTCCTTGTTATTTTAAGACTAGTCTCTAGTCTTAGACTTGTCCTCATCAAGTCAAAACAAATTTTTCTTTCTTTCATTTTATTTTTATTTTGGGACTAGTCTACTTCTTAGTCCCAAGAGCCTTGAAAAAAAAAGATAAGACTCTCAATATTTGACTTTATTATTTATGTTTTTTTTTTTTTTTTTTTTTGCTATTATCTCTCATAAATCATGTTCATTTAGATTGTTGTCCAAAATTTCAAGTTCTAAAAATAATTGACAAAAGGAGATTTTACCACTTAGATATAAGTTTATGTAAAGTATAAAATCTATGATTTAACAAAAATAAAGTCATTCTTTTCAAGTTACAAAAGAACCCACTACAATTTTAGAAACTACTTTTGCTATGAAAAGTTTTTTAAATCATTTATTATCCCACTTTGTTTTTCAAAAGAAAATGATTTTTGATACAAAATGATTTCTATGAAAAAAATAACATAGCAAAAACCTTAGGAAGCAAGAAGTGAGGATTTTCAAGTTTAGATCTTTTCAAATAAATAGTCAAAGAAGGATTGTACAGAACATACATAGGACCAACACAAGAATTTAGAAAAGAAGAAAATTGTTTTTTTTCAAAAGTCCTCTAGAAAAGTAATAAGTCAAAAATAAGGTAATTCTTTGAAAACCAAAAGAATCAAAGCATTCATTTCACAACCAATCACAAAATGAATTTCTTGTAAACTATAGTTTTCTAAACTTCTAATTAATATTTCTTTACTCAATAAACATGATTGGACAACAAACACTTGAGCATGAATAAATACGAGCTATGTAGCTATAAAAAAAGGATTTTTCAACTATATAGATAACTAAGTATTTATCAAATAAATTTTTGGATGATTGGACCAAAGTTGTTTTGAGTTGGAAAATTCGTAGTGAATTTTATCACCACTGTTTTGGGGTCTAAATGGTTTATTTTGATAAAAATAGTTTTAGAAATGAATAGATCTTTTTGAGTAGGTAGAAATCAGTATATTATATGCGCGATTCCGAGTTAAAATGACCAAGTTATGGCCATTTTAAATTGGAACTTTCTTTTATATGAACTTTAACGTTCTTTTGACATTGTCTTGTGAAAATTCAAGAAAATCATCAAGAAATACTCATTGTGGGTATTTTCTTTGGCTAGGTGACTCCGAGGAAGGATATCTATATCCCGAAGATTATTTTGATTGAGTAGAGTGTGTGAACAACTCATCCGTATAAGAAGAATAGTCGACATGAGTTTATTTCCTTTAAATACTATACTTGTTGTGCTTGTAATTTAGTTGCATTAGAGTTAGGAAAAGAAAAATGGATATGTGTGTAAAATAATTCCTTGAAAGAATCATAAGAATAGAGAGGCCGGAATTGATTTAAATGTTTGTTGTAGTATAACACTTGCTTTGTATAAGATTCTTTGATCGCCTTAAATTTGATAATAATAATGTTATGATATCATAAATAAATGGATTCATGCATACCATGAAGTGAGTCACATTGCATTTGGGTTATTATCCTTGGGTGAGAAGGATAGTAAGCTCATGTCGAAAGCAACACTTGGCGAAGTGTCCAAAAGCGATTGCTTGGCGGCGTTAAGGAAATGCTTGGCGGAAGATCCGAAAGCAAAGCTCAATTCAAGTAGACTTCATATGCTTGGCGATATTGGTCGAAAGCATAAATCTTTTTACTAAAACTACTTGTTTGAGGTTATGTATCACCAAACCCCGAATGGAGGGCGCAAATCCATTCAACATATAGTTCCCGAAAAACTATATGCCTTGTTTGCCCACGTGTATGATGCATTCCATTTGTTTGATTAAACAACTTGTTTGAAATTCTGTTACAAGAAGTTATTTATGGAAAAATCTCACTAAGCCTGTCAGCTTATACCCCCATAGATATCTTTTACAGTTCCCTTATCTGTGGTTGAGGCCACAAAGACCTTGCAGTCAGGTAATTTCTTTTTGGATAAAGAAAATTTTAGATGAAGTTTAGTATTGAAAAAGATGTACAAATATTCTTGTAATAGATTAGTGAATTAGGGAAATGTCCCTAAGTTTGTAAAGATCATTGTTATAAGTAAATGAATATTATAAATCATCTTTTCTTAACATGTATATATCTTCTTAAGCTGTAAGGACCCCCTATTACCCCTATATTTGAAATAGGCGATAACAGTTCCCCAACCACATATAACCTATAAGATTATATGTAAGGTTGTCTGAAATAATTGTTTGAGAAATTGTTTATCTAATTCCACATAGATAAAAATTAGAAGCATAGATTTTTTTTTTCTAAAACCTTAAACAAAACTACAACACTACCAACACTATTTTACAAAGAAGCAACTTAATTCCTACATAGCTAAGTACATAATATATATATAATAATATATATTACATCCAAAGGCTTCTTACAAGCCTTAACAAAATCTTCCAAACAAAATCCAAACTAACACTTTAATTACATCATAACAAAAGGAATCAATTCTAATCTATTACAAATCATAGGGTTCCATTGAGTCTAGGGTTAGCTCTAATTCTCCAAACCATCAAGAAAATCTTCAAAGTCGGTTCCATATCCCATACTCGCATAGAACTCATCGGAGTCATCACCTGAAATGGATAAAATATGAGCCAAAGGCCCAGTACACAAGTAACAAATACAAATACAAAGTGGGTCACACATTCTTAGACTAATGCATTATGCAACAATCAATGGTTTATTGTTAAGTCTTTAGTTAGTAAAACAACACGGGAGTATTCAAACTCCAGACAACAAGGATCTAGTATTACGTTTGCCTCCCTGAGTGGTCCCTACTGTTCATACAGACTAAGCAGCCCCACCTTCCGACGTAGCCCGTAATACTAGGGGATCCTGAGTAACGCATCACAACGCTCAGGGGGTTAATATGAGTAGCCTGGATACTCATATCTCCTAAATAATTCTATCCATTAACGAGATAGTACCCTGCCCCCAATCTGAGCAGGGTGCCGCTAAACAAGGACAAGCAACACTCATCAATTAATAAAGTTTTCTTAATTTAAAGTAATTTAGTTGTGATGCCTACCTTAACAAAGAAACAAGCAAGTTACTGCGTACTTGATATAGCTTGGGAATTAACGGGGTTAGCTGGGCGAGAATCTATCACTGTTTAAAACAATATTAAATTTCACATTTAGCCTAAGTACTAATTAACTAGTTGAAAATACAATTAATCAAAGAAATTCAAATAAATTAATACAAGATCATAATAAAGTATTTAAACATCCTATTATATTCTAAAACAATTAACAAATACTTAGTTGATCATATATCAAACTTCGGAAAATTTTGAAGAAAGTTTTTAAAATTCAAAAGCGTAGGGGATACGCCGGCATTCAAAGCTGGCGGCTTTGAACCGGTGTTCAACACACTGAAAATCAACACTGCCAACACTGGCAGCGTTCAAAGGTACGCCGGCTGCCTTCATTCTACGCCGGCGGCTTTGAGCCGGTGTAGAATGCAAATCCAAATTTTCAAAAATTGCCGAAAGGTACACGAGGTTGATCCACGCCCGTAAATACCCCCAACACCGGCAACGTATCCATGTACGCTGGCAGCCTTTGATCCTACGCTGGCAGCCTTAAGCCCGGCGTTAAAAATTAAGATTATGTTCTCATTCCACACCGCCCCTAAGCCGGCAGCGTTGGAATCCCAGTAGCAAGCGTACAATTTGAAAATGAACGCTAGCTGACTTTTCCAGTGAAAGCCAGCAGCGTTCAAACAACTTTAAGAAATTTGATTCTGTTCACTTCCAACACCGCCTATAAGCCGGCGTAGAAGCCCCAGATGCTGGCGTACGACCAAATTTTAGCCTATACGAAAATGTTTTTGATTTCCCCTGTTTTATTACAAACTTTGTTCACTTTCAAAAATTCCCCAAACTTAATCTAAACTTTCCAAAGCTTGTTATATGTTTCAAACACTATCCTAACAACATGAATTCTGCTTCTAATCATCAAAACACTAATCACACTTCAATCTACTCCTCAACTTCTCAATTCTTCAATTTCCCCAAATCACTCATCCTCACCTATCAACATTCACATAAGATATAAACTACCACTCCTTTAGCCATATAATCCTATTCAAACTATCATCAATGCACCAAATTAATCCCACACCAAATTAGTACATATAATTCATTTTTATTCAACCTCTACAAACAAACACAATATAAAACATAAAATGAAAAGATAAAGCTTGCATTTAACTTACATGACTAAATCTTGGCTTGGAATGTTGTTTAAATCCAAAAGCTTATAGTTGATCTTGACTTAGGGTTTAAGATTTTGAAATGGAAAAGAAAGAAAGAAAGAAAAGAATAGAAAGGAAAATTCGTATGGAGAAAATAGGGCTGCAAAAAGAGTCCAAAACTTGTCCAAATGAAGTCAATACTCATCCACAATTTGTCATTAGGGGTATATTTGACCTAAGGTTAATTTAGGTTAATTTCAAATGCATTTGGGTTGGTTTTAGGCTTAAAAAGTGAACTTAGAGTTTGTAAAATTTCTGTTACAAATCCTAATCTATTCAAAACATAATTTTATTAAATTCTAAACATAACACATACATATTAATTTGCAAAAGACACATATATTCATTACACTATACACACATTTATACGTGTAATACAAAAATATTAATTTCATTATACTATACACATACAAAATAGCACATGTCTAACACATATACCAATTATATGATCCAAGCACTCATACACACACACACACACACACACACACACACACACACACACATATATATATATATATATATCATGTCAATAACACATTGTAGACACCCAATTTTTGCCCAATTAAAAAATAGGCTTAAGTTTACAATAAATTAATGTCATGTTGAGTTCATCAAAAATATAATAATATAATAATAATTAATAATAATAATAAATAATAAAAAAGAGAGAATAAGAAAATAGAAAAATAAAAAAATAGAGGAATAAAATAAGTATAATAAAATAATTAAATGAATAATAGTAATGTAAATAAAATATAGTAGGAAAAAATTAAATAAATTGAAAAATTATTTGAGTTCAATATAACATGTATTCTATTAGCCTTAAATATTAGTGGTTTAGTTATATGACCAAGCACAGGCCAACGGCCTAACGGTTCAAACCATTGACATAGAGCAAAGGGACCCGAGTTCGATCCTAGCCTAAGGCAGATTTTGCCTCTTTTTTGTTCATTTTTTTTTCCCAAAAGACACATCGGTTCATCCACTTTGAGACACCATTTGATCAATGAATCTTTGTGTTTTTTGAAATTAAGTGTACAGACACAAACTAGGCATGGGATACATCGCATCTATACACAATTCATGTATTATTTCATCCCAAAAGGCACCTTAATTGAGTCATGAACATTGGGGAAAAATGCGAAATAATGTGTTTCTTCAAATTTCAAAAATGGCCAAATCGTGTCCTTTGATCAAATTAAATACACTTAATCGAAGAGTTATGATGTATAAACACATATTTCGTGATCAATTTTAAACAATAATCACGAATCGAGTCCCAATTTTGAATCGTTCTTATTTGAAAAAATATAACGATTCGTGAATCAAAAATTGAACCATTACAAAGCTTCAAAACGACAAATTGATTCGAACTCTATAAATAGGATCACCCCACAAGCAGAAAGCACAATTCAATTTCGAAAAATACACACTACAAGATTGAGATCTGAAAATCGGAGAGAAAGTGTTCGAAATGCAAAAAATTGCAAATTCGAAATGATCGGGAGGATTTCGATCCAATTAAAGAGTGTTAGGATCATTAAGGGAGTGTTTTTGATTGATTATAGTATTTAGAATTGCTCGAATTTGCAATTGGAAGTTCTGCAAATTTTTGGAATTTTTTTTAACCTTCGCGGCCGTCAACCACCAAACGAACCACCACTTCTGGTGGTTCTGGGAGTGAACCACCACCACCAGAAGACGTAGCTCCTCCATTCACGTCGGGCCGACAAGGTTTCTAGGATCGAGGACCACCAGAATCGGCCGAGGAACTCTTTGAAGCCACCGTCATCGTCTTCTTCACCCGTCGGAGCTCCGAGATCCGACCCGAAATCCGAACCCAACCCGGTCGGTCGTCGGTCAACGGTCGTCGGTCAGCAGATCCTGCGGTCCATATTAAATCAGAGGATTCTACGGTCCAGATTTGATCAAGCAGATCCACGGTCCAGATCGCGAGTCAAAGGATCAGACGGTCAGATTTGGTCCACAGATCAGACAGTTGAGATCTAATCCGAGAAAATCCAACGGTCCAGGTTAGTCCGCAATATTTTATTATTTATTTATTATATATTTAATTTCGGAAAATAGGAAAAAATTAATAAAAATTCGTAAAAAAATCCAGAAAAATTAGAATAATTATTTTTAATGTAAATTTACATGTTTTAACAATTTTTGATATTTTTGAATATTTTATGAATATGTATTTGCATATAAATTTGATGCATGAGATGTTTTGTTTTTGTATTTTAATTTTGTTATGATATATTTTGAATATGTTCTGAACATATGTGATGATTATTGAATTTCGAAAAATAATAAATTGTAAACGGATTTTTTTAAAAAACCAAAATTGTTGTTAAATAAGAAATGAAAATTGTTTTTGAATAGAATAAAATTGATTTTTTTAAGAAATTGAATTTTGGATGATGAAAGAAATGAATGAAGATGAAAAATTGTTGTTGCATATTTTTGAGAATCATGATATTGATCAAGTTTTTTATCAAAATTTATCTTCATAAATTTACTATGAAGATATTAATCAAGTTTTTATCAAAATTATCTTCATAAATCTATGTAGATAATATCAAAGTTTTCAAAATTATTTTCATAAATTGACTTTGAAAATAATTAAAGTTGTTCAAAAATGTTTTCATAAATTTGCTATGAAAATATTTAATATTGTTTAATCAAAATTGATTTTCATGTAGCATTAAATTAGCCATGAATTATCATAAATTTTTTTTTTAGAAAAATGATTTTTGAACTTAGAAAAATATTTTTTATGAAATAAAAATCAATTGATTAGATCATAGGATCATCAAAATTGGTTTTCATAAAAATTCAAAATTTAATGAACTTAAAGTGAGAATATTTTAAAAATATAAAATTGATCAACAAACTAAGTTCTTTATAAAAGAACTACGTTTTGTCTGATCTCGATTAGCGAGTACGTAGGCACCTTCGGGGCGACATTAAAAAATAAAAATTATTTATTTATTTATTTTGTTTATTATTTAGTTAATTAGATATTATAAGTTTAAATACTATTAGTTTGTTATTTTTCTAAAAATTTAAATATGGTAAAAATGTATTTGATATATTATTTCTTATTAATTAATTTTTCTTTATAAATATTTAACTTTTGCAATTATTTCTGGATGTAGTTATAAGTTTTTTTATATATGTATAATCTTTGAATGTTTTGCTTTTCTTTGTAATTGTTATATGTTTTCTAAAAATTAAATAGAAAATTATTAAAAATGATTTCTGACTTATATTGTTATTATTGTTATTATTTTTTTATGTATTCTTTTTGCAAGTTTTTAGAAAAGGATAAATTCTAAATTTTAAACTTAAAGTGGTAACCGCTTAGGTTTTAATAGGTTAGCCCCCGGACTCAGATATCTGGTATTTTTTTTAAAAGTTTGGTTTTAAAATCAAATTTTCCGCAGACTAGTGGCTAAGTTAGGATTAACCGACCCATTAATCCTAACTTTTCATTTTTTTCCGATTTTTATCGGTTGGCGACTCCAAAATATTTTCAAAATTAAATTTCTTTTAATCCCTAGTCGAGGATTCATGTTAAATGGGTTAGGGTTTAATGTGAATCGGGTTAAAAGAAATGAACCGGATGATTTTCAAAATCAGGCTCGACAGCTTGGCGACTCCACTGGGGACTCGCTTATTATTTTTTTTAAAAAAAAGGGCTAGCCACTTAAGTTTAAAATTTAAAATTTATCCTTTATTTTTGTATATTGTATAATTATCTGTTTGTATGTGTTTTTGTATATATGTTTGTAACTTAGATTTTAAATTAGTTCATTTCATTCGCATATGCATTTGCATTCATGCACACAATGTGTGCTAGATACGGTCGAACCCAGGCCGTCTTAAGAGCCTAAGCGAGGAGTTCGAAGTAAGGTCCGGGGGCTGTGGTTTCCACCCTCTAGATCAAGAAAAGACTCCCACTCCGGTTTAGCCTTATGATTTGCTAGACCGGGGAACCTATAGAACCTTACCAAATCATGCATTCATCAACTTGGGATTTGACCAAATTTTTTAAAAAAAAATGGAGTTGTATCATTTATTAAAAAAAAAATCAATTAAATAAAACAAAAAGTTTTTAATCAATTCCAACAAAGTCTTAAAAAATGTGGAGTTATATTCTTGGCCCTATAAGATAGTTAGATAAATAAAAAGGATTTGATGAAGGTTTCTAAATCATTGTTTCTAAATACAACCCCGGTAAATATTTTTCAAAATCCTAGTGGTCAATATCCCCATTTGCATTCGTGTGCTAGCATATTTGCATTCTTGCATTTGTATATATTTCCTTAATTAAAAAATGAAATGTGTAGAATAGATTTGTATATATCCATTAAAGTGTAAATTATCCACCTATAGTTGTAGGTTCTTTCCAAACAAAGTTAGACTTGTATATAAAATTACTTTTGTCATCAGTAGTCCATTATCCTCAAATCAATCATTTTGTAAATATCAGCCCCAATTAATTTTTGAAAAAAGGGAAGAGGGTCATTTGTTTACCTCTATTCTTGTAAGATAATTTTTGCCTAAAAAAAAAAAAACTTTGAGTTGTAAATAAATTTCCACTTTACATTCATTTTCCAAACCTCTTTTGTTAATAACCATTTTTTTAAAGGAAGAAGATAAAAGTTTTTCAAATTTGTTAAAAAAAAAAAGAGATGAAAGAATAAAAGTTTTCAAAAAAAAAATTTATAAATAAAGAAAAAAAGAAAATTGCCAACAGGAAAAAATATTTCAAAAATTGTTACCCCAATGATCATTCACTTTCAGCAAAAGGCAACTAAAATCAAAATTAGGGACAACCAAAAGGACTTTACCAATTAAGGGGCATTTGATTTACCCAAATGGGGCATTTAGTTAAATATCTTGAGGCAATAAAAAATGGATGATTGAAAGCCAAGAGAAATATCTCATAAAAAAATTGCCAAGGATGAAAAGAGGCAAACTTAATCCCAAACACCAACCCTACACACACTCGAGAGAGGAGTGAATTGTGAGAGATAAGGTGGACTCATTCCTTAAAGGAGGTCTGTCTTGAATTTAGTACATGAGTCAAAATGAAATTAGGCATTCATTTCAAAATCCTAAACACATTTATCCCCTTTGTTGACCCATTTGAGCCTATTAAGGAAGTATCTTAAAAATAAACCCTGTCAAGAACCACCCCGCATTGGGGCACCCCACAATGGGGCAATTTGGAGGTTAGGGTCATTATTAAGGAGAAAAAGGAATAACTTATATGCACTTGACCTAGTCGCATCAATTCAAGAATAGTCAATTGACACAAATAAATCATTTCCTATGAAAGGAAAAAGAGTCTTCATTTCAAACCATACACAGCAAATACACTTTGAGCTATAAAAGAATAAATCACCTTGAATTCGTCTCCCAAAAGGGCAATGAAAATGAAAAAAGAGAAAGAAAAGAATGAAAAAGAGAGAAAAAAGAATGCAAAAAGAGAGAAAAAAAAAAGAAGAAAAACAAGAAAAGAAAAAGACAAGGAAAATCAAGAGGAAGATCAACAAAAAGATAAAGGAAAAAAGAGATCAAGAAAAAAAAAAAAGCAAACAAGGTGATCAAAATCAATGATTTGCAAACACAAACACATAGTTCAAAATCATCAAAATTCATCAAAA
Source organism: Combretum micranthum (assembly GCA_024138025.1). NCBI lineage: Eukaryota > Viridiplantae > Streptophyta > Magnoliopsida > Myrtales > Combretaceae > Combretum > Combretum micranthum. The sequence goes on along the minus strand of JAMXBD010000093.1, from coordinate 1,012,296 downwards.
TTCAAGCCCCACCCACAAATTCCACCCTTTGGAGACTTTTTGGATCAAAGGAGTTGATTTATTAATACCCTTGAAACTAGGGGCAAGTGCATCATCAAGTTTTCCTTAAGGGTTCTTGACTTGTAAACCCGGGATATGTTGAAAATTTTTCAGTAAAAAGCCTTATGAAATATCCCTTTTCATTAAAGCCGATAACCAAAAGCCCACATTACAGTACAAAGAAGACCTAATAGATTGACCAATGTGTATTACTTGCAAGACGGACCATAATTTTTGGAATCCGAGCCAGAAGTGAAAATGAGCCTAAGAGAGTGTGAGGAAGTCCTCTTTGACTAGGCAATCAAAATGAGATAACCAATCTTGGTATAAAAATAGTCCACAGGGGCATAAAATTTACTTGTCCCAATTTGAAAAATATCTGCCTCAAGTGTAGCAATTATTTGCCCCAAAATTGAAAACAATGCCCCAAATATGAATTGAAGTCCCAAAAGTACAATTTTTTGCCCCCAATGATTAAAATTTTTCAATAAGAAACCTTTAGTGGTTTAATGGTCAAGCCTGTGGCTGAACTAAAGTGAATGATCAATGGGCAAACACAATTCATTTTTACCTGTTGGTAACTTTCTTTGAAAGTAAAAGAAAAAGAAGAATTTTTCAAAAATATATAAAAATTACCTTTGGTTCAAATCTTTGATGATGAAAAAAAAGACATTTATGAGAAAAGTAGGGATTGTAAGTTCATCACTTTCCCAATTAAAGCTAAAAAAGGAGAAGGAAGTTAGGTTTTTCAGGACCACTTTTTCAACTGACTCTCTCAAACCAAGTTTTTTAAAAGAAATAGCAAATTGTTGCTTTCTTAATCAAGTTTTTCAATCAAAGAAATAGCAAATTGTTGCTTTCTTAATCAAGTTTTTCAAAAGAAATAGCAAAATTGTTGCTTTCTTAATCAAGTTAATCAAAAGAAATAGCAAAATTGTTGCTTTTTAATCAAGTTTTTCAATCAAAAGAAATAGCAAATTTGCTTTCTCAATCAAGTTTTTCAATCAAAAGAAATAGCAAGTCGTTGCTTTCTCAATCAAGTTTTTCAATCAAAAGAAATAGCAAATCGTTGCTTTCTCAACAAGTTTTTCAAAGAAATAGCAAAATCGTTGCTTTCTTGTCTAAGTTTGTTAATCCAAGTTTTTCAAAGAAATAGCAAAATCGTTGCTTTCTTGTCTAAGTTTGTTAATCCAAGTTTTTCAAAGAAATAGCAAACTCGTTGCTTTCTCAACTAAGTTTGTCAATCTAAGTTTTTCAAAGAAATAGCAAATTCATTGCTTTCTGAACCAAGTCAATCAAATTTCCAAGAAAGAGAAAGTAAATTCACTGCTTTCTCAAACAAATTCTTCAACCAAGTTTGTGAGATTATTGTTTTCTCGGCTAAATAATCCCCAGTAGATTTAAAGTGAAAAAGAAAGAAAAGTTTCCAAATTAGCCCAATTTTTAAGCTATAAGTCTCCAGGAAGTTTTTTAAGTTATCATTATAGGGTCACCTGCTCAAAGGAGCGTCATCCTATCGTTTGAGAAATTAGGATCACTTGCTCGAAAGAGCGTCGTCCTATTGTGTTAAGAATCATGATCACTTGCTCAAAGGAGCGTCGTCCTACTGTTTGAAAAATTAGGATCACCTGCTCGAAGGAGTGCCGTCCTACTGTTTTGAGAATTAGGATCACCTGCTCAAATGAGCGTCATCCTGCCTTTAAGAATTATGGTTATTAGTCAAGTCAATTCGCACCAAATTATGAGGGACCAAATTGTCATGTCCTCAACCCAAAGAACCCCAAATGGATTGAAATGTCACAGTCAGAAATTATGTACCCCTCAGTCTAGACTCGACAGATAGTTTAGTACTGACCAAATTAAATCCATCCATTCAAGATGGTGACCAAAATCCATCCATTCAAGATGGTGACCAAATTTAGAAATCCATCCATTCAAGATGGTGACCAAATGACCAAACCAAAGCCCATAGGTCCGGCAAATGACCAAATTAAAGCCCATAGGTCCGCAAATAACCAAATTAAAGCCCATAGGTCCGGCGAATGACCAAACCAAAGCCCTAGGTCCGGCAAATGACCAAATCAAAGCCCATAGGTCCGCAAATGACCAAACATAGTCCGACAGATGACCTAGTAGTTTTCTATAATCTAGACCCGACAGACGGTCTATCAGTTTTTTTAGTCTAGGCCCGACAGATGGCCTATCATTTTCTAAATCTAGGCCCGACGATGGTCTATCATTTTTCTAAATCTAGGCCCGACAGATGGTCTATCATTTTTCCAAAGCCTAGGCCCGACAGATAGCCAATCATTATTCTAAAATCTAGACCCGACAGACGGTTTATCATTTTTTTTTTTTTTTTAGTCTAGGCCCGACAGATGGCCTATCATTATTCTAAAATCTAGACCCGACAGATGGTCTATCAGTTTTTTTGTCTAGGCCCAACAGATGGCCTATCATTTTTCTAAATCTAGGCCATACAGATGGTCTATCAATTTTCTAAGCCTAGGTCCGACAATTGACCTAGCAAATATCAAAGTCTAAACTCGACAAATGGTTTAGCACGGTGTCCAATATAAATCTATCCTTTCAGGATAAAAAAAATATCTTTGTTGGCAGGAAAAATTAAGCAAAAATTGGCTATCCTTTTGTCTTTATGCCAAAAGTTTTATTCAAACTTTACCACAAAGAGGGGCAGCTGTAGACACCCAATTTTTGCCCAATTAAAAAATAGGCTTAAGTTTACAATAAATTAATGTCATGTTGAGTTCATCAAAAATATAATAATAATAATAATAATTAATAATTAATAATAATAATAAAAAAGAGAGAATATAGAAAATAGAAAAATAAAAAAATAGAGGAATAAATAAGTATAATAAAATAATTAAATGAATAATAGTAATGTAAATAAAATATATGTAGGAAAAAATTAAAATAAATTGAAAATTATTATTTGAGTTCAATATAACATGTATTCTATTAGCCTTAAATATGAGTGGTTTAGTTATATGACCAAGGTATAGGCCAACGGCCTAACGGTTCAAACCATTGACACAGGAGCAAGGGACCCGAGTTCGATCCTAGCCTAAGGTAGATTTTGCCTCTTTTTTGTTCATTTTTTTTCCCAAAAGACACATCGGTTCATCCACTTTGAGACACCATTTGATCAATGAATCTTTGTTTTTTCGAAATTAAGTGTACAGACACAAACTAGGCATGGATACATCGCATCTATACACAATTCATGTATTATTTCATCCCAAAAGGCACCTTAATTGAGTCATGAACATTGGGAAAAATGCGAAATAATGTTTTCTTCAAATTTCAAAAATGGCCAAATCGTGTCCTTTGATCAAATTAAATACACTTAATCGAAGAGTTATGATGTATAAACACATATTTCGTGATCAATTTTAAACAATAATCACGAATCGAGTCCCAATTTTGAATCGTTCTTATTTGAAAAAATATAACGATTCGTGATTCAAAAATTGAACCATTACAAAGCTTCAAAACAACAAATGATTCGAACTCTATAAATAGGATCACCCCACAAGCAGAAAGCACAATTCAATTTCGAAAAATACACACTACAAGATTGAGATCTGAAAATCGAGAGAAAGTGTTCGAATTGCAAAAAATTGCAAATTCGAAATGATCGGAGGATTTTATCCAATTAAAAGTGTTAGGATCATTAAGTGTTTTTGATTGATTATAGTGTTTAGAATTGCTCGAATTTGCAATTGAAGTTCTGCAAATTTTTGGAATTTTTTTTAACCTTCGCCGCCGTCAACCACCAAACGAACCACCACTTCTGGTGGTTCTGGTGAAACCACCACCACCAAAGACGTAGCTCCTCCATTCACGTCGGGCCGACAAGGTTTCTGGGATCGAGGACTATCAGAATCGGCCGAGGAATGCTTTGAAGCCACCGTCATCGTCTTCTTCACCCGTCGGAGCTCCGAGATCCGACCCGAAATCCGAACCCAACCCGATCGCGTCGTCAACGTCGTCGTCAGTAGATCCTGCGGTCCATATTAAATCAAGATCCTACTCCAGATTTGATCAAGCAGATCCACGGTCCAGATCGCGAGTCAAAGGATCAGACGGTCAGATTGGTCCACAGATCAGACGGTTGAGATCTTATCCGAGAAAATCCAACGGTCCAGGTTAGTCCGCAATATTTATTATTTATTTATTATATATTTAATTTCGAAAAATAGGAAAAAATTAATAAAAATTCGTAAAAAATCCAGAAAAATTAGAATAATTATTTTTAATGTAAATTTACATGTTTTAAACAATTTTTTGATATTTTAATATTTTATGAATATGTATTTGCATATAAATTTGATGCATAGATGTTTTGTTTTTGTATTTTAATTTTGTTATGATATATTTTGAATATGTTCTGAACATATGTGATATATTGAATTTCGAAAAAATAATAAATTGTAAACGATTTTTTTTAAAAAAACCAAATTGTTTTAAATAAAAATGAAAATTGTTTTTGAATAGAATAAAATGATTTTTTAAGAATTTGAATTTGTGGATGATGAAAGAAAAGATGAAATGAAAATTGTTGTTGAATATTTTTTAGAATCATGATATTGATCAAGTTTTTTATCAAAATTTATCTTCATAAATTTACTATAAGATATTAATCAAGTTTTTATCAAAATTATCTTCATAAATTAACTATGTAATAATATTCAAAGTTTTCAAAATATTTTCATAAATGACTTTGAAAATAATTAAAGTTGTTCAAAAATGTTTTCATAAATTTGCTATGAAATATTTAATATGTTTAATCAAAATTGATTTCATGTAGCATTAAATTAGCCATGAATTATCATAATCGATTTTTTTTTTAGAAAAATGATTTTTTAACTTAGAAAAAAGTTTTTCATGAAATGAAAAATCAATTGATTAGATCATAGGATCATCAAAAAAATGATTTTCATAAAAATTCAAAATTGTAATGAATTTAAAGTGAAAATAGTTTAAAAATATAAATTGATCAACAAACTAAGTTCTTTAAAAAAAGAGAACTACGTTTTGTCTGATCTCGATTAGCGAGTACGTAGGCACCTTCGGCAACATTAAAAAATAAAAATTATTATTTATTTATTTTGTTTATTATTTAGTTAATTAATATTATAAGTTTAAATACTATTAGTTTGTTATTTTTCTAAAAATTTAAATATGGTAAAAATGTATTTGATATATTATTTCTTATTAGTTAATTTTCTTTATAAATATTTAACTTTTGCAATTATTTCTGGATGTAGTTATAAGTTTTTTTTATATATGTATAATCTTTGAATGTTTTGCTTTTCTTTGTAATTGTTATATGTTTTCTAAAAATTAAATAAAAATTATTAAAAATGATTTCTGACTTATTAATATTGTTATTATTTATTTATTTTTTTTTTATGTATTCTTTTTGCAAGTTTTTTAGAAAAGGATAAATTCTAAATTTTAAACTTAAAGTGGTAACCGCTTAGTTTTAATAGTTAGCCCCCGACTCAGATATCTGGTATTTTTTTTTTAAAGTTTGGTTTTAAAAATCAAATTTTCCGCAGATTAGTGGCTAAGTTAGATTAACCGACCCATTAATCCTAACTTTTTCATTTTTTTTTCCGATTTTTATCGTTGCGACTCCAAAATATTTTCAAAATTAAATTTCTTTTAATCCCTCGTCGAGGATTTCATGTTAAATGGTTAGGGAATGTGAATAGGGTTTAAAAGAAATAAACCGGATGATTTCAAATTCAGCTCGACACACATTAATATGTAAATTAAGGAATTCATGGCTATTTCATAAGCTTCATAATTCCTTGTATGGTCCTCTAAATTTGTGAGAGCACGCCTTACACTTAATATCAAAGCTTTTGGGAGTGGCTAAGGTTGTCACACTTAAGCTTTAATATTGAGTGTGGCGGACTGTTATGTTTAGGGTACCCCTTGGGACGTGACATATACCCTCACACCAAGGTTATTAGGAACCAGCACTGGTTAACCGAGCCTAGCAGATACTAAGAACCAAGGAAAGAGAGAATATATGCATCCATTTAAAAATAATTTAAATGATCTCCACTTACCCTTAGAAAACTTAAAATTCCATTAAAGTTTTACTATTTCGTGTTGATCCCATAGGCAATATTCCTTTAGGTGCCAAGTAGTTCCCATAGAACCAAATAGATCTATGAAAACTTAACGTAAAACTAAAATCCACATCTAGAAGTACTAAATGAATCCATAAGGTCCGAAATGTTCATATGTAGCAGGGTAACCTCAAGATAGTGCAATTTATGTAATTCGTGCAACGTATGATAATTTATTATAAAATCTAATATTTTTAGTCCAATTATTAAAATGACTATTTCAATCACAAACACTTATCAATTTATTAAACAAACATTATAATCAAAGGATTTCCACTTTTGTTATAGTAGTTCAACAGACAATACATTTACCAAGCAGTACACAATCCCATATCCCCATACATAATTCAATTTTCATTATCTTTCATTTTAGTGCACTACATTACATTGTACTACAGTACAAACCCATATAGTCAAACAAATTTGAATTGCTCATCGGTTCATCTTTAAACTATTCATCATTATAATCTTCTGGCAATTCAGAGAATGGATCTATCCCCCCTAAAGTAAAGTAATAATAACCATATCATGATAGGGATAATTGTATATGTATTCCTAATTGTGGCTAAGTGTCATAAATCTATATTTTATTAAATTTATTGCTATTTTCTCATTTCTAATCCTATTTTAATACTTCAATAGTCATTTTGAACTTTATGAAAATTACTTTATCATAATTTTATCTATTTACTTAATTTAGTTCGTATAAAATTAATAATCTAGAAAAAGTGCTCTAAATGACTTTAAATCCTAATTTTAACTACTTAATTTTAAACTAGACGTAATATATTCATCTTAACTCCATGGCTCTTTTCATGTACTTTTTCAATAATTCACTTAGATTTTATAAATTAAATAATCTCCTTTTTTTTTAGAAACTGTGGGGTATATATGCATATCACTATATTATATTTTCTCATAATTTCTTTTCTAATTATTTATATAAATCTTCACACTCTACAACATCACATATTATACTAGATTTAACTAGTTATTTATTTTCTTAAAATATGTAAGTTACATGCTTTATTATTTTAATGATTTGTTTCCTTTATTAACTAATTAATCCTTTAATCATTGTTATCTATTTATATGAAATAGGAATCACAAGGTTTTAAATTTAAAATAAAGTGGTGACCTATTTTTCTTCTTTAAACCACCACATATGTATGTATGCATATATGTTCTTGTTTTGATTTTTATTTGTCTAAAGCTTATAAGTCATCATTAAATAATAACTTGGTCGAGGGCAATATGTCTTTTGAATACAAGTCACTATCATGGCCTTATGTTCAAAATTCTACCAAACATAACTAGCATAGATATAGATCTTCTATCTTGTTGCTTTTATGGTTACCTTTATAAGTCTATTCTATATGTAGTAACTTGATGTTTCATCATAATATTAATTTTTCTTTACATAGCTAGAGCTTCTAAAATCTTTATTCAAAGTACTATGCTATTTGTATCAACTTTTTTTTCTTTGTCTTTTACTAAAAGTGTAGGTTTAGAGTAGTTTACCAGAAAATACAAGATGAATTCCTTCTTTATGCCACTTCTAGAGAAAGATAATAGCATGGTTAAGTTATATATTTTAAATAACTTAATTGATAGTGATAGTTAGAAGAATTAACTTACCCTTTGTACTTGATTTTGTAAGTACTTGCTATTCCTTTTTTTCCTATATGATTCCTAAAGGTTTGAAAAGGTTTGTTTGAGTTGTTTTATGTTGAAAAAGAAAGAAATAGAAATGGTAGTACATGGGGATTTTCTGGACATTTTTTGGAGGAATGAGTGGGATGGTTTATCTTAGTTTGAAAATGGATGAAACTGAAAGGATGTGGGGTATTGGGCTTATGGGCATTATAAGGAAAATGAGGAGAAAAGAAAAGAAAAAAAATCAAAGCTATAATCATTAAGTTTCACTATTTCTAGTCTTTATCTAATATTTAATTGAGTTAGGATAAGTTTTTATTTATGAGAAAAAGTCTTAGTCAAAAATGAAATCAATGATGGCCATCCACATGAAGCTTATGGTAGGAGTTATTTTTTAACAAAAGAAATAGATATACATATACATATACATATACATATACATATACATATACATATACGAAAGGTAATGATGACTTATTTGACTAAGAAGGAGAGGAAATGCACTTCAATTTCGGTGCACTAGATCGAAAATTACCTCCATGACTTTCATATTAATTATTTTATTTTATTTTAATTTTTAAGGTTACACAATTAAAAATTTCTAAGGTTTATACTTACCCGATTAGGGTTTTATATAGATTAAAAGATTAAATCCAATGTTTATAGATAAAAGTGAAAACATTCATATTGAAAACTAAGCTTTTATATTATTTAAAATACCTTACTTATGGTTTGAAATTATTTTATAAAGTTTTAATATTATGTGATTGAATAAAAATAAGTTTTGAGTTCACGCGGTTAAATAATATCAAAACTTAGATTACACGACTAGAATTCAAATTGATATAATCAAATATTAAAATTTAAACTTATGTGATTTAACAAAAAGAAATTTTAAGTCTATATAATTAAATATAGAAATTTTAGTTTATGTGATAATATTAGAATTCGAATTTATGCTTTTGAATTGTATATGGACTTATGCGATTAAAGTTTTAGAGTCCTAAAGTTTAAATTATTTCTAATATATAATTTTTTCAATCGTATCTTTAATTAAGAATTTATAACTATCATATTCTTAAGTTATTATTTCGTAATAAAAGTTTTTAAATAAAGGAAATTTCATGGGTTCACACAAGATCTAGAGAAGACTGGAAGATTAAAAGAAGGTACAATTCCAATTATTGAATCCTTTGATCTTATGTCCTTTGAGTATGGATCTAGGAAGCAACAAATACTTCTTTTCTCTCTTTGTATAAAGCACTGTTGATATAGGTATGTCAATAATAGTATACATATATTAGATAAGGCGCAACAAATATAAAATCCTAAATACATTAGGCTAAAACAAATCATGATGCCTTTGGCTGAAAATTTATAATATGAATAGAATCTTCAATAAGGTGATACAACTTAATTGTCAGATTGTAATAAAATATCTCTAATTTTATTAGTGTAGAGGACTATAATCCCTATATTAAAGTATTGTGTTAAGCCCTTAATTTTTCTAGGCTTGACTAGTCACACTAGGTGATAGAGGTCAAGAAGTCTAGTTCATATACTGAGATATCTTAGGGAGCTTTAATTTGGTGAGTTTAATAAATGTCATTGATCAGTTCATCTGCAATTAACTTCTCTCAGGAAGGTTCATGCACTTAGGAAGAAAACTAATAGACTTAATCCTTTGTAAATTCATCCAAGATAATCATAAAATAAGCTTGCTTTATATCATTCACAAACACTACTACAATTTAATGATTGTCGTTTAGTCCAATAGCCTATAATTAGTAAGTCATTTTTCCTCGTTTTAGACGATGACAAAGATTAAGAAAAAATAATCTACATTAAACTTCGTTATTAAGGATCAAACAAATAACTTGGTAAATATTAAGCTCCACTGCTCAAGAACTACAATATTGACATGCAAATTCCCTTGACATCCTTATTTGTCACTTGTACATTTCAGGTATTAAGACTGCTTTTTCCTCCTTCCTATCTTCAAAGAATGCCCAACGCTAAGGCTATTATCTAGCCTTTGCAGCAAATAGGTTTGCAATTCTATTGCCTTTCCTCATAGTTTGTTGAACTCACACTTACCAATTTCTATTTAGCAAATCCTTGACGTCTCTTAAGAGGTGATAAAAACGATTCGCTGCTACATTCTGCTTACAAATCGTATTTACTACACAATGGTATCAATCTTTACAATGACTTTATCAAAACCTTTAGACCAAAAATACTAAGCCTTGATACACTGCCCAGAACTCAATAGCCATCATACCTCCTAGACTAATATTATAATAAAAGCCCTCTTTCTAACTTACATAACACAAGCATGACCTTTTTAATCAAACCCCCATCTACAATAAGTTATTATTTGGTCAATTGAATCCATATTATTGGCCTTGACATTTCTTCTCTTCTTCCTTTCCCCTACCTCTAATCCGCTTCCATTCCTTACATCTTCTTCCTTATTAAATCAAACAAACCCCTCTTATTGGACTCATATTACTAGTTATGGCTTCTCCATAAGTTAGCCATCTTCAATCACAGGAGTTTCAAGTAATGTTTCTCTTCATCACCACACATCTTTACAATCACTCCAATTTCATTATCATCTTCATTGTCATAGTCCCCTACATCTCTTTGTCCATCATTGATGTGGTTTCGTGGATTTAGTTTTTCATTTATTTTAGTTGTATTTACCTTTTATGTAAATATTTTCTCTAATAGAGGTCAAATTTTCCATTCTCTTAAGAGAGTTTGTTTTATAAAAGAAATATTTTAACCCTTGAGAGATGCATTTATTGTGGATTAGGTCACTAAACCTACATCCCTTACTTAGTTGATATGTTATCTATTGTATTATGATCCTTTATACGATTGAAGCTATATTCGTCTAGTAAAAAAAAAATCTAACAAATTTTCTTCACTAGCTTACCCAAGATCAATAACTTAATGGCTAAAAATGGTATTAAAATATGAAATTTCCCAAAGAAAGTATTATCTAGCGTAAAACCCAAGCATTATATATCTATGACTTGCAAGGAAAGGCTTAATGAAAGTTATTCAACAGCTAACAACATCATTATTCTACACATATATATTATTTATACTTTTGATGAGCCTACTAGTGTGAGATATTAGGTTATAGTAAACTAGTGGAGCTAGCTTTAAGATCTATAATTGATAGATTATTCATAACTATCAAAATATGCATTCTATATACGATATCAAAGATGGAAAATAATAATAAGTTTTTAATTATGGTAAATTACAAATAGATAACCTCTTAATGAAGTCGTTTTTTTCTTTTTTTTTTTTTTTTGACAATAACAAATGAAGTTGAAAAGCATATATAGGCAAGAAATCGAATTGTGTTATTAAAAGGGTAAAAGTTAAAAGATAAGGCAATAAATGTACTTTAACTTAGTTTGACTGATATCAAAATACCGAAAAAGATGTTGATAATGTCCTTGATGATATGTCACATATTATCTATAAGCCACATAATTCAGTGAAATAATAATAATAAATAATAATAATAATAATAATAATAATAATAAGAAAATAAAAAAGAAGAAGAAGAAGAAGAAGAAGAAGAAGTTGGTTATTTATAAATATTTAATATGAGTGAAAGATATTTTTTATCTTTTGCTACAAAATTTAAAATATACCATATATAACATAACCAACTCATGATCGGTCTCTTTCTCCTCTTTCGTCACTCCCCTTTTTATTTATTTTCTTTCTTTCAAGCAACAGTCCCTCTTGCATTCCTTCCCCCACAAGAACCACCCATAATAAAATCTCTAGAAAAATTTGTAAGCACGTGGTTGCAATATCTCTAGAGAACAACAGGCATAGTAGAATTTTGTATAAGTTTTATAACAAAAATCAAGCAATGGTGAAACTCAATTTTTGGAGAACGGAGAATGTCAAGTATATCCAAGTAAGTTTTACATAGATTGTGATTTCTTATAGAAGTCTTTGATGTGTTAGGGTTCAAGAAGTGAGTTTTGATGGTATTGTGGTAATGTGTTAATGTAGAAAAGCTATTAGAATGGAGTTGTAAGAGTTTTGGCAAAAATATTACATTTCCGAGCATAGAAGCACCACACTAGTTCACCGGTATGAATCACACTAACTTGCCAATGCAATGCAAAATTACACATAGAATGTGTATCCATACCAACTCATCGATACACCCCCGTTATATACATTTTTTTCCTTATTTCAACTATTTGATTTAATCTTTTCTAATAAAATTATTATCTAATTTACTAAGTTCAATCATTAGTTTTGGATTCCATTAAGCTCTCATACAATAAAAATTCTTTTCAAACCAAAGCTTTAACGCATAGGTTGAAATATGAATAAGCATATAGGTAATGTGAATAATAACTATCATTACAAGATGATTGATCACTCTAAATATTTTAAATGCTTTTCAAATCAGGTTACAATTGTCGTAGATTACTAATTACCACAAGTGTCGATATTCTAGGTTTGTGTATATCGTGCTTGTTGGTTGTACTTGTCTAAGGTAGTGAATTAAATGAACCTAACTCAATGTAGGACCTCATAATTGCTATATGTGCATGCCTTCTATTAATAGGTAGGAAATACTAGCACTAATAATGTGGCACGCCAATGATAAATGTGTGATGTTGCCCTTCAGTGGAGTCATATATAAAAATATATGAGTAAATTTAGGTGAATTTGATTCATAGACTCAAGGATGTCACAGAGTAGCCAACATCATATATGTTTATGTTATATATATATATATATATATATATATATATATGTAGTAGGTTACTAAGTTACCTCTTTGATATTGGGTTAAAAGTTAGAGACAATAAATTTATTACTTGTTGATCGGCCAAAAAAAATTATTACTTATTGCATTTGACATATGTGGATGCAAGAGATTAATTGATTGGCTATACATGCGTATTTGCTTTTGGTATATATATACTAGGCTCTAACTCCTTTATCTTTTTCAAGTACAAATGTTATGTTGTCATTTAAAAAATAAAGTTTGTGATCAACTAGTGAATATTGTGGGCAACACTAGAATTGGTGAACCTCAAGAAATCATGTATTATGTGCAATTTATGTACAAGCATAAACCACCGTGATACATGTCATTCACATATAAAACATAAATCACTGTTATAAGATGCAATTTAACGATATATAACTTTTGCTAAATTGCACCTCGTTTATGTATTTGTTTCCTTAAAAAAAATCACATATGGTGCAAGCGATTTTACATTGGTAATTTTGTAATTAAAAGATTTAATGTCACAAATATTACCTAAACTTTAGTAAAATGTATAATTAGGAATTTGAATTTTGAAATTGATCAATTTGATGCCTAAAAGAATTTTTCATGCAGTTAGTGATACTCCATCAAGTTTTTTTAGATACTAAATTGATTAATTTTAAATTTTTTTTCAAGTATCAAATTAATTAATATCAAAATTTAGATACTAAATTATTATTTTCAAAGTTCAGATACCTAATTGCATATTTTGTCAAAATTCAGATACCATTTGTGACATTAATCCTAATTAAAATTATATAATTTGTGTTTAGATTTTTTTTTTCAATATTGATATTGTGTGATTCATCCTAAACTAAAATTTAAATATTGAATCCCTGAATATATCTCTCCAAATGACGTTCTCACTTCTTGTTCTTGCTGGTTTTTCGGCTTACAAATTCTAGGAAGGTGCGAAGGGTCGAAATTGGGTGGTGGTACAATTAGACCACTTTTCTTTATGAAACCCTATATTTTTTAATTGAAAAGACGCCTGCGAAGTCCAACTGGTGCGTCGCTGAGTTGGACCTTTATCAAATGATATTTAAAAAATCTTGAAAATAAAGAAAAAGAAAAATTAAAATTAATTAGATCTCATAAATTTTCCTCGAGAGGCTAAATTGTGTAATTATGCTATAGTTAAAAAAACTTTAGTAAAGCAACTACTGTAAATTTTTGTCCCCATTACACTGTGCTTGTAAATGAGTCAAGTCGAGTCAATATAATACCAAGCTTGAACTCGACTTAAATGAAAAACTCGGCACTTGAATTTAGATTCGAAATCGATCGAGCTTTAAATTTTAAATTTGAAATCGAATCAATTTAATACTCAATAAGCTTAACTTGACTTGATTAAGCTCAATTATTTTTTAATATTGATTTAACAATAAAATGTATTTAATACTCAATAAATTCGAAGTCGATTTGAATCAATTTAATACTCGATTAAGTTGCAAGTTGGTCAAGTTGAGTATTTTAAAACTCAAACTCAAGCTTGATAGCTACTCTTGAATTCGAGCTCGACTCAATTGTAAGCAAGTCGAATTCAAATTTTTATCAAATCAAACTGTAATAGCTCGCGAACTGTCTCGACTCACTTATAATTTTACGTTACACTACACATGTTTGTGTTCTCTCTTCTTTTTTATGTTTTTTTTCCTTTTTTAACTTTTTTAAATTTATGACGGCTATCTTATTAGACCTTTATTTGGCTTCGATGGCTAAATAATTAAAATGAAGCACGTGGATTTCAAATTGCGTGCGCAAGTCCCTTCAAAGTCGGCTCTAGGGATAGACATGTCGACTGCTTCGTGAATTTTCAATTGTTAGGGATACATGATTTGAGGTGCAAATGGATTAAATTGTTAACTTTTATTCGAGTTTGATTTAAAAATAATTAAGTAATTTGAAGCTAAGTTAATCAAATAATTTATTAAGTTAAATTTAACTTTTATAATGCTTAGAATGATCAGTGAGTAAATCCAATCGAGCTCAAATAAGCATAAATGTTGATTAAATTAAGTCAAGTTTAGATATTAATATTTTCTTAATAAGATTTCAAAATAATTTTAATAAAAATCAGTCTAAATAAATTCAATCACTTCATATCAAACTCAAACTAAAAATTTAAGTTTGATTAAGCTGGCCATAAATTAAGATTTTTTTTCAAATCAAATTTCAACTTAGCACTGGCATGGATTTTATTAGACTCATTTGTAGCCAATGTTCTTATAATTTAATGATGTGGGATCTCTTACTTATTAGGTATTTCATTATAACCGTAAAAAAAAAGAAAGGAAAAAAAAAACCTCATTTGTGATCCTTAACAAGACTGGATCGTGTAATGAACTTGTGTGGACAGGTGGATTGGCTTGTGGGACCCAAACCTACTTAAATGGAATTTGGGCTTCTTTAATTTTCCAATTCGGCGAGGTGTGAATTCCTGAAGGAAAGGTAGGACGCCAATCGGCGGATGAATTGTGAATTCAATTGGACTTCATCATTGGCCAGGAAAATTAATATGGCCTGATTTGGACTTCATGGGCAATGAACGACGGACTGACATCGTGGAATTTTTTATTTTTTTTTTCTTGTAACTCTGTACTTGAAAATTTGTGTACAATTCTCGAATTGGCAAATTTTTCTTACTAAACCCATAAATACATATATAATTAAAAGTGATACTCACCTATTTTCTATTCAATTAAGTGGATTTCAAGTAAATATTGAAAGGTATAGTATATTACAAAATTTTTTAGGATCTGCATAAAAACATTTATATAAGGTCCAAGTTTCACATGATTGTTTCAAGAAAAATCATATATAAAGGATCATCTTTGGACTCTTGACTCTTGTGCTTCTTATCGCAAGAAACCTTTTTTTATCACTTGTTGTATTTTTTATAATAAAGTTAATAAAAAACTTCTGCATGTTAAACGAGCAGCATGCTACCGATATTATTATTATTATTTTGGCATTTGTTAGACAAATCCACCATCTCTACTTTAGTAACCTATAACTAAAATTACGCATTGAGTGGCCCAAGTCCAAGACTCCAAGTCTTTTTTTTTGTTTTTCTTTGGATCGTCAACACCGCCCTTTGATCACGGAGTCTCCGAGGAAAGTCCAATGTCTGTCTCAATAGTCAATAGGGATCAACAGAGGCAGGGTGGGGACGGGTTATATAAAGCCAACCCATTTTCTTATTAGGTCTCTCTATCACTTTTTTTTTTGTTATTTTTTAATTTTTAAATTTACTTTTGCGCTCGTATATTTTTTTAAAGGATTTATATAAAGGTGATAGAACCATAGAAATCACTCATTTAATCTTCTACTTATTTCAATTAGAAAAAAAAAAAGGAAAGAAATTATGCTAGATAACATTTGTAGTATGTATCACAAAATCTAAACTAGTGAGTTCTATGAAAGTAACATCAACATTAAAATGTAGGCATGCATGGATTGTTCAAACATCTAATCAAACTATAAAAATATCAATTTGATAAGTAATATATACAATTGTCTTTTACTAAAATTATATCTTGAAAGATTTTGCTTTTTAAGACTTCTTTTTTCGGTTTGGATTGAATTTTTTATAATTATCTTATTTATAATTTATTATAATTTATCGGCTAGGTTTTTATCTAGTCATAAGCTATGACTCGTGATCGACCCTCAATCCTATAGGATTACAAAATTTTTCAACAACCCGTTCCAAAACCTTATAAGGATTTTAATTAATCGGACAGATCAAGCTCCTTATAATAATTCTTTTGGCTGCATCCCAAATTGTATAGTGCATTCCCAACATTAAATTCCATAGAACTAATTCTTAATTTCCACACACTCTAGAAGTCTCTGGAGTCATGTCTGCAAAATTCACTATCTATTTTTGTGAGATTAATTATCTGTTATATTAAAATAGATGCGATCAGTTGATATCCTGCATTGATGATATATATATATATATATATATAACATATTAATTAGAGAAAATTAAGGAGGAAAAAAAAAGGAAGATAGTTATATATGGATGATTGTAACAGCCAAAAAAGTAAACAGTAATTATTAGAGTAAAAGGTAAAATAGTTATTAATATTATTTGGTTTTATTACAGAGAGAGGATAATCATATAAATAATATTTTAAAGACGAAAGTATTTATAATAAACTTGGAAAATAATCCATTGAACGAAGATTCATGGATGTAGGGATATTCATTACTTTAAATAATAAAAATTTCATTTTCTTCAAGTAAATATCGTAATAGTAATTTTACGTAGAACGAGAAAAAAATAATATTTTTTCATGTTAAGTGAATAGATTATAAGTATTTCAAGAATTTGATCACGGTTGAATATGAAGCTAAACCATCTCATAAAAAAAAAAAACATGGTAGGAGAATAGAATTTTCCATGTAAAAAAAAAATATTACTTATCTTTGAACGGTAATTACGTCATGTGAAAACTAGGGCTTTTGTCTTCATTAATCCTGTATAAAAATCTAAATTTATTTGTCATTAATTAAGCACACCTATAACCCAAATGTGCCTGTCCACTAATCTACTTTATGAAAAAGCAAATAAAATCTTTTTGCTTCTACAACTAACAAGTGTCTGTTGCTCTTGGCTTAACAAGTGTCATCAATTCGTGTTGATTGACAACGATGAATTCATTAATCATGTACAAAAATCTAAATTTATAATCCAATTTAATTAGATTAGCATGTTTTGTATCAAATCAAAGCCTCTTATTATAAGAAACTTTTAAAATGAATGCATCATAGTTATTGAATCTCTAATTAGGAATTTTTATTTTAATACTATATTCTATATGCATAATGTTTATAACAAATTATGCATTGAAAACTCTACTCATATTAGCAAATATAGCTTTCTATTTTTTGGACAAATGTATTGATAAATAGGATAAAAACATAATAACTTGGGAATCTAATCATTAAATTAGATTTAAGCCGAATGTGATTAATTTAAACAAAAATTTGTCATAATTATTATGTTATTCAACTTACAGCATTACATGATTAATTCAAAAAAATTGATTATTATAATCCAATTTTATTTTCAATGAAAACACCAGGTGGTTTTATTTACAAGGTTTTACTTAGTCCAACTATTGTCACTTAATAAGATATGACTTAATAAATGTGTGTGTATAAGACCTAAAATGTATTATTTCATGTTTTTATCACCATTAGGTTTTGTTTGATATGATTGAATGAATTAGGAATGAAAGATCATAAAAACAACAAAAAGTGGATGTAATGAATTATTAGAGAATTAAAATTTTTTGATGTATTTGATAATGAAGGGTAGAAAATAAATAATTGTAGATTATAAATCCAACTCATATGGGTCTATAACCAAGGATATCCTAAGTATATTACATATACTTGGAAGAAGACTCAGATAATAAGGAGTTTTTGCAAAACAAAGGAGTTAGATTGTTCTACACCTACATTTGAGGAACAAAAGCCACTGGCCATCTTGAAATACAAAGCCAGTATTGAAATTTGACAGTTTTTGCCAAGAGTTGCAAATAAGTAAAGTTGGTATTAAAGCCACCAACATAAGCGAATAGGCCGCCAGCGTATGCGCATCTAAAATAGCGGCATTTTTAATGCCGTCCTTAAGCCGCCACCTTTGTTTTAAATTTGCTAGTCTATATGTGCAGTAAGTTTTCCTTAGGGTTTGATATATATACTTCTTGTTTTTTGTCTTAGGGTTTACGGGAGGCTATCCTAAATCTAGAGAGAGAGAGCCTATTGTTGTTGAAATCTACCATTTGTGGTGAAGATCCGTGTGATTCACTAGTGTTATTTAGCAAAGAAACTTGTGTGTCTCATTATTAATGATAGTGGAAGAATTTATACTACGGTGTCGTGATTTTCCCCCAAATTGGGATTTTCCACTAAAATCCTAGTGTTTATTGTTTTATTATGTATTTTTGTTTTATTGTTGTGATCACTACAAGTAAAAGGACAAATCATTATGATTGCTTCCAGTAAATTGGGGGATTTTTCTTAACAAAGTGGTATCAGAGCCTAGGGTTGAAAAAAAATTAAGGTTTTGTTCTTGAATTGTAGACATGGTTGAATCATCAGGTATGATAATTAAATTGAAGTCATCAAATTACTCCATTTAGAAGTCTATGATGGCAGATCTACTGTATTGTAAAGATTTATATTTGCCTTTGGGTGGTGATACTACAAAGCCAACAAATAAATCTAATGCAGATTGAGCAATCATGCATAGAAAGACTATCGGAAATATATGACAATGGGTTGATCAAAGCATATATCTTCATATTGCTCAGGAAACCAAAGCTAATCTTCTATGGAGAAAATTAGAGTCCATGTACGAAAGGCAAACAACCTTAAATAAAAACATCTTTGATTAAGAGAGTGGTGAATTTGAAATACAATGATGGATCTAATAGACTGAGCACTTGACTGATTTTCAAGGGCTTGTGAATCAACTGATTGCTATGAAGCTTGTGCTTGATGATGAGATTTAGGCACTCTTTTGTTGTTGATTCATCGCTTGAAAATTAGGAGACACTTGTGGTGTATGTTAGTAATTTAACTTCAGATGGAAAGTTCACTATTGCAAAGGTGAAAGACAACCTGATGAATGAAGAGGCTAGAAGGAAAGGTCTAGGCATGAGTTCTAATACTCGAGCTCTTGTTATTGACAAGTATGAAAGGTGTGGTAGAAGCAGAAATAAAGGTTCAAATGATAAATTTGATAGATTTGATAAATCCTAGGGAAGATCTAAATCAAGAGGAAGGAAAAATAACATATGCTTTTACTATGACAAGCTAAGGCATTTCCAGAGAGAATGAAGATTGTGAAGAGAGAACAAGGTAAAGGCAAAGGTGATGAAAAAGATGAAGACATAACTGCTGCAGCAGCAGTAAGTGGTGAAATTGTAGTTACTTGGGATGAGGATTGTGTTAGTCTTGCTGGTCATGATAGTAACTAGGTTATAGATTCTGGTGCCTCCTTTCATGTGATAGCGCATGGTAAATTTTTCTCATCCTATATTACTGGTGATTATGTCAATGTTAGATAGGAAACAATGAAACATCTAAAATTGTGGGCATTGAAAATGTTATTTTAGACTAACATTATATCTTTGATAAGTAATATATATACTTATCTTTTACTAAAATTGTATCCGGACATGGATACAAGATCTCTTCATTATTAAACTGATTGCTAAATTCGAATTTAGATCCATTTGTAAGAAATGATTTTATAATTTTATTTATTTTATTAGGTTATTAATTTCGTAATTGAATAGTTCATATATACACACTTTGCATTTAAGTAAGGGTACAAATAAATCAAGTCGGTCTTATTAGATCTTGATTTGATGCGTATTCAAGTTTAAGAAACGAGCAGCATGCTACCGATATTATTATTATTATTATTTTGGCATTTGTTAGACAAATCCACCATCTCTACTTTAGTAACCTATAACTAAAATTACGCATTGAGTGGCCCAAGTCCAAGACTCCAAGTCTTCTTTTTTTGTTTTTCTTTGGGTCGTCAACAAGACTCCAAGTCCAATGAGCAACAGAACAGCCCACTATAATACACCGCCCTTTGATCACGGAATCTCTGAAGAAGTCCACGTTGATATCAGTCTCAATCGGGATCAACAGAGGCAGGGTGGGGCCGGGTTAAATAAAACCGAAACCCAGCCCATTTTCTTATTGGGTCTTTATATCCTTTTTTTTGTTTTTTCGTTTTTTTTGTAATTTTTAAGGTTATTTTGCATGCTAATATATTTCTTTAAAATTTATTTAAAGATGATCGAACTATAGAAATCACCCATTTAATTTTCCTGCTTATTTCAATTAGGAAAAAATGAGGAAAATTATGCTAGATAATATTTAGTGTGTATCACAAAATCTAAACTAGTGACTTCTATGAAAGTAACATCAACATTAGAAAATACATGCATAGATTATTCAAACATCTAATCAAACTATAACGATATCAATTTGATAAGTAATCTATACAATTGTCTTTTACTAAAATTATATCTTGAAATATTTTGCTTTTTAGGACTTCTTTTTGGGTTTGAATTTAATTTTTTATAATTATCTTATTTTATTTTATTATAATCTATCCAGCCAGGTTTTCCATCCGGTCATAAGCTATGACTCGTGATCCGATCCTAAATCCTATAGAGTCATAAAATTTTTCAATAACCCATTCCAAAACCTGATAGGTTTTCAGTTAATCAATGGATCGAATACCCTATAATAATTCGTTTTGCTACATCCCAAATTGTATAGCGCATTCCCAACATTAAATTCCATTAAACTAATTCTTAATTTCCATACAACTCTAGAAGTTTATGGAGTCATTCCTTGATATGTCTGCAAAAATCACTATCTATCTTTGTGAGATTAATTATTTGTTATATTAAAATAGATGCGATCAGTTGATATCTTGCATTGATGATATGTATATATATAACATATTAATTAGAAAAATTTGAGGAAAAAATGAAAAATAGTTACCGATGGATGGTTGTAATAGCCGAAAAAGTAAATAGGTAATTATTAGAATAAAAGGTAAAATAATTATAATACCATTTGTCTTTATTATAAAGAGAGAATAATTATATAAATGATATTTTTAAGACGAGAGTATTTATAATAAAATTAGAAAATAAATTATTGAATGAAAATTCATAAATTTAGGGATATTCATTATTTTACATAATAACAGTTTCATTTTTTTTAAATAAATATCGTAATAATAGTTTTACGTAGAACGATGACGGAATGAATAGCTTCATATCAAGTAAACATACCATATGTATTTCACAAATTCGATCATGGTTGAATATAAAGTTAAACCATCTCATAAAAAAAACATAGTGGGATAATGGAATTTTTCATGTAAAATATATATATTATATATATATATATTATCTTTTAAAGGTAATTACATATATAAAAATTGGTTTTTTTTTTCATTAATCCTGTATAAAAATCTAAATTTATTTGTCATTAATTAAGCACACCTATCACTCAAATGTGCCTATCCACTAATGCAGTTTACGAAAAATCAAATAAAATCTTTTTTGCTTCTACAACTAACAAGTGTCTCTTGCTTTTGGCTTAACAAGTGTCGTCAATAGGTCTGGTAATTCATGTTGATTGACATGATGAATTCATTAAACATGTACAAAAATCTAAATTTATAATCCAATTCGTTTCATTAGCATGTTTTGTATCCAAATCAAAGCCTCTTATTATAAGGAACTTTTAAAATAAATGCATCAAAGTTATTGAATCTCTATTTGGAAGAATTTTTATTTTAATACCATATTCTATATGCATAATGTTTATAGCAAATTATGCATTGAAAACTATACTCATAGTAGCAAATATAGCTTTCTATTTTTTAGACAAATGAATTGATAAATAGGATAAAAACATAATAACTTGGGAATCTAATCATTAAATCAATTTAAATCGAATGTGACTAATTTAAACAAAAATTTGTTATAATTATTATGTTATTCAACTTACACCATTACATGATTAATTAAAACAAAATTTGATTATTATAATCCAATTACTTTCAATGAAAACATCAGGTGGTTTTATTTACGAGGTTTTACTTAGTCCAAATATTGTCACTTAATAAGATATGACTTAATAAATTGTGTGTATAAGAAACCATACCTAAAATGTATTATTCCATGTTTTGTCACCATTAGGTTTTGTTTGATATGATGAAATTAGGAAGGAAAGATCATAGAACGAAAGAAAGTGGATGGAATGAATTATTAGAGAATTTAAATTTTTTAATGTATTTGATAATGAAGGGAAGAAAATAAATAATTGCTAGATTATAGATCCAACTTATGGGTTTATAATCAAGGATATTCTAAGTATATTACATATACTTGGAAGAAGAATTAGATAATAAGGAGATTTTTTGCAAAATAAAGTAGTTGATTGCTGTACATATACATTTGAGGAACAAAAGCCGCTGGCCATCTTCAAATACAAAGCCAGCGTTGAAATTTGACAGTTTTTGCTGAGAGCTACAGATAGGTAAAGCTGGTGTTAAAGCTGCCAACATAGGCAAGATAGGCCGCCGACATACATGCATCCAAAATAGCATGTGTTTTCAACACCTGCCCTAAACCGCTAGCCTTTATTTTAAATTTTCCAGCCTATATTTGCAGTGAGTTTTCCTTAGGGTTTGATATATATACTTCTTGTTTTTGTCTTAAGGTTTATAGGAGACTATCCTAAATTTAGAGAGAGAGAGAGGCCTATTTTTGTTGAAATCTACCATTTGTGGTGAAGATCCGTGTGATCCACTGTGTTATCTAGTGAAGAAACTTGTGTATCCTATTAGTGTTGACAGTGAAAGAATTTGTACTACGGTCCCGTGGTTTTTCACCAAATTAGGATTTTCCAAGTAAATCTTGGTGTGTTTTTTTTTTTTTTTTATCCTGTATTTTTGTTTTATTGTTATGATCACTACAGGCAAGTGGAAAAATCGTTGTGATTTCTTATAGATTAATTGGAGGATTTTTCCTAACAAAGTGGTATTAAAGCCTAGAGTTGAAAAAAATTAGGGTTTTGTTCTTGAATTGCAGACATGGCTAAATCATCAGGTACGATGATTAAATTGAATTTGTCAAATTACTCTATTTGGAAGTTATGATAGAAAATTTACTGTATTGTAAAGATTTGTATTTACCTTTGGATGGTGATACTATAAAGCCAATAGATAAATCTGATGGAAATTCAGCAATCATGCATAAAAAGACTATTGGATATATTCGGCAATGGGTTGATCAAAGTGTATATCATCATACTGCTCAGGAAATCAAGGCTGATCTTCTATAGAGAAAATCGGAGTCCATGTATGAGATGCGGACTGTCTTGAATAAAACCTCCTTGATTAAGAGAGTGATGAATCAGAAATACAATGATAGATGTAATAAGATTGAGCACTTGATTAATGTTTAAGGGCTTGTGAGTCAACTGATTGATATGAAGCTTGTGCTTGATGATAAGATTCAGGCACTCTTGTTGTTGAGTTCACTACCTGAAGGTTGGGAGACACTCATGGTGTCTGTTAGTAATTTAGATCCAAATGGAAAGCTGACCACTGCAATGGTGAAAGACAACCTGATGAATGAAGAGGCTAGAAGGAAAGATCTAGGCACGAGTTTTGATACTTGGGCTCTTGTTACTGACAAGCATGAAAGGCATGGTAGAAGTAGGAACAGATGTTCAAATGATAAATTTGATAGATCGGATAAATCCAGGGGAAGATGTAAATCAAGAAGAAGGAAAAATATCAAATATTTTTATTATAACAAGCGAGGTCATTTCAAGAGAGAATGCAAACTATGGAAAAGAGAGCATAGCAAAGGCAAGGGTGATAAAAAAGATGAAGAAATAATTGCTGTAGCAGTAGGTGGTGAAATTATAGTTACCTGAGATGAGGATTTTGTTAGTCTTGCTGGTCATGATAATAACTGGGTTATAGATTATGGTGCCTCCTTTCTTGTGATAGCATTATGGCAATATTAAGGTGAGAAACAATGAAACATCTAAAATTGTGAGCATTGAAAATGTTATTTTAGAGACTAATACTAGTTGTAGGCTCATTCTCAGAGATGTCAGATATGTTTCAAATATCCGCCTGAACCTTATATCCATAAGGAAATTTGATGACGAAGGTTATCACAGTCACTTTGGTGAAGGTAGATGGAAGCTCACCAACGGTTCTCTCATTATGGAAAAATGAAAGAAAAGTAATACCTTTTACTTAATTTCAACAAAACTAAGTACAGAAGATGTGAATTTGACTGATGACACTTCTATGGAGCTGTGACATAAGTGGCTTGGTCACATGAGTGAGAAAAGGCCTCAAATACTTGTCAAGAAACAGCTTATGCCATATGTAAAAGGTACTCTTCTAAAAACTTGCACTGATTGTCTTGTTGGTAAACAACATAGGGTTGCTTTTCAAGAAATCCACCTACTAGGAAATCTCATATACTAGATTTAGTTCACACAGATGTGTTATATGAAAGATAGGATAGTTAGTGGTGCTCTTTATTTTGTTACATTCATTAATGATCACTCTAGCAAGTTGTGAACCTTTGCTTTGAAGTCCAAGGATCAAGTGATGTATGTGTTTAAGCAATTCCACACTAGAGTAGAAAGAGAAACTAGAAGAAAATTGATATCTATCAGAGCAGACAATGGTGGTGAATACAGAGGATCGTTTGAAGAGTATTGTAGAGATCATGGGGTTAAACTGAAGAAGGTAGTTCCAAAGACCCCACAGCAGAATGGTAGTAGAAAGAATGAATCGCACTATCACATAAAAATTGAGGTGTATGTTATCACATGCCTTCTGGGGTGAAGCAATGAGAACAACTGTTGATCTGATAAATTTATCTTTCTCTTATACTTTGGATGGAGATATCCCAAAGAGAGTTGGGACAGGTAAAAAAATTTCTTATGAACACCTACAAGTGTTTGTTTGCAGGGCATTTGTGCACCTTTCAAAGGATGAAACAGAAAAGATGGATGCAAATTCAAAGCAGTTTATTTTTTTTTTAAGGTTATGCACATCATGAGTATGGTTACAGATTATGGGATCCAGCTGAGAATAAGATTGTTAGAAGTAGGGATGTAGTATTTCTTGAAGACCAAACAATTGAAGATATTGAGAAGCCATAGAAGTCAAAATCTTCAAGCGAGATCCCTACAAATGTAGATCCAGTGCCCTCACTTGAAGATTCTAATGATAATGGAGATGTGAGAGATTTTACGAAGAGCCCCAAAAGCTTCATCAACAAATTGAGTTGAGAAGATCTTCAAAAGAGCGAAGACCTTCAGTTAGATACGGTCCATATGAGTATGTGATGCTAATTGATGGGGGAGAGCTATTTTATCAAGAGGCAATGGTACATGAGTAGAGAAAGGAATGGGTTAAAGCCATGCAATAGGAGATCAAATCTTTACATGAAAATAAGACTTATGATTTAATAGAACTGCCAAAGGGCAAGAGACCATTGAAGAACAAATGGGTATATAGAGTGAAGACTGATGGAAACAGCTCACAACTAAGATACAAGGCAAGACTGGTTGTGTAGGGATTCAACTAGAAGAAAGGGGTTGATTTTCATAAGATTTTCTCACCAGTGGTGAAGATGTCTTCCATTCGAGTTGTACTGAGTATAACAACCAGTTTAAACCTAGAGATTGAGCAGAGGGACATGAAGACAACATTCCTTCATGGTGACTAAGAGGAAAAAATTTACATAGAATAGTCTGAGGGGTTCAAGGTCAAGGAGAAAGAACATCTTGTTTGCAAATTGAAGAAGAGCTTGTATGGGTTGAAACAGGCTCCAAGGTAGTGGTACAAAAAGGTTAGCTCCTTCATGATTAATCAAGGTTAGACTAGAATTATATCAGACCATTGTGTTTTCACTAAAAGGTTTGCTAGTGGTGAGTTTCTTATACTCCTACTATATGTAGATGATATGTTGATTGTTGGCCATGATGCCAAGCAGATTCCAAGACCGCATTGAATAAGTCTTTTGCCATCAAAGACTTAGGACCCACACGCCAAATCCTCAATATGAGAATCATTCATGATAAGAAGAGCCAAAAATAGTAGTTATCACAGGAGAGATACCTAGAAAAGGTGTTAGGGATATTCAACATGAGCAAGACAAAACCCGTTTATTCTCTCTTGTAGGTCACTTCAAACTTCGTTTTCAACAGTATCCTAAAAGTAAGGTGGACAAAGAAGACATGAAGAAAATTTTGTATGCCTCTATTGGTAGTCTAATGTATGTTATGGTATGTATTAGCTCGGATATTGCTCATGATATTGGTGTGGTTAGCCGCTATCTCTCAAATCCAGGTAAAGAGCATTAGACCATTGTTAAATGGATTCTCAGGCATCTCAAGGGCATTTCCAGGTTAAGTTTACAATTTTGTGGTAGTAAGCTTGTATTAGAAGGGTTTTTCAGATATTGATATGGCTAGAGATCTGGATATAGGAAGTTCACTTCAAGTTATTTGATTACATATGCAGGGGGACCGGTGTCTTGATAATCAAGTTGCAAAAGTGTGTTGCACTTTTCACCACTAAAGCAGAATATATAGCTATGACTGAAGCCTGCAAGGAGGTCTTGTGGATGAAGAAATTTTTAAATGAGCTAGTCAAGAGCAAGAAGACTTGAGGCTATTTTGTGATAGCCAGAGTGTTATATATTTTAGTAAGAATTCCAATATTTCATTCCAAATCCAAACACATTGATGTTAGATATCACTGGATTCAAGATGTATTGGAATTAAAGCATTTAAAGCTTGAGAAGATCCATACGAATGACAATGCTTCAATCTGATTACTAAGGTTTTACTCAAAGATAAGTTTGTTTGTTGTAGACAAACATCAGGTGTGATAGAACCCCTCATATGAGTTGAGGGAGAGTTTATTGGGTTATAGATCCAACTTATATGGTTTATAAACAAGAATATCCTAAGTATATTACATATACTTGGAAGAAGACTTGGATAATAAGGAGATTTTTTACAAGATAAAGGGGTTAATCGATGTACACTTGCATTTGAGGAACAAAGGCCGCCAACCATCTTGAAATACAAAGCTAGTGTTGAAATTTGACAATTTTTGCCGATAGCTGCAACAAGCAATGCTGGCATTAAAGCTGCTGGCCTTGGGGGGCTATGCCCCAGCATAGGCGAGCAGGTTGCCAACATACTAATCAGAGTACGTGCATCCAAAACAGCGGCGTTTTTAATGCCGCTCTAAGCCGCAAGCCTTTGTTTTAAATATGCCAGCTTATATTTACAATGTGCTTTCCTTAGGGTTTGATATACATACTCCATGTTTTGGTGTTAGGGTTTATGGGAGACTATCCTAAACCTTAGAGAGAGAATCTAGGGAGAAAGAAGAGAAAGAGGCCTATTGTTGTTGAAATCTATTGTTTGTGGTGAAATTCATGCGATCCACTAGTGTTATCTATTAAAGAAACTTGTGTATCTATTATTATTGTTAATGGAAGAATTTGTATTGTGGTCCCATGGTTTTTCCTCAAATTAGGGTTTTTCACGTAAATCTTGATTTTTATTGTTTTTATTTTATTTTATTGTTATGATCGTTATAGGAAAAAAGAAAAATCATTGTGATTGCTTCTAGGTTAATTGGGAGATTTTTCCTAACAATAATTACTTATATGTTCCCTAAAAATAATAAATAATTTAAAAAAGAAGCAAACTAAGTTAAAAAAAATTCCCTTTCGTTTTTATTTTCTTTATTTTAGAAGGGATAAAGAAAAATATTGAGACCCAATAAAAAAATATTACATCTATTTCCTTTCACTCACATTTCTCTTTTAAAACAAATAAAAAAATAAAATTTAATTCCTCCAATATCCTTTTCCTCCAAAAGATTCTTCCTAATTTTGTCTACCAACAGTGTTAAGCAATGATGGAAATTAATATCTCGAAGAAAATGAAAAGTAAAAGTGCTTACTTTTATAGAACTAGAGCGAAAATACCCAAGGGAGAAAATTAAATAGCAAATAAGGGCAACCAATAGACGAAGAGGTAGCACTGGAGGATGACAGAGAAGAAGCACGTGGTTGGTTATTTGAAAAGATATCAGAATAAGAATATACAGTGTAGAATATAAAATTAAATTATAAATATTGAAAAATATAAATTTCAAACAAGTTCGTGGCTCAAATCCGGACATGGATACAAGGTCTCTTCATTATTAAAATGATTGCTAAATTCGAATTTAGATCCATTTGTAAGAAATGATTTTATAATTTCATTTATTTATTAGGTTATTAATTTCGCAGTTGAGTAGTTTATATATATACACTTCGCATTTAAGTAAGGGTATAAATAAATCAAGTCGGTCTTATTATATCTTGATTTGATGTTTATTCAAGTTTAATATGAGAATAATCAAGTCAAGCTCGAACTTAGAACTACTCAAATAGTTTGTCGAGTCAAACTTAAGCTTCATATGTTCAGATCGATTAAACTGTGAGTCTAATCAAGCTTAAGTTAAGTATGAATGCTAATCAAATTTGAATCAAATTTGGATATTAATATTATATTAATTAAAGTTAAAAATATATTTCTAAATAAATTTAATCTAGTCGAGTTTGAGTTTTACAGTATCACTTTAAGCCAAACTTAAGCTTATCCTCTTAAGTTTATATTTAGATATTTTAAATCAAGTTCAAGTTCAAAGTGAGTACCGTACCACCTCAATTCAACTCGTTTATAAGAGTATCCATTCATTGGACCCTTCATAAGGTCCTTAAAGTACCATATCAACATCTAAAAAAGTTTTTCATCCTAAGAACCTCACTACTTTATCCATAAGGTCTTTCACATAATTTCATTATTTCTTTTTGTACTTTTATGAGCTTCATTTATTTTTACACAATACTTTACTTTTATGAAATAATAATAAAATTTTTCAAAAGAACATATTTTTTGGATCATTTGCAGAGGATCCCAAAAAATTGAAGGAACTCTCATATCTATAAAGATCTCAAAATGAGATACCCATATCAAGGACCTCTAATGTAGATGCTCTAATGATATTTGTAGAGCCGAGCATATAGGCCATGGCACGTGGGCGACCATAAATTTTTGGCTCGCTGAAAAGTGGGCCGAATTGGCCTGACCTGCTTAACCCCAAGGCAAAAGTGGTTCGGGTCGAGTTTGCCCACGGGCTAGGAAAAAAAGAAAAAAAAATTTTAAAAGTAAGAATAATGTAATAACATATTAATGATTATTTATGTATGTTATGAAAAAAGTTAGA
Organism: Combretum micranthum; assembly: GCA_024138025.1. Taxonomy (NCBI): domain Eukaryota; kingdom Viridiplantae; phylum Streptophyta; class Magnoliopsida; order Myrtales; family Combretaceae; genus Combretum; species Combretum micranthum. The sequence goes on along the minus strand of JAMXBD010000093.1, from coordinate 982,697 downwards.
TTGATATATGAACGGTAAGTATTATAATGTTTTTTAAAACATATATTTATTGATTTAAACATAATATGATATCCAATAAATTATTTTAAAAACTTATTTTTATATATAAGTAATCAAAATAGCAATAAAATTATTCATTAATATATATAAAACTTAATATATATATATATATATATATTCTAATTTTCACACAAATTAACATTAAAAAATAAAATTAAAAATTAAAAAATTAATTTAACCCCAAGTCGACCCGTTTAACCAAGAATCAATACGAATCGGACCTAGGTTCAGAAAATCTAACCCATTTAAAAGTAAGTTGAACTGACCGTTAAACCCACAAGCCAAAGCAGACCGGGCCAGTCTGTTTACCCCCGTTGCCGACCTCCGGATATTTGTGCGTTGTCAAATCAGCGTGCCAAATTGCCAACTAGGGAGCTAGAGATCCTTAATAATTGGTCTGTATAATAATGTGACATGCATAGAGCAAGGAAAACGAGCAACTTTCTCTCCTCTAGTGTGGTTTGTCTTGACTTTCCAACTTCCTAGAAACACTAAGCCGGCAGACCCAACTCATAAACCCGCGTTTCGTCATTATCTGTACATTAGTTGTCTGTCTTCTTCTTCCTAACTTGCCTCTCTCTTTCTTCGAAATCCCCGTAAACATACCTGCCCAATATATATATGCACACTCGTATAATTCACAACCCAAATATATTAACAAAAAAAACATTAAAACACGTCTTACTTAGTCACACGTACTACTTGCTATATTTGACATGGCAGCACCATCATCAAATTTCCATGATTTCTTGCCTCTAATGGTTGAAAAACTAGGTGGGGATGGTCTGATTGGAGAATTGTGTAATGGGTTCAATTTGCTAATGGATAAAGATAAAGGTATGATCACTTTCGAGAGTTTGAAGAAGAATTCGAGTATTTGGGGTTAGATGGATTGAGCGATGATGATCTACGGTCCATGATGAAGGAAGGTGATATGGATGGTGATGGTGGGCTTAATCAAATGGAGTTTTGTGTTTTGATGTTTAGATTAAGTCCTGAGTTGATGCAGGATTCTGAATATTTGTTGGAAGAAGCTCTTCAAGAGGAGTTTATGGATGAAGACGTGGAATTTTATAATCCATGATCTTGTATTTTGATTTTATTATTTTTTTAACACAATTAATTGTGATTACTGACAGTGTACTGTAATAAATTATATGAAGAAAAGTTTGGAAATTGGAAATACTTGGTACAATATTTTTTATTAAATTTCTGCATTACTTAATTCCAGCTGCTCAAAATTCTTATGATAGAGTCTTGAATGATTTCGGATTATAGATGTAAATTTAGTTTGTAGATTTTTTTTCCCCTTACCTTTTCTATTTCAATTTTTTTTCCAAAGAATTAAAATTCATTTACTCAAACGCTTATCAACATACAGATATATTTAACATTGACATATTACATCAGAGGAAATGGGGATTGAAAGATAAATCCGAGATCGAACACATTTTCTAGATAAAAGTGAGTTAAAATGATCTAAAAATTTTTCTGCTCAATCGCAAAATGAAATCCACTATCATAGTCTGGAAATATTCCATAGTAGTAAGAAAAACAAACAAAAAGTTAAAAACAATTGAAAGAAAATTAAAATCTTAAAATAAAAAAAAGATTTTATGTGACATTTTATTTATTGGTAGAAAAATAATTACTTATTTTCACTTATAAATTAAGTATCTTCTTATTGAAGCAATCTTATAACAAATAATGTGGTACCACTGATTGAGTCATGATGACCACCGTCTGGCCTATATTTTTTAGATAAATATATGATATGATATGACATAGACGAAATAGGTATATGATTTATATATAGGTTGGATTTTATTTATGATAATGACATGGGCATGTAAATTATTGATCATTTGGACTTCGGATATGATAGTTTAGTCTTGTAGATTGGGTTAATTCCACGAATGAAAAGTTACCGAACCTATGATATATGAAAAATGATGACTTGGAGTTGAGTATAGCATATGAAAACTACAACATTTTTTGGTGTATTTTTTTAGGTGTTCCGCTCATTTGAGAAAAATAATTTTTTAATTTTTTTTTTCTATTTTATAGTTTTTCTTCTATCAAGTTTAAGTTAATAGGCATATAAAGATCCATGTAGCCATTATCTAGCGTTTGAAATCAATTATTCATAATTTTATTCATTTCTCATATTTTTAGATTTTGCTTTATGTTGATAATTTCCTAAATTAACCTTTTAAAATACGAATTATATAGAGATTAAGGAAAACACAACACACCGTTATGTGATATAATTAATTCACTCATTAAATCTTATTATGAATTTATTTAGGACAAAATGGATAGTCACAACTTACAAGCATAAGTAAAAGGAGTGATTAATGATAATCTAGAGCATTCCTTTTCCCTTTTTCCTCTCTTTCTCTCTCTTTGTTCTTTTTTTCTTAATAAGTCTTAAGATAAAAATTTTGTATTTTTTGAAATCAGACCATACATTTTCTATAAAAAAAAAAAAAAATTTTTTATTAGTAGGTGCACATAGGTAGACTTTTTATCAATATTTTCATAAGCAATGCGGGGGCCACTTTTTGTTGGTGAAATGCCCATTATGGTCTGGAACGCGTTCATTCAGTTAAATCGGCAAAATTGCCAGTAGGCGTAATGGCCAGAGATGAGAATTGACTTAAGGATATTTAACAAAGTTTTAGGAATGTAGGAAAATTCCAGAAATTGAACAAGTGCATCGTGTGAGGGAATTTTCCAGAATATTATGCACCAAACACGGCTCTTTGTCTGCAGCCAAAAGCACGACATGCGATTTCTTTTGCGAGGGCATGTGACGTATGTCTACCTAAGTTTGTGGACTAGACTAGCCAGTCGAATTATGATATTTAGATAGAGGTTCAAGTCTCCAAACTCGGCTCTAGTTTAATCCAAGTTAAAAATTTTAAGTTCAAATTTAAATAAAAGTGGATTCTAACAAGTTTTAGTTCAGCTAATTGAGTTTCTTTACACTTGATTTGTCTAATAAATATTCTTTTCAATTAAAATATTATTAATATTCAATTCCTGTTATATTTTAATTAATTTAAAATTTAAATCATCTTGGTAGTGAGAGACAATTCTCTTTTGGGAGTAGTCCCATGCTTTTATGCATGATTCGTTATTTTTCGCTTTTGGTTATGCATGCTTCTTTTTCTGTTTTGTTGGGTATCTTAAATACAAAAGTCACGTCATATCTACACTCTTAATAATCGATAGTAATACTTTATATATTGAAAATTTTCTTAATGATCATATATTGGAAAATCAACTTAACTTTGTCAAATAGAGGCACTACTCAAACTTTAGGGTTAGAAGCATAATTCATTTAAAGTTGGAAGAGAAATTCTCATTAAAGTATTTACTTGTGCCATTCCTATATATTCTATAGGTACTTTCAAGTTTCCAAAGAAGTAATGTCATCAAGTAAACTCTATGACTACAAATTTTTGGTAGGGTCAACAAAATGAGGAATTAGAATTCATTAGCTTGGTAGGGAAAAGATGACTATGACAAAGGATGCGAGAGATATGGGGTTTAGGGATTTACACCCCTTTAATATGGGTATGTTGACTAAATTGACATGGAGAGTAGAAAAACACCCTTCTGCCCTATGGGTATGTCTATTAAAGGCTCTCTATTTTTCTAATCGGGACTTTAAAGAGGCTTGCAAGGATAATCGGGCTTCATTGGGTTGGATTAGTTTGCTGGAAGGTAAGGAGATCTTATTTGACATGCAGTATGAAGGGTTGATAAAGGTGATAGGATAAAGGTTGGGCAAGATGCTTGGATTCCATCCTTGAAGGGTAAGAGACAGGGAAAAGGTGTGGATATTGATCCTAATTCGAAGGAGTAAGGTATTATGGATGTTGAATGTTTGGATTAGGATTGAGTAGGATTCAAAATCTACTTTCAAATGAAGAGATCAGAATTATAAGACATATACCTTTTCTACCGTTGCAAAGTGAGGATCGGGTAATTTGGCCCTTTAATAAATGGTGGGAGTGTTCTATAAGGTCAACATATCATTTGTTACCTAAACACGGTAGGAAAGTTCTAATTAGTTCAGCAACAATATCTAATGCTGTTTCTGTAACGCCCTAACCTGTTTGCATTACAACCCGCCACGTGTTCTCTCTTAATAGAACACGCTAAGGTTATAATATCCACAAACAACATGAATATCACCTGTATAACTCTCAAGGTGTATATATATAATATATATATATATAAATAAATGTAGTCCTCAATAAAATAAATCATATGATAAGTATGTAATCCCCATAATCAACTTACTAGATATTGTTGACATAACGCAGGTCAACAAGTCAAACCATGCCCTAAAACTGTCACCACAGAAAACTCCAAATACAACTTAAAATTTCAACAAACAAAATATAAATCAATCATTAAAGTCTTCTCTGATCCATCCCATATCATCTATGACTATACAACTAGTCATCAGTAGGGTAGTTAGGACCACTAACGCCATCTCCATCCTCATAGATGATATCAAAACCCGAAAGATCATAAATCACATTATCATCACCTGCACCTGAAATATAACAGAATGAGTGGCGAAACCTAGTACGATAATATCCAATCCAGTTCAAGCAAGATTATGCACAAACAACATATATAAATAAATGCAACTAAACTAAATGCATACAACAGTTTATTATTTATTTTAATCCAGCAAAACAACACAGTTCAGAATCTAGTATACATAAATCCTAAACTGAGAGTAACTCAGACTCTGCTATAAAAACATCCAACTAATTTGAAAATAGGTAATCATGTATACATATATGGATGATGGGTACTCCCCAAACATCCCAATTCTTGAACACCTAAATTCTACCGAATCATTTCTTAGCATGAGTCCACTCGGGACAACCTCACACTAAGATCATCAGGGTGCCTCACCAGTATCACTGTCTGCCAGGTCTCTACTGGTCAAAACCAACCACAACCAGACAAGCAATTATTAAGCCGAATATTTATTAAGTTCATTATGCAAATTCGGTTCGTATATCTATTCACAAAAATTCTAATCTACAAGCACATACATCAAACAATGGATTGGTCGTACATTTCTAAATTTCAGGAATCCAAATCAAATCTTCAGAATTTGATACTAACAACACAAAGTCAACCTAAACTCCACCAATTTCTATATCTACATCAACAACAGTTTCACAAACTCCAAATGTTTTGTTACAATATATATATATATATATATATATATCAACAGACATGATCGCAATATCTTAACATAAAAATACCTATCTAAACTAACCTGATATAGAACTTCTCAAACTCGACCTATACTAATCAATAATCCCAAGCACCTCCAATAATATCAAAGGACAGATATTTCAAATTCTTAAATCAGAATCTTCACCAAAACCCTATAAAATATATCATATGATCATCAAGGCTGTCCAATTTCGTATAAAAAAGGATTCAAAACTTATATTTACTGATATGGAATGTATAATACTTGTTTCTTCTCTTCCTATTCTGATCAAAACACGAGCTAGGTTTATTCTTCAAAATCCTTCATGAAATATTCATCCCAAACCCTAAGGACTTATAAAATTATATATAATCCAAATGAGATGGTTAAGATCACTTACTTTTAATTAATAATCCCCTCCGAATGATTCTCCAGACCTAAATCTCCAAAAATGCTTTAAAACTCTCTTATACGAAGGGAAATGCATAAGGAAAAATCTGTGGCGAAAATGATTTTTGTGTCTCGTATTTATAGAAATTTGGTCATACACCGGCCCTACGCTGGCGGCATAACTGCAGATTTTGCCGGCTTACACCATACGCTGGCCAGATCTACACGAGCGCCGGCAGCGTTCGTCGAGGCTTTGATTCCCAGAATTCAAATCGTCCCTTCATACGCCGGAAAATCTTGGACCTATGCCGACGGCTTTGATGCCGGTGTTGAGAAGAAACCCTATGAACACCGTCAGCTTTCCTCCCAGCGTTAAGAAAAATGCTACTGTTCCCATCCTACGCCGTCTGTACGCCGGCGGCGTAGATTCTCCAGGAGGCGGCGTACAATATATTTTAGAGTAAGCTGGCAAATTTAAGTCCTAGGCCGGCGGCGTTCTTCAGCAGAGATGCCAACCTTTATTGCATAAATTAAGAAAATTAATCTAATTAATGCCAATCTTATTCTAATACAAAATTGATCAAACTTAACCTATTTTTAACATCAACATAAAGGCATATTAGAATCTAGTAGCTTGTAAACACTTATCACTTAAAATTATTTCGTATATTACAGTTTCTAAGAAGGATTGAAAGAAATTATGGCATTTGAATACTTTACCTAAGGTACCATACTTTGTATAGCGAACGATCACGATTCAATTCCTACTTTATGGAATCTTTTTCATCGCAAGGTGGCATCTTCTCCTTTATGCTGTTTTTATGATGCTGTAGAAGCACCAAAACTGCTCTTTATTCTCTGCTACCCTTGGATTTTATATATGGTTTGGAGCTATTGGGATTAAGTTTGATTAACAAAGAATTACTACTTTTCCTGAATGGCCATCGAAGATGGCAAGTGTGGATGAACTTATCAGAGGTCCTCGTGTTGATTTGGAAGTAAGGCTTGTTGAAGTGGCCTAGGCTATTTGGAAGGAGCATTGGAGTTCCTTGTACAGCCATAGAAACCCTAACCTCAGGGCTACTATGGCTAATCTTCAATGATAGATCCAAGAAAAATTAGATCTTGGTAGCATGGTGTTGTCTGCCTCTGGCGCTTCACGTAATCATTTTGATAAGATCAAGGCAGGTGTACATAAGGGCTCAAATGGAGAGCTTTGTCTTTGGTGGAGCTGGACATATGGGTCGTATCTACAGGCCAACCTTTTACCTACTTTTGAAAGTGGGTCGTAGCCAATATTTTCTAGCCCATTTAAAAGTGGGCTAAATTGGCCCAGCCTGTTTAACTTGCGGGCCAAAGCAAGTTGGCCTATTACAAGCCAGATCGAGCCTGTAGGCCAAAACTTTGGAAAAAAAAAAAGAGGAAAAGTTTAAGAACAAGAATAATATAATAACATATTAATGATTATTTATAACATATTATGGAAGAAAATAGATTGATACATATACCACCAGTATTATAACATTTTTTAAGTATATATTTATTGATTTAAACGTAGTATGGTATCTAATATATCATTTAAAAAACTTATTTTTATATATGAGTAATCAAAATAGTAACAAAATTAATTTTTAATATATATATAATCGTAAAATATATAAATATTCCAATTTTCACATAAACTAACAAAAAAAAAATCATTTTGGTCCTTGGGGCAGCCCATTTAGCTTGCATGTCAAAGTGGGCCAAGCCCGGGGCATAGAAATTTTGCCCTGTTAAAACTTAAAAGTGGGCTAAAATAGCTCAGCTCGTCTAATCCACAAACCGATATGGGCTAACCTGCCCCGGTAGGTCCATCTGCCCACCTCTAGTCTTTGGGATAGAGGAAACCTTAGTGAATCTAATGTACATAGTGATATGACTGGTCGAAGGGAGTTTATTTCAGCGGAAGCTCACAATGCGCTTGAGTTAAAATAGTATGAAACTATAACCTAAGCATAATTCAGCTGATATGGAGGCAAATTTAGATGGCTCATGAATTGATTTGACTCATTTATACTTTTATATTTATCTAGTTCCACCATTTATTTGATGTAAATAAAAATTAGCAATTAATGCATCCATAACATAGTTATTTAAGGAAATAAATTATTTGCAAGCCTAAACTTTGTGTGAATAAACACAAGATAAGGCTCAATAATGGAAAACTAGATTATCATATTTTGCCACTACATATACTTATAGTTTGTTTTTTACACTTTATATATATGTCCTCCTTCATTTAGATTCGGTTAGTTAAATATTAATATATTTATATATATATATATGTGGAGAACATCTCATATGAATGAAAAGATAAAATAAAATAAATAAATAAACCCAAAATTCCTTCTTTACTTTTATTTTATCCAATCCTATAACCTTAATTTCAGGGTTTGTTTGAATTGTCTAATTTTTATTTATATCTTATGTGTGTGATATGTCTATGAGTAAAAATATTTATTTTTCATATATATAATATATATATATTTATAAATATCTATTTGAAAAGATAAAAATATAATGTGAAAAGTACTATAAACAAATGAAACAAACAAACCATCAATATCATGTCTACTCGCAAGGACATCCTTTAGCGTTAGGGATTACCAAATCTACTACATGTTGAGAGAGACCAACTAGATTACAGACAATAGAAGTTCCTAGACCTACAAAAAGGCTTGGGTCTTGGCCCCTTCAACTAAAGCCACTCTTTTATCAAGTCTACCAATTGCAAGATCTAGGTTGATAAATCTTATGTTTGCTTCCTCGTTTTAAGGTTTTTACTTATTTGGGTTTTGTAGATCACCCCCACCAGCTGGTTTAAGGCTAACAACATACATCTCTCATGTTATTGTAATCTTCCATTGATTAGACCCGGTCCACGATTCTAGGCCGAGCTTAACCGGATGCTGGTTTTTGGCCAAGGATTTGTACTTACACTTGCACCTAAATTTAAAAGGTCCCTACCATTCCAAAGTTTATAGCATAATGCATTTATAATAAATGGACCCGCCCTGCTTTGGCAAAATGTACACAACATAATATAAAATATCGCTTTCAGAAAAATTGATAATCCTAATAAAGCATATAACATTAGTGATATAAATGTCTTTCTTTTATTTGTTCATTTTGTCTCCTAAGGTCATAGAACACCCCAAAGATAAGTCATTATTAACACAATTTAGTTGACTTCATCAAAGTAGATGAATAGAATAATAATTCTTTTTTAGTAAATTTAGACCTATATTTGATGGCAAAATAACTATTCCGTGAAATTTGTTTTGTTACATAATGAGAATTTGAAATTCCTTTATAGGATTAAGAAAATAATTATTTTTTATTTAATCTAATACATGTTCATAAATCATACGTACTCATAAGACAAAAATAACTTTTTTTTTTTAAAAGTAACCATTAATTATCTATTCCATTTCTCAAAGATTACTATTTTATTCCTATCTTATTTCATGTTGTTAAGATATCAAGTTGGAAATCTTAGTAAAGGAACACTTAGACTTAGCTTATTATAATGTTGAGTTTGTCCAATATATTTTATTATTAAATCTAATTACAATAGAGTGATTTAATCATTTAAATTGATGATGGCCAAAAGAAAAATCATTTAAATTGATGAATTTTAATGATTGTCATAAACCTTGGAATATATATATATAAACATATAAATGTTGGATGCGGTACCTGAATCTTACATAATTCTTTAATTAAACACCGAAATTATTTAAATTTTTCATACACACTCATAAGGCATAAATAATTTTTTTTTAAAAATACCCATTAATTATCTATTCCATTTATGAAAGATTACTATTTTATTCCTACCTTATTTCATTTTGTTTCTTAAGATATCAGGTGGGCAATTTTAGTAAAGGAACACTTAGCCTTAGCTTATTGTAATGTTGAGTTTGTCCAATATATTTTATTATTAAATCTAATTACAATAGAGTTAATCATTTTAATTGATGAAGTTTAACGATTGTCATAAACCTTGGAACAATATATTTTATTATTAAATCTAATTACAATAGAGTTAATCATTTTAATTGATGAAGTTTAACGATTGTCATAAACCTTGGAATATATAATTTATATATGTATATATATATAAACATGTAATGTGGGATGTGGTACCTGAATCTTACATAATTCTTTAACTAGCCACTGAAATTATTTAAATGCAATATCAATATGACAATATCCAATTAAAATTTGGTTATTGTATCACCTGTTAGCTAGACCTAAACCAAGGCCAAACCCGCCCAATTCCGATTTATAGGTCTGAAAATAATAGACGTAAAATCAATCCAAGGAGGACAAGGCCAGTGCCGCTTCTATAAACTAGTGAGTCACATGAGCCGATTCTTGGCCATATGAACTAGCTCTCAGATTTTTTTAATAATTTTTCAAGGATAAAATAAAAAAATAATTTTTAAATAAGATAAATTTAAAATTTAAAATAAAAATTAGGTCTTAAGAGAATTATAATCCTTAACCCTTTAAAAAAAAATGCTTATCTAGAATGTACATTTATTTATACACAAATAGATCTACTTTTAGTTGTAATTTTAATAAAGATAGGACTACAAAATACTATTTGAACGAAAATAAGTCAAACATTATTAAGAAATGAGTTTTAGTTTTTAGAAGTACTCAAGATGTACTTTCAAATATTTTTATTACTTAACTTATTAATTAAAAAATATTAAATATTGTAAATTTTCAAAAATTTATCAAAATAATTTTAACATTTGTATTTACATATATTTATCTTTTTCTTCTAAATTTATTTTTCTAATTATACAGAAAACCAGTTTGCACCGAGCAATCAAGACGGATCTATATGATCAGGTCCTATGTCTGGCCCATAGGAGCCAGGTCGGCCCGGTCACGCATTAGAGCCAACCTATGCCGAGCATGTCAGCTATGCTGGAACTTACAAAAATTAGGATCTATTGTTGTTTTTTCTTGGGACCAAACAACTAGGAATTTCTGACGTGGCTTGTGATATGTAGCTTATTCTGTCCGACCACACGGACTTCCTTACATGACCTTAATAAAAAAACATGTGAAAACTGAACTTAAATACGCCCGTCTCTCTTACTCTCTCTTTTTTATTATACTTCATTCGAAATCAAATTAAATATAAACAAACAAAGCAAATAAGATTATCATCAAATATAAGGTTTAAATCTAAAATGAAATTAAAACAGCAAAGGAAAACAAGATCTAAATGTCCATTTTGGAAGTTGAAAGTTTAGAGCTAGTGTGTGTGTATACGAAAATTAAATTACAAATTACTCAATAACCAAATCAGATCATGAAGTTTCTCATATTCAAAGGTTTAAATTATTAAACTAATAATAGTAGTGTTGATGAGGAATATTTGGTTATAGCCTAACGAGCCAAATATTGACCTAGTGAACTAGTAGCCTATAAATGATCTCATAAGTGCTTGAGCTAAGAAGCTTTAGAAAAGGCCTCTAGCTCAGAGAATTTAGCCACATGAAAACCTCAGCTTCGTGATGAAGCTCCACAAGGGCATCAGTTCAATGAGGACCTTAGCTCCTCACCTGCCATTGCCTTGATTCTACGTGTTGAGGACCATGCCTCTACGTTTCACTCCAACCTCCTTGGGGGAACAACTCCAAGCTTAGCAACCTTCACCACAAGTAAGGACCACATGAGATCCAAGGTTATCTACCTCTTTATAGGCTTATGCCCTCTTTATGGGTTCAAGCCAATTCCAAGTCAAGCTCTAGTTTGGATGTCATTCGTGCTTGTGTAAGCTCTGGTTAGATGTAATTCATGCCAATGTCTAAACATGTAACAATCTCATTAATATATTTAATTTATTTTAGCATGATGGGTTGTGACCTTAAGTCATACCTCAACGCAAGTTAGTTTGAACCAAGACCTAATCTAAAACTTGCCCAAGGCCAATTCAACAACCTAACTAGTAGGAGCAGATTTCAAATTGGTGTGAATTTGCAGGTTCCTACATTAAAAAATAAAAATAAAAAGCTACTAAATTATTTAATGAGATGAAGTAGGGAATGGGGATTTGATGAGAGACATAGAGAGAGAAATAAAATTGCAACAAAAGAAAAAAAAAATGAAAGAACAACATATAATTATGAAAATTTGAACTATTTCCATGTGAATGATCAAATATATTTCCCATTCACAACAATTAATGTGTTGCTAATAATAACGCAAAAAATAAATTAACTTTAGAGCATGGTGGTTCATATAGGCTTTCAGAAAGGAATTGTATTTTCTTAATAGTTTTTGTCTCTTGGTTTTTTTATATTTCTTAGATTATTTTACAATATCACATTGCTAAAACTATAATGTAAGTTAGATGTTGTTATATATAAATAAATACATATTTTTAACAACTCTTCAAAAAATGGGTCAGGAACTATAATTTTGTTACCTCAATTGTTGATAGGAAATTTTGGTTATGGGCTCCCAGACCCAATCCAACCTCTTTTTGTCATAGGACAATTTGTTTGGGGGCCATGATATTCAAAGATGGCCTCATATTAAGATGTGAGGTTGGACAAGATTGCCTTACTTGGTAGCAAATCAACGACTCTTGCTGATTTCATTAACATTTGCTAAGGTTGGCAAAATTCCTTAAAAAAAAAGCCAAACTTTGCCGGTTTTCTCTGTAGCCCGCATGACAATCTATAAAAGGTTTCCCAATTTAAGAAGATGTACTCACTATATCTTTTTGTATTCACTTTCCTAATTAATGGTAGAGTCACTACTATAAATATCCTTACAGTAACACATACTCTTATGTATTGACTTTTACTACTTTTCTAACTATCTTGTTATTCAACTAGTTATTGACTCAAGCATTAGAGTGTTGCACTTGACAACCCCAGCAGCCACTAACCATATTTTGCCTTGTAGACTCAAATTTATTCAAGATTTGCCAGACCTAGAACATGTAGGTCATCACTCCTCTCTTCCAACAAAAATCCATCAGGAACAAGTTTAAGTTTAATTTATTTAAACAAAATTTTATTTAATATTTAAATTTCAACATAACTGTGTGCTTAATCTAGCTAAGAACTGCCATGGGTGGTTTTGATGCGGTTCAGCTTAGATACGCTTAAGTTCCAGCACGCTGGCAGCTCTGGATTGTGATAAATTCATAGTTGCGCTCAGATTTAACGACTTGCCCATAATTGTGGGTGGCATATCCCGAAAATTTATAAAAGGGAAACGCCAGAAAATATATGACGTTACGTTTAATTATACCGATATCTCTTTGACATGTTTTTAGCATGGCATTATTTGGCTTTACTTGAAATATATTTGAATTTGATTTGGTTTATTTAAAACATTTGCGGTCAAAGCTGCCAAGAGTTAGTCCCATGTAAGACTAAGACCAACTTTAATATTAGATTTCTCAATTGGATCTTTAAATCGTCATGTTAGTATTTTAACAAAATTCTTTATTATCTTTAAAATACATTGTTATTTTATTTCTAAGAATTAAAAAAAAAAGCTCATAACCAAACTGCTTTACATTATTATTCTATTTGGATTGTCTATTTCTCATGAGTACCAATATCTGCATCTAAACTTTTATATAAAAATGTCTGATTTATATATATATTATCTATATTTGATCTGTTTGATATTTTCATGAGAACTGTCGTATATATATATTTTTATTTATATGTATTTCTTGACAAATAATTAGTTAAAAAAGTTTTAAAAAAAAATGTCCACCATCTGCCATCTATCAAATGCTAAGCAAAACCTAAGACACCTTTGTTATGAGGAAAAAAAAAAGGAAAAACAAATAACGAAAAAGCATTATAAAATCAGAGAAGTAGAAACAGGTATCATTAGGTGTGTCCGATTTTGCCAGACTAGGCAGTTAAAAAATTTTAAGACGTGGGATTACATACCACCATGGATTGTTTGGTATGGAACCATAACCATACAACTATTTTATGAGTTACTTAATTAATAAAGGGATTGCTTAATTTTGATGGTTTATTTTACCAAGCAACTTAAAAAGGTGGGTTTTTTTTTTATCATTTGATGTTAATTTTGAATAACTTATGCAATGTGGAATCCAAAAAAATTTAAAAAATTATTAATTATTTCATGAAAAAAATCCTTGATAAAGTAGAGAATTGTTTAATAAGGAGAGTTAGTTAAAATACTTATACAACATTGTAAATAATTTTCTAAGTAATTTATTCATAAAGATGGTGTAATAACATTCAAAAGGTGCCATGGACTTGAATTATCATCCAAGCGCCCTAAATAGAAAAAAAAAAGTTTTCATTCCTATTAATATGTCACTTGTTTGGATGGATGGTGATCATAGCCAACGTGCTACTGAAATCTTAATATATCATTTTAATAATCAAATATTGATTAGACATCCAATACAAATTTAACAAAAAGTAAAATAATGGATAACTTTCAAAACAATTATTTATTCACTAATATTTTATTGTATTTATATATTACTATTCTATTCATACCACTTATTAATATTATTAAAGTGTTTCTACTGGCAGCATCCCTCTTATGAAAAAATTATATAAAGCTCACGTTAAGGATGTTCCATCCGAAAAAAGCTGAAGAATTATTAACCTCAAGCCAAAAAGGATGACGCTAATGCATATTAATGATTGATTATTTAAATATCGAGCCTTTTTAAGTTTTGCCATATGGCATGATTTGTCAATTTGAACTATCCTTTCATTCACTTCTTGCTTCTTTCTCAACTTTCTAGCGATGATCTCATTTCTTCCTAAGTTGTTGTATCTACCCTCCTAACCATGTCTGAGGGAATATTTTCAGCTAAAAAGACCCACGTGTTTTTCTTTTTCCTTAATTAATGGTGTTACCCTAAATGTGAAGGAAATATGGGACTTGGGAGTCGTTGAAACTTGAAGGACAAACTCTTGTACGGAGTTTAATATCCTTTTTCTTTTTATTTTTCCATAAATATTCGAGTAAATTGCTTCTATCGAATTGTATTTGCTCCAATTTAAGTCGTCCAGAGGAGTGGCAGATCAGGTGGGTGCATCTTCAACTTTTTGGCAATTTGATATTACATCTTTTTATTTTGGCATACTGGTGCTTGTATATTTAATGTGCGTGCATGTCTTTGTTGGGTAATAATTTAACAAATGCTTATTTTAATAATGATAATAATGGACAAAATGCTCATACTTCACTTTTTTGCTATAATTTGCTTAAATTTAGACATACAGTATTAGATTGCTCAACTTGATAACATGCATTTAATTTATCATTATGAAGTTATCAAAATAAGCATTCGTCAAATTATTACTTGATGCAAATATTGAATCATATATACTATGAAAGTATAAGCATTAATTTCTGCAAATCAATAGATATAGTGTTAAATTACAAAAAAAAAAAAAGAAAGTATATACACTTAGCATGTCATTATTCCAAGTAGTGCTCTTCTCTTCCATACAATGTAAGTTAAGGAAAACATAGTAAGAAGCATGGCATAATATATATTTTTAATTCATGTTAGGTGTATTAAATACAATGATTTGTTTTTAGTAATATGTCTTATTTGTTATTTAAAGTTCAACTCTAAATAGCAATTTTTATTATTATTCCTTTTGTGTTATCTTGTATATATTTTAACCGTATCTCTTTATCTATTCCATTATTGTGTCAGCACCATCTCTAATGTTGGCACCAATAGTATTAGTTATTACACCACTACAATTGCTATGATTCCACCAACATTACTAACTACTTTCCACTTATATTGATGGTATGATGTGGTTATTGTATTGGTAATTGTTGTAACTAGGGGTGAGCGAATAATCTCATTGTAAGATGCCTACCCATATTCTGCTCAACCAAAATAAGTCCTAGTAGGTATTGAGAACACATGATTGGGTATGGATATTATTTTCTAGGAACCTACTTTAACAAGGCATATTAGGGTATGAGTATGAGATCTTTATGTCCTATACCCACCCTAAAACTTGTACAATAGTATAATAGAATGTACAGTTCAAGGGTACTCTGTATCTATCTTGAAATATATACTCTATTAAAAAAGATTATAGTATAAATAAATAAATAATAAATAATACTTAATGTTAATTTTGTAATCATTTTTTGTTAAATTATCATCTATATGACCTTTAAGAAATTTCACTTCAAAAAATTTGCTCTCATTTATTATGGGAGTACTTATCCTTTTGAAGAATTTCAAAGGTATATACTTAAACTTTTAGGTTATATAGTTATTATCATCTAAGACTAAGTAACATGCATGTGCTTTCAAAGTTTTTTTATTTTAAAATTTGCTAGATGTTTTACCATTTTGTTAAAATCAAGTTATCAGGTTTCACAAATATTTATTAGAGATTTTAATTTTAATACATAAACAAGTTTTGCATATTATAAAACTTGTGATATTAAAAAAATATTTTAAAAATTCTTTCAATATGTTATTTATAATGAATTATATAAATAAGATATCTTTATCTATTAAAACTTGAAATTTGAAAAAGAAAGATAAATTTATACGTTCCATGGGTACCTTTTACCTGTGAGTTTTACAGAATACAAGGTAGGTACATAGTACTATAAAGTAGATTTCGAATACAAAACTTTGCACCATATATCTTATAGGTAAGGTATAGATAAGACTTCATACTCTACCCACCATAGATCCGTTCACCTTTAGTTGAAACGATGGTGGTGGTGTCAGTTGTAGCAATGATATAGTGTTAAGATGATGATTGAAAAGGATTAATAATTTAGGTTTTGGAAAAAGATTTTATTTTGTCCCCTCTTACGAGGGATTCATTAAAAGAAATATTTTGAGATTTATCCAATATTACTAAGAAACTTTCTATAACATCAAACTTATTATATAAATAAAACATAGCACAATAGGTTTTTTAGTGTCCAATATCTAAAAAAAAAATTCAATTAAATGCCACCTTAAGTTATGATATAAATGCTATTACTGAAAAAATAGAACATATATATGGCAAAAAAAAAAGAATAGATAATAGTATTATTGTTTCTTACTTTTATTTTTTTGAGAAAATGTAAAATTTTTATTTGAACTTTACATAAAAAATCAATCTGCTACCATGACCTTTAAAATAGTCGATTTAATACCTAATAAAACTTTTTTTTAATTATATTTAATATTTTTTCTAACTTTATTTCATTGTTTGCTGACATGGAATATATAACCTACTAATGTTGACACGTGTTAAAAAAAAGGGGAGAGAGAGAGCTATTGACTCAAAGGACAAGAAGAAAAAGAAGAAGAATAGTGGAGGAAGGAGAAGAGTGGGGGTACAAAAGTCATAGCTTAGTCTTCTTCACGAAGACATAAGGCTTGTAACCAATGTTATCGGACGTAAATCGGCCCGGCGGTTCAACCGGTTCAACCAGAACTGGCCATAAAAAGCGGGTCGGTTACTCAATTTACTTGGATTTGCAGTGACCTGGATTTGCTCGGGCGGTCGGATCAGGTTGAACCGGGTGGCCTGGACGATCAGACTAAGTTGAACTGGGTAACCTGGACCGGTTGACTAAGACCAAAAGAAAGACAAAAAAACGAAAAAAAAAAGCTAGAAATTTAAATATCTATTCATACTATATTATAAATTTATAAAATATAATCATTATATCTTGTTTATTTAATAATTAATTGATGAATTTGATCCAAATATAGATTTAATTGAGTGATGTATATATATATATATATATTATGCCTATTATAATTAAATTATCTCTTATATTTTTATTTTTCATGACCTCGGTTCAACCCCTGACCCCTTAGCATATCCGAGTCAAACTCCGATCCGATTTTGATAACACTGCTTGTAACAGGTAGCATCCTCCATTAATGGAGGCACATGCACCGAGTTCAAGATGGAGATCTCTCTCTATATATATAATGATTGACATGTGCCATTGGTCAATGGCTTTCCCATTCATGTGTTGTTAAATTAAACTTTTAAAAGTTCACAACTCAAATGAATTTTTGCACAAAATTCAATACTAAATTTGACATTTCTTTATTTCTTTTAATAAAGGTATTTGTGGAAAAAATCAATTACAACATTGAAAATTCGATTCATTTTTTGAGTAATATAAATTTTTTTTATGAACATGACATTATAGGTCTAAGTTGCAACTAAGGCCCGTTTGTTTTGAGGAAAAGTTTTTACTAATGAAAATAGTTTTTCCTTCAAAAAGTTTTTCAAAAAAGTAACATATTTTTAGATGTTTAGCTAATTTTATGAAAATATTTTTCTTTTGTTTACAATTTGAGTTAACTCATCCATTTTAAGTATAAAAAAAATGAAAAATTACATATATTATAATGAGAAATAAATCTACTTAAAAGAAAATATTTAACAAATTAATAATAAATATTTTTGGATAGTAATGATTGTTAGATGAACTCAAATCGATGAAAAAATGACTTACATATTTATATTCTGTAAGTCGTTTTCAAAAAAATAAGCTATGAAAGTCTATGTTTTTCAAAACAAGAGAAAATATATTTAATTAATTATCCTATTCTTTCTTAAATAAATACAAAAAATAAAAAGATATTTTCCTTAAAAGCATGTTCATTCATAAAAAAAGGGGACCTAAATATTGTAATGACTCTTGTGCGAGAAATATGATTGTAATAAAATTACCATTTCAATGATGTGAAAGAGTGCATTTAGACCATCAAACTTTAAAAAGACCTGTGCTTCCAAATTGGACCATTTTAGTTTTGCACTTACTAATTCCTAAATTTATAAGAAAAAGACAAAAAAATCATATAAAAGGGTGGAGTTCCTTTACAATTTTTTATGATTGTTTTACATTAATTTATCTTTTTATTATTTCGGTCGAGATCAAAATTTTACAGAATAATTTAGCCGCATTTTTTTTTAAAGATTTAAAACTCTAGCTATTTAATTTTTTAAATAAAAGGATAAAAGAAAATCTAAGGGTAATATAATATTTACTGTTTAGATTTTACCTATTTTTGCAATTTGCTATCTAATCCATCAACATATCAATTTATTATTTTATTTTCGCATACAGTTATAATGTCTCGTCCGGGTATTACCATTTGTTGATATGAATTAAATATATGGATCAACCACATTCTAACACGTGTTATGAAAGATATACTAGGTAAAAATAATATAGTCGAGTTAAGCCTCCATGTTAGATTTAATAGCAAAAAAAGGAGAAAAAAAAATGAAAACACGTCCGGAAATTTTTCTTCTTCTTCTTCCTCCTAAATCCTAAACTAAACATATATATATATATATGTACGTATGCATATTTTAATTCTTAAAATGATTTTCCTTTTAGGTTTAACCAAAACCAATAGGGAAATTGGATCATAACGGGGGAAAAAGACCCGTGAAACCGATGGAAAGACAAAGAGGGGGAAAAAATAATTCTTAAACAAAACCTAATTAATAAAAAAATTTAAACCCTAATGTCAAACTAAATCAAACTCACCGGTTCACAATCAAAACCTTAGTCTTTCATCCTCCACCTCTATAGTCACTGTCGCAAATAAAACCAATAGAAAGACAGAGAAAAAAAAATTATTATTAAACAAGGCCTAATAAAAAAATTAAAGCACAATCTTAGACTAAATCAAACTCAACACTTCAGGAGTCAACACCTTAACTTTTGATCCTCCACTTCCACAATTACTATGGCCACTTGTTGATGTGAGGGTTTTTCCATCCAGCCTATGGCTCGTCTTAATAATTTGATACATTAACGGCTCATTTATTTCTTCGTATAGATTCAATTGGATTGATAATGGCTATTACGATGTTCATGTAAAAAATAAAACAAGTAATTATTGAAGTAAAAGATAAAATATCTATAATATCTATTATCTTTATTGTAAAGAAAAGATAATTATTTAGGTAATATTTTTAAAGTAAGGTATTTATAACAAAATTAAAAAAAGAATCATGAATGACGATTCATAAGTATGGAATATGAATTATTATTTATTATTTTAAGTAATAGAAATTCCTTATCAATCTCATCATTTCCTTAGTAAACACGTAATACCAATTTTATGGACCGATGAGAAAATGAATGGCTATCATGTCATCTGAATGGACCGTAAATGTTTACATATCTAATTATAAAGATAGATAAACTTCTCATAAAATGTAATATTCATGAAAATTTAATTGAAACTGGGCCGACACTGTAATAGTAATTACCTACCAAGTTATCCTAACTGTACTTCTAGAAGAAAAATCAAATCCATACCTGGCAAAGTCCCGATCAAGGCAGATATCCTAGGCTTAAATTGTGGCACAGTTTACAAGAAGGATGGTGACATGAAACCTTCTCCTTCGATATATTTTCTTATTACCTTCGTCACGTTGTTGTTGGCAACACGTAAGATAAATTGGAGATATTGAATAAGATTACATAACTTAGACAAAAAAGGGGTCGTCGTCTGTCTCAGTAAAAATATATAGAATAATTGTGAATGCGTTCTAAATTATAAAACTCCTGATGTATAAATTAATTTTTTTTTCCTTTTTAACTTTTAAACGTGTGTGTATATCTATATGTATTCTTTAACATTATTGTCGAAACCCCAGATGCATTGTTAAAAAAAAAAAAAAAAAAAAACTACATATGAAAGTGATTTACGATTTTGTCGATCCTTTGAGGTTATAGATTTTTAAGATTGACCTAACTATTAATAATATTATATATATATATATATATATATAAGGTTAACGGATGCTTCTCTATCCGTGTAAATTTGTCGTTTTATTTATTTAAATTTGTTTCTAGCTTTCTAAAGAGCATTTTTTTTTCGTCCCTCAATAGAATAGTTGTTCGCACCTTTAGGATGTAATGTGTTATATCCTCTTCTTTTAATATTTGAGTAAACTTTAGACCGCACAAATATATATATATATAATGTTACTTTATATATACTTAATTTTCTTATTTGTAAAATGGAGCATATTTGCACATTGAATTTTTAAAGAACAAGTGTGCCTTCAAAACGGACCAATATGTCCTTGTTTATTGTTATAGACGAACAATGGCAAAAGCGAAAAAATGATAAAGCACACATAAGATTTACGTGGAAAACCCAAATCGGGAAAAACCACGGGCAAAAGAGAGATAATTCACTATAAGTCGATAATGGAGTACAAAGAGAAATAGAGTAACAAAATACAAATCAAAACTCTCTCATTTTCTCACTCTCATACAAACCCTAACAAAACATATATTTATATGTGTATACAGCTAGCTGATGATAAATGCCACAATTATATCTCTTAAATGTATAATGAATTAATAATAAATGTATAGTCAAATATTCATTCATTATACATTTGACTACAAAAACGGCAACTAAAACGGGTTTACAAACTCTAATAATCTCCACTTTGACACGGATTCAGGAGCTTCGACATAAAACTAAAACATTCTTTGCCTCTTCCACAAAACCTGTAAAAGAGCTCAATCGACATAGAACATTCTCCACCTCTTTCAAGAAAATCTGGTGCTGCGATCCAAGAATGGAATATCAAACTTAACAATTTCCATTGTAGAAAAAAAAAAAAAACAAAACCTTGGCTCTGATACCACTTGTTATAGAAGAACAATGGCAAAAACGAAAAATGATAAAGCACACATAAGATTTACGTGGAAAACCCAAATCGGAAAAAACCACAGGTAGAGAAGAGAGAATTCACTATATGTCTATATCAAAGTAGGAGTACAAGGATACAAATGAAAAGCTCTCAAAACTCTCAAAGGAATTTTTTTTTTTTTTTTTTTTGTATCTGATATGTTGTATATAAACACTAGAAACAACATACACACACATATGTGTGTGTGTGTGTATAAGGATAACCGATATAACGACCTAAATTATGACACTTATATATGTAATGAATGAATAATAAAGGTCTGAATTATTATCGTTAAATGTATAATGAATGAATAATAAATGTATTATAAAATATTCATTTATTATCATTTAACTACGGGAGTCGGTTATAGAAATCGGGTCACAAACTCCAACATCATTAACAGAATGTATCTAGATCTAGTTATATGATAATTGAAATAATAGAAAAATAATATATCTGGCTAGATCTACAACTATTTTAACATAATAAGAAATAGATATTAGAAGTATAAGAGGTAAAAGGGAAAAGGGATTATGAAGCCCTTTGAAAAATTAGTAGTGTCTTGAGCACTTGAGGAGTGGCTTAACTTGAAAATAGTCGACGTATTCTTTACACACCTACACAATACAAACATAATACGATAGTTAGTAAATAGTGAAGAAAGTAAGGAAAAAAGTTAAGAAGAATAACAAAGATTGAGACTTAGCTATGAGTGTCAAAGGGGAAACTTTGAGAATAAGGTAGATTTAGAGAATAAGCGGGGCATATAGACAATATTGGTTGGGTTAGGAGATTGAGTGTGGGCCACAAACTTAACATTTGGTGCTCTTGTTCTTAAACTCCATTGCTGCAAATTTTGGTTGTTTGATCTCATCTTTTTCTACATTTCCGTAGATCTTGCAACAAACAATAATAACAAAGTAGAAGATTCGAATTTGATCAAATCCATATTGATTGTCATACAAAATAGTCTGGAACAATTGAGTCCTCGTATTGAGAAACTCGAGAGGACTCAAAATCATTCTTTTATGTGGCATGGTATTCCTACTCATTTAGATTCATAATGGTCAAAGTTAGTCAACAATTTTGAATTCTTATCAACAACGGGTCAATAGGACATCCTAAATCATGTAATGAATGAGGAAAGGGCGACACAAGTAGCAGATCATGTGATTTCACAGAAAATTCAAGCCCAATAATCACATGCCTTAGATACAATAAAGTTGACAAAAGAACTAGATCTTACTACATGTGAGGAACGCATTTTTGAGCTGGAAAACTAGAATGTTTTGAATGACTCGATTTTAATAAAACAGCACTTTCAAACAATTTTAGTGGTTTCAAAAGGGAGAATTTTGAATCAAGATAAAATTTATTATTTTATTAATTTTTTTTAGATAGATGATTATCCTCGATTACTAATTACCACCAACAATTTTAAGATTTGAGCAACCATCAAACATTAGGAATCATTTTGTCATCATCACTAGAATTCTGGCAATTTGTTGTCATGAAGATTTAGGGGTGGGACGGGACATGGTCTTATAGTCCACCATTTTTTTTTTTTTACAAGATCTAGGATCTTGAAGGCAAGAACAACCTCACTACCAACAAATCTCATATATGGGCAGCTAGTTTTTTTTTTTTTTTTTTTTTTTATACAAGTTAATGGAGTCTTAGAGGCTATAGAGGTGTCCTAAGTTTGTGTCAGAGCCAGGTCATGTTCATACAATTTGTGAACATCGGATATTAGTACAATATATTTCTTCATTGGAGTTGCATACAGAGCAGTCGTGAATATTGAGGATGTTAAATATTGCTTCGATGGGGATCAAAGTGTGCTTTAGATTTTTCAACCTTAAGAACAAGTTTGTTTTTAACGGGGGTAGAAAAATGTTACAACCTAGAAGAAGGAGAGACTACATACAAGGAATTGAACAAATTACAACATCAATAACATATTGTAGCTAGATCTAGTTATATAATAGTTGAAATAATACAAAAATAATATATTTGACTAGATCTACAACTATTGTAATAAAATGGGAAGCAAATATTATAGATATAAGAGCTGAGAGGGAAAAGGGATTATGAAACCCTTTGGAAAATTAGTAATGTCTTGTGCACTTGAGGAGTCAGGCTTGACTCAAAAATAGCAAAAGTATTCTTTACACACCTACACAATACAAACATAGTACAATAATTAGTAGTTAATAGCGAGGAAAGTAAGAAAAAGGTTAAGAAGACAAACAAAGATTGAGACTTAGCTATGAGTGTCAAAGCAAAAATTTGGGGATAAGTTAAGGTTAGAGAATAAGTGGGGTGTATAGATGACGTGGGTTAGGTTAGGTCGGGAGATTGAGTGTGGGCTACAAACCCAACATAGCCACTTTTAGATTTTGTGAATATTTTCACAATTAATTATTTCATGTTTTATTGTTTTTATTTAAGGTAAACTAGTCACACAAAGGTTTAATAACATATTTTTGAAAATTTGAAATCAAACCATCCAATTTTAAAGGAAATTTAAGGGTGGATGGTATAAGCATTTTGACGTAGTTACAATCCATACTATATATATATATATATATTAAAAATTCAGATTTAGTACTAAAAAATAACGGTAACATTTTAAAAATCTTATAAAAACAAAAATTTAGTTAAATGGCAATCAATACTGAGAATTCATATAAGAAAAAGGAAAGGAAAAAAGAATTCTCAAATTAAAATATTGAATAAAGATTGAAACCAAGGTACTATTTTCTATATTGCCAAACTCGCAATCAATGCTGACCTGCATATTGGCTTTTTGATCTTTTATTTGGTTTTTGGGCGAAAATGGGTCCGTTTAGAAAATTTGTCCCGAAATGGGACATTCTGGAAAATTATTCCAAATATGGGTTGGTGAAGGTACTGTCTTGTTTACAAAGAAGGCGCCGTTTATAACGGCGCCTTTAGTGTTGAAGGGGAAGGCGCCGTTCCTAACGGTGCCTTCAGTGCAAACAATGAAGGCACTTTTAGGAACAACGCCTTCAACTCATCCACCCCCCCTACTCCCCCTTGCCCTGCCAAAGAAGCCCGATATACAATCAATATCAGCTATAACCAATAAAACAGATAAAAAAGTATGAATCGAAGATTTTCAACCTGCAAAAATTACACCAATACTATCTCCCTGACTCCACAGAAATAATTCGAACACCCAAAACACAGAAATTGTAACACCAACAACAACACATCCAACAGCTCAATCCTGCAAACTTAGTTCAACACCCCAAATGTACAGAAGCAACATTCATTGAAAACAGAACTAAGATAAAGAAAATATAATTACATGCCATAAATACATGAGTTTAATAGTTTAAATGAAAAGCTAATACAAAGTAGGAAAATATAACGCTATCTCCTCCTAAGGGGCCTCCGTACGCTCCTAGAGATCCTAGACAATATAGATCGTGCACCGCGCTGTGCAGGTGCTAGCTCAGGAGGATCAGCCTCCTCAGTAGGTGATGCACTGAAATCTGGTGGAGGGACAGGAGAGGCATGGATGGATCTCCTATGCTGTGATAACTGTGTAACTCCCTCACCCATATCGGCATCATCAGGTAGAGGTACTGGACGCCTCTTCTGCGGCGGTGGTGGAGGCTGATGAGATGAAGAGCCAACCTCGCTGTATGGAGTATGGTAGGAAGGCAATGATGAGGTGCTATAGCGTCCCCTGACAACTGTAGATGTGGATCGAGCTAGTGATGGAGCATGACGAACAGTCTGGTACTGCTGTTGATCATGCTCACTGTCATCCTCTTCAACCTCGGTAGGTGCGGTGTACCGAGACTTAGGATAAAGATGGTCGATAACACCATGCTCATCTACAGTCTGTATGGCCTCATCTGCAATGGAATGAGCTTCTACTATATCAGAAGTCATCCTGATCGGCCTAAATCGATCGGCCTGCAATAATGGAGGAAGTAAGATTCGCAATTGCATATCTTTATATAGGAGAAATGAAATATAATATCTATGTCTCACCAAACCACCGACCATAGCACCAATATGGCTAATATATCTCCTGGTGACACATCTAAACCAATGCAAGTAGTCAGGGTCGACCCCGAATGGAAGGTCAACATCGACCAGGCGATCATGTCTCTCATTCCACATTTCATGATACACAGCGTGATGAACAATCCAATTAGTGTGGACCCGCCCCCTCAAATCTATCTTATGCAGGTCTCTATCCGTGTTACATCCAGTTGGAACTGTCTGGTAACCCCCAAACTGTCGAATGACACGATCTAGGAAATGCCACTCGATGTATGAAAAGCAAATGAGGGAGACCCGGGCTGTCCAGACATCCATACCCTGACGACAGTATGGTGGAAGTCTATGGAGGATGTCATCTGTGTAAGGGAGCCAAACAATCTGTGGCATAAAACAAAACTCGTTATACAAAGAAACAATAATACTTATGTAAGTTTTTAGGTGAATGTGAAAGGATTTCCTGAATTAGCCTAGCACCCAACTCAACAGCAAGCGAAATCAGATCCTCAAAACTGTCATCATCTACAATTGGCATCAACATATACACAACGCCATGACTCATATAATGTGCGTGTCTGTGTATTAGCTCCACATCACTATGACTACAATCCACACCTATCTTGCCACAAATGATTGCCTTAAAATTTTCGAAGTTGGCATTCACCCTAACCTTCACCTTCCTGATGGGCGGCCTGTCATATTGTGGCCCATAATTTCCATCTACTATGTTACCATGAGCATAAACAATGAACCTACATAATTAGCCATTCCAAAACCTATCCACAGCAAACTAAAATGTTAACACAACACTTCAAACAGCATTCACTCACATTTTAATTCAACAACATGAGTCACAAACCGATATCTTTTACACCACTTCACCACTCAAAACCACTTCCCATCACTACTCCTACACCACTTTTAATCATTCGCATACACTACTCCTACACAACTTTACCGATCTACATCATTCACTCAAACAAACAAACTCACGTATAATCACATTCCTTATCACTCATGTTCATGTAAACATCATAATCCTTAACTTAAGCTATTGAAGCATTTCATCGAACACCTTATATGCATGAAAAATTCTCCATGAAAACTCCCTAGATCAGCCAATGCAATTCCGCAAATTTCACATATACACTATATACTACTCCTACAACACTTCATAACTCAGAATCATTCGCTAAAACATCCAGATCTGACAAAATTCCTCAACCACATACAAGTCCATTTTTCATGATTTTAACACCGAAATTGTGAAAAAAATTACACTAAATTGATAAACGATGAACTTACCTGAGATTGGAGAGCTTAATTCGCGCAAAAATTGGCCTGAAATGGAGATTTAGTGGAGGAATGGAGGTTGACCAGCGGAGGAGAGGAAGAGAGGAAGAGAGGAGAGGAAGAGAGGAAGGGAGAAAGGGAGAAATGGGGCTGGAAGAGTGTTCTGTGGGTTTATAAACCCTAAAGGCACCGTTATAAACCGTGCCTATCACTTTGCCTAAAGGCGCCGTTCCAAACGGCGCCTATCTCCTAGACGAAACGCGTGCCGCGTTTCAAAGGCGCGGTTCACAACGGCGCCTTCCCCTCAGCCCAAAGGCGCTGTCACAGACAACGCCTCCACCAACCCCCACCCCCGAATATTTTCCCTCCCCATCCCATTTCGGGACAAATGCGAAGAAGACGACCCATTTTCGGTCAAAAACCCTTTTATTTCCTTTCTTTGGGCCAATGGCTTGTTAAAATTTAAACACGAACGGTGACAATTGACATGACACCTCCAAAAATGAGCAGTATATAATGATGATTAATATCTAATGATGCGAATAAGATTTCCTTACCGAATATAGACAAACATAGTTTTCTCCTTCTTAAAATATAATGATAATAATATTGACTACGTTTAATATACGAATATGCTTTTTCTAAAATTGTTATTAAACCATTAAAATGTTGTTGGGGTAGATAATCATTGGGTCCATCTGTGAAATGTTGAAACGCTGTAAAATATTGGTTTTTTCCTTTTTCACCTAATATGATATAAAAAATTCAATCATGTGATGCTAGGATAATAAGAGTTTTCAAGATGTATTAGTACTGAAAATTTTATCATAAAATATTATAAGGTTACGAGTTGGAACAATCTAATCTAAAAAAGATAAATGTTTTAAATGTCATTGATCTTACACTCTTAGCCTAGATTATAAATGTTTAATAAAACACAATATCAAATTGTTTCTGATAGTGTAAAATTTGTTTAAAAAAAAAGAAACTTAAATGAAACAACCTTTGAAAAAAAAAACATTCATGAGCTTGAGAAAATAATAATGATTCCCCAATAGAATGGATATCATTTACCTATAAGATTAGCCCGATAAAAATGATGAATATTCAAAGATGCAAGCTTAGAAAATTATTAAATTTATAATATTGATGATGCTATAGATTTATATTAGGATCTTTCTAAAAATTATTATCTTGTTAATTAATTGAAATTGCTAATTTTGTGCACTAGCCGAAGTTCGGATAAGGAAAAGAAATATTATGTCGGGGAAGTTATTAATTTATCATGTATTAATTTATGTAGGTTAAAGCATATATATGATTCGTCGATGAAGATCCAAAAGAAGGGACCGTCGTGTCAATAATTTAACTATTAAAATAAATATAGTAATTAAAATATTAATTATTTTAATGATTCGATCATTATTGAATATGGTGTGAACCATTAAATAGTAAACAAACCATAAAATTTCCCCAAAGTTACTACCCATGTAAATTTATCTTTTCCTTTTTGTTATTTTTGCAACCAACACTAATTGCATTACCCAAAGAAAATGCTAATTACTTGAAGCTTTTAGAGAGCATTTTTCTGTCAATAGAACAGTTGTACGCATTTTCACGGTATTCTGTTAGAAGAATGTTAATTTTTCCTAGACTTTTATGGTTCTCTTCAAAATTACGGGACTGGTTTTGCTCTATTTTTAACCATTAATTTAATTAAAATAGATCTCACCTTGTGATAATTTTTATTCTTAATTACCTTTACTTGTTATGAGTGTAAACTTTTACATGATACTACTTCCCCCTTCCTCTCTAACACACACACAATTATAGCATGTACATTATTATATATTGTTATTATAATGTGTAGTATTTGTACACAGATGATACATAACATATTCCATATTTATATAAGAATTTGAGTTTATAATTTAACATATCATATAATATAATACATAATATACTAGATAGATATGCACGGTTACTTATATAGTAATGTATATTTATATGCGCACATGTAACTAGCATAATATCTATTAAAGTATATATACATCATATATACTAGCTATATCTAGTTTGTTATATCTATTAAAGTATATATCTATCATATATATTGATGTATTATTATAATATGTAATATTTGTTCATATACAATATGTGATATTAAATATAATTTCAATTTAACCATCATAGTAAATGATTTAACATATTATGTATATCTATAATATATTAGAGATATAATACATTAAATATATAAGGTTTCCTATATTGAATAAAAGAATATTTCTCCATCATGTATATCTTATTTATTAGTAAAGTATGGGAATATGGTGAATTTTATACTTAAACTTTGATGAAAAGGTAAGTTAGTTGCCTGAAATTTTAAAATGTTCAATTTTATACTTAATTAAATTTTTCGTGCCCTTAAACACTACACCGCTCAATTGTTGTCTGACACTTATCCATTACATAAAGAGACAATGAAGGAGTAAGATAGTGTTTAGAGGTAAGAAAAGTTTAATTGGGTATGAAATTAGAATTTTTAAAGTTTAGGTACCTAATTGATATTTTCATCAAAATTTAGATAATAAATTAATAATTATCCCTTAAAGTATATAGTAAGAAATAGTTAATAATAAATGTTATTAAAATATAAGAGTTGTAGTGCACGGTTTGAAATGTTATGTAGGTACATGAAATAAAAGAGTTATATGACTTGTTTCAACATAATAGGGCTCAATTCCTTGTTATAAGACTTATTTCACCATAATAGGGATTGATTCTTTATTTTGAGGCTTTCACTGTATTAGAGTTCAATTCGTCATTGTTAGGCTTGCTTCATCATGACTAAGCTAAATTATTTGTCCTAAGGCTCATTTCACCATAAAAGGAGTCAATTCTACATTATATGGCTCATTTTACCATAATAAGGTCTAGATCCTCCTTGTTAGATGCATTTCACTATTATAAGGCTCGATTTCTTATTGTAGACCTCATTTCATCACAGTAAGGCCCGATTTCTCATTTTAGGGCTCATTTCACCAAACATTGCTTAACTCCTCCTTTTAGGACTCATTTTGCCATTACAACACTCATTTATTTTGTGTAAGGCTTACTTCAATGTAATAATGATCAATTCCTCCTTTGTAAGACTCACTTGACAATACCAAGTCTCAATTCCTCATTATAAGACTCTTTTTACTATAATAAGACTCAAGTCTTAGTTATTAGGCCAACTTCACAATAACAGGGATTAGTCCCTCTTAGTATGGCTTATTTCACCATAACAAGGATTAATTCCTTGTTTTATGAGTCATTTCACTATGATAGGAGTCAATTCCTCATTGTCAGACTCACTTCATCATAATAACATTAAATTCCTTATTATAAGGCTCATTTCACCATAATAAAAAGGTCAATTCCTTGTTGTATGGAACATTTTACTATAACAAAGATCTTTTTTTTCCTCGTTGTATGGCTCATTCCACTATAATAGGCCTTAGATCCTCTTTGTAGGATTCCTTTATTGTAATGGGACTTAATTCCTTGTTTTAGGGCTCATTTCATCACAAGAGGATTTAATTCCTTGTTGTTGGGTTTATTTCACCAAATGGGGCTCAATTCCGAGTTGTAGAACTTCTCTATATAAAGCTCAAATACTTGTTAGAAGGCTTACTTCACAAAACAGACCTCAGTTCCTCATTGTGGGGCTTCGTTCTCCATATAACAAGGATCGATTTCTTGTTGTAGGGCTTATTTCACCATAACAAGGATCAATTCTTCATTTTATGGCTCATTTGACCATAACAGAGATAAAATCCTCATTATATAGCTAATTTCCCAATAACATGGCTTGATTTCTCATTATAGAGCTCACTTTACCATATTAAGGCTCAAATCCTCATTGTAGGGCTCACTTGACCATAATAGGATCAATTTCTCGTCGTAGGGTTAAGGGTTATTCCACTATAACTGTAATCACAAAGGCACCATTTCTATGTAATGGCTTGGAGTTTGTAAGAATTCTAAAGTTAAGTGTACTCTAGGCAGGGCAATCCTAGGATGAGTGACCTCTTGGGAAGCACTAGCATTAAAAGGACAAAACTGTATGGCATGTGGCCAAAGTGGACAATATCTCGGTAGGTAGAGTTCCGAGTCGTTACACAGTATCTCTAGTGTCCTGGTTGTGCCTGAGAGTGTGCTAGGAAGGCTAGTGTACCTGGCATCACGATCCCTGCTTAGGGTAGCTTGAAGGCCTAGAGGCACCCTCTCTACTGTAGTGGGGCCTAGGGTGGCAGGTTGTGACAATAACAAGGATCAATTCTATGATGTATGGATCATTTCACCATAACGATATTTAATTCCTCATTGTACAATTGACTACACCATAATTGCGTCAATTCCTTGCTATATAGCTTAATTCACCATAAAGGGATCAATTCTTCATTATAAGACTTGTTTCACAATCGCATAACTCAATTTGTCATTATAAGGGTCATTTTGCCATAAGAAGGCTCAATTCCTCCTTATAAAGGTCGTTTCACCACAACATGACTTAATTTCTCCTTGTAAGGGTTGAGCCTCTTATCCATTCTCATTCAATCATGGCAGGGGAGTACGTCAAGATAGTAAAACTCACATTGGTTTTAAATAATCAGGCTCAAATTGATGACTTCCACTACGTCAAGGTGACACTCTACCGATGAGTTATATCTCTTCCCTGCTCCCATCAAGAAAAGAAATGGAATTAACATAATAGGCTTGGAGTATGGCTTGTTGGAATTGGCTTGCATGATTCCAATTTTTCTCAAATTGGCTCACACACTACAAATGAAGGCTTTAATAGTCCACAAGGGAGCCCACATCTATATCCACTGTGAGAGGGACTTATCCTCGCCATTGATCGTCTATCTTATCTGACGGATGACATCGATCGCTAGATCCCTTATAAGTATCACTAGTCCCTATCTCATTTAGATAAGTAAAATCTTGGAAAAACGTTGTTGTGTTGCTGGATTTCCAATTTAGTGAATCAATCACTTGATTTACTCAAGAATGCACATAATATTCGTAGTACCTAGTGAGGTTGATGCTTTCTAGCTCCCTCATTTGTCACGTGTATGTTAGAGCCTATTAAGACTGCCTACTCCTTCTTCCTACATGACTATCATTTGATCATCCTTGCATGTATTGTTTTCCTAGACGTGGTCATTGCACTTAGATCCATACCCACACAAAAATTCACAACTTCTTTTGTTGACAAAGTTCCTTTTCCTTTAAGGGATGATTTGGACCTTCACGTAATACTATTTTTCTTTAAAGTTGTCTAGTATTTTAAAAGCCCATTGTCTAGTACTAATGCCCATGACAATAACCAAATAAGAGACAAGGATTTTTGTATAATGCAGCTCATAAACTTATGTGAACCAAAAGCTCCATATAATTATATCAACATCTAATTAGTGCATTTCATGGTAACACATCTTTCACCAAGTGCTCATCTTGATATCATGAACAATTATAAAAGTAAGGTCTCTAATTTATAGGGGAGACACCTCTCCTATATTTAAATAGGTGGAATTTATCAAACCATTTGATTCAAATACGAAATCTATTCGTTAATAGAAATTTACCATACATCATCTTCTTTTAATTTAAAATACTTTTATTCCACCAATTAATAGTAACTTGTTTTGATTTCTTCAACATTAAAAACTAGAGTTATGTTAGATCAATGTAAGGTTCTCATCATTATCAACTACATGAGTTTAAAACCACTTTGTCTTAAAATTTTATAAGTTTTCTTTAATTTCATATTTGTCTATCAAATGTAATAACCTTACTCAATAAAGACATTATAAAACCAATTGGCAAAACATAAATTTTATTCCTTAGCAAATTCAATTCTATGAGCATATTTTACGTAACAATTCTACTTAGCATAGATCAAACTCATAAATTTATCAATTTGCCTTCATTATATCTCTAATACTAAGTTAATATCTATTTATGAAAATTTGACCACCTTAAATTTTCAATAGCACAATAAATAATAGTTTGGAAGTACATTCTAAATTCACCACATAGATATTTTATTTATTTACTTTAGCACATGATCACTTTATATTTTCCTTAAACTAAGACTAATATCCTTAATACTAGTTATTTATGAAACTGTTTAATAATATAACTCATCAAATTTTTATATTGATATTTAATTAAGGATTTGACTTAAGTCTCATAATATCTTGATAAGCACAAAACTTCTCACACTTCTAATATTCATCTCATTTTCACATTTACGAAATCACAAACACAATATATACTATTATTCAATATCAAAGAACTTTCTTTCACTATTTAGAGTTTCAATCTCAAGTTATGTCTAAATTTAGACACTAAATTAATTGCTAAAGTAAATTTTTTAGTTTAATTATTGTAGGCATACCTATAAAAATACCATTTACCCCTTTAAGTTTAAAAACTTACTGCCCATGTACTTATACGTAAGAAATAAGCAAAGATCAAAAGAGTTATGCCTTAAATACATTGTTAGGAAAATCCTTCAATAACCTGTAATCAAAAATATATTTTTCCTCTTGCCAATGTGATAACAAAACAATAAACAAAATTGTGGAATTAAAATAAATAACATTAGGATTTAACATGGAAAACCCCAATTTGGGTAAAACTACGAGATCAGCAGCGCACAATTCTTCTACCATTACAATAATGGGATTACACAGATTATCTCACTAGCAACACTAGTAGATCACACAAATCTTCACCACAAACGATAGATCTCTATTTCATCACCATGATGGTGGATTTCTTTTTTTACTAAATAGGTGGATCTATGTTTCTTCACCATGAAGGTGGATCTCTATTTCAGGAACAAGGCTCTCTCTCTCTCTCTCTCTCTCTCTCATCCCCCTCTCACCTTACACAAACCCTAAGACAACATACACATATATAGATATGTATGCAAGGGATGAGCTGGCCCAAGACCAGCGGCTTTAATCCATCATCAACCCATTCAACATCGGCCTTAAGGCTAGCAGCTCCATCCTCACACTTCCCAACAAATTCTTCTAAGTATATGTGATATACCTAAGATTTCCTTGATTTCAATGTCTTCTAAATATATACTACATATATTTAGGATCTCATTGGTTATATATCCATATTAGTTGGATTTATAACCCAACATATATTATTGCTTAGATCATCATTTATTACATCATTTACTTCATTTGAGCTTTACTATCAATCATACATTGATAGTGTTTATTCCAATTCTTTTTTTAGCCTTTTATTCCAATTTATTAATTGCAATATTAAACTTGAAATTAAATTAAATATACAATTATACTTTATTTCATTATAATGAATAAATAAAAAGTTATTTATTTGGTGTAAAATAGTCTCCTTGTTTATTATTATTTTTTTTATTGCTTGTCCATTTTGCAAGTAAACGAGTAATAGTGGGATATTGTTTTTGAACCATTCAACATAATGTTAAAATAAAGGATTAATGTTGTATAAAGTGATTCATATAGAGAATAACATTATAACATTGATAAATTGAGTCAATATAACACATTTACAAGATGGTGATGGGATATTGTATTTAAAACATTTAATGTAATGTTAACATTCTAGTTTAACCACTTGAAAGTTTGAGTTTTTATTTAATCATGAAGCATAATGTTGATCCATCATTGAAAGACCAATAAGATCACAATTTGTATTACTTAGAGCAACCCTCATGCTCTTGAAGCTAGTTGTATTGGTATAAAGTGCTTCTTGAACTTGGTGACTAAGGTATGGTATTCTCAATTGCTTTTGCAATGGTGTAAATCTAATGAGATAAAAGGAAAGTAAAGGAATAGTTTATGTTTGGGTATTTTTACTTGAATGGAAGCAAGGGAGTTAGAAGAGCTCCCTTTCTCTTTAAAATTGGGATGAAAGCAAGGGAATTAGAAGAATACCTCCTAAAATTACTAGAATCCCCTCAAAATGAAAAGGAAACAAAAAAACAACAATATCTCATATTTTACTTCCATTCATTTCCTTCTATTTCTACTTTTTATATCAAAACAAGAGTAAAAGTTTATTCTTATTTGATTTCCTTTGCTCTCCTGAATTTTTCATAGTTTTCCACTTTTAAAAGTTTGCCAAACATAGTGTTAAACACAAACTGCTACACTATCCTCAACAAGAGCTCCTTAGCTTAGGTTACCTCACTTTTTAAGATCCTTAATATTAAATGTTAAGAAAAAGTATGGTTAGTGAAAATAAACAATTCGTAGAAGATTGTAAATTTGGTTTGATAAAACTAAGAATAAAGATAGACTTAGAGACACAAATAAAATCATTTTTCTTAGAAAATTTGTGCCCCTACACTAAGTTTGCTATAGGATTTTAACACAGAATTCCCTTAAAATATAACTAAGTCTTGATACTTGAATAGCAAATATTCAAGTATCAAACCACACTAAAAAGAATTTTGAGATATATGTGTATAGTTATTGGTTAAGAGAAGAAATACGAAGAGAAGAATAAATTCTTCTGCTATCAGATGCAACATATTTTATATCATGAATTGATATTTCAATCATCATAACTTAAAAGTCATATTGTTTAGAAATGAGTTATATCCTTTGGATTTAAAATTGATTTGTTATTAATTAACTGAATCATTATCATGAATAGATGGAACCTAAATACATTCAACTTTTGAAGAAATTTATCAATAGTTGCAATCTTTCAAAATTAACTATTGAAATAAATTGCAGATACTATAGTGACGATCATGGGTGTGATCAAGCCCATAACCTTCATTGTGCTAGATAGGTCCATCACGACCGTGATCTCTACTATTGCCTTGATCATGGCCGTGATGGAGCCAGTGATCTTTGCGGACTTTAAAGAAAATTCAATAGGGCCTTAATCATAGCTATGCTTGTCACGAACACCCTAAATTCATTTCATTCTTCTTTTTTATTTTAAGTACAAAATCTCAATTATATATTACATAATTGACAATCTATTTCTACATTAAAGATGTGTTCTTTTAACCTTTTTGAGTTCTTTATAGAGAATTGTAAAAAGTTCATGTCTCCTTCGTTTGTGATTAACTTTTATCTTTGAATTCAAATGTTTCTGATCATAAATCTTAAGGGGAAAAAAACGAAAAAAAAAACAAAAATAAAAAAGTTGTTTCTAATTAGAAGATTGTATTTAAAAATTAATAATGGTAAAATAATAATGTATTAAGTTAAAACCTATGGTACACACAAGAAAAATTAAATTTAAAATTCATGAAAGATACTTATTTAATCCTATTATACATAAAAAAATACAATTAAATACTAAATATTAGGGGTGGGCATGGTGTGGTTCTATCTAATTTGCTTCCTGAACTGAATTTATATTACAATTCAATTTTTCTTTTAATTTCGATCTTAACCATATGATTTGATTTATAATTTTTTTGAGCCGAGAAAAACGGTTTTATGTAGTTCGGTTTACGATTTGGACCGCTTTTGTTTTTTAAATAAAATTACATTCTATCAAAAGACTCACGTTACATATTTTTTAACATTAATGCAAATATAACTAATAATATTTGAATTATTTACCTAAATAAATATGTAAAAGTCATAGTGGGGAGAGATTCCATCTATCATATAACTATAATGCAACTAGTTTCATTCTCTTGCATCATCTTGAGCTATAATAATAGCCAAACTCAATAAATTAAAATATGATGTCCTAATATGAGGTAAAAATTTCAATTTGTGTCAATTATATAAACTAATAAATGACTAGGTAATAGAATTGCACTAACTAGTAAGACAAAGGGAAAAAAAAAGGAGGAATGTTAAGAACATTAGAGATTAAAACCTCAAAGTTAACTTATTTGTGGACACAATTTAACAATTGAAATATGACATGACCTAAAATTATTTAGTATGTATGAATTTTTAATTTTTTAAATGTGTAAAATGGTTCGGTTTAATTCGGTTTAGAGTTGCGAATCGAATCGTGAACTATTTACTCTTTACTCAATTAAATGCAAACCAAACTGATTTGAAAAATAACTAAAATTTTTATTCTGTTTGATTCAATTCAATTCACGATTCAATCTCTCTCTTTTTTTTAACAACCCTACTAAACAGTATGGGTAAGTATGGTTAGGTTGACCGATCCCTTTTTTTTAATCAAGCAAAAATAAATAGTTTTTATAAATCCCAAACCTAAATTGGTTTGCTATTAACGATTAACCACCTTAACGGTCAACCATTTTCTCGGTTAATATTTTTAGTTTATGGCTCTTAACCATTTTACATAATGGTTAACCAAAAGTTACAGTTAATATATTTTCAGTTGGTCCATTAAAAGATAAACTCTTTTGTTTCATAATTCCATTTAAAAATTACAAATTAACAATTTAAATACTACAATTATATTAAAAAATTGCAAATCAACAAGTTAAATAACTATAAACTAACAACAATTTAGGAATATAACTCTCTAATACAACATTACACAAATTAAAACTTTTTAATCGCCCTCTTTTTTCAAATTACAATATAACAAGAACATAATAATTAAAATACAAATTTTTGAATTATCAGTTTTTTAATGGTTAACCGTTAACCGTCGGTTTCTCATGGTTACAAACTAAAATCAAAACTGAAAACCACAAAAAATGAAAACTATAATCCTAAACCGAGATTGATAAACTGGTTAATTATATTTTTCGAATTAGTTTATTGATTCTAGTTGAGTTTTTCAGTTTTACTAGTTTTTTTGCTCACCTCCACTAAATAGTGTGTATTCATGCTTCAAAGATGTAATAAATTCGAATAAGGAAAAAAAATAATAATATTTTAGCAAAAAAATTACAAAAATACTACTATGGTAACAATAGTCCTAGAAATAGATAAATTAGATTCTTAAAGAGACAGGTTTAATACAACTTCAACTTATCTTTTTAAAAAATGAGTTTAAACAACCTACTTCTAGGATTAATTTTATCTTACTAATATTTTAATAATTTTTATTAAAATATTATTATTTTTTTTCTTTGTTCCAAATACATTCATTAGATAAATATAGAAAAGTGTGTTCGACAAAATGCGACATCATTAGATCGATCCAATGCTAACGTTATCTCGACAAAATCAGACAGTACTTTTATTATTATTTTTATTTCCCTTTAGTATTGAAAGAGAAGGCAAAGGATGCCTGAGACACATATATGTTCTTATCACGTTGGCGGCACCAACTCCGGCCCCCCCCAAAAAAAAAAAAAAGTTGGCGGCACCAACACGTTAATTGCCCTCGCATGACAGCCGATGACACACGAAACACACCTTTCATCCAGAGAATGGAGCCTAAAAATTGCAAGGTAAATTTATATCTGTCTCATCCACGTGCAATTAACTTTATTTTTTAAATCAAAATTTTTTTTACCATGAATCATAAAAATTAAAAAAAAAATTATTTTTGCACTCTTTATGATCATTTTGATCTTAATAAAAATAAAATTAAATAAAATGAATATGAAAAATACTAAAGACAAGTAGTTTTTCAATTCTTTTCTTTTTTCCTGATTTTACATTAATTTTATATTAAATTTTTTGTTTTTATTGTTAGGGATAAAACATATCTTTTCAGTGCTATTTATCTACTTTTTATTTCTAGTCATCAACATTTGCTCTTTTCAAGCACTCAAGAGTCAAAAATTGTTAAAGTATCATAGAAATAGGATTTTCGCTAACTCTGCTAAATTTTTCTATCCGATTTGACATGTGTAAGTTCTTATTGGAGTTGGCTAGTCAACCAATGTAGTTAGGATTTACACAAATTTTCCGACGCTTTTTTTCTTACTTTAATTTTACTATTTGCATTTTTTAATAATTTTTATTTTCTATGTAATTAAAACATATTTAATATTATTTATTAATTTAATTATTACATACCAATTCAAAGTTGACATGTCTCATGAACTCATGAATAGAAGGAAAATCTAACAGGGCCGACAAAAGTCATTATTTTATAAGATTTTGGGATTTAAGAACTAAAATGATTATAGATAAATGTAAGAACTAATTACGTATATTTTTTCTTTATTATTTTATTCAAAGGTGAAATAATGGAATAGGGTTTGAAAATACATTTTCTAAAAAGATTTAAAAGTCTAAATATATAATTTTAAAGATAGAAGACTACATACACATATAGCAATTATAAAATTGTATTTAAAATATAACCGATGACAAGATAACAATAGTCTCAGTTAAAGTTCAAGGAGATATACGTCCCTCCGTTTTCAATGAGATTATCTAATTTTACGTTAAATTATAGTTATTGCCTTTTTCAAGTTTTTTTATTTAGTATTTTCATTTTTTTTCTTGTAGATAGACAAAACAATCTATTTGGGCAACTTTCCCGAAAAATCATCTTTACATACTGAAAAAATATATTAAATTTATCTATGTTTATAAACAAAATTTAAAGAGTGCTTAG
The DNA here is from genome assembly GCA_024138025.1 of Combretum micranthum. NCBI lineage: Eukaryota > Viridiplantae > Streptophyta > Magnoliopsida > Myrtales > Combretaceae > Combretum > Combretum micranthum. The sequence goes on along the minus strand of JAMXBD010000093.1, from coordinate 943,340 downwards.
TAACATCTTAAGATTCCGGGAAGGACCGATTAGAGAAAAAAACACACCCGCACGGCCTTAGGGCGGACCTACCAGGTCCAATTCCTTTTAAGATCCGGTGCTGCCTCCATCAATTGAACAGGTTTAAAACGGTCCAAAGGGCAAAGGCTCCCCAGTCTTGCGAATTTGTGGACTGTTATACCATAAGTATTGTTTATTTCGCAAAAGATCTTATAACGTGGTGGTATCAAGCTATTAAGTTTGAATCTTCTTTATTTTATAGTAATTATCCAAAAAAAGTACTATTTATTTCACATACTATGTATTAAATAAAGATTGTTATTCCTTCTTTTAATCTAGAAGACTGTTATTTATTACCAAATGGGACTTTTATTTCAAGAATTCCTAATCATAATACAAAATGAGAGCATAACAATTACTATTCATTTTAGTCTCATTCTAATTTACTATATCAATCATAACATTAGTGTTTTATTTATTTTTTCTTTTCTTATTATAGTTATTAGGGTTAATGTCATATTTGGGACTTTAAACTCTTTTTTTTTTAGTTCAAAACCAGTAGTAGACTTTTAAACAATTAAACTTAATTTTGAGCCAATGAAGTTAGACTTGTAAAACGATACATGATCAGAGTTGCACCGGAGTTGTCCGATGAACTCACTCCAACGCTCAAGTGAGTATTCATCCAAGTGAGATATGAATAATAATAAAGTATGGAAGTTACATGTATAACATATTTATCTTTAGAAGCATATGGAGAGATATTTATAGGAGATGGACCCTTTGTAGTTACAGGCGTAGTCGACAACTTGGAGTAGTGCGGAGCTAGAAGCGGTTGCAAGAGATATGGGTATTAAGCCATGAAACCACATTCCAACAACTCTCATAGTAAAGATGGTGGAAGTTTTGAGCACATGCCATTACAATGTGCCTAGCTCAAAGGGTTAGCCAATCGAGTAAGAGAGGATATTGCTACCCTCAAGGACTTATGATGAGTTGGATAGGTTGGATTTGAGCCAAATGAATTGTTCCAAGGCTTAAATGAATCGGAGTATGCTTAAGGAGCACGTATTGAAAATTGATTATCAACAATAATTAATTATCTAAAGTTTAAAATTTAAAAAAGTAAATATAATTGAATTAGCCCATGTATTATAAATTATCAAAATAGGTTTTTTAATTAAAAAAATTAAAACTTTTAAATTTTAGATCACATTCATTTAAGTGACAAATATGAGATGTATTCTTGTTATTTTCACCACTGGGGAGCGTCAAAATGTAGGACCTGCAAAGGGACCGGTCACTGAACCGGCCTTTGGAGCCGGGCCCACACCCATGGACTTATTTGATCTTTTGCCAAAATAAGAATAATGAGAATGAAGAAAAAAAAATAAAAAAGAAAACCCTCTTGAATGAAGTGATCTGGACCATTCAATTGAGGGGTTCATCAGATTTTTAAATGGACCCCATTAAATGAAAGGTTAAGATTATTCAGTGCTTGTTACACCGGGATTAGGGAATAAAACCCTTCATTAATGGGATTAGCTAAAGCCTAAAGTTTGCAATAGTCACCTGCTCCCAACTTCAAAAGCAAACACTTTAAGCATTGCTTCATTTATTCTGACGCCAATTAATCTTCTCATATATTCTTAAAAAACTAAATTTGGCATCGCCAGGTCAGCCAATCATTTTCAAATGCATGCAAAAGGGGCTTGTGCTTTTACTTTAAGTCAAGAGTTGATGCTTGTTATCAGGAAAAAAAAATATTTGCACATGTCTAGAATCAATCATAATATAAAATAAATATAATAATTCATGTCTATCTATATATAGACTTAAGTTTTTAATTAGTTAAATTAGTTAATGTAATATTATATGAAAATAGGATCTCTTTTAGTCTGATTGTTCTTGTTAATTAAATCATTAACTTATAAGGTTATAATTTAAAAAAAAAAGGAAAGAAGTCTTAAATGCTTTATAGTTTATGTACACAAGTTTAAAAAAAAGGAAAAAGTTATAGAGTCTTATTATTGAATGCCACCAGGAAAGATCCTATGGCTAATTAAATTAGGTAGCCTTCCAAGCCCATCTACTTATTGAATCTCTTACCTGCCAACTGCTCCCTCTCTCACTAGAAAAAGGAAATACGATTTAGAACTCTTTTTAACATTTCAGGATTCATCAAAATGAGCAAGGTCCTATTAGTTTTTCTCTTTATAGGTCTTCTATGTAATTTTAACAGTTTGTCAGTAGAACTTGATTCAATTTCTCAATCTCAGTTACTAAGTCATGGGAGCACCTTAGTGCCTGGAGATGGAACTTTTGAACTGGGGTTCTTTAGTGCAGGAAGTTCAGGGAAGTATTACCTAGGAATATGGTACAAGAAAATACCAGCAAAAACTTATGTCTGGGTGGCAAACAGGATCAATCCCATCAACGATACTTCCAGGGTGCTTTCGATCAATGATTCATGTTGGGTTGTGGAGCCTGAATACTGTACATTTTCCCCACGAGTACGGCGATCCAACTCGCCGGAGAGTTGGCTGGGGGTTGCTTGGGGGCAGCGTCCCCAATGAAATTTTTTTTTAAAGGGTATTTCAGGCCGTTCATGTAAAATTATCATTAGGGTTACTTCCCATATAAATAACCAATCAATGTAATGTAATAGTGACTCTCTCTCTCATTTTTAATTAGTGAAAATCCTAGCTTGGTAGCGCCCCCAGACGTAGTCACAATCCATGACGAATGGGTAAACAATTTTGTGTCTTTGTCGTTTCAATCTTTATTTTTCATCTTCGTCTTTCTTTATTCCTTACAACTGGTATCAGAGCAAGGTTCGGTGGGATAGATATGATGGGTGATGGAAAATCACCGATTGAAAAGTTTGACGGAGCAGATTTCGGATTCTGGAAGATGCAGATCGAGGATTACCTGTATGGTAAAGATTTGTATCAGCCTCTGGGTACGAAACCAGAGGGCATGAAGGATGAAGACTGGAAATTGTTGGACAGGAAGGCGATGAGCGTGATTCGCTTGTCTCTGTCCAGGAACGTTGCGCTTCATACAACAAAAGCGAAAACCACTAAGGAGATGCTGGAGACGTTATCGGAGATGTACGAGAAGCCATCAGCAGCAAACAAGGTTCATCTGATGCGGCGTCTCTTCAACCTAAAGATGTCAGAGAATACTGTGGTTGCCGATCATCTTAACGAGTTCAATTTGATCACAGCCCAATTAAGCTCTGTGGATATTGATTTCGATGATGAGGTCCAAGCCCTAATTTTGCTGTCTTCCTTACCGAGAGTTGGAGCGGAACAGTTACAGCTGTCAGTGCTTCATCGGGGAAAGAGAAGTTGAAATTTGACGAAGTAAGAGATTGATCATTAGTGAAGAAATTCGCAGGAAGGAATCAGGTATTACTTCAGGGTCAGTTTTGAACACAGGAAATAAGGGCAGATTTGATTCGAAGAAAACGAATCGGGGTAAATCGAATTCAAGAGGTCGGAGCAAAGGAAGAAGTGTATCGAAAAGGGACTTGAGTAAAATCAAGTGTTGAAACTGTCAGGAATATGGTCACTTTAAGAATCAGTGCACAGTATCGAAGGATAAGAAGGAGGCAAACGCAACAGTAGATGAAATCGAAGATGCATTAATTTTGAGAGTGAGCAGTCCATTGGAATAGTGGGTTTTGGATTCTGGAAAATCATTTCGTTCTTGCAGTGATGCAGAGTTAATGGAAGGATATACTTTTGGTGATTTTGGTAAGGTCTATCTTGCTGATGACGAACCTCTGAAAATCATGGGGAAGGGAGATGTTTAGATCAAAACATCAAATGGATCTGTATTGCAGTTGCATGGGTAAGACATATCCCTGGGTTGAAGAGAAATTTACTCTCGGGAGTAGTTAGATGATGAAGGTTATGCTGTAATCTTTGGCTGCAATAATTGGAAAATTACAAAAGGAGCCATGGTGGTGGCTCGAGGCAAGAAGGAGGGTACATTGTATACGACGGCAAATTCCAAGGATAGTATTGCTCTTGCAGGAGCAAACAGTGATGCAGATTTGTGGCATTGGCTAGGTCACATGAGTGAGAAAGGGATGAAGGAGCTGTGTTCAAAAGGAAAGTTGCCAGACCTCAAGACAACTGAAGTCGGATTGTGTGAGGAGTGTGTACTCGGGAAACAGAAGAGGGTGAGTTTCTCGAAGGCTGGCAGAACTTTGAGAAAGCAGAAGCTTGAGTTGGTACACAGTGACTTATGGGGACCAGCGCCAGTGACATCTCTTGGTGGTGCGTCATATTACATGACTTTTATTGATGATTCCACTAGAAAGGTATGGGTTTATTTTCTGAAAAATAAATCTGATGCTTTTAATACCTTTAGAAAGTGGAAAGCTCTTGTAGAAGTCGAAATAGGCCTGAAAGTGAAGTGTTTGAGATCTGACAATGGTGGTGAATATGAGCTCAGTGAGTTCAAAGAATTTTGTGCTAATAATGGTATTCGCATGGAAAAGACTGTGCCAGGAACCCCTCAACATAATGGCGTTGCAGAACGCATGAACAGAACACTTAATGAACGTGCTAGGTGCATGAGGTTGAAGTGCGGGTTACCCAAGATGTTTTGGGCAGATGCAGTTAACACTGCTGCCTTCTTGATCAATAGAGGACCATCAGCTCCTTTGGAGAACGGCATACCAGAGGAGGCTTGGAGTGGTAAAGAGGTAAACCTATCGTTTCTTCGAGTATTTGGTTGTGTTGCTTATGTTCATGTTGATACTGCTGCTAGAACTAAATTAGATGCTAAATCTGTTAAATGTACGTTTATTGGATATGGCGGTGATGAGTTTGGTTATAGATTCTGGGATGAATGTAATCGGAAAGTTATTCGTAGTCGAGATGTCATATTTAATGAGCAGGTTTTGTACAAGGACAGATTGGGTGCACCAGATTCTGACAGTGCAGGTACCCAGGTTGTTGAGTTAGATATTTCGAACTCAGGTGGGAGCAAGGCTGTTCAGAATGATGAGGTTGTTATTGAGGCAGAGCAGAGTACACCGCGGCCCATAGCTCCGCTGCGGAGGTCTACCAGAGTGTGTGGTTCACCAGACAGGTATTCACGTCTAGTTATTACCTGTTGTTAACTGATGGTGGTGAACCTGAATGTTACGCAGAGGCTAGCAAGGGACAGAATCGAGCCAAGTGGAAGCTTGCGATGGATGATGAAATGGACTCATTGATATCCAATGATACTTGGGAACTTGTCGAGCTTCCAAAGGGCAAGAAACCATTGCATAATAAATGGGTCTATAGAATTAAGCAGGAGGTTGATGGAAGCAAGCGTTACAAGGCAAGGCTGGTTGTGAAAGGGTTTCAGCAGAGACATGGTATTGACTATACTGACATTTTTACTCCTGTTGTGAAGCTAACCACTATACGTATTGTTGAGTATGGTGGCTGCAGAGAACTTGTTATTGGAGCAAATGGATGTAAAAACAGCCTTCCACCATGGTGATTTGGAGGAAGATATATACATGATGCAACCAGAAGGATACTTATCAGAGGATAACACCGACCTTGTGTGTAAGCTCAAGAAGAGCTTATATGGTTTGAAACAGGCTCCGAGATAGTGGTACAAGAAGTTTGATGGGTTTATGTAGGAAATTGACTTTATCAGATGCAATGCTGACCATTGTTGCTACTTCAAGAGATTTGACCAAAGCTATATCATCCTACTGCTGTATGTAGATGAGCTATTGATAGCAGGGTCCAGTGCTCCAGAAGTGAGTAAATTGAAGAAGCAGTTGTCCAAGCAATTTGCTATGAAGGAACTTGGAGAGGCTAAGCAAATTTTGGGTATGCATATCATTCGAGACAAAGAGGCGAGGAAGTTGTATCTTTCACAGGCTGAGTACATCAAGAAAGTATTAAAGCGGTTTAATGTGCAAGATACTAAGCTAGTGAGTGTCCCACTAGGTAATCAGTTTAAACTATCTAGCAAAGAGTCGCCTAGGAGTGAGGAGAGGAGCGAACCCATATGAAGAAGATTCCCTATGCTTCGGTGATTGGAAGCATTATGTATGCCATGGTTTGTATGAGACCAGATATCGCGCATGCAATGAGAGTTGTTAGCCGTTTATGAGCGATCCGGGCAAATAGCATTGGGAAGCACTGAAATGGATCCTTAGGTACTTGAGAGGTACTATAGATAGGAGTTTGTGTTTTGAAGGCAAGGATTGCGAGTTAGCAGGATATGTTGATGCAGATTTGGCATCCAGTGATCTAGATAAGAGAAGGAGTACAACCGGGTATGTATTTACTTTAGGTGGTACAGCAATATCTTAGTGTTCTAAGTTGCAGAAGATTATAGCTTTGTCTACTACAAAAGCAGAGTATGTGGCAGTGACAGAGTAAAGTAAAGAGATGGTATGGTTGCAAATTTCTTAAGTGAATTGGGGAAAAAGCATAAGATTGGTATCATATACAGTGACAGTCAGAGTGCTATTTTCTTGGCTAAGAATCCAACATTTCATTCAAGAACGAAGCATATTGAGTTGAAGTATCATTACATACAGCATCTCTTGAAAAGAAAGATCTTGCAGCTAGTGAAGATTCAAGGGCGCGAGAATCCTGCTGACATGTTGACTAAGGTTGTGACCTTAGAGAAGTTGAAGCTATGCATGGCTTCAACTGAGCTTAGAACTTGAAGAAAAGACTTGGCGCTACCATTTGGTGCAAGTTACTGATGAGAGATTGAGGAGTTGCTTACATGAGACTTAGTCTCCAGGTGGGAGATTATTGGGTTGTGGAGTCTGAATACTGTACACTTTTCCCACGAGTACGGCGATCCAACTTGTCGGAGAGTTAGCAGGAGGTTGCAGGTGGGCAGCGTCCCCGATGAAATTTTTTTTAAAGGGTATTTCAGGCAGTTTACGTAAAATTATCATTAGGATTATTTCCCATATAAATAACCAATCAATGTAATGCAATAGTGACTCTATTTCTCATTTTTAATTAGTGAAAATCCTGGCTTGGTAGCGCCCCTAGACGTAGTCACAATCCATGACGAACTGGGTAAGCAATTTTGTGTTTTCGTCGTTTCAATCTTTATTTTTCGTCTTCGTCTTTCTTTATTCCTTACAATTCAGGCAATCTTGCTCTTCTCAGCAACAATGAAACTGTTGTTTGGTCCACAAACATAACAAATCCTGCCAGGAGCCCATTAGTCTACCTCCTGGAAACAGGAATCCTTGTCCTGAGAGATGGACAGGATAGAAATTCGGATAATTACCTTTGGCAGAGTTTTGATTATCCCACTGATACAGTTTTAGCTTAAATGAAGATTGGATGGGATAAAAGAACCGGTATTGATAGGCGTTTAACGGCATGGAAAAGTCCAGACGATCCATCTCCTGGGGATTTTAACTGGGGTCTAGGACATTATAATTTTCCTGAGCAGTTGCATACAAAGGTAACCAGAAGTATTTCAGCAGCGGTCCTTGGAATGGACTTAGATATAGTGGTGCACCAGAGCAAAAACCGAACCCCATTTTCTGGTTCAGTTTTGTAAACAATGAGGATGAGGTGCACTATGCTTACTACCTTAGGAATAAGTCTGTTCTAACTAGGACTGTCCTGAACCAAACTGGTTATGGTTGGGAAAGATATACTTGGAGTGAAGCCACAAATGAATGGATGCTTTTCTCTTCTGTGCCAAAAGACTTATGCGATAACTATGGCCTTTGTGGTGCTTATGGCAATTATAACATGGATAACATGCCGGTTTGTCAGTGTTTGCATGGGTTCGTACCAAAATCGCCGGATAAATGGGCTGCTAGTGATTGGTCTCAGGGATGTGTAAGGGCTAAGCCAGTGGAATGTGGCGGCAAACACGGATTTGCTAAGTTTACGGGGTTGAAGCTGCCTGATACTGAATTTTCCTGGGTGAATGCGAGTTTCAGCTTAAAGGAATGCAAGGATAAGTACTTGAGTAATTGCTCTCGTATGGCATATGCACCCTATGATATTAGAGGGAAGGGAAGTGGCTATGCTATTTGGTTCGGTGAAATTAAGGATATCAGAAGTTTTCCTGTTGGTGGGCAGGATCTCTATGCTAGGATGCCGTCTTCAGAACTAGGTATTGTGCTCCAACCTGCGATGATCTGATATTTCATTCCAATGTACTATTAAATATATCACTAGGTTCTCTCTTTATTATTAACCTAGTATTTAACTTGGTCTTGTGTTGTATACAAGGGGTGGAATCTACGCCTAAGGTGAAGATAGCAGTGGCTGTTGCTTGTAGCATTGCTGCTATTTTCTTGATTGTATTGGTTGGTTGCTACATGCGCAGAAGCCGGGTTAAATGCAAAAGTAAGTCAAGAAACTCCGGTTCTATATGCGATTCATTTTGAAGAATTAACAACTTCAAATATCTTTTCACTACCAATCATTTAGTACATTTTTTTCTAGTAACTCTAACTAGCTAAACATTATTCTTAGAATTGTAGCTTATATGGCATAAACAATGTTTTCCCACTCGGATAGACAAGGTTTAATCCCTCCCTCTAAACCGCGGTTTCTTTATAATGGTGCAAGTTCGATCTCTTCTTTCAAACCCTGATCCCTGTATATCATATAGTTGGTCAGAAAAGGAACTAGCTAGTACATTATTGTAAAGAGCTAGTTCATAGAGGAGATTTACATATTTTGCCTCATTTTGTTTTTGTTTATCACCATAAACATTTCGTCCTTTCCCTGCTATTTTTGTGCTTCCTTGTGTCTAAAGCTTCATGAACTTAGATGTGCTCATCTCTATAAGCAAATACATGATGGCTTCTGCACAGTGCTGTATAGTCTGTTGGTTAATCTTTTGTGCATTTTGTGTCATAAATAATATCACGTATAAATATTCTACTTAGCATGTTGTATATATTCGACACATATCTTGTCTCTTCCCCATATTGCTTTCCCTTTTTCTGGGCAAATTTCTTGTATTATAACAGGAAACTTGCTTTCAGCTGTTTCAGATAAAGATGTAGAAGGTACAGACAAGGAACAAAACAACGAGACGTACAAAGAAGATCTAGAGCTACCAACTTTTGATCTTGCTACATTTGCCAATGCTACCAAGAATTTCTCACTGGACAACAAACTAGGAGAGGGAGGATTTGGTCCAGTATTTAATGTACATATAAGTGATTGACATTGAGAGCAATAACAGACTCCCATGAAGTACCATTAAGTGTGTGCACAATTTTCAGGCATGCTAGTGGATGGGAGGGAAATAGCAGTGAAAAGGCTCTCTACGAGTTCAGGGCAAGGATTGAAGGAGTTCAAGAATGAAGTTATACTCATTGCCAAACTTCAGCACCGCAATTTAGTAAACTTCTTGGATGTTGTATTCAAGGAGAAGAGAAAATGTTGATCTATGAGTATATGCAAAACCGAAGCTTGGATGGCTTTATTTTTGGTTTGGCCTCTCCCTGCTTCTTAGTTTTGATAGACCAAAATTTCCTTGAGTGGATCCCTTAATTTAACATGTTTGAATTTTGCAGACAATAAAAAGTGTAATCTGCTGGACTGGCCTAAGCGGTTCAACATCATTTGTGGTGTTGCTCGAGGTCTTGTCTACCTTCATCAAGATTCAAGACTGAGAATAATACATAGAGATCTCAAAGCAAGTAATGTTCTTCTTGACGATGATATGAATCCTAAGATATCAGATTTTGGGATGGCTAGAACATTTGGAGGAGATCAGTATGAAGGAAACACTAATAGAGTAGTTGGAACCTAGTAAGTATTTCCTTCATCTTTTGGCAAATTGCAAATACATTCCATAGTTATTGATCAAGAACATATAAAATCTTTAAACTGTGAAAATTTTCCCTCACTTTCATTAAATTTTGAAAGTGAATCCCAAAGCCGTTGCTATTTTATGAGTATTTTAGCAAAAAATTTAAGAGCGTAACAGCTAATGGAAAGGAAAGTTCATATTTGCAAAACTTCATAGGATGTGAATCACATTTTGGAAGTTTAGAGCAGTCCATCCGCACGTTAGTAACGGTTTCAAGTTTGTATTTGCAATAATCCAATGACCTTATGAACTATGTTCCGTATCTTGATTTTTTTTTATGTCATTTTATAGTGGATATATGGCACCGGAATATGCGATTGATGGGCTATTCTCAGTCAAGTCTGATGTCTTCAGCTTTGGAATTCTAGTATTGGAAATCATCAGTGGAAAGAGGAACAGAGGACTTTTCCATTCAAATCAGAACCTCATTGGACATGTAACTTAAAAAACACTCTCTACAGCTTCTCAATACTAGATTTGAACAACCAGGTTACTAACTAAACACTAATTTGTTCTAGGCTTGGAGACTACACATGGAAGGAAGGCCCTTGGAACTCACTGATGAACGGTTGCACGACGAATGTTCCTTAGACGAGGTCATGAGGTGCATCCACATTAGTTTCCTATGTTTGCAATACCTTCCTGAAGACAGGCCAAGTATGGCTTCAGTTGTTGTTATGTTGGGGAGTGAGATTGAACTGCCTCTACCTAAACAGCCAGGATTTTTGATAGATAAGAATCCATATGAAGCAGATACCTCATCAAGCAAGTATGATTCGCGCTCGGGGAATGAAATCACTGTTACATTGATTTAAGGTCGATGATACTTGAATCTAATTGTTCATCTTCTATGGAAACATAGTTTTTTTCTAGCAACATTGTGCATAACTTCAAAATTAGAATCTCTAATTTTGAGTTCTTCGATCAAGTGGCAATACTAACTTTGAAATGCCAGGCTATAAATGTTCTAACAAATTACATATACAATGATCAAGGAACAGAAAAACCAAAAAAAAAAAAATGAAGGAAAGAAAATATTGCAATGACCGGCTTTCTTCGGTTCTAGCTAAGCAACTTTTTATGGGCCATCCAAATAAGGTGCTAGTTGTTTCGTGAATAACTTTTGTATCCATAAATAACATACAAAATATTAAGGAACTCTTTTGAAGGAACTAATAAATAAAATAAAGAGTTTCTTAAGATATAAATCTAAAGATGATCTAAATAGTTTCAAATATGGTGCAATATAATTGTCATTGTTAAAATGCACAAAACGACACTAATGGCATTAATATTATTTCATTAAAGAACTTGCCATTTTACCTTCAAAAGGAATTTGGTACATGACTAAGTAAATTGTGGCACTTTTTAATTTTACTAGTTTAATTGAGTCATTAAAAGCATCCTGCACACTAATTCAAGGTGGAACTTTTAATTAAAAAAAATTGAAAATCAAATAGAGAAAAAGAGATTCATTGAATGTGATATGATATATATATATATATATATATATATGCCCAGATTAGCAGTGTATAAATACCTATATGAACAATTATATAAAAACTGTGAAAAATTCTATAGTCTCATCATTAATTTTGACGGGACCGGTCCTTAATCTTAAGGAGTCTTATTAATTTAATCGGTTCTTATATAAATCAGACTGTATATTTTTTTTAAAAGCTCACCAATTTACTAAAAGGAAAAAAAAATCCATAAATTTAAGGAAAACAAATGATAAAAGATAAACAGCTTCCAATTTCAAGAAGACAGATAAATTTTATTATTTTATAACATTGAGATTTACCAATAGGTTATTATAACCGACTATATTACAAAGAATTATTTGGATAAAAATATTCTACATATGATATAAGATCTTTTAACGATTGTTGGTTGTTCGATATGTTAACTCTGTAAGATAATATTTTTCATTACTTCCATGTATCTAAAAAAGGTATTTCATTAAAATAATTATTTATGAGATATCATAATTAGGGGAAAAAAAGGCTAATCCAGCACTAATATTAAAAATTTAATTGAATATTAAAGTCATTAACCTCCAAAATTTGAATAATTAATGAAAAATCAACTAGGTATCAAATACGGAAATTGAAGGGGATATTGATCAAACATCAGTTGTGGTGGGCTGACCCACATGAGCATAAACCTTGAACGCAGTGTGGTGAGCACAAAAATATTAATGTGAGGGGACTCGGGTTGGACAACAACCATGCTGGTGACCCATTTCGCCAAGATTGGGTTGGTGTGAGTGAGAGCGAGGTGAGGCCTGCTCGTTTCTAGAATCTATATGGAAGTACCCCTCGTTTGACACTTGAATAAGTTGAGTAGCTCAACAAGCGTGATCGCATCGGATATTGTATGACTAGTTGTGTACTTATTATCCGGGTTGGGATAATAGACTCAATACCGTTTCACTGCAACAAGTGGACAGTACCGTATAAAAATTATTGGATAAGACGATATATTTATATTGCGTTTAGTATGTATGATTGGAAATAAGGATTTTTATATAGTTAATTGTTTAATACATAGAATAATATAGGAATGTTATAAAATGTTAAATATTTTGTCCCATTCTTTACATGATATTATTTTTCGTTAAATTTGTACACTATTTTAACGTACAGTTATTTGGTATTAAAATTTATGACAAAAATCAAATAGCAATTACTATGCTTGTCTAGTTGAATCCTCAAATTTAAGTGAACAAAATGCTCGCTATATCGTTAAGAATAATTTTATATTTGATATTTTTAACAAGGGAAATTGTATTTTATACATAAATTATAATGATAGAGTAATATATTTTCAAAGGAGATAAGAGAGATTACTTTGATAATAATTATTTAGATAATTTTGTTTTTTTTTTAATGAGAATAAAGTATATACATCAAGAACGTTTGGCATTAATGATATAGAATAAAAAGAGATTTTGACATATTTTCATGCATTTTTTGAAATATGTAATATATCTTTAAATGATAAAAATTTAAATCATTGATTGATGACTGATGGATTTGTTAATAGAAATAATATTGTGAACACAAACACACCAGGAGTTAAAAAAAAAAAGGAGTTTTTATTATTTGATACATGTAAAAAGCTTTAAATTCATTTGATTTTTAGCTATCCCATTAATGAGTATTTTTAGGTTGGGTTGGATCCATGGAATCCGAATGAAATGGATGGAAGACAACAGAAGTGGAAAGAAGCCTAGTGTTTGGAGAAAGTGGAAACACAATGAAAGGAACGAAAATGAAGAGAATTATTTTCTTTGTTTGGACTTGGGCCACTCCTTTTTTTTTTTTTTTTCAAAATTAGGGAGAAAGCATGGGAAAGTAGCAAAATAGATGAAACATATGTCTATCGATTTTTTTCATAGCTAAATACAAAGAAGATGAAATTTACAAAAGTACTAATGGTAAATCGTATGTTAGTCATGCGACATAGATATTTAAAAAGCATAAATTGCATGAACACTCCTCAAAATTTTTATAATTGCACGAACCTCTTATTTATTAAAAAATCAGCACCTAATCACCCTAAAATTATTTATGTGTCTTATTTTTTAATGTATTGGTAGTTAACATGTGTGATTTTGTTGATATGGAATAAAAAATAATTACATTAAATACCACATAATATTTAACTGCTGACATGGCAAATTCAACTAATTTTTTAGTCAATATATCAGAGACAAGTAAAACACCCACCTGAATCCATTAAAAAAGAAGTAACTTTGTATTTCTTCCACTCTTGGAAGAACCTTAATCCTAACCCACAAAAATTATAATTTCAATTCCCCGTGAAATCTCACAAATTGAATCTCCAATTTTTCTCACAAGTAGAATAGGGAACATCCTGTAAGTGCATTGTTTTGCTATGTCTCCAATAAAATCGGACATGTAATGAAGTAGAAAAATATATGCAAATGTACAAATATGCCAACTTATATCTTGAATTACTCCTTCTCGCCTATTTCCACAATTGAAGACAGCTAAGCATGAGGAGGATACTGAAACATAGCATAAAAAGAAAGCAATTATATCATACATTGCTTTTATGGAAAGAAAAAGACAAAATATAACTCTATAGATTATGGATTCATGAAAACAATGGAAACCCAAAAAAAAAAAAAAGACGCATTATTTCCATTTAGAATGCCATGGAAAACGGAATCAAGAAATTTTAGAATCAATTAATTTAAATTTTAGAATAATTTTCATTATTGTTTCCAACTATGATCATAAGTGGTGTTGAGATGTTGAGCCATGTACATGTAATGAAGGAACTAGTTTGATTGTTAAGTCAATTAATTTAGAAGCAAGGAGATAAATGATAGAGGAAAGGGAGTGGTTGAACCGTTACAAATTATTACATTCATACATTCAATTTTGGTTAATAATAAATATAAGCAGAGGACGCACCCATGATGTGTGTGCAAATAAAACAATGCAACATATATAAATTAAATAGATATATTGTTTTAACATGGAAGAGGACAACCTTAATTAGTCATAGAAATTAGGAAATTAATTAGAAATCATAATTACAATTGTATTTTCTATAAGTAACTTCTCCATGTTGGGTAATTGCTATGCATAAATATGGTATCAGAGGTTTAAATTAAAGATACATGCTTAGGTTAAAAAAGAAAAATACTATGTTTATTCAACTCCTATTTAATTTTATTCAAACTCTATTTAATTTCATGATTTTAGAAATACTAAAAATATTTTATGTGCTAAAAAAGGAAACGATTATGTCTATTTAACCCCTATTTAATTCTATTCAAATCCTATTTAATTTCATGATTTCAGGGATACCAAAAATATTTTATGCGAAAAAGACTATATCTATTCAACTCCTATTTAATTCTATTCAAGCTCTATTTAATATCATGATTTTAAGAATACCAAAAATATTTTACGCTTATATGCTAAAAAAGAAAAGACTATGTCTATTCAACTTTTATTTAATTATATTCAAATTTTATTTAATTTTCATGATTTTATGGATATGAAAAATATTTTATGCCCATATGCTGGAAACATTATATTAAAATATTTACACTAAAAATATTTACACATAGATAATGAAAGAAAAAACTACAAAAGAAGCTTTAGACGAAGAAATCATATCATAGGATTTTATTTCTATACATATTCAACTTTTCATTCCTTTAACAAACAATATTCTAATCTATAATTTTGTTTTAAAGTATAAGAAAATGGAAAAAGATACAATCTTCTAAACAAATATAACATAGAACAATATAGGAAAATAAAAATAAAACTTGAAAGCACGTAATAAATAGCAGATAAGGGAATATGGAATGATTCATAATCTATTGATAGGATGTTCCTTTTCTACTTGTGAAAAATTAGGGATTCAATTTGTAAGATTTCTCAAGGGATTGAAATTACAATTTTTGTGGCTTAAAGTTGGGTTCTTTCAAGAATAGAAAAGAAATACAAAGTTACTTCTTTTTTAATGGATCCAGGTAGGTATTTTATTGTATATGGTATATTGGCTGAAAAATGGGTTAAATTTGCTATCCAGTAATTAAATATGATGTGTTATTTAATGTTATTATTTTTTATTCCATGTTCCAATTGTCAACATAGTAAAAAGTGGAACACACAAATAATTTTAGCGGTCCAGGTGCTAATTTTTTTTAAAAGTATGGGATCCATGCAATTATAAACATTTGCAAAGGGTATCTATGCAATTTACCCTTTGTCTATAGATTTTCAAAAGTAAGGGGTGTGAAACACGTCTACCAATTTCTTTCTTTTAAAAATAGCTAAATACAAATAAGATTAAATTAATTACAAAAGTACCAATGGTAAATTGCATGTTGGTCATGCGACATAAATATTTACAAAATACTCCCATCTACAAGAGTCGATTAAGCCAAAAGTCATATAGTGCCGAATTGCATTTTTAATGAGCCATTCACTACAGTTTAAATAAATCACATGTGTAAAGTGTAATTCACTAATATGTGTACATGATTAGCATCTTATATATGCGACTCATATTTATATATAAATTGCATTTCTAAGATGCAATTCATGTGTTATACGTGAATTGTTTGTTAAAGATAGGATTTTGCGTTGGTATTTTAGTAATTAATTTTATGTAATTTGTATTTGCGTGATTTATAATTAAGAAGTCGGTAATCATACAATTTCTTTAGAGCAAAAGCAAGGGAATGACGAAGGAAATTATCTAATTGTCTTAAAAAAGAGGAGGGGAAAATATTAAGTTAAAAGTTAAAATTAGATAAAAGAATATATTAATCTATTTCTTATTTTGTTTTCTTTCTTTTCATTTTAGTTACAATCTATTAATAATCGCATTGATATCCATATATATTTATATACTTCAATAACTGCTTGAAGATATGAAAGAGTGTATAATGTGATAGAACAATTATAAAATGAAGAGAGAGTGATGTATAGTATGGGATATATGAGAGAGAATGTAATGAGATTGAATAGTTATAAAATAAAAAGAGTGGTGTGTAAAAGATATGACAGAGAATCTAATTAGATAAAGCAGTTATAAAATAAAAAGAGTGTGTATAAGAGACATAAGAGAGAATGTAATAGGATAGAGCAGTTGTAAAAAAAAAAAAAAAGTGCATAGGAGAGAATATGATAAGATAGAATGAATAGTTACAAAATACTAACAGTTAAACTTTAACTAAAAATATGAAAGAGAATCTAATGGGATTGAGTTGTTAGAAAATAAAAAGAGTGGTGTATAGAAGATATGAGAGACAATGTAATGGGATAGAGCAGTTATAAAATAAAAAGAGTACTATAAGAGACATGAGAGAGAATGTAAGGGCCTAAGAGTGTATAGGAGAGAGAAGATGATAAGATAGAATAGTTAATCTACTCTATCAATAGCCATTGCAATGGGGCCTCTCAAAAAGTATCCTAAAACGATTATGATACACAATGTCAAAAGAATAATCCAAAAATAATAATCATGTGAGACCAAGGTTGGTCATTAATTTACCAAAGTGGTAAAAGCCCCTACAAAAGAAATAGAAAACCTTTTAGTTAGCTATAATTTCTTTAGATTTATTTCATTGAGGAGAAAAGTGAATACACCTATTGGAAATGTGTTAATTGTAACCATAATAGGTTGATTAACCTAGTCGGTAGCAATAGCAAACTCGCCTAGCACAATAGTTAGCAGGCTTCCAACTATTCAATTGACTCCTTTTTTATTATTGTACTTTAAGAATTTAAAAAGAAAATTATTAGAAATTTTAATATGAAAAACATAACATAAAATTTTTTTCAATAAAATGTACATGATTATATATAATATTTTATATATAGACATCAAAACCTACCTATTGTGTATTCAAATTTGATGACAACCGAAAGGATAACCTGTATGACACAAATATGAAACCTCTCATAGGGCACTTAGATTAGTCCTAGAAAAGAGGCTAATAGCACAAGCAATCCAGCTTTCAAAGCATATTTTGTCTGAGCACAATCTTTCTTGTAGAAATCTCAAATGCTCACAACCTTATCCTTTCAAGTAATGTTTCCTTCTGATGGAATTTTGATGATGTTGGTACATTTTTGGGTATTCATTTTCACATTGACAATTATATGGTTTTATACACAACAAAAGATAAGTATTTTAGTGTAAGAACATAATCCGATTGCTTAAGCTGCATGGCAACAAAACCTAACACTAATGTAGTAAATTGACTGTGGTGCTTTGATATATAAGTAAAGATAAGTTACATTCTAAAATATGTAGACAAAGTAATACCTATAACCTATCTACAAATAATATTCTCAAACATCTAAACATCATGACTCCTTACATAGATGTATCTTAGTTCATTCATGTCATCTACAATTGAAGTTAGTCCATCCACTTATATGCTAAAATCTTTGTTATGTAAAATGTATTGTGGACGTGATAAATTAAACCAAGCTAGACCTAACAATCAAATGGATTATAAGAGCTCAGAGTTTAGATCGAAATTTAGCGAAGCATGTTGAGTAAATTTTTGAAAAAATTTAACGATTTTGAAATTGATAGATGTAGGTATTTATAGTAAAATGGATAAATACTTCCATTACCTAAATTATTTCTTGATCTAAATCCAATTATTTGGGTACAATGGGTCTAACTTAGTTTAATTTATCACATCCACAATATATATTACATAACGAAGGTTTTCGCTAATTTGCGGATGAACTAACTTCAATTGCAGAAGACATGAATGGACTAAAATACAATTTACGTTTGGATGTTTGAGAATATTATTTGTATATAGGTTATAAATATAATGATGTTTGCATGTCTAAGATTATTACTTAAAGTTACTTTTATATAAAAGTAACACGGTCATTTTACTACATTAGTGTCGCGTTGTGTTGCCGTGTAGTTTAAACAATTGGATTATAGTCTTAAACTAAATTATTTATCTATTGTGATACATAAAACCATATAATTGTCAATTTGAAAGTAAACTAGTGTCATCAAAGCTTCCTTAGAAGGAAACACAACTTGAAAGGATAATGTTGTGAATATTCAAGATTTCTACAAGAAAGATGGTGCTTGGATAAAATATACTCTAAAAGGTTATTCCGTCGTGCTTCTAGCCTCTTTGTTAGGATTAATCTAAGCACTATATGAGAGATTAAATATCACTATCATAAGTGCCATTCTTTTGGTTGTCATTAGACTCGATTAAATAGTAGGTAGGCTTTGATGTCTAAATATAAATTATTACATAAAATCGTGCTCATTTTATGATGAAATAAATCATGCTATATTTTTTCATCTTAAAATTTTTAATAATTTTCTTTCAAAATTTTTAGGTGCAATTACGAAAAAAATGAGTCAACTGAGTTGTTGGAAGCTAGCCAGCCATTGCTTTGGCTATTGCAAAAAGCAAACTTGCTATTGCTACTAACCGAGTTGCTAAACCTATAATAGTTGCAATTATCATATTTTCAATAGGTATATTCTCTTCACCCCTCCCCTAATGAAATAAATCTAAAGAAACTATGGCTAACATAAAGGTTGTGTATGTCTTTTGCAGGGGCTTTTACCACCTTGGTAAAGCAATGGTGTTAGTGATTGTGCCCTAGGCTAATTACTAAGTATTGTTATTTCATGTACTAGAGACCAATCACCAATTAGTGATTTATTTAAAAAAAAAAGGCTTTTACTGTCACATTAGACGGCAGAGAAATTCTGTAACCCTAAAAGAGAAACACAAGAAAAACAAGATTCTTCTCAAATAATCTAGAAGTGTTCTAGATTGTGCTAGCACACAAAGGTGATTCCTTTTGAGGTGCTTGTTCATGTAGATGAAGTAGAGGGCATTCGCATTCGCAGCATCTCAAGATTCGAATTTCTAGAATTTTAAAGCATAAAAAAGGTAACTCTATTTCGCTTTAATTTGATTGAATCGGATGGATCCAAAATTGGGATTTAGGGTTCGTATTTTTATAAAAAATATACATATTTCCGCTGTGTTTTGTTCCTTAAATTCCAACAAATGTCTAGCTCTAATCTTGCATGATTATTGTTTTAAGGTTATTTTATCAACCTTTCTATATGATAATCATATCGGGATACCATTTCCAAGTCCCCATTGCAATGGCTTTAGATAAAGTACATCTAATTACCATTGGAATTGTTATAACTCTCCTAATTGATGTGTTTCTTTTCCCCAACTAGGCTAATGAGCAATTGCTCTAGAAACTTGGCAAATCTTTTGTAGCATTTGCTAATGCACTTTAAGGTATGATGTTATCGATGTTAGACATGTATAATTTAGTTAGCCAATAGTTAAATTAAGTCAACATTAGTTCAAGGATTAGGGTTTAGCATTTATGAGGGGTTTAGATTTATAGCAACTACTACGTTCATTTAGACATATGACACTATCCTGCCATTAATAATAATCCAGGACAATCTTCAATGACAAGCTACTTCTTCATCAATGTTGAACTTCATCTTAATATATAAGGACTTTTTTTTCTTGTTTTTAGATATTAGTGCGAATCACAAACTATGTTATATGTTTGTTTATCAAGGTGTGTAAATAAGTACTTTAGATGTGTAGAGCATTTAAAGATCAAGGTGACTATGCTCAAGAACCCATATACAAAAAATGTTGAAACATTTTGAACTCTAAAAAAAAATGGAATAATTTGGTGTGGTTGTTTATTTTTTGAAACTTTTCTTTTTTCTTGTTCATAAGATTCTTAGTATCATAAATTACGAAATCTTCTTTCCAGGTTAAATCAACTAAATGGGAGCATGTCATGAAACATTCCACCATAGCGTTAATGCACGATCCTAATATGTCAGAGTTGAAGCAAGGCTATGACATTGCACATATGAAGCAACAACACTTCATAGTACTTTTCATTTTGAAATTCAGGTATTATTTAAGTTCTATAACTAATAATGGTTTTCTTTTCATATTTGATCAAGAAGGATAGAATATTTATGAAACTTCATATCTACATCTCCATTGATTTTGGCGCCATTAAACATCTTAATGACATTTAAAACAAAATTGAAGATACAGTAACCTAAGCCATAGTGCTGGTGAGGAGCTTGGGTAATTATATTAGCAGCATGGAAATAAGGAGCTACTATGCTTATCTCCTCGAAAGAGTTAAGAATTTTGCTAAGAGGATTCATAATGCCATAGATGTTCACTCCCATCTTCCAGCATTTGACATAGAACATCTTAAGATGATAAGGAACCCTTAAGAAGAAAAAATTCATGGTCATTGGTGGAAGTTAATGGTTTTGAAGCATATGTACGCCTTTAGAGCAATTTAGCTTTAATGGATGTTACATTTGCTCCATCTTTAACTTTGACATTTTTTGCCCTCATGCCATTACTTATTCAACTTATAGTTTAGTTAGAACATTTATTTGAACAAGTAGACGACCTCAAAAGAATTGTCAAATCTAAGAATCTAGTAATTGTGATATAAATTAGGGAAAAAAATACAAAACTCTGATCTAATATTCGTAAATGAGTACATAATGTATATACGATGACCATGTTCCAATAATATATCAATGAGGTTTTTACATTATTATAACATATAGCATTTTAAATACAATATAAGGAGTAGATATCTACACTTAAGATTGGATGCTTAATGATAATGGAGACAACAATAATGAAACAAGCAAATTAGTTACAGTAATAGACAATAACATCATTAGCAATAAAAGTAAGTTTATAATTATAATGAGAACTTGATGATATTCAAGAAGTTATAAAATGTTATCCAGATAATTCCTAATAACATATTAGGAATACATTGTTGTCAAACTCGAGTTTTATCCATAATTTCCAAGGGGTTCATAGAATCGAAACATAGGATCAGAATATAGAATTATAAGATTTTACAACTAATGTAAATTTACTTGTAAAAACTATAGGTTTACTTATTATACTAATAAAACTTTAAATAAATGACGAGAATTAAGAAAT
Source organism: Combretum micranthum (assembly GCA_024138025.1). Taxonomy (NCBI): domain Eukaryota; kingdom Viridiplantae; phylum Streptophyta; class Magnoliopsida; order Myrtales; family Combretaceae; genus Combretum; species Combretum micranthum. The sequence continues at coordinate 921,943 of JAMXBD010000093.1, read as the reverse complement.
TGAACATTAGCTTTAGTTACATATTGCTAAAATGAAGACATAAAATCGATCATTTTATGCCTTCAAATCTCTCTTGTGTCCACTACAATTCAAATCTTATTTTTAAGTTTAACCCATCATATTTCACATGCTCTCGTTAATATGTTTAATGCAATCTTGATAATTACACTAATTATTTACATTCACTAATGATTCACAATCTATAATTACTAAGATATATTGCAAATTTTATTCAAATTATTAGTTGTGAGTAATTGATTTTGTGCAATAATAAAAAATTTCATGTTCATTGAATATTTGTGCAAAAAATCATTAAATTTATGAAAAATAAATTACATACAAAAAAAAATAAAAAAGGAAAATAAAGCATTTATATATTTTATCAATTTTCATTCCAATTATTCAAAATAAATTTGAGTATATAACTCAAAAGAAAATAACCTACTAAAAAGAAAAGAAATTTTAAAAATTTTGTGACATAAAATGAACTTACCTCAAACGTTGTGGAAAAAAAAAAAAAGAAAATAAACACCTAAAGCTAGGTTAGCTTACGATATAACATGAAGAACCAACCCAAAAGTTCCTAAACTTATACATATTAAAGTACTTACTTTTTCAAAGTTCAAATAGAACAAAAATGTGTGAAATTACTACACTATCGGTTTTGTTCTGATTTTATCACCAATTCTACTATCGATTTTATCACCAATTTTATCGATTCTACTATGAAGCATCAAGAGTCAACTATGAGTTTGCTTCAGTAACAATTTTATATGCAATTTGAATCGAAATAGCATCACCAACTTGTAGAATTGTACAAGTAAACTCATGAGTTTGATAATCATGCATGAATGGTAATTGTTTATGTCAGGCCAGAATTTTTTGCTTCTAGTTTAATTTCTTTTAATTCAATTTATATCAAACCCTTGAACTATTTGATATAAATCATCAACTAAAAATTAAAGGAAATATAGAATTTTGTAAAAACTTTCAGAGACACTAGCTGACTAGAGGCAAGTAAAAATTGTAAGTTAGGATCAATAGATTGGTTGATCCTAACTTAACCACATAGTTCTATGACAAAAACTAATTCAAAATCAATTTTTAATAAAAAAAAATTCTTAGATGTAGGGGCTATCTTATTAAAACCATATGGTTATCATCTTAAATTCCTTAATTAAATTTTATTCCTTTAATGTCTTTTATATTTTAAATGTAGAAAACATGATGGTTCAACTCATAATTCCACATAAAATCACTAGTGGATTGGTAGAATTGGAATGTAGAATCGAAACGTAGAACGTAAGTTTCTATGAACTATCTTAAATTGCTTTCAGATACTGGTGAGTTGCTCATATTACTATTAAAAAACTTGAAATAGATAATAAAAATATGAAAAATGAACATACCTATTAATCATGTCATAATAATGCTCAATGTCATATCATAATACAAATAATTAGGCACAAGTCCTTGATAATGGATAAAATTACATTACAAATAGTTGTGCAAAAAAATAGTTCTAAAAGAAAGTATATTACAACAAAACAATAAATTAAAACAAATCATCAATTGCTCTATTTTCATCAAGAGTGTTATCATCTCTCCTATTTCCATCTCTCTCATATCCATCACCATCACCATCATCTTCATTATCAATATGATTATCAATGCTACTACCAATAATATTCATGTCTTCTAATTCTAAATCTTTTGAAGTACATGTTCTCATTTTAGCTTCAGTTGCATTAAGATCATGAATTTCTAAATCATCTTGACTCTTACTTTCATGACTCTCCAAATTCACATATGCACTAATTTCCTTCACAGCATCTTCATCTACTTTCTAACCCCATGTAGTTGAAAGGATATTCAATAAATTCACATTGACGAACCAATATCACTTTTTTCTTCCTTAACTATCCAATCATCATCTTATGAGAGATCATCAACTGTGAAACTGTATTGCCATCAACTTTTCTCTTTTGTCTGTCTATCAATTTCAAGTTGTGCATCATAAACATTAGGTCATTCATTTTTTGTTGACACAACTTATTCCTCTTTTTAGTATGAACCTAGAAATTGAAATGATTATTTATAAATTATATGATTGACAACATCATTAACAACACATATGATTAAAAAAAAACAAATAGAAAAAATTACATTATACCATCATAAAGGCACTCAAATTATGCTCACAACTAGAAGATCTGCAAGTTAAGCTTAATACATGAAAAGCAAAATTTTGTAGTTATGGACATTCATCTCTATATGAATCCCACCATTTTGTTGGAGCTTTTTGGTCTATTGTTAGCCTTAGCTTTAATACCAAACAATCCTTTCACATCCTTAAATTTTTCCAATTACAGATCAATGTTGGTTCTTTTTCACCTGGATTAGGTACCAAACACTCTAGGCATCTATACAGTCCAATCTTAATATCAGTATCAGGTGGGACAGTAAAGGTATTGCCAGCAAATAGTAAGAAGCAACATGCAATGGTCTATGAGTTAAAGCTTGCATCTCTTGTCAATAATTTTGAATATCGGTTCATAACTTCATAAAATGAATATGATAATATCAATTAGTAAATCAAACTTTAAAATAAACAATGAAAATGAAATAATGGAAAACTTATACCCATAAAAGTAGAGCTAATAAGTTAAGATATTACCTTTTCTTTACATTATTGAAATTTGTCTTGATCTTCTCCTTAGCACATTCCATTTTCGGATAAATGAAGCTCATGGCTAGTTGTTCATTTGAATCTGCCAATCTAAGAACTTTGATTAAAGGAAATGCAACTTTGAGGCAAGTAACAACACTTTTCTAAAATGTGCTAGCCAATACTAGTTGTCGAATTCGCTTTCTATCTTGTGTACTAAAATATGTAATTGATTTCCATTGATTAGAAGTAAGCATGGTCATCAATGCCCCCTTTAATTCATTAAGACATCGTAAAGTTAAATAAGAAGTTGCAAACCAAGTTGCACCAAGCTTTATCAAGTCCCTCCCTTTTGTATATCGCCTTAATATTGCGATAAAAACAGTCTTAGAGCAAATATATATAGTTATTTGCCTCCCTTTTGTAATTGTTCCATGATATATCTTCACTTTTTTCTCAAAGTTCTCTAAAATAAAATCAACACAGTGTGCTGCGCAAGATGTCCAATACAAACATTTTCGTTTCTCCATTAATCTTTCTCTGACTGCTTTATAATTTGTAGCATTATCTATGATCACTTGCATAACTATTAGGTATTTTGCTTTAAAAACAAAACACGAAGTTGGAATTTTTCAAAAATTTATAAAATAATACTAAAAAGTTTTGTTCAACTTCAATTGCAATCACCGCATAAGCAAGCACACTTATCGAAATAGTATAGAAAGTATTATGACATATTTCTTAGGAATCGTTAGCATTTACCTTACTCACTTTTAGCCTATTATTTAAACAAACAAAAACTTAGAAGAATATTAAGAACAACAAAACCTAAGCTAAAGTTAATTCTAATTATATACACGTTTCAAGGCAAAATTATGAGATAGGTTTGTTAATACAAGAATGAACTTAGGGTTTTGCTTCACCAAATCTTTACCATGTAATTTCTTAACAAACTCAATAAGTTGTTGCCAGTTATACTTGCATCGTCGGATTTACTAAGGTAAACTAGTGCCTCTTTCGAAGGTTAAGAGCTTTAGATCTAAGTTAGACTACCAGAATCTCTTCCAAGCTATTAGCAACTTAGACGTGCTTAAAGAGTAAGAATCATTTGTTTAAAACCCATTTTTGGAAATTTAAAACAAGTGATAGAAAGTTTCACCATCCCCATATCTAGGCGATTATGAGCAACTTTATTAGTAGCCTAGATCTATTTTAAAGAACGATCTGTCAATCTATTTGGTTAAAATTAGACATGGATTCAAAAGTTGCACCACATGATTAAACCTAAAAAACAAGTTTGAGCTACTAAATACAAGTTCTCAGACAATTTTCCATTAAAAATACATTGAAATAATATGAATCATGTGCTAGATTTACAAACTCTAAGTTTAAAAGATTATTTTCTTATGGATATGAACATTAAGCATATATTCAATAGAAATAATATAAAAGAAATATAAATGTTGCTAATTAAGCACAAAGTCTTACAAGAATAAACATTGGGTTCAAAATATATTACCCAAAAAACTTGAATTCTTAGCAAGAAGAAGGCTTTCTCTCACTAAAAATCCCCTCTCTGCTCTATTCCACGTTATGTTATAAATTTGTTACATATGGTACAATACATGTTTTTCAAGGCCTTTGTGCGTTTATTTATGGACAACGGGCATAGAGAATCATGCAAATTTTATTTGCTGACATGGCATATTTTTTATAACAAGAGAGTAGAGTTTAATAGGTTGATATTATGTCAAAATACTCTCTCATTTGTATTAGTTGAATGAAAATATAATTAGTGCCATAGTGAGAGTTGTAAGCAAATATTGTAAGGCACTAACCACATGTTTGTTTATAATTTGTTTGAGTGTTTTAGTGAAGTCCTCATGTGTTTGAGGTAATAGATAAAGTCCTCATGTATTGAGACATTTGTGTGAAGTCCTATATGATGTAGGCATTGGTAAAGTCCTTTTGTTAAGGCATTTTGAAGTCCTCTTTGTGAAGCATTGTTTGAATTGAATGGATGTGTGAAGTCCTCATTGAGTGAGGCAATTGTAGACCGTGGAGACTAGGAGGCGGGGCGAACTCCACGTTAAGTGCCAATGTGATATTTTCCTTACCTTATCTCTATATTATTATTGTTATAATTGCATAAATTGGGCATAAAATTGCATAAGAGATAATGGTTAGTTAAGTGAGCTTAAAATCGGTTTAAAAACCCGCATTATAGCTTCCGCTTCCATGTATGTGTGTAATAGCCTAGTCACCATTTCTCTTAACAATTTGTCCTTATCTTAATCCATGTAATAGCAAGGATGCGGGTGTGACATGTTCACTTTTTGCAGGTTGAATAGCAACCTAGAAGATTGGTCGTGGTATAAGTTGTGCCTTTGTCTTTAGAAGCGCAATTTGTCTTTAGTTTAAACCATGAGTAGAATCATGGGTGCGACTTTAGGCATGATTGAAGCAGTGTCCTAAATCTCAGGTCACGATTATCTTAGTGCAGAACGAGCTTAGATTGAGGGCATGGTTGAGGGTGCAATCTGCACTTTTGCCTTGTTAAATGCCCTCGATTGGGATCTTTACAAGCCACAGTTGAGTCTGTTTTGAACTATTGTTGTTGTTTTGCTCCAAATCTGATCTAAAACACTTTCTTTCTTCTTTTCTTGATCTTAGGAGCTGAAAAACAACATTTAAGCCATAAAAGCATAGATTCGTAGGAATTTATCTAAAAATGATCAAATAAAGCATAAATTTCTATGAACGAAATAGAGTAAAATTGACTTATCAACAACATTCTCTTCTCCAACCTTCTCCACAATATCATCTAACATAACAAAACTTTATCTGTTGTCTTGGAGATATCAAAAGTATCAATAGATGATAAAAACACTGTTCCTAGGAATATTCACTACGAAATTACATATGGAATGCCTCTTTCTATCAATCCATGCATTTGACATGATAGAGCAACTTTTTTTTTTCAATTTAATTTTATAATTCTCAAGCAATTCCATTGTTTGAGTTACTTCTTTCTTCAAATATGCCTCCCTTAGCTCATGATAAGAAGGAGGCTTATGGCTAAGACCATATTGACTAATTGCTTTAAGCATTTTTGCAAACTTTGAATTTTTTACATAGTTAACTGAAATTGCACTAGTTTTTTTTTTTTTTTTTAAAGAGCAATTTGTTGCACCAGTGTAAAAAAAAAAAGGCTGTAAATGAGTTGAGCCGAGTCGATACGGACTAAGCTCAAACTCGACTCGAACAAAAAACTTGAAGCTCAAACTCGATTGAGCTTTGATTTTTAAACTTGAACTCAACTCGATTTAATACTCAATAAGCTCGAACTTAACTTGATTAAGCTCATTATTCTTTTTAGTATTGATTTAACTATTAAGAGTATTTGATACTTGATAAGTCAAACTCAACTGCACTCGATTAAGCTTGCAAGTTTATCGAGATGAGTATTTTAAGCTCGAACTCGAGCTTGGTAGCTACTAAAGTAACTTGAACTTGAGGTCAACTCAGTTGTAAGCAAGTCGAATTCGAGTTTTTACTAAGTCAAACTCAATTATCTCGTAAGTTGTCTCGACTCACTTACATCCATACTCTCAACTTTTTCTTCATTAATTGATTAATGGTTCCATGGTTTGGTCTTGCTTTGATACCTTTTTTTTTCATAAAAAAATCTATGAATTTCTTTTCTCTTTTCTTAGAGGATAACTGGATTATCTCATCATCATTAGAATCTTCAATTCCATGAATTTGCTTTCTCTTTCTTCTTGATTTTATCACTTTCATGAAAATTGTTAACATCTGCTCTATAATATCACTTGGCACACTTACACATGGCTCTACATCTTTATGCATATAAGCCAATTGATTCTTGAATCTGAAAATGCCTTCACTAACAACTTTGTTGCAATACTTACATTTTACTTTTTTTTTTCCATTATTATCAATATAAACTCCATGCTCCCAACCAACATCAAATTTATTTCCAGGTGCATTTCTTTTTATAAGGCTCTCTTTTGATGATTTATAAGATGAAATTTCAACAAATTAGTTATCATTCAAGTCCCTGCAAAGATAAAAATAGAGTAAAAATTCAAACATAGATGTAATATATAAAAACTTCAAACAGAACTAAATGGATTTATCATGTAAAATTAGCTTCTCTTAATGAGATCAATTTGTTCCAAGTAGGAATCCCTAGTGTACACAAATCCATAGGCATCATACAACTTCATAATTGCATAATTAATACCCCTAAAAAACTAAGGCCAAATGACCTTCTTCTTCCTTGTTTTTTCTTACATGTGTAGTAATGAACTATGTGCAAATATATTTTATGAACTTGACCGCCAGACACTCTAAACTAGTAATTTTTCAAAGATGAAATGTAGATGCAGAGTAAAATGAAATAATAAAGGTAAGAAGAACCTTTGATATATGGTTTATCTTATTTTACATATTTAATATAATAAAATTACATAGATATTTAAACATCATGCGTGTTCAACTCATTAACATTTTGCATTATATGATTGCCATATTATGGTCCAAAAGCGAGGAAAGAAGAAAAAAGAAAAAGAAAAAGAAAATTTGCTTCTAATATGCTGAAAAACTTTCAAAGAGGCATTTCCGATTGAAGCAATTATTGGATCTTCCAAAGATATTTCCAACTCCTTACAATTAATATCATGTAATTAGTTAATATAAAATATGTGTTGAAAAAAATTTAGAAAATTGTCCTTTACAACTTTTAAATTTAATCTAACATATATCAAATTTTAAATGTTGGAAAAAATGAAGAAAGCTTGCATTGGAAAAATTGTAGTAGAAGCCATTCCAGTCATCTGCAACGTAAAGTCCGGTCTAAAGAAAAGAAAAACGAAAGGCAAAGCGTAAGCTTAACCTATGACTTTCCAGATGCAATAAGTCCCCCTTGACCATTCCATCACCAAGCCTCCGTCTTGTCATATTATTCATGCAATTATTGGATTTCCATGCATGTTTCCAACAAGATATGATATCAGAATTTAAATGGAGATTTATGTTTTCCTATATATATATATATATATATCTTGTCCTTCTAATTTTACCCTGCGACATTATGAAAAATATAATTTCAAAATTCTATTTGAACAAACGATATATGCATCAATTTATATTTTGTACTCCCCAGTTCCCGGTAGTCAATGAAGTGAATAAATAATAGTTATTCTATTTTTATTTATTGTATTTTCCTTTCTACAACTATTACCATAATCCAAAACCTAAAGTCATGATAATCTGTCATATATAACATTTAACTATAATACACTAAGGCTCTCCAAATCATTTATATTACTAAACCAATTTTAATTAAGAAGACACACATGAAGTTTTTCTTAAAGAAAAAAAAAACATTTTTGAAAGATGAAAGTCAACAAAAGCCACGATCAAAAGATAAGCGTAACAAGGGTTCAAATGTCCGAACCCAAAACATTTTAAAGATTCGATGTAAGATAAAAGGTTTAGGAAGAATCAAACCAAATCCAAATACAATAATGCAGCTAAAAGTCATTGTAGTTCTCATATCCATCCAACTCAACACTAGTGTATAGATTGTAACTAAGATAGTCATAAGCATTATCATCAACAAAAGTAATCACATTGAAGCATGAGAAGGAATAAGAAATGGGTGAGCCACAAGGACTCAGCATGGGTAACCACAAACACATAATATGTCATAATCGCACTCATACAAAGATTTCACTGCATCATCCAATAGCTTAAAATAATTAATAAAGTTCATCAATCAATCAAAAACAATGAAGTATTCATGACTCCACCACAAAACAATTGGGAATGGTGGAGTCCAATATCTCATACATGACGTATTTAGTGTTGGCAAGGATGGTTAAACTCCAGTCTAAAAATAAAAAGAAAGAATGCAATCTCCCTAGAAAAATTTTTACCGAATCTGTACTGGTAGGTCGGATCAATCCTAATCATTTATCTAAGTCACCATACCCTTAGATAAACAATTCTCAATATCCTATCTCCATTACCAACTGTATGCCAATACAAATCCCTCATATCAATTACATACCCGTCTAAGCCTCTTGGACCTGGGCACTACTACCATCTCATCTTAGTTGTGGATGTGACAACTACATCCATCAAAAGTTGTCATTTGTGGATTGAGAACATCCATGCATAAGCAAGCACTCAATTATTAATTAGGTCATATTTAAGTGATTAACTAGTTGATTTCCAACTATCACACACAACCAATACGTAAGGTCACCACATAACTGGAACTAAATATAAAATATACTTGTACGTTGAACAAACAATAGCACAAAAACATAGAACTAGAGAAAGATAAATAAAATGTTTATTAACTTGGTATTTTAGTTCAATGAACTCTCTTATCTTGGATTATCCAATAAGATAACATTAATCACTTTATTAATCATAAAATTAATTATTAATTAAGTCCATTCACTCAATTATTTATGAAAAGACATTTATATAAAGCAAAAATCTACTTATTATAAATCTCATCGATCATGTTTTATTTTATAAACCGATTCTAAGAGATTATGTGAGAACCAATTTGTTTACTAATTGTTGAACTAATTTAATTTTGAATAGGTTCAAGAAATTTTATTTTATTTTAATTATATCTTATTATAATAGGTCAATTCCCCAAAGGATTTTGGACTAAATTGACACAAACGACGTCAAATGGTATTTGGTTCTTAATGAATCGATTCAATCCACTTTAAATCGATGCCTATTTATTTATTTTTTTAATTTCTTTATTTTTATTATTTTATTACTTTAATAGAAAAAAAATTATTATTGTTATTACTATTAAGTCCAAAACAATTATTTCCAATTTTTTCAAGAAATTAAGCTTACAAACAAGTTTTCACAAACAATGTCAGCTTCATGAGATCAAACCATTTCTAAAATAAAAATTGATTTGAGAACCTCAGTGCTAAATCTAAATGTTTATATTTATGAAATAAAATTAATGTTGATTCAGTGTTAATTTATGAATATCATTCCACCAAGAACAATAAAAACCCAAAAATTGATGGCAAAACATTTTTAGGTTGAACTTCATTTGTGTTGAAAATTTAGCTTAAATTTCTCGAAGAATAAGTTGAATATGAGGTTAAAGGTTTAAAGTTCTTCATGAACATTCAATCTAATTTCTAGAATTTTTAAGAAATTTCAAATTAACACAAACCAAATCCAATCTTTAAGTCACAATGAACCAAACACTATTGCATATCAAGATCATACACCATTTCACACTAACTAAACATTAAGATATTATATTCAATAACCATAACTAATATTTACCATTTCAAGAACATTCAAACTCTCAATTACCTTTCTGGATTTTTCGAAAACTTAACTTAGCATCCAAAAACACACAAAAACATATTCAAATCAATTTAATTATTACTATTCATTAGTTATCAACACTGTCTCAATTCCATCACTTCTTAATATTAAATCAAACCATCCAACACCATAAACATCACTCAAACCCAAATTTTCAATAAGCTTCAAGTTCTTTAACACCCATATTAAATCCAAATTTTTCCAAAAAACAACTATCAAAACCCAACATTTAAATTAACACAATTCACCCTATAATTAATGTCAACTCAATTAACATCTTAACAATTCAATTATCAAGAATCAAATTGAAGAACAACAAAAAACAACCTCCTCTAGTCAGCATATATATATATATATATATATATTTCTATTGCTATATATATAATTAAAATCAAGTAAGTTCTCATTATACATGCATAAGTAATCATATATAATGTAAACATTGTAAGATTCTTTATTAAACATAATAAAGTTTAGGATAATCCCCTCTATTTAATGGTAGACTGGGGATTCTATATGTGGCACTAATGCTCCAATCGTACAAATGGCAATGATGGTTTATCAATGTGACTTTAGGGTATCCTAGCATATCTTAAACTCATGAAAACAAAACCTAAAATAATAGGGCAAAAGACTCCACCAAAAGCACAAACACACCCTATTTACTTAGTTTGTAAATGGTAAAGTAAGATCTTCTACCTATACATGTAAACCCTTTCTACTTACTCTGTAGGGTTGGACTTGGTCAAGTCACTTATAGGAAAGATGTAAGATTCACCGTTAGATCTTGCATAAAATTTTAGGTTTGTTTAAAAAGTTATAGGTGTAATAGATTGTAATGTGGTAGGTTATGTATAAATGTTATAGATTGTAGGTTGAAAAAATGGTAGGTATAGTAGGTAAGTGAATTAATCCAAGTAGGTCCCTACTCTGTAATAGCAATGGCCTTCCAATAATGTAAGACTCCATGCAATGAATGTTAAGTTTTATTTAGATCTTGAATATGTGACTAGTTTGATATGGTATTATAATAAATAATATATATATATATATATATCATACACTGCCAATAAATTATTGGCTAATAAAACCTTAGATTATTGTTGTGGGTTTTCAAAATAGGAGAATAATGAGTAGAACAGTTAAGGTTGTCAATTATGCCACTTCGATACTTAAGTTTGTATTGATGTAGAAAAAGATATGAAAGTAGCATAATGTAGGCTAGAGTGTGCAAATGGATGAAGATGATAATCATACCATTGATTCTCATGCTCTATTTATAAAAAGAGGGTCGTGTTAAACATGACACATAGATATCCTTAGTGAGAAAATATATCCAATAATTTAGGAAGGCATATCTTCCCATTGAGGTAAGTCCCATATCATTGGGTTGAGTGAGAGAGTCGGGACAAGGAAGGTCACGTTTGGTAACAATTAATGCAATGGAAGGCTGACTTCTAGGGATAGATTGGCGCTTTCACGGCCGTCTTAAGGCAGGTCGTTTTAACCGCGGGAAAGAGGTCATCAAGTTGGCGCCGACCAAAACTACTTGACCTGGCTTGCACAGCTTGTCCAATTCCTATTGGAGGCTCATTATGACCCAAATAGACTGGCCCATAGACCAAACTAGTCAGTATGACCTTGGGGAGTTCATATTCAAAATCTATCAATCCACTTCGTTAACAAATAAATGGGTCCATCAGATTAATTTAGCAGACAATGTTGAACCAAGAATATATCGCATAAAATTGTCACAATCATCCAAAGCATTATCAATTTATATATAAAGCAATAATATTCCAGATCACTTAAATGAGTGTAAGGGGATAACATAAATTACTGATGATTGATTTATCAACGGACAGCAACGATGGTACTAACAACTCCCACTAATACTGTACACACAAATAATTTTAATTTCATATTTAACTCAAATCTACAAACAAATGAAAAACCATAATTTCAAATTGATGTTGCATAAGCGTAGCAACATCCTCTTTATTAAATGTTATTCACACTACTTTTCGTAACATTCTTTCTCCCTTAAATCACTAAAGCGTTTGAATTTCAACCCACACGTGGTTCGTCCTTGTATAATTTTCCAGAATATATATGTTCTCGGACGCCTGAGAAACAATTCATATAACGAATTGTCTTCCAAGTATCCCATCAAGTGCGAAAAGAATTCTTTACATACTGTAACAATGATTATGATATATTATGATTTATGAGACTAGGCAGACGTCGACTGCATTGCGGAGTGCACATAAATATAAGTTTTTAAATATAATACTAATAAAAGAAGTATAGGTTGATAATTTCATAAAAAACTTTTAGCTCATTGCGGAGTGTATGTAAAAACAAGTTTTTAAATAAAATATTAATAAAAGAAGTATAGGTTGATAATTTCATAAAAACCTTTTAGCTCTCAAAAAATTATTTATTCCTTCATCGCTTATATAAAATTATTATCGTGGTGTTTAACTGAGGAGAATGAAAACCTATAACGAATTGTTATTGTAGAAAATAGTATAAAATAATCCACGTCCACACAAGTAAATTGTGACTCAATAGTTTATTTTCAATTTTTGATCCCATTATATGTAAAATTGCTATTGCAGTGTTTGATTGAGGGAAATGAAAATTTAAATGAGTTATTACCATAAAAAAAATAAAGAATAATAGCCCATATCTCCACACTAGTAAATTGTGATTTAATAGTTTATTTTCAATTTTTGACATAAATAACTCTGTTTTGAAAATATCATTTATGCAAATATTATCTCTTTGTAATAAAGGTAAAAACATTAGATCTTTTACTTGTACTCCAATTACTACTTGTTTTATCTTCAGGTAAATTACACGGATTACCCCTAAAAAGTTTAAAAATTACATGGATCCTCAACTTTTAAAAAAAAAATCAACACTTCCGCTATTTAAGTGAAAATTCTATCATTATATTAATCAATTATAAAAATAAATGCAAAATCTGAAAACAAAAATACATAAAATAATTAGAAAATACTTTATCGGTAATGACTAATGAGGAAGAAGGGCATGTAACAATTCCTTTATATACTTTTTTTTTTCAATTTCCTTATTACAAGACCAATTGTATATTGTATTTTTTAGCATATGTTTTGGTTTATTTTATTGTATGTGTTGATATGTACATATTACAGATGAATTTACAACTTCTGGTTTTCTTTCTAAAACCAATTACATGCTTATCTTTTTCACCAAATAGTGAGATTTTAATATTGACATAAATATACTTCACCTTATAAGTATTTATCAATTGTTGTTAAAATTTAATTATAGTGTGAGTTACACTTTTTTTCTTTTTTCCAAATCTAAATTTTGAATTAACTTAGAAAAAATCCAACAAATCGTTACTATTTTTCTTTTTTATTATTTTACATTTTATATTTTTTACACTAATTAATTAAATATATTTAATGAAATGGCATATCAACTCATGTTATCTAAAATTTCACTATGCATAGCCAATATAACTTTTTCAAGGGGTAAGTGTTGATTTTTTAAAAGTTGAAGATCCATGTAATTTTTAAAGTTTTCAGTGATGGAATGCGTAATTTACTCATTATCTTTTTATATCAAGTGAATATTATAATAATAGTTACATCTTTATTATATTCCTATTATAAATTGGAATTCAATTTCCTCTTATGATTTTATATGGCAAAATGAATGAGGCATCTGAGAAAAAAATAACGGCAAGCAATGAAAATATTATAAGTTTTGCTTTAATTTTTAATTACAATCATAGAACACCAAAATATTAGGAATTTTTATGAGGACAATTTCATCTATTAGATAAATGCCAACAAATCCTTTCATTAATGCTTACTAGTTTAAATTTCTTATAGGTAATTTTAAGGTACAAAAGAGTTAGTTACTCCTACTCTATTAATAATATAGATATTTTTACCACGGTAGGACACCACAACATCAAAACTTCTATAGGTTGATATTTGCTTCTACTAGCAAATTTCCATAAAGATCTTCGATAAAATGCTTATTAAACTGAATGGTATATAAGTAATTCTAAGAAATAGAAACTTATGATTTGAAATTGTTCCTATTTACTTGATAATTGGTACAAAGGTTCTATTTGGATGGTCTATTATTCATTTGTTTTTGTATCTATATCGAAACAATATGTGTAAAATTATTCAATTTATATATATATTATTTATATTTGATCTTTTTATGAGAGCTGCTAACTGTTTTTTTTTATGTATCTATTTCTTAATAGACAATTTAAAAAAAAAGTTTTAAAAAAAGTGTCTATATCTGCCAGAAAAAAACTAGTCAAACAAACCCATAGATGCATTCTCTCTAGATGATCTGTTTTTCATTTGCATATGTATTTATATTGTATCTGTATTGAAATCATATGTGTAATTGTGTTTGATTTGTATCTATATTTTATTATATTTGATCTATTTAATCTTTTCATAAAAACTACCAACTTTTTTTATCTGTATATATTTCTTAATAAATAATTTACTAGAAAAAAGTTTGAAAAAATGTATTTGTATCTGCAAAAAAAACTAACCAAATAGACTCAAATGTCTTCATAAATCAGTCCAAACCGAGACCCAACCCACCTAAAATTGCTAGCGAATGCCTCATACCCATCCCATGAGGACAAGTCAAGTCCATCTTTGGACCTAAACGGGTCCTGGCTAGAATGGTTCCAAGTCTTAAAATTATGGAACCAGACTCGATGCATCCAAGTCAAGTCTTTGACCCTACCCAAGTTGGACTTGTCTAGAAGCATGAAATATTGTTGAATGATCGTGCTTACATGCATGAATTCCAAGAGGTTGTCTAATAAAATATTTATTAGTTGATTTTAATTAAATAAGAAAATAGGTTTTGAGTCCAAAATTCCTCCTATTCTTTTAATAATGTAGATAGTTAAGTTAAGTCATTGTGAAAACTCTATTAGTCTGGTCTAATTTGTCGTTGTGACATGGTGCGGCTAGACAGGCCAAACAACAAATGGGTGGAGCTAGACTTTGACAAAAATGAATGACGACTTTGAATGTGAAAATTGGGAAGTCTGACCCTAAGACGCAATACTTTCGGAATAGAATAAGTATTGGTCCCAGCAGAAACAAAAGTCTAATGTCCCTTTGAAAAACCTAAACATCATATTCCGATTGCAAATACAGAATCCAACCATGCCATCATTTACGTAATAAACAGATAGACATCGAGTTTACGTGAAAAGTTGTATGGCTCAAGGATCACCACAAAAGAATGTTTTGGAGACTTGAGAGACGTTTGATTATTGACCTATATCTAGAGGATGCCCTGCTTAATTGCCTAGAGTATAGAATTTGCTGTGTCATTTAATATGTTTTGAGAAAACAATAAATTTTTCAACTTGTACACTATCATCAATGAATTGTTTAATCAATTATTTAACCATTAAAATAAAAATAATAATTAAGATATTAATTATTTAAGTAGTGCAATCATTAGAAATTTCCCTAGATTACACAACTGTATATGTCCAGAGATTATTTTTTATATGTTCCTTCAATACTTCATATTAAAACACTAAATACAATAGTTCAAAACATATTTATACGTTTAAATTTTTTAATGAGATGGTTTTAATAGTAATATATGGTATTAGAATAAGTGGTATGACTTCGAATCCTTGAGAACTAGCCTAACTCTTCTCCATATATGTTGGTATAAATTGGAAATTCAATAAAGCTAAATTAATTGCACTAGTCATAGTTACTAAAAATGATGTACAATACATCAATTTTGGAGAACAAAAATTCCTTTCTCATCTAATGATGTACATACTCGTTATATATTGCTATGATACAGTCAAGTTTTATAGAACAAAAACAAGAAATTGTAACTTGAGTCCAAGGATTTAGCTGAATTCCTATTCAAGCCTTTCTATCGAGCAGATAACAATGTCATGCTGATCTCATTGACTGATTCTAATTGACTTGAAGAACTGGAATCTTTAAGAGGTTTCCTCTCAATGTAGAAACCTGGCTCTTTAGGAGGAGGCAGTGCAATCTCACTTCCTAGCATCATAACCACCGTCGACATTGTTGGTCGATCATCTGGACTTCGCTGCACACATAAAAGACCAATATGGATTGATCTTAAAACTTCATATTCATTATTTGAGTTTCTAATCACTTCATCAAGCAATTCAATAGATCTCTCTTGTGAAAATAGCCACCATGCCTGTCAAGTTAAAAACAAAGACATTAGTCGTATTCTCAATGCCAATTTGCATAAAAAACTTATTTGAAAACTTAATGGTACAGATTGGTGGACGCTTTATTAATGCTCTTAATATGAAAATGATTAGATAAAAGAGTTAAATGATTTAGCTCTATAACCAACCATCAATAAACGCGTAGATGGTGACATTTTGATTCCATATTTCTCAATATGAAAACTTACATGTCCCAGAAGATTGAAATCATGGTCCATGTAGTGAAAGCCTCTGTTTCTCTTCCCACTCACAATCTCCAATAGTAAAACACCAAAGCTAAAAACATCAGATTTTATTGAATAGATGCCATCAACTGCATACTCGGGTGACATGTAACCACTGCATGTTAAATTTTGTATTAAGATCTATATCAATTCAAAATAAGCTTAAGTTCAGAATACGGAGATGTGATAATTTCTTACTATGTCCCCGCTACTCGGCTAGTGTTCACTTTGCTCTCATTTGCTCCAAAACTTCTAGCAAGACCAAAGTCGGATATTTTTGCATTCATGTCCTTATCCAATAAAATATTTCCAGCTTTCAAGTCTCTGTGAATTATTCTTAGCCTGGAATCCTGATGAAGATATAGGATACCTCTGGCGATTCCCTTGATGATGTTAAAGCGTGTACTCCAATTAAGCAGCTTTTTCTGTTTTTCATCTATCAAAGTGGACACCATGAAATCAGTATTAACCCCAGGGAGCTTTACATTTCATTTTTTGTCTTTAAGTTATACAACTTAACGCACAATAGACAGACAATGTGTGTTTACTGTTTATAAGCCATACCAAAGATGAATAGATCCAAGCTTTTGTTTGCCATGTACTCATAGATCAACAAATAATCTTCCTGGATGCAACATCCCAAAAGCTTAACAAGATTTCTATGTTGTAGTTTGGCAACATATAAAACTTCATTTTTGAATTCATTCATTCCTTGTCTTGAATAGCTTGCAAGCTTCTTCACTGCTATTTCTTGACCATTCTTGAGAATACCCTGCAAGAGCCACAAATTATATGGTCATGTGAGTTATTATGGTATCAAATAGAGGGCCCACATGTTTCAGGTTTGGAAAAAGGGTCCCTATTGTCTGAAGTATCAAAGTAAAACTTACTATGGGGGGCAATGGTCCCACCAACTCCATCAATACCCTAAATTTTAACATTACATTCCTACCACAAGGTTGAATTGTTATTAGTTTGTGAAACATTTACTTACCCTGTAGACAGGCCCGAAACCTCCTTCTCCAATCTTATTTGCATTGGAGAAGTCATTTGTAGCCATAGCTATTGTAGCCAAGTCAAAGAGTGGCAACTCTAGATCCTCCTCCTGGTATTCAGCGGTTTCAGCTCTTGGTGCTGAATTGCTTCCCTGGGCTCCTGAAAAAGCGTGTCATTATTTCATGACAACAGAAACAGGTTTGCTTGAAGTATTTGTGGGAAGGCAGTGGCATTATTCACATGATTGATGCTATGAATGGAAGAAACATATGAGTATGCATTGAATGAAACTGTAAGCAGGTTTCTTAAACAAAGTAGATGAAGATTATGGGAAAATTTCAACCAAGGAACTGGTCTGCATAACGAAATAAATTTACCTGTCATCAGCAATCTCCTCCTCCTCTTCAGCAGAATATACAATGCTAAAACCAAACCTAATAGAACTATTACTACTGATGACAACACTGAGCCTAGGATCACCTTGTCCTTCTTCGTAGTAGAATCAAGTAGACCTGAGAATGGCAAATGAAACAAAGAGAGCCAAAAATCAGAGCCATGATTTAGTAGAGGATTAAAGGTTAACAAGATTCTTGCCTAAAATAAGCCCTACCTGACTCTGATGCAGCCATTCTAATATACAAATCTTGCCCATTCACATTGAATTCCCGGATGTCAATAAGCTTTCCAAACCAGTGCAAGCATCCAGTTCCTCCATTTGTTATGTACAAATTCGCGTATGCTGTACATGTGCAATTACTCTTGCAAGCTAGCTCGCACTGCATAAGATCCATGCTCTCATTGTACCAGGATTGTCTTGTATCTGGCAATCGGATGCCAGAGTACTTCACAAATATGTCGCTTCCACAATCTAAGGCAGTTCGCCTAACACAACCACCAGACCAATCAAGTTGGCTCCACTGGTTAGGGGATACCGGAACGAAACCCTTCAAGCATTCACATGGAGGGGAGTTACTGATGTCGCAGGTGCCATAACTACCGCATAACCCGTAAGTGTCACAATTGTCTATAGGAGCAGTGAGATAAAGGAACCAACTTTTAGATCCATCAGTCCATGTGTAGCGTTGTACGATACCATTTGAACCCATAACTAACCTGGAAATAACTGTTTTGTCGACCAACTCATAGCGATAATACATTTCCTCATCAGTCAGCACAAATTCATACTTGTAGTACATGTTCGGGCTCAAATTAGGGGATCCACTGAACCGAACCCCATTCCATGATCCTGCTCTATACTTAATGGAAGAACCCTGCATCAAAACAAGCTGAGGAAATCCGTTCGGATCAATTTGAAAAGTGAAGTCGCCAGAAGAAGGATCTTCAACAGCTTTCCATGATCTTATAACTCGCTCGAATCCTGAAGTCCTATTTCTTCCAAGCTTCATGTCTCCTAGAAGAGTATCAGTAGGATAATCAAAACTCTGCCACAAAAAACTATCTGAACTTCCCGATGCATTTCGTATAACAAGATTCCCCGTGTCTAAAAGCTGAACAACCGGACTACTAACCGAAACCGACATGTTAGATGACCATAATTCACTACCATTGCCATTTACGAGAATCAAGCCATTCTTGCCAGTTACCTTCAGAACTCCTGATTTATCATCGAGGGGTGCATCTCTATTGGCAATCCAAACAGGTGTTAAAGTGGTTATATTCTTGTACCACATTCCTAGGAATCGTTTTTCGGGATTTCCTAGCCCAAAGAATCCTAGTTCAAAGGTTCCTCCCGCAGATACTAGGCTCCCCCCATCACTTATATTCTGGGATGAATTTATAGTATCTAATGCAAATGAAAAGTGTTTGATACACAGACAAGAAAAATAAAGATACATGACATAGGACACTCCGTGCAAGGTTGTCATGTTGCTTCAGCAGGACAACCGGATTGCTTCAATCCAGTTGAACCATGAAACCGAAATTAAGATAAGACTAGGGAAAACCCATGTGAATTGTTAACATAAAGTTAAGGATTCCATTTAGTTGGATATTTTGACTACGGTGCCAGTATTTATTCTAATATGACTCTATACAGGTTGAAGGCTTATCGCCTGTCATAGCTATTCAGGCATTGATAAAAGTCCATGTGCTTTTTTACTTTTTTATTATCCCAACAACTAATGCTATTTAAGGCGTATTTGTTTTGCAAACATCGTTTTTATAAATATTCTTGAAGTTCAATAACAAAATATATATATATATATATATATTCTAAAGTAATGAATATTATGATTTTAACACGATTGCAAGTTGGCTTAACCATAAATCTTAATTTAAATAATATATTAGAAACTTTTAACACTAATATCCTTATAGCGTAATGACATTTCTGAAGTGATTCTCTCTTTCTTTATAATGATAATAAATAAATAAATAAATAGGGATCTTTAACTAATTAATTTGCAACATTTAAATGTTTGATATAAAAGCTGATGTATGCTGATATCATTTTAGAATAACACTTTGTTTAAGAATAAGGCAACTTATCAATTCTGCTATTGTAATGGCAGGTATGATTTATATTTATATTTCAAAGAGACGCCATTGCTTTCGGCATAGAAAAAGTTGCCACAATTTTCTAAGATTATCTCCTCCACGATGTTTTTTTTTTTAGTTCTTTCATAATCACATGACTAAATATTCCAATTAAACTATCTATATGATGATTTTTTTTTAAAGGATAAATACTCACTTTTGATATACAAAAATCATTTGAAATAAAATGTAATAGAACGGGAGGTGGAACGATAAATCAATTTCCTTTATTTGGTTACATCATATAATGAAATGAAATTGACATAGTATTTGTAAAAAGTATCCCAATAATTAATATAAATAATAAAAATCTAAGAGGATAAAAAAGTGATTGTAATAGTAATCATTTATGAGGAAGGAATCGAATTGTGATTCCACCTTTTCAATGGTAAAATCAAATTGCTCATCAAAACCGGAATTATCGATTCTCGAAAATCATGATTTGACTTTTGAAAATGTATTCAAATATTAAAAATAAAAATATAATTTAAAGTCATAATTTCATTTTGAGTTTATTCCCACGTATCCAACGTGTACGGTGGGATTGAAATTCTAGTTTAAAATCTATGACCTTTCTAGATGCTAAAATTTTTTAACTTCGTTTTTCCAGAAAACCATTGACTGGAGAGTCTTTTGCCATTTTTGAAGCAGCCGATTAAATTTGTTCTGTCCAGAAGCGGCAGCCGCGAATATTGAATTAAATGCACGAACAAACGTGTCACCGCCACAAAGACATCCTAGCAGACTTTATAAAGAAGTAGAATGTGAGGTGCGTGCTTACGAAGTGGCCCTACAATGGGAAATAATTTAGAAATAAAATGTTAGGACAGGGAAAGGACTCAGTTTCCTAATTTTGGAGTATAGAGTTACTTGCAAGTTGCGAGTTCTATAGACTGATAAACACAGCTTTGAAAGTTTGATTTTTCAGTTTATAACTTTTTAAAAAGATACTCGCACGGTTTCAACTGTTACCAAACTTGCAATGTATATGCTCTTTTTTTTTTTTTTTAATGATTTTAGACTTCAGAATTTAAGATCCAATTACACACCGATATTAAACCAGTCTAGACCCATCAGGTCCAAGGTCCAATCAAGAGTGGCTCGGAACCAGCTCAAACTAAGACCAAATCGAGGCCACCTAATAAAATTGGACCTAAGAACAATATTATTTAGTCTGAAGAATTGCTGAAGATATTGATTTCTTTATACACAAACACATCCAAATCCACTTATAAAGTTAACAATGTGGGACTTGAACACTCTCAAGACACAAATAAAACAAAAATGAGTCCACATTATAAAAAAGCGAAAAAGTCCTATGATTGGAACTCTATGTAGAAGGAGTTATACATCCTTTTTAACCATATTAATCACTTGTGTTGTTAATAATAACAACTCATTTAATGTTATGAATAGTAATAAATTTTCACTGTTTACATTAAAATAATTTAAACATTTTTTTCTTTACTTTTTTTTTTATGGGCCAACTCAAGCCAACTCATTAGCTCAATGGGTTTAGAGGTCAACTTGTTAATGACCTGGCTACGCACAGGGTCATGTGGTGGGTCATGACTCATATGGCCGAACCGGGCCAATGGGTCTACCTATTGGTGGCGGTTCAAGCCGAGTCAGGAGTCAAACTCAGCCTGTGTCGATGTCTAGGTCCAACCATAGTTTTGGAGCTCTAGCAGCTACTTAAAGATTATATTTACATATTTTCAAAAGAAAATAAAAACATAGCTTTTAATAGTTTAGAGATGCATTTGTATAAGACAATAGTTTAATGGTCTATTTAGATTGTTTAATTTTTATCTGTATCTTCTTTGCATCTGATCTATTTATGAGCAAAAATATCTGTTTTTTATCTGCATTTGTTTGAACGATAAAAATAAGATGTTACAATTACCAAAATATGATAAAACAAACATACCCTAAGTATGTACACCCCTAATCATCCTCTAAATTTGAGTAGCTCATTGGGTTAGGGTAATTGTTCTTTATTGTTGTTTATGCATGGAAAATGTTATGCTTTTTAAAATTACAAATATATATTTATACATTCTTATATGTTTTAATAAAATAAATAATCAGTTTTGAAAATATATAAAAAGAATTCTCTATTCCTAATGGATACTTGGAAGCATTTATCCATAAACACACCATTAGTTGAAAAGAAAATTACCAAAGAAAAGGAAAAATGAGATCCAGTAGGTATTACATGTCAGGTGTATACTAATAAAATTTTGATAAATACAATAAAGGTGAAAAATATTTCTAAAATAATTACTATCTATGATTTGCTTATCTTATATATATTAAAATTTTACTAATATTTATATACCATCTATACAAAACAGATGGCGTGCCATATCTATTGAATTGTTTGTCGGAAAATAGAATGGTTGGACGAGCGGAAAAAAGATGGATGAAACAAAGTCATACACGTTGAGCCAGCAGCCAGACTGTGGTTTTAGAATTTAACTTAACGGGTAAATGAAGCCTAGACTGCAAGAAGAAAAACAAAATGAGGTCAAATAATATGCATCCCTTAACAATGGGTATTAAAGAGCCCAAAGTCGACTGCACCAAATTGGACATTCAAAGGTTAAAGATCAGACCCCTTGCTGAATTCGGAAACACGAAGGTATTTTGAATTTATTTGATTTTCATTTACTCGAACTTATTTAGATTATAATCTCGAGATTGATTATGAGCTTTTAAAGACAATTTGAGCACAGGCCCTAAGACAAACACAGATAATATTTCAAAAATATATTAAAATATGAGTGAACTTTAATTGAGCTTGTGATTCAACTAATTAATATTCTTTGAAATTTAATTGCGTCAATCGTAATCCTCATTACTTTAAAGGGAATTTGCAAATTACTCTTGAGTTAACATTTTTCATAAACTTAGGAGGTAAAAAAGGGTAAATTCACACATAGATAAAAATTAAGGAGATGAATATGACGTAGGTGAAAGTTTGAAGAGATATTTTACAACTTCATTTGTTTTGTTTTAACGGAAAATGTTAAGTGTCTTTAACAGTGATAATTATACAAGGTTTAAGGAGTCAAGAAGTTCACTTTAAAAATTCAAGGAGTGAATCTCCAACTAGGTAGAAGTTTAAGGGAGTAATTTGTAATTTTTTCCTACTTTAATTTCTTCTTTAGTTAAAGCTTAAATATGATAGAATAGGATTGATTCTCCTTCATCATATAATTTAACATTTATGTTAAAAATTTTGAAAAACAAAGTGTCAAAACAAGTCATGTGTAGTTCATATTTTGCATTGAAAAGAAAAATTAAAAAAAAAATTGTACAAAAGTATGTCTCAAAGGTAGAAGTTACTCTAAGCTGAGGAATGCTTTGGCTTAATTTAATCTGAACCATTAAATTCTAAACCAAGCAAGTCATGAATTTGCAAGATGTCATGTCCCGAGTGATAGCTTAGTAGTATCAAGTCATTGTAAATCTTAATTGATGTTCTTGACAAGCCATAATATGAGCATCAATATAAAATACAATCATTTGAACTGCTAAATTTCTACAAAGGTAGACATGCAAACAAGATCGAAGTTGCTCTGATAAGAAATACGAATATATATAAATCATATAGCAAATAAAGCAGTACTATGCATCACTACTAACTACTACTTATTATACACCAAGTATTTTAATTATAATGATAACAAAAGATCATAAGCTAAGTAATTCAATCATATGCTTTAAGCTTTCCTTTCCAGCTCTAATCCTTAGCTTTAGGACTCGTACTCTAACAAAGGCTCGATTCAGCACAAGCGACGGACTGCCTTGAAACCTAAAATGTCTATAAGAGTGTGAGTGAAACCACAACTCAATGAAGTAATAAGATTTTATTCCACATCACACAATCACAACAAGTTTAATTAACAAGCATATGTAATTGAGCACTCAATCATATGTAGCAAACACAAGTTTGAATAACGGAATTCAAATAGGGTGTAGATTTATGCCCTCACACTAGGGTTATCAAGATCCAGCACTGGTTAGCCATGCCCAAGAGATACTAAAAACCAAGGAAAGAGAGAACATATGCATGTATTTAAAAATAATTTAAATTATCTCCACTTACCTCCAGAAAACTTGAAACTTCATTAGGTATTAACTATTTCATGTTGATCCCATACCTTATGAACTGAAAAGATCTATGAAAACTTAGTATAAAACTAGGAAATCCACATCTAAAAGTACCAAATGAATCAATAGGTTCGACATGTTCACAAGTAGCAGGGTAATCTCAAGATAATGCAATTTATGTAATTCGTGTAATATATGATAATTTATTATAAAATCTGATATTTTAGTCCAATTGTTAAAATGACCACTTCATCACAAACACTTATCACTTTATCAAGCAGACATTACAATCAAAGAATTTCCACTTTTGTTATAGTAATTCAATAGACAATACATTCACCAAGCAGTACACAATTCCATATCCCCATATATGATTCAATTTTTAGTATCTTTCATTTTAGTGCATTACCGATTCATCGTAATAATCTTCTGACAAGTCAAGAATGGATCTAACTCCCATAAAAAAGTAATAATAACATATCATGATAGAGATAATTGTATATGTACTCCTAATTATGGCTAAGTGCCCTAAATTTATTGCTATATTCTCATTTCTAATCCTATATTAACACTTCAATAGTCATTTTGAAGTTTGTGAAAATTACTTTATCATAATTTTATCTATTTAATTAATTTAGTTCGTATAAGATTAATATTTCAAAAAAAAAAGTACTCTAAATGACTTTAAATCCTAATTTTAACACTTAATTTTAAACTAGACGTAATATATTCATTTTAACTTTGTTTTGAGCATATAAATAGTCGTTGGAAGCTCTTTTCATATACCTTTTCAATAATCCACTTAAATTTTATAAATTAAATAATCTCCTTTTATTTTTTTTCTAGAAACTATGGGGCATATATGTATATCACTATATTATATTTTCTCATAATTTCTCTTCTAATTATTTATATAAATCTTCACACTCTATAGCATCACATATTATGCTAGATTTAACCAGTTATATTAAAATATTTAAAGGTATATGCTTTATTATTTCAATGATTTGTTTCTTTTATTAACTAATTAATCTTTTATTCATTTTTACCTATTTATGTGAAATAGAAATCATAGGGTTTTGAATTTAAAATAAAGTGGTGACTTATTTTTCTTCTTTGAACCGCCACATATGTATGTATGGATTTATATTCTTGTTTTGATTTTTATTTGTCTAAAGCTTATATATCATCATTAAATGTCAAGATCAAAATGTCTTTTGAATACAAGTTACTATCATGGCCTTACGTTCAAAATTCCACCAAACATAACTAGCATAGATATAGATCTTCTATCTTGTTACTTTTATGATTACCTTTATAGGTCTATTGTATATGTAGTAACTTGATGTTTCATCATAATATTAATTTTTCTTTACATAGCTAGAGGTTCTAAAATCTTTATTCAAAGTACTAAGCTATTTGTATCAACTTTGTTTTTTTTTCTTTGTCTTTTACTAAAAGTGTAGGTTTAGAGTAGTTTACTTTGATCTTATAGAAAATACAAGATGAATTCCTTCTTTATGCCACTCCTAGAGAAAAAGAATAACGTAGTTAAGTTCTATGTTTTAAATAACTTAATTGATAGTGATAGTTAGAAGAATTTACTTACCCTTTTGTATTGGATTTTGTAAATTCTCGCTATTCTTTTTGTCCTAGAAGCTTTCTAAATGTTTGAAAAGATTTGTTTGAATTGTTTTATGTTGAAAAAGAAAGGAATAGAAATGGTAGTACATGGGGATTTTCAAGACATTTTGTGGAGGAATAAGTGGGATGGTTTGTCTAAGTTTGAAAATGGATGAAAGTGAAAGGATGTGAGGTATTGGTCTTCTCGGCATTATAAGGAAATTGAGGAGAAAAGAAAAGGAAAAAATCAAAGCTACAATCATTAAGTTTCAATATTTCTATTCTTTATCTAATATTTAATTGAGTTGGAATAAGTTTTTATTTATGAGAATAAGTCTTGGTAAAAAATGAAATCAATGATGGCCATCCACATGAAGCTCATGGTAGGAGCTATTTTTTAACAAAAGAAATAGATACATACACATACACATACACATACACATACACATACACATATTGAATATATAGAATAGGTAATGATGACTTATTTGACTAAGAAGGAGAGGAAAATGCACTTCAATTTTGGTGCACTAGATCAAAAATTACCTCCATGACTTTAATATTAATTATTTTATTTTATTTTAATTTTTAAGGTTACGTGATTAAAAATTGCTAACGTTTATACTTACCTGATTAAGTTTTATATAGTTTGAAAGATCACATTCAATGTTTATAGATAAAAGTGAAAATATTCATATTGAAAACTAAGCTTTTAAATTATTTAAAATACCTTACTTATGGTTTTAAATTATTTTATAAAGTTTTAATCTTACGTGATTGAATAAAAATATGTTTTGAGTTTATGCGATTAAATAATATTGAAACTTAGGTTTACACGATTAGAATTCAAGTTTATATAGTCAAATATTAAAATTTAAACTTACATGATTTAACAAAAAGAAATTTTAAGTGTATATAATTAAATATAGAAATTTTAGTTTATGTGATAATATTAGAATTTGAATTTATGCTTTTAAATTGTATATGGACTTATGCAATTAAAGTATTAGAGCTCTAAAGTTTAAATTATTTCTAATACATAATTTTTTTTAATGATATCTTTAATTATGAATTTATAATTACTATATTCCTAAGTGACTATTTCTAATGAAAGTTTTTAAATAAAGAAAATTTCGCGGTGTTCACATAAAATCTAGAGAAGACTCGAAGATTAAAAGAAGCTACAATCCCAATTATTAAATCCTTTGATCTTATGTCCTTTGAGTATGGATATAGGAAGCAACAAATACTCTTTTAGTTAACCATGATCATTACATCATTATTTTTTTTCTCTTCTCTCTTTGTATAAAGCATTGTTGATATAGGTATGTCAACAATAGTACACATATAGTAGATAAGGTGCAACAAATAGAAAATCCTACATACATGAGGCTAAAACAAATCATGATGCCCTTGGTGAAGATTTATAATATGAATAGAATCTTCAATAAGGTGATACGACTTAATTTCAAATTGTAATAAAATATCTCTAATTTTATTAGTGTAGAGGGCTATAATCCCTATATTAAAGTATTGTGTTAAGCCCTTAATTTGTCTAGGCTTGACTATTCACACTAGGTGATAGAGGTCAAGGAGTCTAGTTCATATATAGAGATATCTTAGGTAGCTTTAATTTGGTGAGCTCTGAATAAAGATCATTGGATCAGTTCATTTGCAATCACCTTCTTTCAGGAAGGTTCATGCACTTAGGAAGAAAACTACTAGACTTAATCCTTTGTGAATTCATCCAAGATAATCATAAAATGAGCTTGCTTTATATCATTCACAAACACTATTACAATTTAATGGTTGTTGTTGAGTCCAATAGCCTATAATTATTAAGGCATTTCTCCTCGTTTTAGACGATGACAAAGATTAAAGGAAAAATAATCTACATTATAAACTTTGTTATTAAGGATCAAACAAATAACTTGGTAAATATTAAGCTCCACCGCTCAAGAACTACAAGATTAACATGAGAGATTCCCTTGACTTCCTTATTTATCACTTGTGCATTCCAGCCATTAAGACTACTTATTCCTCCTTCCTTTCATTCCCTCTAAATTTTCCCTTCAAATGTCGTCTACCCATCACTACTTATGTGTGTGTAAATATTAGGAAATGGGTTAAACAGCCTAAAGCAAGAAAAACAAAGCTAAAAAGGGCAAAATATAGAAAAATAATCACTAATAATAACATTAAACCCTAAGGCTATTATCTAGCCTTTGCAGCAAATAGGTTTGCACTTCTATTACCTTCTCTCATAGTATGTTGAACTCACACTTGCCAATTTCTATTTAGAAAATCCTTGATGTCTCTTAAGAGGTGATAAAAACGATTCATTGCTACATTTTTCTTGTAAATTGTATATACAACACAACTGCTATCAATCTTTACAATGACTTTATCAACACCTTTAGACCAACAAATACTAAGACCTTGATACACCACCCATAACTCAGTAGCCACCATACCCCCTAGACTAATAGTATAATAGAAACCCCCTTTCCAACTTACATGACACATATTACTAGTTATGGCTTCTACATAAGTTAGACATTTTCAATCACATGAGTTTTAAGTAATGTTTTCTCTTCATTGCCACCACATCTTTACAATCACTCCAATTTCATTATCATCTTCACTACATAGTCCCTTGCATCTCTTTGTCCATCATTGATGTGGTTTTGTGGATTTAGTTTTTCATTTATTTTAGTTGTATTTACCTTTTATGTAAATATTTTCTCCAATTAGAAGTCAAATTTTCCAATCTGTTAGGAGAGCTTGTTTTGTAAAAGAAATATTTCAATCCTTGAAAGATGCATTTATTGTGGATCGGGTCATTAAACCTACACCCCTTACTTAGTTGCTATGTTATCTATTGTAATATGATCCTTTATATGAATGAAGCTATATTCTTCCAGTAAAAAGGAAAATCTAACAAATTTTCTTCATTAGCTCACCCAAAATCAATAAATTAATGGTTGAAAATGATATTATAACATGAAATTTCCCAAATAAAGTATTGTACAACATAAAATCCAAGCATTATATATGTATGACTAGCAAGTAAAGGCTTAATGAAAATTATTCAATAGGTAATAGCATCTTTATTCTATATATAATATATTATTTATACTTTTGATGAGCCTAATAGTGTGAGATATTAGGTTTTAGTAAACTAGTGGAGCTAGCTTTAAGATATGTAATTGATAGATTATTCATAACTATCAAAATATGTATTCTATATATGAAGATCAAAGATGGAAAATAATAATAAGTTTTAATTATGGTACAATATATATAGATAACCTCTTAATCAAGTCGGTTTTTTTTTTTCTTTTTTTTACAATAACAAATGAAGTTGAAAAGCATATATAGGCAAGAAATTGAATTGTGTTACTAAAAAGGTAGAAGTTAAAAGATAAGGTAATAAATGTACTTTAACTTAGTTTGACTAACATCAAAATACCTAAAAAGATGATGATGTCTTTTGTGATATGTCACATATTATCTATAAGCCACATAATTAAGTGAAATAATAATAATAAGAAGAAGAAGTTGATTATTTATAAATATTTAATATGAGTGAAAGATATTTTTTATCTTTTGCTACAAAATTTAAAATCTACCATATATAAAATAACCAACTCATGATTGTTCTCTTTCTCCTCTTTCCCCCTTCCCTTTTTATTTATTTTCTTTCTTTCAAGCAACTGTCCCTCTTGCATTATTCCTTCCTCCACAAGAACCACTCATCATAAAATCTCTAGAAAAATTTGTAAGCATGTGGTTGTGAAGATCTCTAGGGAACAATAGGCATAGCAGGGTTTTGTTTGAGTTTTATAACAAAAATCTAGCAGTGGTGAAACTTGTTAAAATTTTAAACATTAAAAGCGGAAGTGATTAACAATACGGATCCTAATAGAACAATTAAATTAACCAAATCAACAATCATGGCATAATTAAAAGTTACAATAAAATGAAAAGAAAACTTACTTAAAGAATCCATCACGATAATTTAATATCCCAAGTAATAATATATGTTTTCCTATGCCAAATCCGTATCACTGAAATTCGCCCTTTGATGATATAAGGACTTGATTGATTCTTGATTTTGAATCAAACCTTAAAAGTAGTGTGTTGTTGTTGTTTTTTTTTTTTTATGGCCCAATATATAACTTCCATTACGAAGAGTCATGACTTTTAATTTAAATGACATGACTTTTCATGAAAGGATATATTGATGGAAGGTATCCATTAATGATTCATGAAGAGATATGACTTTTACTAATATACAAAACACACTAAAATACTTAAATTTTAACGAATTGGCACGGAGGGATTTACACCCGATAATTGTCTCTTAGATACTACACTAATCATCACCGTGTGTATGACGATAACAATTATCAATACTTAAATTATATGAATCAATTAGAAATTAAAATTTCTAACAAAACTCAATTTTTAGAGAAGGGAGAAAGGCAAGTATATCCAAGTAAGGTTTACATAGATTATGATTTCTTATAAAACTCTTTTATGTGTTGGGGTTGAAGAAGTGAGTTTTGATGGTATTCTGGTAATGTGTTAATGTAGAAAAGCTATTAGAATGGAGTTACAAGGAGTTCCAGCAAAAATATTACATTTTCAAGCATAACAACATCACACTAGTTCACCAGTATGAATTACACTAACTTGCTAGTGCAATGCAAAATTACACATAGAATGTGTATCCATGCCAAATCATCGGTACACCCTGTTATATATGTGTTTTTCCTTATTTTAACTATTTTGATTTAATCTTTTCTAACAAAATTATCTATTTAATTTACTAAGCTATATCATTAATTTTGGATTCTATTAAGCTCTCATACAATAAAATCCTTTTCAAACCAAAGCTTTAACACATAGGTTGAATATGAATAAGCATATAGGAAATGTGAATAATAACTATGATTACAAGATGATTGATTACTTTAAATATTTTAAATGCTTTTCAAATCAAGTTACAATGGTCGTAGATTATTAGCGACCACAAGAGTCGATATTGTAGGTTTGTGTATATCATGCTTCCTAGTTGTACTTGTCTAAGGTAGTGAATTAAATGAACCTAACTCAACGTACGACCTCATAATTGCTATATATGCATGGCTACTATTAATAGGTAGGGTATACCAGCACTAATAATATGGCACACCAATGATTGATGTGTGATGTTGCCCTTCAGTGGAGTCATATATGGAAATGATGTGGGTAAATTTAAGCAAATTTGATTGATAGACTCAAGGATGTCACAAAGTTCCCAACATCATATATGTTTATGTTATATATATGTGTAATAGGATACTAAGTTGGGTTACATTTGGATCAAGTCGAACTTAAAACAAAATATACTAACCTAGTACACACCTGGTATATTTTACACCTGGAACAAATATACTAACCTAGGACGACAAAATATACTGACTTGGAATATTTTGCACCTAAAACAAAAATACACCATACCTGGAATAATTTACATTACTTGGGACATTGCGACTTGTACATAAGTCATAGTACAATAAAAATGAGCAACTTGACCGAAGAATTTCCAATACTAAGTTACCTCTTTGATGCTAGGTTAAAAGTTAGAGACAATCAAGTCATTACTTATTGACCGACCCAAAAAAAAATATTTATTACTTGTTGCATTAGACATATGTGGATGCAAGAGATTGATTGATTGTTCATACATAAGTATTTGCTTTTGGCATATACATACTAGGCTCTGACTCCTTTATTCTTTTCAAGTACAAATGTTGTGTTATCATTTAAAAAATACAGTTTGTGATCAAGCAGTGAATATTGTGGGCAACACTAGAATTGGTGAACCTCAAGAAATCATGTATTACGTGCATTTATGTACCAGCGTAAATCGCGCATGATACATGTAATTCATATATATAACGTAAATCACCGTTATAAGATGCGATTTAACGATATATAACTTTTGCTAAATCGCATATGGTGCAAGCGATTTTACATTGGTAATTTTGTAATTAAAAGAGTTAATGTCATAAATAGTATCTAAATTTTGGTAAAATGTGTAATTAAAAATCTGAACTTTTAAATTGATTAATTTGATACATGAACTTTGAAATTGATGAATTTTATACCTGAAAGAACTTTTCATGATGTTAGTGATACCTTCGTCAAGTATTTTTTAGATACTAAATTGATCAATTTCAAATTTTTTCAAGTACCAAATTAATTAATATCAATGTTCAGATACTAAATTGATTAATTTCAAAGTTCAAGTATCTAATTGCATATTTTATCAAAATTTAGATACTATATATGACATTAACCCTAATTAAAATTATATAATTTGTATTTAGATTTTTTTTTTCGATATTGATATTGTGTGATTCACCCTAAAGTAAAATTTAAATATTTGAATCCCTGAATATATCTCCCCAAATGACGTTCTCACTTCTTGCTGGTTTTTCGGCTGGCAAATTCTAGGAAGGTGCGAAGGTTCTTAATTGGGTGGTGTACAATTAGACCACTTTTCTCTATGAAATGAAACCCTAGATTTTTTAATTGAAAAGATCCATGCGAAGTCCAACATGAGAGTCACTGAGTTGGACCTTTAATACGCATCAATTATATGAAATGATATAAAAAAATCTTGAAAATAAAGAAAAAGAAAATTAAAATTAATTAGATCTCATAATTTTTTTCTCGAGAGGCTAAATTGTGTAATTATGCTATAGTTAAAAAAATTTAGTAAGGAAACTATTGTAAATTTTTGTCCTTGGTTACTATGTGGCTGTAATCGAGTCAAGTCGAATCAATGTTATACTAAGCTCGAACTCAACTCAAATGAACAACTCGACATTCAAACTCAAATTCGAACTCGATCGAGTTTTTATTTTTAAACTCGAACTCGAATCGATTAAATACTTAATAAGCTTGAACTTGACTCGATTAAGCTTATTATTCTTTTAAATATTAATTTAACTATAAAGAATATTTAATACTTGATAAGTTCAAACTCAATTTGAATCGATTTAATACTCGATTAAGTCGCAAACTCAGCAAGTCGAGTATTTTAAAGCTCGAACGAGAGCTTGGTAGCTGTTTGAGTAACTCGAACTCGAGTTCGACTCAATTGTAAACAAGTAGAATTCAAGTTTTTACCGAATCGAACTTGAGTAGCTTGCGAGCTGTCTCAACTCACTTATAGTACTATTTTGCATTACACACATGTTTGTGTTCTCCCTTTTTTTTTATGTCTCTTTTTTTTGTCATTTTTTCCTTTTTTAAATTTATGACGGATATCTTATTAGACCTTTATTTAACTTCGATGGCTAAATAATTAACGTTAAGCACGTGGATTTCAAATTGCGTGCGCAAATCCCTTCAAAGTCGGCTCTAGGGATAGACATGTTAACCGCTTCTTGAATTTTCAATTGTTATGGATAAATGATTTGAGATGCAAATGGATTAAATTGGCTTACAAGAGCTATTTGGATTTTATTTAGTTTTTATTTAAGTTTGATTTAAAAATAATTAAGTAGAGTTGAAGCTCAAGCTAACCAAATAGTTTATTAGGTAAATTTAAGTTTTATTATGTTTAGGA
Source organism: Combretum micranthum (assembly GCA_024138025.1). Classification (NCBI taxonomy): domain Eukaryota; kingdom Viridiplantae; phylum Streptophyta; class Magnoliopsida; order Myrtales; family Combretaceae; genus Combretum; species Combretum micranthum. The sequence continues at coordinate 888,434 of JAMXBD010000093.1, read as the reverse complement.
TGATTAGTTAGCAAATATAATCAAACTTAAATTGAGTAGAAATATTAGTTAAATTGAGTCAAGTTAAGATATTAATATTAGCTTAATAAGATTTGTAATATAAATCAAGTCCAAGCGAATTCAATCACTCCATATCAGACTACAACTAAAAATTTAAGTTTGATTGAGCTTGACACAAATTATGATTTTAAAATTTCAAATCGAATTTCAACTTAGCATTACATAGATTTTATTAGACTCATTTGTAATTAATGACCTTGTACTTTAATGAAATCGCCCTTAATCTCTGACTGAGATATGTCCAGCATTCCATTGTAATCGTAATAATTTTTTTCCTTTTTTTTTTTTTTTTTTGCCAGCATTGGCAAGGAAAATTAATATGGCCTGATTTGGACTTCATGGGCAATGAACGATGGATTATCATCCTGGAAAATTTTTTTTCTTGTAACTCTGTACTTGAAAATTTCTGTCCAGTTCTCGAATTGGCAAATTTTTTTCCTTACTAAACCGACAAATACATATATAATTAAAAGTGATACCCACCTATTTTCTATGCAATTAAGTGGATTTCAAGTAAATATTAAAGTTATAGTATATTACAAACTTTTTAGGATCTACATAAAAACATTTATATAAGGTCTAAGTTTCACATGATTGTTTCAAGGAAAATTATATACAAAGGATCATCTTTGGACTCTTGACTATTGTGCTTCTTATGGCAAGAAACCTTCTTATGAGGTTTCTGTGAATTTCTCTAATACCAATGTATTTAACAAACTTTTGACACTAACTATTCTTTTTCTTTTTCTTTTTCTTTTTTTTTAGAAAAGTAATTACAGTATTTAATTCCATTTTGGGCTACAAAAAATATTATATAGTTGTTTATTACTCATATCTACGAATAACAATACAATATGATAATTGATTTTTTCTCTCCAAAAAACACTTATTATAATAAATAACAATAATATCAAAAAACACAAATTTTCAATTACTTGCTACTTAACCGATTTTCTCGTAAGAGACTTTATCAGCGACTTCCTTGAAACAGGGATCCATCTTTTCTTTCTTTTTTTCTTTTTTCCTTTTTTTTTTTCAAACATACAAAGCAAATCTAAAAGCAAGCAATATCAAAATAATTGACGAGATGCCCTGCATTCTAAGGCAAATGGAACCAATAAACAATTGAATCGTACAGCACACGGCCAACATTACACTGAATATAATATTTTATTTAGATTGACATTTATGTTGAATGACTCGGATAAGTATGAATAAATAAAATTTGCTACATAGAAATTTTTTTTTGGCTTTTTTTATCACTTAATGTATTTTTTATAATAAAGTTAATAAAAAACTCCTGCATGTCAAAATTTTATTTACTTATATTTAGCCATTTATTAAACGAGCAGCATGCTACCGATATTATTATTATTATTATTATTATTATTTTATTATTATTATTGTTATTTCGGCATTTGTTAGACAAATCCACCATCTCTACTTTAGTAACCTATAACTAAAATTACGCATTGAGTGGCCCAAGTCCAAGACTCCAAGTCTTCTTTTTTTGTTTTTCTTTGGATCGTCAACACCGCCCTTTGATCACGGAGTCTCCGAGGAAAGTCCAATGTCTGTCTCAATAGTCAATAGGGATCAACAGAGGCAGGGTGGGGACGGGTTATATAAAGCCAACCCATTTTCTTATTAGGTCTCTCTATCACTTTTTTTTTTTGTTATTTTTTAATTTTTAAATTTACTTTTGCACGCTCGTATATTTTTTTAAAGGATTTATATAAAGGTGATAGAACCATAGAAATCACTCATTTAATCTTCCTACTTATTTCAATTAGAAAAAAAAAAAGGAAAGAAATTATGCTAGATAACATTTGTAGTATGTATCACAAAATCTAAACTAGTGAGTTCTATGAAAGTAACATCAACATTAAAATGTAGGCATGCATGGATTGTTCAAACATCTAATCAAACTATAAAAATATCAATTTGATAAGTAATATATACAATTGTCTTTTACTAAAATTATATCTTGAAAGATTTTGCTTTTTAAGACTTCTTTTTTCGGTTTGGATTGAATTTTTTATAATTATCTTATTTATAATTTATTATAATTTATCGGCTAGGTTTTTATCTAGTCATAAGCTATGACTCGTGATCCGACCCTCAATCCTATAGGATTACAAAATTTTTCAACAACCCGTTCCAAAACCTTATAGGATTTTAATTAATCGGACAGATCAAGCTCCTTATAATAATTCTTTTGGCTGCATCCCAAATTGTATAGTGCATTCCCAACATTAAATTCCATAGAACTAATTCTTAATTTCCACACAACTCTAGAAGTCTCTGGAGTCATCGTCTGCAAAATTCACTATCTATTTTTGTGAGATTAATTATCTGTTATATTAAAATAGATGCGATCAGTTGATATCCTGCATTGATGATATTATATATATATATATATATAACATATTAATTAGAGAAAATTAAGGAGGAAAAAAAAAGGAAGATAGTTATATATGGATGATTGTAACAGCCAAAAAAGTAAACAAGTAATTATTAGAGTAAAAGGTAAAATAGTTATAATATTATTTGGTTTTATTACAGAGAGAGGATAATCATATAAATAATATTTTAAAGACGGAAGTATTTATAATAAACTTGGAAAATAATCCATTGAACGAAGATTCATGGATGTAGGGATATTCATTACTTTAAATAATAAAAATTTCATTTTCTTCAAGTAAATATCGTAATAGTAATTTTACGTAGAACGAGAAAAAAATAATATTTTTTCATGTTAAGTGAATAGATTATAAGTATTTCAAGAATTTGATCACGGTTGAATATGAAGCTAAACCATCTCATAAAAAAAAAAAACATGGTAGGAGAATAGAATTTTCCATGTAAAAAAAAAATATTACTTATCTTTGAACGGTAATTACGTCATGTGAAAACTAGGGCTTTTGTCTTCATTAATCCTGTATAAAAATCTAAATTTATTTGTCATTAATTAAGCACCTATAACCCAAATGTGCCTGTCCACTAATCTACTTTATGAAAAAGCAAATAAAATCTTTTTTGCTTCTACAACTAACAAGTGTCTGTTGCTCTTGGCTTAACAAGTGTCATCAATCCGTGTTGATTGACAACGATGAATTCATTAATCATGTACAAAAGTCTAAATTTATAATCCAATTTAATTAGATTAGCATGTTTTGTATCAAATCAAAGCCTTTTATTATAAGAAACTTTTAAAATGAATGCATCATAGTTATTGAATCTCTAATTAGAAGAATTTTTATTTTAATACTATATTCTATATGCATAATGTTTATAACAAATTATGCATTGAAAACTCTACTCATATTAGCAAATATAGCTTTCTATTTTTTGGACAAATGTATTGATAAATAGGATAAAAACATAATAACTTGGGAATCTAATCATTAAATTAGATTTAAGCCGAATGTGATTAATTTAAACAAAAATTTGTCATAATTATTATGTTATTCAACTTACAGCATTACATGATTAATTCAAACAAAAATTGATTATTATAATCCAATTTTATTTTCAATGAAAACACCAGGTGGTTTTATTTACAAGGTTTTACTTAGTCCAACTATTGTCACTTAATAAGATATGACTTAATAAATGTGTGTGTATAAGACCTAAAATGTATTATTTCATTTTTTATCACCATTAGGTTTTGTTTGATATGATTGAATGAATTAGGAATGAAAGATCATAAAACAACAAAAAGTGGATGTAATGAATTATTAGAGAATTAAAATTTTTTGATGTATTTGATAATGAAGGGTAGAAAATAAATAATTGTTAGATTATAAATCCAACTCATATGGGTCTATAACCAAGGATATCCTAAGTATATTACATATACTTGGAAGAAGACTCAGATAATAAGGAGTTTTTTGCAAAACAAAGGAGTTAGATTGTTCTACACCTACATTTGAGGAACAAAAGCCACTGGCCATCTTGAAATACAAAGCCAGTATTGAAATTTGACAGTTTTTGCCAAGAGTTGCAAATAAGTAAAGTTGGTATTAAAGCCACCAACGTAAGCGAATAGGCCGCCAGCGTATGCGCATCTAAAATAGCGGCATTTTTAATGCCGTCCTTAAGCCGCCAGCCTTTGTTTTAAATTTGCTAGTCTATATGTGCAGTAAGTTTTCCTTAGGGTTTGATATATATACTTCTTGTTTTTTGTCTTAGGGTTTACGGGAGGCTATCCTAAATTCTAGAGAGAGAGAGGCCTATTGTTGTTGAAATCTACCATTTGTGGTGAAGATCCGTGTGATTCACTAGTGTTATTTAGCAAAGAAACTTGTGTGTCTCATTATTAATGATAGTGGAAGAATTTATACTACGGTGTCGTGATTTTCCCCCAAATTGGGATTTTCCATGTAAATCCTAGTGTTTGTTGTTTTTATTATGTATTTTTGTTTTATTGTTGTGATCACTACAAGTAAAAGGACAAATCATTATGATTGCTTCCAAGTTAATTGGGGGATTTTTCTTAACAAAGTGGTATCAGAGCCTAGGGTTGAAAAAAAATTAAGGTTTTGTTCTTGAATTGTAGACATGGTTGAATCATCAGGTATGATAATTAAATTGAAGTCATCAAATTACTCCATTTAGAAGTCTATGATGGCAGATCTACTGTATTGTAAAGATTTATGCCTTTGGGTGGTGATACTACAAAGCCAACAAATAAATCTAATGCAGATTGAGCAATCATGCATAGAAAGATTATCGGAAATATATGACAATGGGTTGATCAAAGCATATATCTTCATATTGCTCAGGAAACCAAAGCTAATCTTCTATGGAGAAAATTAGAGTCCATGTACGAAAGGCAAACAACCTTAAATAAAAACATCTTTGATTAAGAGAGTGGTGAATTTGAAATACAATGATGGATCTAATATGACTGAGCACTTGACTGATTTTCAAGGGCTTGTGAATCAACTGATTGCTATGAAGCTTGTGCTTGATGATGAGATTTAGGCACTCTTGTTGTTGAGTTCATCGCTTGAAAATTAGGAGACACTTGTGGTGTATGTTAGTAATTTAACTTCAGATGGAAAGTTCACTATTGCAAAGGTGAAAGACAACCTGATGAATGAAGAGGCTAGAAGGAAAGGTCTAGGCATGAGTTCTAATACTCGAGCTCTTGTTATTGACAAGTATGAAAGGTGTGGTAGAAGCAGAAATAAAGGTTCAAATGATAAATTTGATAGATTTGATAAATCCTAGGGAAGATCTAAATCAAGAGGAAGGAAAAATAACAGATGCTTTTACTATGACAAGCTAAGGCATTTCCAGAGAGAATGAAGATTGTGGAAGAGAGAACAAGGTAAAGGCAAAGGTGATGAAAAAGATGAAGACATAACTGCTGCAGCAGTAAGTGGTGAAATTGTAGTTACCTGGGATGAGGATTGTGTTAGTCTTGCTGGTCATGATAGTAACTAGGTTATAGATTCTGGTGCCTCCTTTCATGTGATAGCGCATGGTAAATTTTTCTCATCCTATATTGCTGGTGATTATGTCAATGTTAGGATAGGAAACAATGAAACATCTAAAATTGTGGGCATTGAAAATGTTATTTTAGAGACTAACATTATATCTTTGATAAGTGATATATATACTTATCTTTTACTAAAATTATATCCGGACATGGATACAAGATCTCTTCATTATTAAACTGATTGCTAAATTCGAATTTAGATCCATTTGTAAGAAATGATTTTATAATTTTATTTATTTTATTAGGTTATTAATTTCGTAATTGAATAGTTCATATATATACAATTTGCATTTAAGTAAGGGTACAAATAAATCAAGTCGGTCTTATTAGATCTTGATTTGATGCGTATTCAAGTTTAATATGAGAATAATTAAGTTAAGCTCGAACTTAAAGCTACTCAAATAGTTTATCGAGTCAAACGTAAGCTTCATATGTTCAAATCGATTAAAGTGCGAGTCTAATCGAGCTCAAGTTAAGTATAAATGCTAATCAAATTTGGATATTAATATTATATTGATTAAAGTTAAAAATATATTTCTAAACAGATTTAATCTAGTGGAGTTTGAGTTTATATAGTATCACTTTAAGCCAAACTTAAGCTTATTCTCTTAAGTTTACTTTTAGATATTTTAAATCAAGTTTAAGTTTAAAGTGAGTAACGTACCACCTCAATTCAACTCGTTTATAAGAGTATCCATATTCACGGACCCTTTGTAAGGTCCATAAAGTACCATATCAGCATCTAAAAAAGCTTTTCATCCTAAGAACCTCACCACTTTATCCATAAGGTCATTCACATAATTTCATTATTTATTTTTATACTTTTATGAGCTTCATTTACTTTTACACAATACTTTACTTTTATAAAATAATAATAAAATTTTACGAAGGAACTCACTTTTTGGGATTATTCACAGAAGACCCCAAAAAATTGAAGGAACTCTCCATATCTGTAAAGATCTCAAAAAATGAGATCATTCGTCTAGATACCGGTATCAAGGACCTCTAATGTAGATGCTCTAATGATATTTGTAGAGCTGGCCATATGGGCCATGATGTGTGGGCGACCATAAAATTTTGGCCCATTGAAAAGTGGGTCAAATTGGTCTGGCCTGCTTAACCCCAAGGCTAAAGTGGTTCAGGTCAAGTTGGCCCATGGGCCAAGAAAAAAAAAGAGCAAGTTTAGAAACAAGAATGATGTAATAACATATTAATGATTATTTATGTATGTTATGAAAAAAAATATATTGATATATGAACGGCAAGTATTATAACATTTTTTTAAGTACATATTTATTGATTTAAACATAATATGATATCTAATAAATTATTTTAAAAACTTATTTTTATATATAAGTAATCAAAATAGCAATAAAATCATTTGTTAATATATATAAATATTCTAATTTTCACATAAACTAATATTAAAAATAAAATTAAAAATTAAATAAATTAATTTTAGCCCCTAGACCGGCTCATTTAACCCAAAAGTCAATGCGATTCAGGCCTAGACCCAAAAAATCTAGCCCATAAAATCTAGCTTATTTAAAAACGAATCAAATTGACCTAATTTGTTAACCCCGCAAGCTAAAGCAGACTAGGCCAGCCCGTTTACCCACGATGCCGACCTCCGGATATTTGAGCGTTGTCAAATCAGCGTGGCAAATTGCCTGCTAGGGAGCTGAGGTAGTTAATAATTTTCTGTATAATACTTGACTTGGTACAATATTTTTTATTAAAATTTCTGCATTAATTAATTCCAGCTGCTCAAGTCTTGAACGATTACGGATTATAGATGTAAATTTAGTTTGTAGATTTTTTTCCTCCTGACCTTTTCTATTTCAATTTTTTTTTCCAAAGAATTAATATTCATTTACTCAAACGCGTATCAACATACAAATATACGTATTATTGACATATTACATCAAAGGAAATGGGGGATTGAAAGATAAATCTGAGATTGAGCACATTTTCTAGATAAAAGTGAGTTAAAATGATCTAGAAAAAACTTTTTGCTCAATCACAGTATAAAATCCATTATTCTAGTTTGGAAATATCCCATGGTCGTAAGAAAAACAAACAAAAAATTTAAAATGAAAAATTGAAAGAAAATCCAAATATAAAAAAAGGACTTTATGTCCTCTTATTAAAGCAATCTTATAGTAAATAATGCGATAGCGCTGATTGAGTCATGATGGGCACCGCCCGCCTCAGAAGTTTTAGATAAATATATGATATGACATAGACAAAACGGGTATGTGATTTTGAAACAGTCATGAATTCCTTAAATTACATATTAATATGTTATAGAAATGAAATATATTATATATATATAAATATATATGTGTGTGTGTGTGTGTGTTTGGATAATATAATTTGTGAATGTGTTAGACAAGTGTTATTTTGTATGTGTATAGTATTATGAAATTAAATATTATTGTTTGGTATGTATAAATGTGTGTATAGTGTAATGAATAGGTGTGTCTTTTTCAAATTAATATGCATGTGTTATGTTTAGAATTTAATCAAATTACTTTGGAATAGCTTAGGATTTGTGACAGAAATTTGGCAAACTTTAAACCTACTTTTTAAGTTTTAAAAACAACTCAAATGCATTTGAAATTTGCCCGAATTAATCCTAGGACAAATGTACCCCTAATGGCCAATTTTGGATGACAATTGACTTTAATTGGACAAGTTAAGACCTCTTTTTGGCAGCTCTATTTCCCATTACGAATTTTCATTTCTTTTCTTTCTTTCTTTCTTTCTTTCTTCCTTTCTCATCCCAAAATCTTGAACCCTAAGCCAAGACCAAATACAAGCTTTTGGATTTAAACCACATTCCAAGCCAAGATTTAGTCATGTAAGTTAAATGCAAACTTTATATTTTTACCTTATGTTTTATATTGTGTTGTTTGTAAATGTTAGATAGAAATGAATTTTATGTCTTAATTGATGTGGGATTGATTTGGTGCTTTGATGGTGATTTAAACAAGATTATGTGGCTAATGGAGTGGTAGTTTATATCTTATATGAGTGTTGATGTGTGGGGAGGAGTCTTGTGGAAGTGATATGAAGAATTGAGTAGTTGAGATGTGAATTTGAAGTGTGATTAGTGTTTTGATGATTAGAAGTAGAATTCATGTTGTTAGGATAGTATTTGGATCATATAACAAGCTTTGGAAAGTTTGGATTAAGTTTGGGGAATATTTGGAAGTGAACAAAGTTGTAATGAAACAGGAGAAATAAAAAAGATTTTCGTATAGGCTAAAATTTGAATGTACGCCGGCATCTGGGGCTTCTACGCTGCCGGTTACAGGCGGTATTGGAAACGAACAGAAGCAAATTGCTTAAAGCCGTTCGAACGCTGCCGGCTTTCACTGGAAAAGTCAACCGGCGTTCATTTTTTCACATTGTACGCCAGCTACTAGGATTTCAAAGCTGCCGGCGTTTAGTGAAAAGCTACCAGCGTACATGGATACGCTGCCGATATGTACCTCTCGGCAAACTGTTGGAAATTTGGATTTTTCATTCTACACCGGCTCAAAGCCGCCGGCATAGAATGAAGGCAGCCGGCGTACCCTTGAACTCTGCCAGCGTTGGCAGTGTTGATTTTCAGAGTATCGAACACCGGTTCAAAACCGCCGGCTTTGAGTGCCGGCGTATCCCCTACGCTTTTGAATTTTAAAAACTTTCTTTAAAATTTTCCGAAATTTGATATATGATCAATTAAGTATTTGTTAAGCGATCTAGGATATAATAGGATATTTAAATGCTTTATTATGACTTTGTATTAAATTATTTGGATTTCTTTGATTTATTTATATTTTCAACTAGTTAATTAGTGCTTAAGCTAAGTGTGAAATTCAATATTGATTTAAACAGTGATAGATCCTCGCTCAGTCAACCCAGTTAATTCCCGAGCTATCTCAGGTACGCAGTAACTTGCTTATCTCTTTACTAGGATAGGCATCAAAATCAAACTACTTTAAATTAAGAAAATCCTATTGATATATGAGTGTTGATTGTCTTTGTTTGCCATTGAATCTGGTTCGGAGAGCGGCACCTTGCTCAGATTGGGAGTAGGGTACTTTCTCGTTAATGGATAGAATTGTTTAGGAGATGTGAGTATCCGAGCTGCTCATATCAACCCCCTGAGCATCGTGATACGTTACTCAGGATCCCCTAATATTACGGGCTACGTCGGAAGGTGGGCCTACCTAGTCTGTATGAACAGTAGGGGCCACTCAGGGGCGGACGTAATACTAGATCCTTGTTGTCCGGAGTTTGAATACTCCCGTATTGTTTTACTAACTAAAGATTTAATAATAAACAAGTAATTGTTGCATAATGCATTTAGCCTAAGAATGTGTGATCCACTTCGCATTTTGTATTCGTTACTTGTGTACTGGGCCTTTGGCTCATATTTTATCCATTGCAGGTGATGACTCCGATGAGTTTTATACGAGTATCGGGTACGGAACTGACTTTGAAGATTTTCTTAATGGGTTGGAGATTAGAGATAACCATGGACTCAATGGAACCCTATGAATGTAATAGATCAGATGAGATTCCTTTTGATTGATAATGTCATTATAGTGTTAGTTGATTTGTGTTATGAAGATTTTTGTTAAGGCTTGTAAGAAGCCTTTGGATGTAATATATATATATATATATATATGTATGTATGTATGTGTTTAGCTATTTAGAAGTTAAGTTGTACTCCTTTGCAAAATGTGTTGGTAGTGTAGTAGCATAGTTTTGTTTAAGGTTGGAGAAAAATAAAATCTATGTCTCCTATTGTATATTATCTTTATGGAATTAGATAAACAATTACTCAAACAATTCTTTCAAGCAACGTTACATATAATCTTATAGGTTATATGTGGTTGGGGAACCGTTATGTCCTATTTCAAATATAAGGTGATATCGGATCCTTACAGATTTCTTTATGTTAATGACATGGTTACGCAATTTATTGATCATTTGGATTTCGAATATGATATTTTAGTTTTGTAGATTGGGTTAATTCCATATATGAAAAGTTACCGAACCTATGATATATGAAAAGATGCTGACTTGAGTTGAGTATAGCATGTGAAAACTACAACATTTTTTGGTGCAATTTTTTAGGTGTTCCACTCATTTCAGAAAAATAAATTTTAATTTCTTTTTCTATTTTATAGTTTTTCTTATATCAAGTTTAAGTTAATAGGCCTATACAGATCCATGTAACCATTATCTAGCGTTTGAAATCAATTATTCGTAATTTTATTCGTTTCTTGTATTTTTAGATTTTGCTTTATGCTGACAATTTCCTAAATAACCTTTTAAAATACAAATTATATAGAAATTAAGCAAATACGCAACAAACTGTTATGTGATATAATTAATTCACTCATTAAATCTTATTATGAATTTATTTAGCAAAAAAATTGATAGTTACAGTTACAACACAAGCATAAGCAAAAGGTGTGATTAATGAAAATCTAGAGTGCCCTTTTTTTTTTTTTCTTTTTCTCTCCTTTTTCATTTTTCTTTTTTTTTAAAGAATATCATTTAATAAGTCTAAGATAAAAATTTTGTATCCTTTGAAATCTGATGATACATTTTCTATAAAATAAGGTGAAAATGTCAAACACCCCTAAACTGTAGGAGTAGCATGGATTGATCCTATGAATTTTAAAAATGCAACTTTTGATCCGTAAAACTACAATAATTAGCAAATAAGTCTAGCTCGTTTTTTTTTCACCTATCGTTGTCTCTGTACATGCCCCCCACACCAAAACCCCCCCCCCCCCCCCCCCCCCCCCCCCCCCCCCCCCCCCCCCCCCCCCCCCCCCCCCCCCCCCCCCCCCCCCCCCCCCCCCCCCCCCCCCCCCCCCCCCCCCCCCCCCCCCCCCCCCCCCCAAAAAAAAAAAAAAAATTCATACAAAACCCTGTACAAAAAAATACACCCAAAATAATAATAATTTTTTTTTACTTTTTTGATAAAAAATACAAAATAGGTTTATTTGTTAATTGTTTATAATTATGGAGTCAAAATTCATGCTTTTAAAGTTCGTGTCAATCCTCATCATTCCTAAATCTTACAAGGTGTTTTTGCATTCTACCAATAAAAAAAAATTTAAAAAAAAAATTAAAATATTTTCTATTAATAAGTGCACATAGATAAACTTTTTATCAATATTTTCATAAGGAATGCGGGGCCTACTTTTTTGCAGGTAAAATGCACATTATAGTCTAGAACGCGTTCATTCAGTTAAGTCGACAAAATTGCCAGTTGGAGTAATGGCCAAAGCTGAGAATTGACTTCGGATATTGAACAAAGTTTTAGGAATGTAGGAAAATTCCAGAAATTGAACAATTCTATTGTGGGAGAGAATCTTCTATAATATTATAATATTATAAGCACTAATCATCATGTTTAAAAAAAGAAAAATAAATAAATAATGAAAGCCTGAGCACTCGTCTCTATACATAACGAATGGCGATTGGGTTAGTTAAGTGAAAACAGAAGCAGAAGGGGTCAGTGAGATAAGATAATCCTTTTAATTTTATTGACAGCGAAACTTCGTTTAGTATGTCTTCCATCATTTCTTTCCAATTTATTTTTTTATGCGTGCGACTTTCAAAATCGTGTATTGCTTATACTTACACCTGGGTGTTGTGTCGTAATGCTGGAAAGGTGGCAGGATTTGGATCAAGTCATTTATAAGAAAGATGCAAGATTTATCGTTAAATCTTTTATAAAATTATAAATTTGTTTAAAAAGTTATAGGTGTAGAGGTTAGAAAATATGATGAATATGATAGGTTATGTATAAAAATTATAAATGGTAGGTTGAAAAAGTAGTAAGTATGATAGGTGAGTGGCTTAACCTAAGTAGGTCTCCTCATAAAAAGAACTCCCATCAACTCTAAAGTCATATTGTTAAGGATCCGACTTGAGCTTATCATTATGAATCGTAAAGATTGTATAAAGGATTAGTAAATAATAAATTTAAAATATGACTCAAAAGATTTTAATTCGAAAAAAAAAAATCCATGGATTAGATTGCAAATATATCCACGATTGAAGGTTTATTACTACCATTGCTTTGCAATGCTTTAACAGTTAGAACTTTGATGATTTACATGACTTTCTCTTCATCTTAGCTTTACCTTTTATGTATAATAATACATATGTATATAATTATGAGAAGTATTATAGCTGTAAATCAATAAAGGAGATAACTCTTAACATAGAAAAAACACTGATGAGATTATCTCTAGTGGTATTATTCCTAATTTTCTAAATAAAATATATCGAGTTTAAATCTACTTTTGTTCTTGTAATGACCAAACACGGTTTCTCTGTACCAAACACGGTTTCTCTGTCTACAGCCCAACGCACGATATGCGATTTCTTTTGCTAGGGACATGAGGTATGTGACATATGTCCACCTAACGTTTGTGGACTAGACTAGCCAGTCCAGTTATGATATTTAGATGGAGTTCAAGTCTCCAAACTCGGCTCTAGTTTAATCCAAGTTAAAAAATTTTAAGTTCAAATTTGAATGAAAATGGATTCTAACAAGTTTGAGTTTAACTAATTGAGTTTGTTTGCACTTGATTTGTCTAATAAATATTCATTTTTTTAATTTAAATACTATTAATGTTCAAACCCAGTTATATTTCGACTAATTTAAAACTTAAATTCTCCTAATAGTGAGAGAAAATCCTCTCTTTTTTTGAGAGTGGTCTCATGCTTTTATGCATGGTTTTGTTATTTTTTGCTTTTGGTTACACATGCTTCCTTTTCTGTTTTGTGGGTATTTAAACTATAAAATTCATGTCATATCTACACTCATAATAATCAATAATAGTACATTATACAAAATTTTACATCATAGATTTTTCCCTTGTGCTATTAACTTTTTCTTGCATCATACTATTAATTCTAGCTTAGTGATTCTGGTATGTCCTTCATCTTGATTTTGTTGTGACTATGTTCATAATTTTTTTCCCTTCAGTTGCTCTGTGTTCTTTAGGTCACTCTCTACTCAATGTCTTTTTTTTTTTCTTTTGTTTCGTAGTTTTTGCTGGTCCCTGTCTTGTTGATACTTGTGTTCTTTATCTCTTCATTTTTTATTGTTCATTGTTCTTCTCTTTCAATTTCAATGTCTTATGCTGATAGTTCAAGTAAGATGCCGATGAGCTCTGATAAGTTTGATGGTGACCCATTAGAGAGTTTGAATCTATATGAAAATAGTGAGTTGTTAGTGGATATGAAATTCTTAGTGCTTGGCAAAGTAATATTCAAATAGATCTCTAAATAAGAATGGTGCGATTAATGTTTTAAAGAAAGCTTGAAAATCATTTGGAGATTTTTTATTCCCCGTGAGGGAACTAATTTTTTTCTTGTGACTTTTGAGAATTTAGAGGTGATTGAGGAGCTTGTTAAAGCTAAACCTTGGGTGTGATGGGTAATTTGTTGATTTTTCACAAATGGGGCTTGGATAGGAGATTAGAGGAAATTGATTCATGTTATGTAGCCTCATGGATCCAAATTCATGTGTTACAACTTAATCACATGAATATTAATAATGCTTGTAAGTTGGGAGTGCTTGTGGGTATAATTGTGGAAATCGAACCTATTCGTTCTTCTACAGGTTTTAAAAGAAGCTTCTTGAGAGTGAAAGTGATTTTTATACTAAGAATTCTATACGAATTGGTACTTAGGTGAATAGAAAAGACGAATCGAGATATAGGTGAATTATAAGCATAAGCATTTGTTGAATTTATGTTTTAATTGTGGTCAGCTTGGCCATTAGGTAAGGAATGTTCTTATTTTAAGGAAGGGGATGGTGTGTTTAATAACTCTTCAAAGGCTAGATATTGAATCCAATGTCACTAAAAATTCAACAAGTAATAGAGATTAGATGTTGAAGGAGAATGAAAACCTATTTCCTACGTAGTCCTTGAATCGTATTTCATTTGTTCCTTTACAACTCAGCTCTTCCTCTAAACCCTTCCAACTCCTTTCACCCATAACTAGCCTTTTTCTGATCATTTTTATAATATTTTCTATACTAGAGGTAAAAGGGACTAGGATTCTTGTTTTTAGTGGATCAAGGAGGTGGTATCTATTGAAATGTACCAACCCCTATGTGCTATAGCTATAGACGAAGAGATAAAGGAGGCAATCTTTCAATTGGGAGCCGTTAAATCTCCTGGTCCATATGGGTTTCTAGGTATCTTCTATCAAACTTAGTAGAGAATCACTAGTTTTGAGTAACTCCAGCAGTCTAGGACTTCTTTGCATTAGGTAAACTTCCATCCTCCTTAAATCATACTAACTTGGTTTTAATTCTTAAGGTCTAAGATGCTTCTTGATAAGGGCTTATTACCCTATTCAATTAAGTTAATTTATAGTAAATTCTACCTTTATTCATACCTAAATCAAAGGATATGGTGCTTAATTCAATAATATTTTCATTTCAAGTGTCTAATTGTGAAACATCAACACTTATACAAAGTTTAATGAGATTTTGAAGCTAAACATGGCAATACAATCCCTAATGTGGTCGTATTGATTTCAGTGATCTCATTAGGCATGCATTTTAGGAGATTACAACCGTAGTTTGTAGAAATTTTTGTACAAAGGAGATAACACGCCTTGATATGGTTGTAACTTGGGTGGTGATCTCCTCTAACCCTGTATACATATGTTAGATACGGCCATGATGTGTGGGAGACAATTGGGAAACAGAGAGGATCACGCCCCTTTATACAACCATGATCAATAGGGGAGCAATGTGCAGTAGTACAAGAAGACTTGATCATGAGTGTTAGTTGTAAGGACCCGCTATCACCCCTATATTTGAAATAGGCGATAACAGTTCCCCAACCACATATAACCTATAAGATTATATGTAAGATTGTCTGAAAGAATTGTTTGAGAAATTGTTTGAGAAATTGTTTGAGAAATTGTTTATCTAATTCCACATAAATAATATAATAGAAATCATAATTTTGCTTAAATCTTAAACAAAATTACACTACTTCATTACCAACATATTTTGCAAAGGAAATAACTTAAGTCCTACATAACTAAGTACATATATATATATATATATATTACATCCAAAGGCTTCTTACAAGCCTTAACAAAATTTTCAAAACACAACCCAAACTAACACTTTAGTTACATTAGCAACAAAAGAAATCACATCTAGTCTATTACAATTATAGGGTTCCATTAAGTCCATGGTCAACTCTAATGCTCTAAACCATCAAGAAAATCTTCAAAGTCGGTTCCATACCCCATACTCGCATAGAACTCATCGGAGTCATCACCTGAATGGATAAAATATGAGCCAAAGGCCCAGTACACAAGTAACGAATACAAATGCAAAGTAAGTCACACATTCTTAGACTAAATGCAATATGCAACAATCAATTATTTATTGTTCAATCTTTAGTTAGCAAAACAACACGAGAGTATTCAAACTCTGGACAACAGGATCTAGTATTACGTCCGCCTCCCTGTGGTCTCTACTGTTCATACAGACTAGGCAGCCTCACCTGCCCGTAATACCAGGGGATCCTGAGTAACGCATCACGACGTTCAGGGGGTTATATGAGTAGCTCGGATACTCATTTCTCCTAAATAATTCTATCCATTAACGAGAAAGTACCTTGCCCCCAATCTGAGCAGGGTGTCGCTCTCCCAACCAGATTCAATGGCAAACAAGGAAAAATCAACACTCATCAATTAATAAGATTTTCTTAATTTAAAGTAATTTGGTTTGATGCCTACCCTAACAACGAAACAAATAAGTTACTGCGTACTTGAGATAACTCGGGAACTAATGGATTAGCCGAGCGAGGATCTATCACTGTTTAAGACAATATTAAATTTCACACTTAGCTTAAGCACTAATTAACTAGTTGAAAATACAATTACTCAAAGAATCTCAAATAAATTAATACAAGGTCATAATAAAGCATTTAAACATCATATTATATCATAGAACATTTAACAAATATTTAATTGATCATATTCTAAGCTTTGGTAAATTTTGAAGAAAGTTTTGAAAAATGAAAAGTGCAGGGGATACGCCGGCCTTAAAAACCGGCGGCTTTGAACCGGTGTACAATACATTGTAGTTCAACACTGCTAATACTGGTAGCGTTCAAGGATACGCCGGCAGCCTTCACTCTACGCCGGCGGTTTTGAGCCGGTGTAGAATGCAACTCCAAATTTCCAAAAATTCCGAGAGGTACATGGGGTTGGTCCACGCCCGTGAATGCCCCCAACACCGACAGCGTATCCATACACTGGCAACCTTAGATCCTACGCTGGCGACTTTACGCCGGCGTTAAAAATTATGATTCTGTTCCCATTCCACACCGCCCCTAAGCTAGCGGCATTGGAACCCTAATAGCCGGCGTACATTTTAAAAGATAAACACTGACAGATTTTTCCAGTGAAAGCCAACAGCGTTTAAGCGGCTTTAAGAAAAATTGATTCCGTTCACTTCCAACACCGCCTCTACGCCGGCGGCACTGAAGTGCCATCTGTCAGCATACAACCAAATTTAAGCCTATACGAAAATGTTTTTTTTTTTTTCCCCTGTTTTATTACAAAATTTATTCACTTCAAAATTTCTCCAAACTTAATCTAAACTTTCCAAAGCTTGTTATATGTTCTAAACACTATCCTAACAACATAAATTATATTTCTAATCATCAAAACACCAATCACACTTCAAATCCATACTTCCATTACTAAATCCTTCAATCTTCCCAATACACTCATCCTCACATATCAACATATATATAAGATATACACTACAACTC
Source organism: Combretum micranthum (assembly GCA_024138025.1). Lineage (NCBI taxonomy): Eukaryota > Viridiplantae > Streptophyta > Magnoliopsida > Myrtales > Combretaceae > Combretum > Combretum micranthum. The sequence continues at coordinate 871,019 of JAMXBD010000093.1, read as the reverse complement.
CTCTAGCCATGTATTCTTATTTAAACTACCATCAATGCACCAAATCAATTTCATACCAATTAGTACATAAACTTCATTTTTATCTAAGCTTTACCAACAAGTACAACATAGAACATAAAATAAAAAGAATAAGCTTGCATTTAACTTACATGATTAAATCTTGGCTTGGACTGTTGTTTGAATCCTAAAAGCTTGTAATTGATTTTAGCTTAGGGTTTAGGATTTTGAGATGTAAAGGAAGAAAGAAAGAAAAGAAAAGAAAAGAAAAATTCGTACAGGAGGATTAGGGTTACCAAAAAGGGTCCAAAACTTGTCCAAAATAAAGTCAATACTCATCCAAAATTTGACTTTAGGGGTATATTTGACCTAAGGTTAATTTGGGTTAATTTCAAATGCATTTGAGTTTGATTTAAGCTTGAAAAGTAGACTTAAATTTTGTAAAAATTCTATATTCTTAAACAATTTACAAGTAATTTTATTAAATTCTAAACATAACACATACATATTAATTTGAAAAAGACACACTTATTCATTACACTATACACACATTTATACATATAATACAATAATACTGATTTCATTATACTACCCACATACAAAATAACACATATCTAACACATATACTAATTATATTATCCAAACACACATGTACATATATATATATATATTATCTCATTTCAATAATACATTAGTATATAAATTAAGAAATTCATAGCTATTTTATTAGTGCACTTGGAAATTGGACTCAAGGAGATCACAAGCCTCATCACGACCACGATTTGCATTGGATATCTACACTAAGAAATAATGGCCCGTGATGCGACGGTGATAATAGTTACTCTATGAGATGTTTTCATGTCATTTAGATTAAAAAGGCATTTTGAAGAGGGATGAAGGGCAACCGAGATGATGATACACCAATTGGATATGTCTGGTCATCTAAGACATAAATACAAGATCTAAACATCACAAAAAGGAGAGCAGAATCATTTTGTACACCCTGAACCAGTATAACTTAGTTTTCTTTATAACATTGTATCTTTTCACAGTTTTTGTCTGTATTGTATGATTTTTTAGCATACTCCTTAGAGATTCTAGAGAGAGAAGGAAGAGGAGACAAGTTATTGTAATCGTTTGTTGAAGAGTTCAATCGTTTGTATCATGAAAAGGTTTTTTTTTTCCTCATGTTTCCTTTATGTTTTATCTCAATTATTGTTTTGTTGTTTTGTTATATGATGTATGAGTAGTTTTCCTTAGGCTTGCTACACTGTAATTTGATATGTATTAGTATGATTAGTCAATAAAATATTATTAGTCTTCTTAAATTCAACAGTTGATATTATTGAATCAAGGAATTGTATTGTGCATGGTATAATTTCATATTAGATTTTATTGGAACAAATCAAGACATCATCCCATTGAGTATGCTAGGCTATTGGAAGGGATTGCTCATGATGCCTAGTGATAGGATTATGAAATTCTTCTACATCTACGTAATTAAGTAAAGAATTCTTGAATTTAATACGATCGTAAGTTACTATTAGCTAGGAAGAGATCTAGTGGAAAAACTTAGGATTAGACATTAGCAACCTGAGAAAGATATTCATGTACTGAACAAATTTTGCAATTTAAGAAACTAGTGATATTAATTGCACACTCTTAATGTACATATCAAGTCCGTTGGTGAAGCAAGGTCTAAGTCATTATGTTATGTATTTAGTTTAAGTACCAAGTGTTAATAATCATTAGTAATAATTGGTAGGAGGTTAATAGTTTAATTAATATCATAATCATAATACTCACTCAATTTTATAAAATAGATAATAGGAAAAAGATGAGCAATAATACTTGCCAAGATCTCTGAGGAATACGACCCTATAATCAATTCCTGTACTACATGTGGTAGATGCACTTGTCTAACATTGACTAGATCATAAGAAAGAGATCATAGGATATTAAATTATTAAAACTCAATCAAGAAATAGTGTAACCACTTCCAATGTCTCTGAGTTTAGACCTATTAGTCTTTGCAATAACCTATACAAAATTATCGCTAAGTTCTTGCTAATAGGTTGAAATGTTTTCTTAATTATCTTTTATTGGAAAATCAAAGTGCCTTCATGTTGAGATGTATGATTTAGAATAATATAGTTATTGCATATGAGATGTTCCATTTTCTAAAGAATTCTGCCTAAAGGAAGAAAAATTCTTATGCTATTAAAATAGACATGAGTAAAGCCTATGATCGTGTTGAGTAGGATTTTCTAAAGGCTTTAATGACTAAGATGTGTTTTGCTATTAGATAGATTGAGTGGATTTTAGAATGTATAACGAGTGTTTCTTCAGCATAATGATTAATGGAAAGTTGGATAGTTACATTAGGCCATCTAGAGGAATTCAATAGGGGATCCTTTATCTCCATATATATTTATCCTGGTAGTTGATGTTCTATCCAAGGGGCTACTAAGAGCTGAGAATAGGGTGTGCCTAAAAGGGATTCAAATTAAATCAACTTGTCATGTTCTAACATGTCTACTTTCTGTAGATGATTCCATATTTTTTTCCTCTAAGTAGTCGATTAGAATTTAAGAGTGCTAAAGGATAATTTTTTTAAAGTATTATCGTTCTTCGAGTCCAGAAGTTAATTTCAGTGAGTCAATAGTGTTTTTTAGCAAAAGTACTCTGAAGATGTGAAGCAAAATGCTAATTGGGTTATAGATACCTAGTGCTTTAGACCCTAGAAGATATTTGGGGCTTTGTCAAAAAGAGGATGTCACTGAAACTTCAGGGTTGGAAGCATAATTTATTGAATGAAGTTGGAAGAGAAATTCTCATTAAAGTAGTTTTTTGTGCCATTCCTATTTATCAATAGGTATTTTCAAGTTTCTAAATAAGTGGTGTCTTCAAGTAAACTCTATGATTGCAAATTTTTGGTAGGGTTAACTAAATGAAGGGGGTAGAATTCATTGGCTTAGTTGACTATGGCAAAGGAAACGAGAGGCATGGGGTTTAGGGATTTACACCTCTTTAATCTAAGTTTGTTGACCAAATTGGTGTAGAGAGTAGAAAAACACCCCTCTACCCTATGGGTGCATCTGTTAAAGGGTCTCTATTTTCCTAATCAGGACTTTTAAAGAGGCTTAAAAGGGGAATTGGGCTTCATGGGTTGCAGTAGTTTGCTGGAAGGTAAGGAGATCTTATTTGACATGTAGTATGAAGGGTTGATAAAGGTGATATAATAAAGGTTGGGCAAGATGCTTGGATTCCACCCTTTGAGGGTAAGAGATTAGGAAAAGATGTGGATATTGATCCTAATTTGAAGGTGCAGGGCATTATGGATGTTGAATGTTTGGATTATGATTTGAGTAGGATTCAACATCTACTTTCAATTAAAGACATCAGAATTATAAGACAAATACCTTTTCCACTGTTGTAGAATGAGGATTGGATTGTTTGGCCCTTTGATAACTGGGGGGAGTGTTCTATAAATTCAACATATCATCTGTTATCTGAACACAGTAAGAAAGTTTTAGATAATTTAGCATAAACATCTAATGTTGTTTCTAGAAAGGACTAAAAGAAATTGTGGCATATGAATATTTTACCTAAGGAACGACACTTTGTATGGCGAGTGATCACAATTCAATTCCTACTTTATGGAATCTTTTTCATCATAATGTGGCATCTACCCCTTTGTGTTGTTTTTATGACGATGTAGAAACACCAAAAAGTGCTCTTCCCTGTTGCCCCTAGATGTCTTATGTATGGTTTGGGGCTATTGGGATTAAGTCTGATAAACAAAGAATTACTAATTTTCTTGAATGGCCATGGAAGATGACAAGTAGATGGACTTGTCAAAGGTCCTCATGTTGATTTGGAAGTAAGGCTTGTTGAAGTAGCTTGGGCTATTTGGAACGACCATTGTAATTCCTTATATGGCCATTAAAACCTTAACGCCAGGGCTACTATAACTAATCTTCAATGATGGATGCAAGAAAAATCATATCATGGTAGCATGACATTGTCTACCTTTGGTGCTTCATGTAGTTGTTTTCATAAGATGGAGGCAAGTGTAGGTAAGGGTTCCAACGAAGAGCTTGGTCTCTGGTAGAGCTGGACATACGAGTCATGGTCCATAATCTGGCCTATCTACTCACTTAAAAAGGCGGGTTGCAACCAATTTTTTTCTATCCATTTAACAACGAGTTAAATTGGCTTGACCTATTTAATCCGCAGGCCAAAACTTAAAAAATAAAAGAAAGGGAAGAGTTTAAGAATAAGAATAATACAATAACGTATTAGTGATTATTTATGATATTTTATGGAAGTAGATTGATGCATGCACCACAAGCATTATAACATTTTTTTTAAGTATATATTTATTGATTTAAACATAATATGATATATAATAAATCATTTAAAAAATAATTTTTATATAAGTAATCAAAATAGTAACAAAATTAATCTTTAATATATATATATAACCCTAAAATATATAAATATTCTAATTTTCACATAAACTAGCATAAAAAAATAAAAAAAAAAAACTTTTTTCCCCTACAGGTTAACCCTTTTAGCTCGTGGCCAAAGTGGGCCAGACTCAAGCCTAAAATTTTGGCCAATGTAAAAGCGCACCAAAATGGCCTGACCTAGCCCATCAAGCTTGTATGCCCATCTCTAGTCTTTGGGATAGAGGGAACATTGGTGAATCTAATGTACATGGTAATATGACTATTTGAAAGGACTTTATTTCAGTGGAAGCTCACAATTTATTGAGTTAAAACAGTATGAAACTATAACCTAAGCACAATTCAACTGATATGGAGGCAAATTTAGATGGCTCATGAATTGATTTTACGCATTTATACTTCTATATTTATCTAGTTCCACTATTTATCTTATGTAAATAAAAATTTTGACCAAAAAATAAATAAATAAAAATTAGCAATCGATGCATCCACAACATAGTTATTTAAGGAAATAAATTATTTGCAAGCCTAAACCATGTGTGAATAAGCACGAGATAAGGCTCAATAATAGAAAACTATATTATCACATTTTGCTACCATATACTTATAGTTCATTTTTTGACACTTTATATATACATCCTCCTTCATTTAGATAATGTTAGTTAAATATTAATATATATGTGAAGAACATCTTATATGAATGAAAAGATAAAATAAAATAAATAAAAAACCCAAAATTCCTTCTTTTTTTCTTTTTACTTTTATTTAACCCAACCCAATAACCTTAATTTCAGGGTTTGTTTGGATTGTCTAATTTTTATCTATATCTTATTTGTTTGATATGTCTATGAGTAAAAATATTTGGTTTTCATTTATATATATTTTTTGATAAATATCTATTTAAAAAGATAAAAATATAATGTGAAAAGTACTATAAACAAATGAAACAAATAGACCGTCAATATCATGTCTACTCGCAAGGACATCCTTTAGCGTTAGGGATTACCAGATCTACTACATGTTGAGAGAGACCAACTAGATTACAGACAATAGAAGTTCCTAGACCTACAAAAAGGCTTGGGCCTTGGCCCATTCAACTTAAGCCACTCTTTTATCAAGTCTTCCAATTGCAAGATCTAGGTTGATAAATCTTATGTTTGCTTCCTCGTTTTAAGGTTTTTACTTATTTAGGTTTTGCGAATCACCCCCACCAACTAATTTAAGGCTAACAACATACATCTCCCATGTTATTGTAATCTTCTATTGATTAGACCCGGTCTACCATATTGGGCTAGGCCTAACTGGACTCTAGTTTTCTGCCTAGGATTTGTATTTGCACCTAAATTTAAAAGGTCCCTACCATTACAAAGTTTATAGAATAATGCATTTATAATAAATGGACCCGCCCCACTTTGGCAAAATGTACACAACATATTATAAAATATCGCTTTCAGCAAAATTGATAATCCTAATAAAGCATATAACATTAGTGATATAATGCCTTTCATTTTTGTTCATTTTGTCTCCTAAGGCCATAGAACACCCCAAAGATAAGTCATTATTAACACAATTTAGTTGACTTCATCAAAGTAGAAGAATAGAATAATAATTCTTTTTTTAGTAAATTTAGACCTATATTTGATGGCCGAATAACTATTTCGTGAAATTTTTTTGTTACATAATGAGAATTTGAAATTCCTTTATAGGATTAAGGAAATAATTATTTTTTTATTTAATCTAATACATGTTCATAAATCATACGTACTCATAAGACATAAATAACTTTTTTTTAAAAAAGTAGCCATTAATTATCTATTCCATTTCTCAAAGATTACTACTTTATTCCTATCTTATTTCATGTTGTTTCTTAAGATATCAGGTTGGCAATTTTAGTAAAGGAACACTTAGCCTTAGCTTATTATAATGTTGAGTTTGTCCAATATATTTTATTATTAAATCTAATTACAATAGAGGTATTTAATCATTTAAATTGATGATTGCCAACAAAAAATCATTTGAATTGATGAAGTTTAATGGTTGTCATAAACCTTAGAATATACATATATATATATATATATATGTATATAAACATATAAATGTTGGATGTGGTACCTAAATCTTACATAATTCTTTAATTAAACACCGAAATTATTTAAATGCCAATATCTATATGACAATATCCAATAAAAATTTGGGCTACTGTACCACCTGTTAGCTAGACCTAGAACAAGGCCAAACCGGCCCAAACCCCGATCTATAGGTCTGAAATTATTAGACATAAAATCGAATCGATGGAGCACAAGGCCAGTGCTGTTTCTAAAAACTAGTAAGTCATGACTCATGAACCGATTCTTGGCCTTATGAACTAGCTCTCAGATTTTTTTTTTAAATAATTTTTAAAGGATAAATTTCTTACGAAATAAGTTTAAATAAATAAATTTAAAATAATAATTAGGCTTAAGACAACATAATCCTTAACTTTTTTTTTAATTATCCTGAATGTACATTTATTTATACACAAGTAAATCTACCTTTAGTTGTAATTTTAGTAAGATAGGACGTCAAAATACTAAAAAAAAACAAGTCAAACATTATCAAGAAATGAGATTTTACTTTTTGTAGAAGTAATCAAGACGTACTTTAAATATATTTATTACTTATATTATTAATTACAAAATATTAAATACTGTAAATGTTTAATAAATTTATAAAAATAATTTTAACATTTGTATCCACTTATATTTATCTTTTTCTTCTAATTTTTTTTCTCTAATTATACAGAAAAGCAGTTGCGCCAAACAATCAAGACAGGTCTATACGATCAGGTCCTGCGTCCGGCCCATAGGATTTTTAAGCCGTGGCTTGTGATATTGAAATAACTTTCAAATGTTACTTGATCTGTTCGACCACAAGGACTTCTTGCTCCAGAGGACTTCCCCACATGATCTCAATCAAAAAGAAAAAAAGAGAACTTAGCTTAAATACGCCTGTCTCTCTTACTCTCTCCTTTTGAATATGCTTAATTCGAAATCAAATTAAATATAAACAAACAAAGTAAATAAAATGATCATCAAATATAAGGTTTAAATTTAAAATGAAATTAAAACGGCAATGGGGAAAAAGATCAAAATCGTTCATATTGGAAGTTGAAAATTTAAACACTATAAGAAAACTGATATTTAGAAATAAAAATTTTTGTGACGGAAAATAAGTAAAACAAGTTATATTTCTTCAAACAACATCAACTACGATGGTTTTTGTGATAAAATTTATATTTAGAGATAAAAATTTTATCTCTAAAACCTAATTTTTGTATAATGAAAGCTAGTATATATATGTGTGTATGTGTGTGTGGTGTGTGAGGTGTATGAAAAATAAATTACAAATTACTCAATAACTAAATAGGATCATAAAGCTTCCAATATTAAAAAATTTAAATTATTGAACTAATAATAGTAGCGTTGATAGGAATTATTTAGTTATAGTCTAATAAACTGAACATCAACCTAATTGGCTAGTTAGCCTATAAAGGATCTCACAAGGCTTGAGCTAAGAAGCTCTAGAAGGAGCTTAGCTCATGAGATCTTAACTACATGAAAACCTCAGCCTCGTGATGAAGCTCCATAAGGGCACAAGTCCAATGAGGACCTTAACTCCTCGCCTACCATTGCCTTGACTATATGTGTTAAGGACCATATCTCTGCATCTCACTCCAACCTCTTTAGGGGAACAACTCCAAGTTCAACTACCTGCACCACAAGTAGAGACCACCTAAGATCCAAGGTCATCTACCTTTTTATGGTCCATTCCCTCTTTATGGGCTCAAGCCAATTTTGAGCCAAGTTCTAGTTTAGATGTGATTCAAACTTATGTAAGCTCTGATTTAAATACAATTCATGCCCATGTCTAAACTTGTAACAACATATAATTATGAAAATTTAAACTATTTCTATTTGAATTACCAAAATGTATTTTCCATCCACGACACTTAATGTATTGCTAATAATAACACAATAAATAAATTAACTTTAGAGCATGGTAGTTCATATAGACTATTACAAAAGGAATAATATTTTCTTAACTAGTTTTTTCTTTTAATTTTTTTTATATTTCTTAGATTGTTTATAATATTAAATTGCTAAAACTATAATGTAAGTTGCTAAAACTATAATATTACATTGTTAAAAATTGGGTTAGAAACTATAAGTTTTTACTCAACTGTCTTTAGAGTTTTGTTGATAGACAATTTTATTCGTGGGCTCCTAGGCCCAATTCAAGGTCAAATTCTTTGGGGGCTATGATATTTTAAGGATGGCCTTAGATTAAGATCATGAGGTTGGACAAAGTGCCTTGCTTGGCAGCAACTAAATAAACTCTTGCAAGTCTCATTATCATTTGCTAAGGTCAACAAAATTCTTTAGAAAAATAGGCCAAACTTGCCAGTTATTCCCAGCTTGCATGGCAGTCTTTGAAAGGTTTCGAATATATCTAAGAAGATGTACTCACTAAATTCTTTTGTATTCACTTTCCTAATTAATGATAGAGCCACTACTATAAATACCTCTCACCACATTCAGTTACTACATAGACTCTCATATATTGGCTTTTACTATTTTTCTAACTATCTTATTATTAAACTGGTTATTGGACTCAAGCATTAGAGTGTTGCACTAGGCAACCTCCAGAAACCACTAAACGTATTTTGTCTTGTAGACTCAGATTCATTGATTCAAGATTTGCTAGGCCTAGAATATGTAGATCATCACTCTTCTCTTCCAACAAAAATTCCATCTAGAACAAGTTTAGGTTTGATTTATTTAAACTTTTTTGTATTCAAAATTTTATTTAATATTTAAATTTTAACTGACTTATCCATGATAGTGGGTGGCATATCCCGAAAATTTCATAAAAGGGAAACGCAAGAACGTATATGACGTTTGATTATACTGATATCTCTATGACTTGTTTTTAGCATGGCATTATTTGGTTTTACTTGAAATATATTTGAATTTGATTTGGTTTATTTAAAACATTTGCGGTCAAAACTGCCAAGAGTTAGTCCCATGTAAGACTAAGACTAACTTTAACCTTAGATTTCTCAATTGGATCTTTAAATCGTCATGTTAGTATTTTAACAAAATTCTTTATTATCTTTAAAATACCTTGCTATTTTATTTCTAAGAATTTCAAAAAAAGAAAGCTCATAACGAAATTGTTTTACATTATTTTTCCATTTGGATTGTCTATTTCTCATCGGTATCAGTATTCGTATCTAAACTTTTTATATAAAGGTTTCTGATTTACAGCTATATTTTATCTATGTTCAATCTATTTGATATTTTCATGAGAATTATTGTATGTTATATATATATATATATATATATATATGTATTTCTTGGCAAATAATTCGTTAAAAAAGTTTTAAAAAAAAGTATCCGCCATTTGCCATCTATCGAATGCTAAATAGACCTAAGACACCTTTGTTATGAGGGGGGAAAACAAAGAAAGACAAAAAACGAAAAACATTATAAGAAGAGAAATAGAAGCATGCATCATTAGGTGTGTCCGGCTTTGCCAGACACGGCAATAAAAGAAAATTTAAGGTGTGGGATTATTTACTACCATGGGTTGTTTAGTATGGAACCATTGCTATATAACTATTTTATGAGTTACTTTATTAATAAAAGGATTGCTTAATTTTGATGGATTATTTTACCAAGCAACTTTAAAAGGTAGGGTTTTCCTTTATCATTTTGGTGTGAATAATTTGTATAATGTGGAATCCAAATTTTTTTTTTTAAATTATTAATTACTTCATGAGAAAAACCCTTGATAAAGTAGAGAATCGCTTGATAAAACAAGTTAGTTAAAATATTCATATGATATGTTAAATAATTTTCCAAGTAATTTATTCATAATTAAAGATGGTCTTATAACACTGAAAAAGTGTTATGGACCTGAAATATCATCCAAGTATCCAAAAATAGAAAAAAAAAAAAAAAAAGGTTTTCATTCCTATTAATAGTCACTTGTTTTGATGGGTGGTCATCATAGCCAACCGTGCTACTGAATCCTAATATATTATTTTAACAGTTAAAATACTGATTAGACAATCAATATAAATTTAACAAAAAGTGAAATAGTGGATAACTTTCAAAATTATTATTTATTTACTAATATTTTATTGATATTTACATATTACTATTCTATTCATACCACTTATTAATATTATTAAAGTGTTTCTACTGGCAGCATCCCTCCTATGAAAAAATTATATAAAGCTCACGTTAAGGACGTCCCATCCGAAAAAAGCTGAAGAATTATTAACCTCAAGCCATAAAAGGATGACGCTAAGGCATATTAATGATTGATTATTTAAATATTGAGCCTTTTCAGTTTTGCCATACGAGATGATTTGTCAATTTGAACTCCCCTTTCATTCACTACTTCTTCTTTCTCAACTTTCTAGCGATGATCTCATTTCTTCCTAAGTTGTTGTATCTAACCTCCTAACCATGTCCGAGGGAATATTTTCAGCTAAAAAGACCCACGTGTTTTTCTTTTTCCTTAATTAATGGTGTTGCCCTAAATGTGAAGGAAACCTGGGATTTGGGAGTCGTTGAAACTTGAAGTACAAACTCTTGTACGGAGTTTAATATCCTTTTTCTTTTTTAATTTTTCCATAAATATTCGAGTAAATTGCTTCTATCGAATTGTATTTGCTCCAATTTAAGTCGTCCAGAGGAGTGATATTACATCTTTTTATTTTGGCAATTTGATATTACATCTTTTTATTTTGGCATACTGGTGCTTGTATATTTAATGTGCGAGCATGTCTTTGTTGGGTAATAATTTAACGAATGCTTATTTTAATAACGGGATAATAATAGACAAAATGCTCATACTTTATTTTTTTGCTATAATTTGCTTAAATTTAAAGATACAACATTAGATTGCTCAACTTGATAACATGCATTTAATTTACCATTATGTTGTTATCAAAATAAGCATTCATCAAATTATTACTTGATGCAAATATTGAATCATATATACTATGAAAGTATAAGCATCAATTTCTGCAAATCAATAGATATAGTGTTAAATTGCAAAAAAAAAAAAAAAAAAAAAAAGAAGAAATTATATACACTTAGCATGTCATTATTCCAAGTAGTGCTCTTCTCTTTCATATAATGTAAATTATGGAAAACATAGTAAGAAGCATGGCATAATATACATATTTTTAATTCATGTTAGGTGTATTAAATACAATGATTTGATTTTAGTAATATGTCTTATTTGTTATTTAAAGTTCAACTCTAAATAGTAATTTTTATTATTATTCCTTTTGTGTTATCTTGTATATATTTTAACTGTATCTCTTTATCTATTCCATTATTGTGTCAGCACTATCTCTAATGTTGGCACCATTGGTATTAGTTATTACACCACTACAATTGCTATGATTCCACCAACATTACTAACTACTTTCCACTTATATTGATGGTATGATGCGGTTATTGTATTGGTAATTATTGTAACTAGGGGTGAGCGAATAATCTCATTGTATAAGATGCCTACCCATATTCTGCTCAACCAAAATAAAGTCCTAGTAGGTATTAAGAACTACATGATGGGGTATGGATATTATTTTCTAGGAACCTACTTTAACGAGGCATATTAGGGTATGAGTATGAGATCTTCATGTCCTATACCCACCCTAAAACTTGTACAATAGTATAATAGAATGTACAGATTCAAGGGTACTCTGTATCTATCTTGAAATATATACTCTATTAAAAAAGATTATAGTATAAAATAAATAAATAAATAATAAACAATACTTAATGTTAAATTTTGTAATCATTTTTTGTTAAAATTATCATATATAGACTATCTTTAAGAAATTTCACTTCAAAAAATTTGCTCTCATTTATTATGGGAGTACTTATCCTTTTGAAGAATTTCAAAGGTATATACTTAAACTTTTAGGTTATATAGTTATTGATCATCTAAGACTAAGTAATATGCATGTGCTTTCAAAGTTTTTTTATTTTAAAATTTGCTAGATGTTTTACCATTTTGTTAAAATCAAGTTATCAGGTTTCACAAATATTTATTAGAGATTTCAATTTTAATACATAAACAAGTTTTGCATATTATAAAACTTGTGATATTAAAAAAATATTTTTAGAAAATTACTTTCAATATGTTATTTATAATGAATATATGTAAATAAGATATCTTTATCTATTAGAACTTGAAATTTGAAAAAGAAAGATAAATTTTATACGTTCCATGGGTACCTTTTACCCTGTGAGTTTTACAGAATACAAGGTAGTTACATAGTACTATAAAGTAAATTTCGAATACAACACTTTGCACCATATATCTTATAGGATAAGGTATAGATAAGACTTCATACTCTACCCACCATAGATCCGTTCACCTTTAGTTGAAACGATGGTGGTGGTGGTGGTGGTTGTAGCAATGATATAGTGTTAAGATGATGATTGAAAAGGATTAATAATTTAGGTTTTGGAAAAAGATTTTATTTTGTCCCCTCTTCGACTGAGGGATTCATTAAAAGAAATATTTTGAGATTTATCCAATATTACAAAGAAACTTTCTATAACATCAAACTTATTATATAAATAAAACATAGCACAATAGGTTTTTTAGTGTCCAATATAAAAAAAAAAATTCAATTAAATGCCACCTTAAGTTATGATATAAATGCTATTACTGAAAAAATAGAACATATATATGGCAAATAAAAAAAAAGAATAGATAATAGTATTATTGTTTCTTACTTTCATTTTTTTGAGAAAATGTAAAATTTGGTATGTGAACTTTACATAAAAAATTAATCTGCTATCATGACCTTTAAAATAGTCGATTTAATACCTAATAAAACTTTTTTTAAAATTATATTTAATATTTTTTCTAACTTTTTATTTCATTGTTTGCTGACATGGAATATATAACCTACTAAAGTTGACACGTGTTAAAAAAAAGGGGAGAGAGAGAGCTTGACTCAAAGGACAAGAAGAAAAAGAAGAAGAATGGTAGAGGAAAGAGAAGAGTGGGGGTACAAAAGTCATAGCTTAGTCTTCTTCATGAGGACATAAGGCTTGTAACCAATGTTATCGGACATAAATCGGCCTGGGCGGTTCAACCAGGTTCAACCAAAACCGGCCATAAAAAGCGGGTTGGTCTACTCAATTTACTTGCATTTGCAGTGACCTGGATTTGCTCGGGCGGTCGAATCGGGTTGAACCAGGTGGCTTGGACGATCAGACTAAGTTGAACTGGGTAACCTAGACCGGTTGACTGGGACCAAAGAAAGACAAAAAAACGAAAAAAAAAAGCTAGAAATTTAAATATCTATTCATACTATATTATAAATTTATAAAATATTATCATTATATCTTGTTTATTTAATAATTAATTGATGAATTTGATCCAAATATAGATTTAATTAAGTGATGTCATATATATTTGTCTATTATAATTAAATTATCTCTTATATTTTTATTTTTCATGAGCTCAGTTCAACCCCTCGACCCCTGACCCCTTAGCATATCCGAGTCAAACTCCGATCCGATTTTGATAACACTGCTTGTAACTGGTACCATCCTCCATTAATGGAGGCACATGCACCGAGTTCAAGATGGAGATCTCTCTCTATATATATAATGATTGACATGTGCCATTGGTCAATGGCTTTCCCATTCATGTGTTGTTAAATTAAACTTTTAAAAGTTCACAACTCAAATGAATTTTTGCACAAAATTCAATACTAAATTTGACATTTCTTTATTTCTTTTAATAAAGGTATTTGTGGAAAAAATCAATTACAACATTGAAAATTTGATTCAATTTTTTGAGTAATATAATTTTTTTTTTTTTTATGAACATGACATTATAGGTCTAAGTTGCAATTAAGGCACCGTTTGTTTTGAGGAAAAGTTTTGACTAATGAAAATAGTTTTTCCTTCAAAAAGTTTTTCAAAAAAATAACATATTTTTAGATATTTAGATAATTTTATAAAAATATTTTTCTTTTGTTTACAATTTTGAGTTAACTCGTCTATTTTAAGTATAAAACAAAATGAAAAATTACATATATTATAATGAGAAATAAATCTACCTAAAAGAAAAATATTTAACAAATTAATAATAAATATTTTTGGATAGTAATGATTGTTGGATGAACTCGTAAATCAATGAAAAAATGACTTACACATTTATATTCTGTAAGTCGTTTTCGAAAAAATAAGCTATGAAAGTTTATGTTTTTCAAAATAAGAGAAAATATATTTAATTAATTGTCCTATTCTTTCTTAAATAAATACAAAAAAAATAAAAAGATATTTTCCTTAAAAGCATGTTCATTCATAAAAAAAGGGGACCTAAATATTGTAATGACTCTTCTGCGAGAAATATGATTGTAATAAAATTACCATTTCAATGATGTGAAAGAGTGCATTTAGACCATCAAATTTAAAAAGATGTGCTTCCAAATTGGACTATTTTAGTTTTGCACTTACTAATTCCTAAATTTATAAGAAAAAGACAAAAAAATCATAAAAAGGGTGGAGTTCCTTTGCAATTTTTTATGATTGTTTTACATTAATTTATCTTTTTATTATTTCGGTCAAGATCAAAATTTTTATAGAATAATTTAGCCGCATTTTTTTTAAAGATTTAAAATTCTAGCTATTTAATTTTTTAAAATAAAAGGATAAAAGAAACTCTAAGGGTAATATAATATTTACTGTTTAGATTTTACCTATTTTGCAATTTGCTATCTAATCCATCAACATATCAATTTATTATTTTATTTTCGCATACAGTTATAATGTCTCGTCCGGATATTACCATTTGTTGATATGAATTAAATATATGGATCAACATTTAACATGTTATGAAAGTTATACTAAGTAAAAATATAGTCCAGTTAAGCCTCCATGTTAGATTTAATAGCAAAAAAAGGAAAAAAAAATGAAAACACGTCGGGAAATTTTTCTTCTTCTTCTCCTCCTAAACCCTAAACTAAACATATATATATATATATATATACGTATGTATATTTCAATTCTTAAAATGATTTTCTTTTTAGGTTTAACCAAAACCAATAGGGAAATTGGATCATCACGGGGGAAAAATGACCCGTGAAACCGATGGAAAGACAAAGAGGGGGAAAAAATAATTCTTAAACAAGACCTAATTAATAAAAAATTTCAAACCCTAATGTCAAACTAAATCAAACTCACCGGTTCAAATCAAAACCTTAGTCTTTCATCCTCCACCTCTATAGTCACTGTCGCAAAACCAATAGAAAGACAGAGAAAAGAAAAATTATTATTAAACAAGCCCTAATAAAAAAAATTAAAGCACAATCTTAGACTAAATCAAACTCAACACCTCAGTAAGTTAAATTATGAATATGAGAATATGAATTATTATTTATTATTTTACGTAATAGAAATTCCTTATCAATCTCATTGTTTCCTTAGTAAACATTGTAATACCAGTTTTACATGGACCGATGAGAAAAAGAATGGCTATCTGAATGAACCGTAAATGTTTAAATATCTAATTATAAAGATAGATAAACTTCTCATAAAATGTAATATTAATGAAAGTTTAATTGAAACTGGGCCGACACTGTAATAGTAATTACCTACCAAGTTATCCTAGCTGTACTTCTAGAAGAAAAATCAAACCCATACCTGCCAAAGTCCCGATCAAGGCAGTTATCCTAGGCTTAAATTGTGGCACAGTTTACAAGAAGGATGGTGACATGAAACCTTCTCCTTCGATATATTTTCTTATTACCTTTCGTCACGTTGTTGTTGGCAACACGTAAGATAACTTGGAGATATTGAATAATATAACATAACTTAGACAAAAAGGGGGCCGTCGTCTGTCTCAGTAAAAATATATAGAATAATTGTGAATGCGTTCTAAAATTATAAATTCCTGATGTATACATCAAATTTTTTTTTTCCTTTTTAACTTTTAAACGTGTGTGTATATCTAAATGTATTCTTTAACATTATTGTTGAAACCCCAGATGCATTGTTAAAAAAGAAAAAAAAAAAAAAACCTACATATGAAAGTGATTTAGGATTTTGTCGATCCTTTGAGGTTATAGATTTTTAAGATTGACCTAACTATTAATAATATTATATTATTATATATATATATATAACGGTTAACGGATGCTTCTCTATCAGTGTAAATTTGTCATTTTATTTATTTATTTATTTAAATTTGTTTCTAGCTTTCTAAAGTGTATTTTTTTTTTTTACTCCCTCAATAGAATAGTTGTTCGCACCTTTAGGATGTAATGTGTTATATCCTCTTCTCTTAATATTTGAGTAAACATTAGACTGCACAAATATATATAAAGTATATATACAATGTTACTTTATATATACTTAATTTTCTTATTTGTAAAAGGAGCATATTTGCACATTGAATTTTTAAAGAACAAGTGTGCCTTCAAAACGGACCAATATGTCCTTGTTTATTGTTATAGACGAACAATGGCAAAAACAAAAAATGATAAAGCTCACATAAGATTTACATGAAAAACCCAAATCAGGAAAAACCA
This sequence comes from Combretum micranthum, assembly GCA_024138025.1. Taxonomy (NCBI): domain Eukaryota; kingdom Viridiplantae; phylum Streptophyta; class Magnoliopsida; order Myrtales; family Combretaceae; genus Combretum; species Combretum micranthum. The sequence continues at coordinate 853,928 of JAMXBD010000093.1, read as the reverse complement.
TGGGCAAAGAAAAGATAATTCACTATATGTCGATAATGGAGTTACAAAGAGAGAGAGAGTAATAAAATACATATCAAAACTCTCTCATTTTCTCACTCTCATACAAACCCTAACAAAACACATATTTATATGTGTATACAGCTAGCCGACAATAAGTGCCACAATTATGTCTCTTAAATGTATAATGAATATATAGTCAAATATTCATTCATTATACATTTGACTACGAAAAACGGCTACTGAAAACGGGTTACAAACTCCAACAATCTTCGCCTTGACACAGATTCAGGAGCTTTGATATAAAACTAAAACATTCTTCACCTCTTTCACAAAACCCATAAAAGGACTCAATCGACAGAACATTCTCCACCTATTCCAAGAAAATCTGGTGCTGCGATCTAAGAATAGAATATCAAACTTAACAGTTGCCATTGTAATAAAAAAAAAACCAAAACCTTGGCTCTGATACCACTTATTATAGAAGAACAATGACAAAAACGAAAAATGATAAAGCACACATAAGATTTACAGGGAAAACCTAAATCGAGAAAAACCACAGGCAGAGGAGAGAGAATTCACTATATGTCTATATCAAAGTGGGAGTACAAAGATACAAATGAAAAGCTCTCAAAACTCTCAAAGAAAATTTTTTGTATATCTGATATGTTGTATATAGAAACATAGGAACAACACACACACATACACATATATATGTATGATGATAACCGACATAACGACCTAAATTATAACACTTAAATATGTAATGAATGAATAATAAAGGCCTAAATTATGACCATTAAATGTATAATGAATGAATAATAAATGTATAGTCAAATATTCATTCATTATCATTTAACTACGAGAGTCGGTTACAGAAATGGGGTCACAAACTTCAACATTTATAATTAACAAAATTAAAAGAAAGTCCAAAACATCATGTAAAAAGCGAGGAGCCTATTACAACCTAGAAGAAGGAGAGGCTACTGGCGAGGCATTCAACAAATTACAACATCAATAACAGAATGTATCCAGATCTAGTTATATGATAATTGAAATAATAGAAAATAATATATCTGGCTAGATCTACAACTATTTTAACATATTAAGAAACGGATATTAGAAGTATAAGAGGTAAGAGGAAAAGGGATTATGAAGCCCTTTGAAAAATTAGTAGTGTCTTGAGCACTTGAGGAGTGGCTTGACTTGAAATAGCCAACACGTTCTTTACACACCTACACAATACAAACATAGTACAATAGTTAGTAAATAGTGAAGAAAGTAAGGAAAAAAGTTAAGAAGAATAACAAAGATTGAGACTTAGGTATGAGTGTCAAAAGGGAAACTTTGAGAATAAGGTAGATTTAGAGAATAAGGAGGGCATATAGACAATATTGGTTGGGTTAGGAGATTAAGTGTGGGCCACAAACTTAACATTTGGCACTCTTGTTCTTGAACTCCATTGCTGCAAATTTTGGTTGCTTGATCTCATCTTTTCTACATTTCCATGGATCTTGCAACAAACAACAATAACAAAGTAGAAGATTCAAATTTCATTAAATCCACATTGATTGTCATGCAAAACAGTTTGGAACAATAGAGTCCTCGTATTGAGAAACTCGAGAGGACTCAAAATCATTCTTTTATGTAGCATGGTATTCCTACTCATTTAGATTCATCATTGTCAAAGTTAGTCAACAATTTTGAATTCTTATCAACAACGGGTCAACAGGACATCCTAAATCATGTAATGAATGAGGAAAAGGCGACACAAGTAGTGGATCATGTGATTTCACAAAAAATTCAAGTCCAATAATCACATGCCTTGGATACAATAAAGTTGACAAAAGAACTAGATCTTACTACATGTGAGGAACCCATGTTTGAGCTGGAAAACTAGAATGTTTCGAATGACTCGATTTTAGTAAAACAACACTTTCAAACAATTTTAGTGGTTTAAAGGCAAAAAAAAAAAAAAAAAACAATTTTAGTGGTTTCAAAAGGGAGAATTTTGAATCAAGATAAAATTTATTATTTTATTAATTTATTTAGATAGATGATTATCCTCGATTACTGATTACCACAACAATTTTTAAGATTTGAGTAGCCAACAAACATTAGGAATCATTTTGTCATCATCACTATAATTGTGGCAATTCGTTGTCATGAATATTTAGGGGTGGGACGACACATGGTCGTATAGTCCACCATTTTTTTTTACAAGATTTAGGATCTTGAAAGCAAGAACAACCCTACTACCAACAAATCTCAGATATGGGTAGCTAGTTTTTTTTTTTTTTTTTTATATATATTATACAAGTTAATGGAGTCTCTGAAGCTATAGAGGTGTCCCAAGTTTGTGTCAGAGCCAGTTCATGTTCATACAATTTGTGAATATCGGATATTAGTACAATATATTTCTTCATTGGAGTTGCATACAGAGCAGTCGTGAATATTAGGGATGTTAAATATTGATTCGATGGGGATCAAAGTGTGCTTTAGATTTTCCATCCTTAAGAATAAGGTTGTTTTCAACAGGAGTAGAAAATGTTACAACCTAGAAGAAGGGCAACTACATACAAAGCATTCAACAGATTACAACATTAATAACATATTGTAACTAGATTTAGTTATATGATAGTTGAAATAATAGAAAAATAATATATTTGACTAGATCTACAACTATTATAACAAAATGGGAAACAAATATTATAAATATAAGAGCTGAGAGGGAAAAGGGACTATAAAACCCTTTGGAAAATTAGTAATGTCTTGTGCACTTGAGGAGTCAAGCTTGACTCGAAAATAGCCAAAGTATTCTTTACACACCTGCACAATACAAACATAGTACAATAATTAATAGTTAATAGGGAAGAAAGTAAGAAAAAAGGTAAGAAGATAAACAAAGATTGAGACTTAGTTATAAGTGTCAAAGCGAAAGTTTGGGAATAAGTTAAAGTTAGAGAATAAGTGGGGCGTACATATGACATTGGTTAGGTCGAGACATTGAGTGTGGGCCACAAACTTAACATAGCCACTTTTAGATTTTATGAATATTTTCACAATTAATTATTTCATGTTTTATTGTTTCTTTTTCAGGTAAACTGATCACACAAAGGTTCAATAACATATTTTTGAAAATTTGAAATCAAACCGTCCAATTTTAAAGAAATTAATGGTAGATGCTATAAGCATTTTGATGTAGTTACAATCCATATATATATATATATATATATATATATATATATATTAAAAATTCAGATTTAGTATGTTTTATTTCCTTTCTTTGGGCCAATGGCTTGTTAAAAATTAAACACGAACGGTGACAATTGACATGACACTGACCTCCAAAATGAGCAGTATGTAATGATGATTAATATCTAATGATGCGAATAAGATGTATTAGACAAACATGGTTTTCTCTCCTTCTTAAAATATGATGATAATAATATTGACTACGTTTAATATACGAATATGCCATAAAGGGATTGCGAAACGTGTTCCCATCTCTTCATAGTTATATAAAATATATGTGTGCTTTTTCTAAAATTGTTATTAAAGCATTAAAATGTTGTTGGGGTAGATAATCATTGGGTCCATCTGTGAAATGTTGAAACGCTGTAAAATATTGGTTTTTTCTTTTTGCCTTTTTCACCTAATATGATGTGATGCTAGGATAATAAGAGTTTTCAAGATGTATTAGTATTGAAAATTTTACCATAAAATAGTATAAGGTTACGAGTTGGGATAATCTAATCTAAAAAAATTAATGTTTTAAATGTCATTGGTCTTACACTCTTAGCCTAGATTATAAATGTGTAATAAAACACAATATCAAATTGTTTCTAATAGTGTAAAATTTGTTAAAAAAAAAAAGAAACTTAAATGAAACAACCTTTAAAAAAAACATTCATGAGCTTGAGAAAATAATAATGATTCCCCAATAGAATGGATGTCATTTACCAAAAGATTAGCCCGATAAAAATGATGAAATTCACAGATGCAAGCTTAGAAAAATTTTGACTCACAGATGCAAGCTTAGAAAAAAATTTTAACTAGTGTCATTGAAAATTGTGTTTAGGATGAAGATGAGGATGATTGAATCCATTTAGAGCTGATTTTGCCAAAGAAAATACTCATAAAGACATCAACTCTTTATAATCTTTTCATACAGATCGAGAACACAACATAGAAGCTTTTGAATGAAACAAGAAAAATTAGATTTCAAATCCAATTAGATTTAAATTTAAAGAATAAATAACAATAGATTTATATTTTACTAAATTGTCATAGTTATATTTGTTACTTTAGAAAATTATTAAATTTATAATATTGATGATGCTATAGATTTGTAAGGATCTTTCTAAAAATTATTATCTTGTTAATTAATTGACATTGCTAATTTTGTGCACTAGCCGAAGTTCGGATAAGGGAAAAAAGTATTATGTCGGGGAAGTTATTAATTTATCATGTATTAATTTACGTAGGTTAAAGCATATATATGATTCGTCGATAAAGATCCAAAAGGAGGGACCGTTGTATCAACAATTTAACTACTAAAATAAATATAGTAATTAAAATATTAATTATTTTAATGGTTCGATCATGATTAAATATGATGCGAGCCGTTAGATAGAAAACGAACCATAAAATTTCTCTCAAAGCTACTACCCATGTATATTTATCTTTTCCTTTTTGTTATTTTTGCAACCAACACTAATTGCATTACCCAAAGAAAATGCTAGATACTCGAAGCTTTTAGAGAGCATTTTTCTGTCAATAGAACAGTTGTACGCATTTTCACGATATTCTGCTAGAAGAATGTTAATTTTTCCTAGACTTTTATGGTTCTCTTCAAAATTACGGGACTGGTTTCGCTGTTTAACCATTAATTTAATTAAAATAGATCTCACCTTGTGATATTTTTTTTTCTAATTACCTTTACTTGTTATGAGTGTAAACTTTTACATGATACTACTTCCCCTTCTCTCTAATCTCACACACAATTAGCATGTACATTATTATATATTGTTATTATAATGTGTAGTATTTGTACACAGATGATACATAACATATTCCATATTTATATAAGAATTTGAGTTTATAATTTAACATATCATATAATATAATACATAATATACTAGATAGATATGCACGGTTACTTATATAGTAATGTATATTTATATGCGTACATGTAACTAGAATAATATCTATTAAAGTATATATACATCATATATACTAGCTATATCTAGTTTGTTATATCTATTAAAGTATATATCTATCATATATATTTATGTATTATTATAATATATAATATTTGTTCATATACAATATGTGATATTAAATGTAATTTCAATTTAACCATCATAGTAAATGATTTAACATATTATGTATATCTATAATGTATTAGAGATACAATACATTAAATATATGAGGTTTCCTATATTGAATAAAAGACTATTTGTCCGTTATGTATATCTTATTTATTAGTAAAGTATGGGAATATGGTGAATTTGATACCTAAACTTTGATGAAAAGGTAAGTTAGTTACCTAAAATTTTAAAAAGTTCAATTTATACTTAATTAAATTTTTCGTGCCCTTTAACACTATACCGCTTAATTGTTGTCTGACACTTATCCATTACTTAAAGAGACAATGAAGGAGTGGGATAGTGTTTAGAGGTAAGAAAAGTTTAATTGGGTATGAAATTAGAATTTTTAAAGTTTAGGTATCTAATTGATATTTTCATCAAAATTCAGATACCAAATTAGTAATTAGCCCTTAAAGTATATAGTAAGAAATAGTTAATAATAAATGTTATTAAAATATAAGAGTTGTAGTGCACGGTTTGAAATGTTATGTAGGTATATGAAATAAAAGAGTTATATGACTTGTTTCAACATAATAGGGCTCAATTCCTTGTTATAAGACTTATTTCACCATAATAGGGTTCGATTCTTTATTTTGAGGCTTTCACTGTATTAGAGTTCAATTCGTCATTATTAGGCTTACTTCATCATGACTAGGCTAAATTATTTGTCGTAAGGCTCATTTCACCATAATAAGAGTCAATTCTACATTATATGGCTAATTTTACCATAATAGGGTCTAGATCCTCCTTGTTAGATGCATTTCACTATTATAGGGCTCAATTTCTTATTGTAGAGCTCATTTCATCACAATAAGGCCCAATTTCTCATTTTAGGGGTCATTTCACCAAACATTGCTTAACTCCTCATTTTAGGACTCAATTTGCCATTACAACACTCATTTATTTATGTAAGGCTTCCTTCAATGTAATAATGATCAATTCCTCCTTTGTAAGACTCACTTGACAATACCAACTCTCAATTCCTCATTATAAGACTCTTTTTACTATAATAAGACTCAAGTCTTAGTTATTAGGCCAACTTCACAATAACAAGGATTAGTCCCTCTTATATGGCTTATTTCACCATAACAAGGATTAATTCCTTGTTTTATGAGTCATTTCACTATGATAGGAGTCAATTCCTCATTGTCAGACTCACTTCCTCATAATAGCATTAAATTCCTTATTGTAAGGCTCATTTCACCATAATAAAAGGTCAATTCCTTGTTGTATGGAACATTTTACTATAACAAAGGTCTTTTTTTTTTCCTCGTTGTATGGCTCATTCCACTATAATAGGGCTTAGATCCTCTTTGTAGGATTCCTTTATTGTAATAGGATTTTTCCTTGTTTTAAGGCTCATTTCATCACAAGAGGATTTAATTCCTTGTTGTTGGGTTTATTTCACCAAATGAGGCTCAATTCCTAGTTGTAGAACTTCTCTATATAAAGCTCAAATACTTGTTAGAAGGCTTACTTCACAAAACAGACCTCGGTTCATCACTGTGGGGCTTCGTTCTCCATATAACAGGGATCGATTTCTTGTTGTAGGGCTCATTTCACCATAACAAGGATCAATTCTTCATTTTATGGCTCATTTCACCATAACAGAGATAAATTCCTCATTATATAGCTAATTTCCCAATAACATGGCTTGATTTCTCATTGTAGAGCTCACTTTACCATATTAAGGCTCAAATCCTCATTGTAGGGCTCACTTGACCATAATAAGGATCAATTTCTCGTCGTAGGGTTAAGGGTTATTTCACTATAACTTAATCACAAAGGCGCCCTTTCGGTGTAATGGTTTGGAGTTTGTAAGAACACTAAAGTTAAGCGTACTCTAGGTAGAGCAATCCTAAGATGGGTGACTTCTTGGGAAGCACTGGCACTAAAAGGACAAAACCGTATGGCATGTGGCCAGAGTAGACAATATCTCGGTGGGTAGAGTTCTAAGTCGTTACACAGTACCTCTAGTGTCCTGGTTGTGCCTAAGAGTGTGTTGGGAGGGCCAGTGTACATGGCATCACGATCCCTGGTTGGGGTGGCTTGAAGGCCTATGTCACGCCCCAAAGGGTACCCAAAACGCGACAGTCCACCACACTCGATATTTAAACTTAAATATGACGACCTTAGTCATCTCATAAGATTACATACTGGGTATAAGGTGTACTTGCACAACTTTTAGGATCACACTTTGAATCGAATAGTCTTAAGAAGGCATACAATAGCATTAAGAATAGAAATCACAACAAGATAAACAAGTTAAGTCTTTACAAAAGTCAAGGGAGCATACCCCCACCAAAAATAATAATAGAAGTTTATCCAGTCTAAAACCATATTACAAACGTTAGGGTTCATGTTAAAGAGATTTTCTTAGAAGTCCACGCCTCTAGCTAGGTCCCGACTTCTTCAAAAGCTCCTTCATCCAAACGATAACCCTGTGAAAAGTGTTCTCTCGGAACAACCAAAAATAAGACACCACAACAAAACTATCGGGGTGTAAGCTACAGGCTTAGTGAGATCCATTTCCAAATATTTAATAGTCAACAACAGTATATAACAGACAAGTTATTAGCAACTATATGAAATGCACAAACACATAAGCATACAATACATAAGACCGTCCGGAAATCTTATGTTGAATGGATTTACGGCCTCCATTCGGGATTAAGTGTTTCAAGCCTATACGACCAACATTTAAATTCTTCTCACTTCTTATTATGGTTGATACAGGTGCCCAGCCACCACTTTTAAATTTTTACTATGGTTAATACAGCTGCCCACTAACACACATTTTCAATTCCGGCCTATATGCCATCATTCGAGTTTACAAGCCCCTCGTTGCCCAATTATTATGCATTCTTCCCACAAAGGTATAATAACCTATGCAATGTGACTCACTTCATGATATGCATGTACAGTTTATTCATATAATCGTGGCATGTTAATAAAGTAGATTAAGTGCGATCATAGAGAATTTCAGACAATCTAAGTCTATACTAGCTCATACAAAAATTTTTCAACAAGTCTCGTCTCGATATACTTATCATTCATTCAACCAGGATTAGATCACAAATCATCATAATTTTATCTTTTCCTAATTCTAATGCCACTACGATTACAAGCACATACATGAGCATAACTATTTAAGAAATGAACTCACTTGGCCATGGAGAGAAATCCACTAGTCGCAGTAGTCATAGGGGAGTGGAAGTCCGTCCTCCAAATCACCTAAGTACAAGGAATACCCGAAATGAGTATTTCTTATAAGGTTCTATTAACTTAATAATTCTATTTACTAAGTTCGTCAATTTTCGCATAAGTTAGAGTCCTAATTTCAAATGATAGTTAGAGTCCTAATTTCAAATGACTATATCTAACCCATTTTAACTCGGAATTGAGTATATAATATATCGATTTCTATCTACTTCGAAAGATCTATCTATTTCTAATGTTATTTCCAAGTTCTGAAAATAATTAGGTCATGAAATAATCTGATCAGTTCTAATCGATCGAAAATTCCAATTCCGAAAAATAATTTCGTGAATATTTGCGATGTTCCTAGCATATAGATCAACCATACATGCAATATTGATGATTTCCTATCATGAATGGCATGTTACGAACTTGATGCATGCATGCTCTTGACCTTATTTACAAAAAGGAAATTTAAGAAACTTTTTATTTGTAAAACTCCATGACTATTCACTATCAAGAAAACTAGTTTCCTAACTTTGATCATCCCATTTGTTTTGGAGTTATTTCCTTAGGAAAATCAAATTATCATTGTCTAAATTGAGTCTTTATTATACCTATTACTTAGGCCTTCATTTCTACCTAAAAATTTGCATCTTACACTTTGTAAATATGTTTTCAAATAGGATTTATTCAAAAATCCGGATTTTTAGAAATTAAATTATTGAATGATTCTTTTGGAAAAAACTTGTTTAATACATCAAAATTTAAGACTTTAAGATACCTATTACTTAAGGACTCCATTTAATACATAAAACTTCTATTTTGAGCTTAGATGATAGGTGTTTTTATGGCCTTCATTCGAAATTACGAATTTCACAAGTTGACTAATAACTCAAAATTTTTTTATCTTGTTTCTACTCTTTGTTTTATACATTAATTTCATCAAAACTCATTTCAACTTATGAAAATCACTACTTAATGATACCTATTATCTATATCCTTCATTTTTCACATAAAACATGAGTTTTAAAGTTGATAAAAGGGTTTTTAAAATAGGGCTTTGAAACCATACGAATTTGTCTTTGAACATTTCAAACAAAAAATTTTCCTTTGTGAGTTCTTTGTTTTATTTGCCTAAGGATCTACCAACTACAACATATATATACACAAAACAAGGCCTTTATGAGCATTAATGCATGAAAACATAAATCATCCATAAGATCATAAATGTCAAGCATGGTATAAGCATCTAAAAGCTAGATCTACTACTTATGATGTATGAAATGAAGTTTAAAAGCATGAACATAGGTTTTTATGCTAGATCTCTACTTTACCCTACTTTTACATGCATAACCATGAAAACACTTCAACAAAAACTTCATCAAACACAAGAGCTACTCTTGTGATGGCTTGATATTCATATAGTAGCATTTTCTTATCCCTAGCAAGTACTCATGGGGACTTAGAGTGAAAACACTCATGAATAATCTTGCCATTGCAAGATTAAATGGTAGAGAGGCTTAAGAATCATCACCTAAGGTTGGATTTAGTGAATAAATGAAGAAGAATGAAGCTTGTTGTGTGTGGGTGTGTTGGGGAAAGGGGCTCATGGCAACAAAAGGATTGGAGAGAGGATTTTTGTGATTTTAGAACAAATGAAGCAAAATGAAAGAGAGAGAAAGTAAAAAACTATTTATATTAAGTGAAGTGAGGGTTTGTTTGTATTATAAAAAGAAATAAAAAAAGCAAATTGGAGTCAAAGAGGGGTGGGGGGGGAGGAAGAGAGGGAGAGATTTGAAATTGTTTTGTTTTGTAATTTATGTAATAAAAAAGTATTAAATGTAATAATTTGTTAAGAGACAAAAATTCTTGGAAAAAAATATAATTGAGTGTTTGTAAGGTTGTAAGACTAGGGTATGGGTGTGTGTGTAGTAAGTTTGTACTTGTGAATAGTAATAAATAGTAGACAAGACATTTACTTTACCGTAGTAAAGAAAATGCGGAAAAAGGGCTATAACTATAATTTTTATAACCCGAAAAATTATAAAACATATATTTTTGAAATCCTTATAAAATTTCGGTTCTAAAGAGTATTGCAGAATACTTTTTTGAATTCTTAGTTCTGGGGTTCGCTTTTCCGTAATGGAGCTCAGGAAGGCTTGGAGTAGAAAATTTTTCAAAATCAAAACTTTTTATGGTTTGAAATATACTTTAAAAAAATAATCCACATTAAATTATTCTATAGAGGTTCTTTTAAATTGAAATAAAAAAAAAAAAAGCCGGATCTAGGGTTCCTAGGTTGTTCATACTAATCATGTTTAGGATTTTGGTTTCCGATTTTCGAAATTTACTCGGTTACTAAGAAAACCGGGGTTTACAGCCTAGGGCCATCCTCACCACTGCGGTGGGGCCTGAGGTGGCAGGTCGTGACAATAACAAGGATCAATTCTATGATGTATGGATCATTTCACCATAACGATATTTAATTCCTCATTATATAGCTGACTATACCATAATTGCGTTAATTCCTTGTTATATAGCTTAATTCACCATAAAGGGATCAATTCTTCATTATAAGACCTGTTTCACAACATAACTCAATTTGTCATTATAAGGGTCATTTTGCCATAAGAAGGCTCAATTCCTCCTCCTTATAAAGGTCGTTTCACCATAACATGACTTAATTTCTCCTTGTAAGGGTTGAGCCTCTTACCCATCCTCATTCAATCACGGTAGGGGAGTACGTCAAAATAGAAAAACTCACATTGGTTTTAAATAAGCAGGCTCAAATTGATGACTTCTACCACGTCAAGTTGACACTCTACCGATGAGTTATATCCCTTCCCTGCTCTCCCATCAAGAAAAGAAATGGAACTGACATAGTAGGCTTGGAGTAGGACTTGTTGGAATTGGCTTGCATGATTCCAACTTTTCTCAAATTGGCTCACACACTACAAATGAAGGCTTAATAGTCCACAAGGGAGCCCACATCTATATCCACTATGAAAGAGACTTATCCTCGTCATTGATCGTCTATCTTATCTGACGAACGACATCGATCGCTAGATCCCTTATAAGTATCACTAGTCCCCATCCCATTTAGATAAGTAAAATCTTAGAAAAACGTTGTTGTGTTGCTGGATTTCCATCTTAGTGAACAAATCACTTGATGTACTCACGAACGCACATGATATTCGTAGTACCTAATGAAGTTGATGCTTTCTAGCTCCCTCATTTGTCATGCGTATGTTAGAGCCTATTAAGACTGCCTACTCCTTCTTCTTACACGACTCTCATTTGATCATCCTTGCATGTATTTTTTTCCTAAACGTGGTCATTGCACTTAGATCCATACCCACACAAAAATTCACAACTTCTTTTGTTGACAAACTTCCTTTTCCTTTAAGGGATAATTTGGACCTTCACATAATACTATTTTTCTTTAAAGTTGTCTAGTATTTTAAAAGCCCATTGTCTAGTACTAATGCCCATGACAATAACCAAATAAGAGACAAGGGTTTTTGTATGATGCAGCTCATAAACTTATGAAATACCCCAAATCTTCACCTAGATTAAAAATTGAGTTTAGATAGATTAAATGAATCAAATGAATTATAGGATTTAATTAGACAAGTTGGCTTAATTTAATTAGCTAATAATTAAGTTGGTTTTGAGATTTGAAATTCCTAAAATCCCTAAATGTGTTCTAAAAATGTTTAGAGGATTCCTAAACTCTTGATTCTTAGCCTAAACACTAATTCCTAAATCTCAGTAAAATTTGAGTTCATTTGCTTGAATAAAAATATCAGTTCTTAAACCCGAACTCAAATTAAATATCTTTGTATCCAAATTAAATTCCTAAATTAAGTTCTCATTTTAAGATCTTAATTTATAATCTATTGGTTCAGAAATCATCTTTTAAATACTTCTGGAACTATAGATATTGATCTGATAGTTCTAAACCTATATCTTATTTTTATTTTACCCAAATGTAACTTTATTCTTTCCTTTTATTTTCTTTGATTTGGCTGCCCTTTTGCTTTTTCATTCATTTACGTTTCTTTTTGTTTTCTTTCTTCTTCTTCTTCTTCTTCTTCTTCTTCTTTCCCTCTCCAAAATCCAAGACATGAATCTCAATTTCAACAAGATAGAAAGAGGAGATCAAGTAGAATTAGCTTCCCCAAGAAGAAGAATAAGGAATTGCATGAGTAGGCTCAAAAAGCTAAGTTTTCGTTTTCTATTTCTCTTTTTTTTTACTTGTTATTTACATTTCTAATTGATGAATTGATGTTGAATTGAGTTGGAAATGTTGTTTACATTTGTATTTGTTAGTTTAATGTTTGATGGAAGTTGGAAATGGTGAAGAAGAGGATGAATAGTGAGTTGGAGTTTGTTGAAGTGAATTGAAGTTTGATTGTTGTTTGAAGTTGTTGGAGGAGATTAAAGTGTTAGAAGTTGTTATTATAGTTTAATTAATGTTAGAATTGATATAGGAATCTTAGGAAATGATTTGAAGAAGTTTTGATAAAAGGAAGTGTAAAAAAACCTATTTTCGCAAACCTGTTCTGTCTTCAACGCCGGCTACTGGAGCTTCTACGCGGCCGGCTTTGAGGCGGTGTTGAAGGGAACAGAATGCATTTTCTTAAAGCTGCCTCCAACTCTGCCAGCTTTGAACCTTTACGCTGCCGGCTTTGAAGTGTCTGTATTCGTTTTACTTAGTGCCCTGTTTCGCAGCCTCTTCGTATTTTACCCATAACTTTTTCATACGATCTCCGATTGAGATGATTCAAGTTGCTATAAAAAGCTTGAAAAGAGATCTACAACTTTTGTCTTTTGAGTTTTTACAAATTCGAAACGTATCGATGCTTAAATTTTGATTCTTTTTGGATGTTGTGTTTTCCTAAACAAAATAAAAACTTGTTTTTTATTTCTAAATGTTATTGTTAAGTGTAAATGGATCTTTTTGAGTTAAAATAAGATAGATAAGTGATGTTTGATGTGTTATGTTGATAGATTTATTTAATTAAGCATGATTTAGATAGATTTATAAATTCAACAAATAATTGAATTTTCAAGGGTATTAAACTAAAAATAGTTATATTGTATATATGATTTCCATTGCTTGATTTATGATGTTGTGATGATTTAATGAAACTAAATAATCTTGGTAAGTATATAAATGATGAGTTATGTATTTATATGAATTTTATTTGAATTTCCTTCATGCTGAGTTTAAGAGTTGTTTATTATTTGTTCTTATGATTAGTTATTGAACTTAAATGAACTTAGTTAACAAACTTAAGTTCAACTTGATTAAATGAACTTGAATGAGTTAAAATAAATTAGATTGAGTTAGTTTAATTACTTTGGCTTAGTAATTAGATTAAATGATTAATTCTAATGAGTTTGACTTAATGAACTCAATTAAACTAAAATGAACTAGATTTCTTAAGCTTAATCCACTTGGCTTGGCTTTTGAATTAAATGGCTAAGGTTAATCAATTTGACTTGGTAAATGACTTAAATGACTAATTCTAATCAATTTGGCTAATGTTAAGCTAAAATGGGTTAATAGCTAATAATTAGCTTAGATGAATGAATTAGGATGATCTTTGAATAATATGGGAATATGTTGTTTCAAATGTTTATTTGCTTTGAATATAAATGCTTTTATGTATGAATGCTTTATATATGTTATGTTTTGTGATAAGAAACTATAATTAAAGTGAAAAGAATGACTTTGACAGACAAAGGAGAACTTTCCATATTTTGACGGGGCGATCTTCGCAGCCATAGCGGGGTTCCTATTTAGTGTCTGTTCAAATAGGGCCTTAATAAAATGAGTTAGAGATTAGTGAATAATTGATATAAGTTCTTGTATGATTTTAATGAAGTGGATGATTAGTTTAGTTTAGTTTCTTATACGAACTCTTTCCTCAACAGAAGTGGATATCTGATTTATCTTCTGGATTATCTTCTGGAATTCCTTCTGAGACTCTGTTTGGATTTCGTATATAAGGTACGCAGTAACTTGCGTGTTGGATGTTAGGATAGGCATCTAAAATAAATTAAGAACTTAAACTTGACTTAATAATTGATGAGTGATTGTCTTTTACGTCGTTGAATCTGGTTCGGAGAGCGGCACCTTGCTCAGATTGGGGGCATGGAACTTTTTCGTTATTGGATAGATTTATCTAGGAGATATAAGTATCCGAGCTACTTATATTAACCCCCTGAGCGTCGTGATGCGTTACTCAGGATCCCCTAGTATTACGGGCTACGCCAGAAGGTGGGGCTGCCTAGTCTGTATGAACAGTAGGGACCAATCAGGGAGGCGGACGTGATACTAGATCCTTGATGCCGGGAGTTTGAATACTCCCGTGTTGATTTGTTTACTTTAAAGAAAGATAATAACCTGTGATTGTAACATTTGCATTTAGTTAAGCTCGTGTGTCACTCCGTGTGTGATTGTGTTGCTGTGTACTAGGCTTCGGCTCATTCTTGTTGTTATTATTCTTTTTACAGGTTTTATTGTTGATAAAGACAATGTTAATGAAGTTGATGATGATGAGTTCTTGTTGATGTTGGTAATGATGGATGATGATATGATGATGTTGTTGCTATTGGTGACGCTTGACTCGGGTTTTGGGCATTTGCGATGATTCGGAAAGAATTTATGGATGAGTGAAGTGAGTAGGAGCGTGGATGTAGTTAGTTGTTTTATTTCTTTTTGTTTTGTATTAGTGAGAGCTGGATTTATGATATAAACTTGTCATATTCTTTAAAGGGCATAATAGAGCCCATGTTTTGTAATTTAACTTTTGCAAAGCTTTGTTTAATCCAATAATTCTCCACTTAAGAAGAGTGGAAGTTTTGAAATGTCTTTATTTCTAAATTGTTTTATAAAATTTATTTCCGCTGCTAAATCCAGGTATCCGAAAATCTAACTAAATGATTTCACAATCTAAAATCTAATAGCAATGTTCAACATAAACACCTTCTTTTAAGACAACCTTACGTATAATTCGTAAGAGTTATACGTGGTTGGGGACTTGGTGTGCTTAATTTGAGAATTGAGCATGTTGGGTCTTTACAACTTATGTGAACCAAAAGCTCCATGAAATTATATCAACGTCCAATTAGTGCATTTCATGGTAACACATCTTTCACCAAGTGCTCATCTTGATATCATGAACAATTATAAAAGTAAGGTCTCTAATTTTTTTTTTTTTTTTAGGAGAGGCACCTCTCCTATATTTAAATAGGTGGAATTTATCAAACCATTTGATTCAAATACAAAATCTATTCGTTAATAGAAATTTACCATACATCATCTTCTTTTAATTTAAAATACTTATAGTCCACCAATTAATAGCAACTTGTTTTGATTTCTTCAACATTAAAAATTAGAGTTATGTTAGATCAATGTAAGGTTCTCATCATTATCAACTACATGAGTTTAAAACCACTTTGTATTAAAATTTTATAAGTTTTCTTTAACTTCATATTTGTTATCAAATGTAACAACCTTACTCAATAAAGACTTTATAAAACCGATTGGCAAAACACAAATTTTATTCCTTAGCAAATTCAATTCTATGAGCATATTTTATGTAATAATTCTACTTAGCATAGATCAAACTCATGAATTTATCAATTTGCCTTCATTATATCTCTAATACTAAGTTAATATCTATTTATGAAAAATTGACCACCTTAAATTTTCAATAGCACAATAAACAATAGTTTAGAAGTACATTCTAAATTCACCACATAGATATTTTATTTATTTACTTTGGCTCATGATCACTTTATATTTTCCTTAAACTAAGACTAATATCCTTAATACTAGTTATTTATGAAACTATTTAATAATATAACTCATCAAATTTTTATATTGATATTTAATTAAGGATTTGACTCAAGTCTCATAATATCTTGATAAGCACAAAACTTCTCACACTTCTAATATTCATCTCATTTTCACATTTACGAAATCGCAAACATAATATATACTATTATTCAATATTAAAGAACTTTCTTTTACTATTGAGAGTTTCAATCTCAAGTTATGTCTAAATTTAGAGACTAAATTAATTGCTAAAGTAAATTTTTTAGTTTAATTATTATAGGCATACCCATAAAAATACCATTTACCCCTTTAAGTTAAAAACTTACTGCCCATTTACTTATACAGAAGAAATAAGCAAAGATCAAAAGAGTTATGCCTTAAATATATTGTTAAGAAAAATCCTTCAATAACCTGTAATCAAAAATAGATTTTTCCTCTTGCTAATGTGATAACAAAACAATAAACAAAATTGTGGAATTAAAATAAATAACACTAGGATTTAACGTGGAAAACCCCAATTTGAGTAAAAACTACAGGATCAGCAGAGCACAATTCTTCTACTACTATAATAATGGGATTACACAAATTATTCACTAGCAATACTAGTGGATCACACAAATCTTCACCACAAACGGTGGATCTCTATTTCATTACCATGATGGTGGATTTCTGTTTCTTTACTAAATAGGTGGATCTATGTTTCTTCACCATGACGGTGGATCTCTATTTCAGGAACAAGGCTCTCTCTCTCTCGTCCCCCCTCTCACCTTACACAAACCTTAAGACAACATGCACATATATATAGATATGTATGCAAGGGTTGAGCCAGCCTAAGCCCAGCGGCTTTAATCCATCATTAACCCACTCAACACCGACCTTAAGGCTTGCAGCTCCATCCTTGTGCTCTCCATCAAATTCTTCTGAGTATATGTGATATACCTAGGATTTCCTTGATTTCAATGTCTTCTAAATATATACTATATATATTTAGGATATCATTGGTTATTTATCCATATTAGTTGGATTTATAACCCAACATATATTATTGCTTAGATTATCATTTATTACATCATTTACTTCATTTAAGCTTTACTATCAATCACACATTGATATTGTTTATCCCAATTATTTTTTTGACCTTTTATTCCAATTTATTAATTGCAATATTAAACTTGAAATTAAATTAAATATACAATTATTTTATTTCATTATAATGAATAAATAAAAAGTTATTTATTTAGTGTAAAATAGTATCCTTGTTTATTTATTTATTTATTTATTTTATTGCTTGTCCATTTTGCAAGTAAACGAGTAATAGTGGGATATTGTTTTTGAACCATTCAACATAATGTTAAAATAAAGGATTGATGTTGTATAAAGTGATTCATATAGAGAATAACATTATAACATTGATAAATTGAGTCAATATAGCACATTTATAAGATGGTGATGGGATATTGTATTTAAAACATTTAATGTAATGTTAACATTCTAGTTTAACCACTCGAAAGTTTGAGTTTTTATTTAATCATGACGCATAACGTTGATCCATCATTGAAAGAGCAATAAGATCACAGTTTGTATTACTTAGAGCAACCCCCATGCTCTTGAAGCTAGTTGTATTGGTATAAAGTGCTTTTTGAACTCGGTGACTAAGGTATGGTATTCTCAATTGCTTTTGCAATGGTGTAAATCTAATGAAATAAAAGGAAAGTAGGGGAGGTTAATAGTTTGTGTTTGAGTATTTTTACTCAAATGGAAGCAAGGGAGTTAAAAGAGCTCCCTTTCTCTTTAAAATTGGGATGAAAGCAAGGGAATTAGAAGAATACCTCCTAAAATTACTAGAATCCCCTCAAAATGAAAAGGAAACAAAAAAACAACAAGATCTCTTATTTTGCTTCCATTCATTTCCTTCTATTTCTACTTTTTATATCAAAACAAGAGTAAAAGTTTAT
Organism: Combretum micranthum; assembly: GCA_024138025.1. Classification (NCBI taxonomy): domain Eukaryota; kingdom Viridiplantae; phylum Streptophyta; class Magnoliopsida; order Myrtales; family Combretaceae; genus Combretum; species Combretum micranthum. The sequence continues at coordinate 835,551 of JAMXBD010000093.1, read as the reverse complement.
TCTTATTTGATTTCCTTTGCTCTCCTCAATTTTTCATAGTTTTCCACTTTTAAATGTTTGCCAAACATAGTGTTAAACACGGATTGCTACACTATCCTCAACAAGAGCTCCTTAGCTTAGGTTACCTCACTTTTTAAGATCCTTAATATTAAATGTTAAGAAAAAGTATGGTTAGTGAAAATAAACAATTCGTAGAAGATTGCAAATTTGGTTTGATAAAACTAAGAATAAAGATAGATTTGAGGCATGAATAAAATCACTTTTCTTAGAAAATTTATGCCCCCACACTAAGTTTGTTATAGGATTTTAACACGGAATTTCCTCAGGATATAACTAAGTCTTGATACTTAAATAACAAATATTCAAATATCAAACCACACTAAAAAGAATTTTGAGATATATGTGTATAGTTATTGGTTAAGAGAAGAATAAATTCTTCTACTATCAGATGTAACACATTTTATATCATGAATTGATATTTCAACGATCATAACTTAAAAGTCACATTGTTTAGAAATAAGTTGTATCCTTTGGATTTAAAATTGATTTGTTATTAATTAATTGAATCATTATCATGAATAGATGCAACCTAAATACATTAAACTTCTGAAGAAATTGATCAATAGTTGCAATCTTTCAAAATTAACTATTGACATAAATTGAAGATACGACAGTGACAATCATGGGCGTGATCAAGCCCATAACCTTCATTGTGCTAGATAGATCCATCACGGTCGTGATACCCCCTGTTGCCTTGATCATGGCCGTGATGGAGCCAGTGATCTTTGCAGACTTTAAAGAAAATTCAATAGGGCCTTGATCATAGCCGTGTTTATTACGAACACCCTAAATTCATTTCATTCTTCTTTTTTATTTTAAGTACAAAATCTCAATTATATATTACATAATTGATAATCTATTTCTATATTAAAGATGTGTTCTTTTAACTTTTTTGAGTTCTTTATAGAGAATGTAAAAAGTGATGATCTTCATTTATTTATTCCCAATGGTATTTTATGGAAATATAAAAGATTTATAAAAACTTATGAAAATACAAAGGATATCATACGAAGGATCTTAAAGAAAAATATTGAATTTTTTAGAAATAAGAGATTTCTAAGATATTGATATATTACCCTAAAGACCATGTAAAGGTAGTGGTGACATAGGTTTCTCTCTAGTTGTTAGAGTTCTTCAATAATGCGAGTCCGGCGATTGCAATTAAAGAGAAAGTTACTTTCGTAAATTTTTCTTAAATATCTTTGTAGATTGCTGTATATATAGCTTTAGTCCGCTATATGATCCTATTATATTTATAAATGTACAGCTATTTGTTGCGTACCGATATTTTAGAGGTATAATACTTATATTAAGTAAACAGAAGGACATATTTTTAAAATGCCGAATGTGTTCCTCGTTCAGAAAATGACGCAGTAATTTCCAACTCTATCGAAATAAAATCAGACAACACCTCCTTTAAGTTTTTTATCTTTGAAATCAACATTTCTGATCATAAATCTTAAGGGGAAAAAAACAAAAAAAAAAGTTGTTTCTAATTAGAAGATTGTATCTAAAAATTAATAATAGATTAAGTAAAAACTTATGATTCACAAAAGAAAAATTAAATTTAAAATTCATGAAAGATACTTATTTAATCCTATTATATATAAAAAATACAATTGAATACTAAATATTAGAGGTGGGCATCGTGTGGTTTTGTCTGATTTGCTTCATAAACTGACAGTTCAGTTTTACTTTTAATTTCGAACTTAACCATATGGTTTGATTTATTATTTTTTCGAATCGAGAAAACGGTTTTATATAGTTCGATTTACAATTCGGACCGTTTTTATTTTTAAATAAAATTACATTCTATCAGAAGACTTGTGTTATGTATTTCTTAACATTAATGTAAATATAACTAATCATATTTGAATTATTTACCTAGATAAATATGTAAAAGTCATAAGGGGAAGAGATTTCATCCATCATATAACTATAATCCAACTAGTTTCATTCTCTTGCATCATCTTGAACTATAATAATAACCAAACTCAATAAATTAAAATATGATGTCCTAATACGAGGTAAAAATTTCAATTTGTATCAATTGTATAAACCGATAAATAACTAGATAATAGAATTGCACTAACTAGTAAGACAAAGGAAAAAAAAAAAAAGGAGGAATGTTAAGAACACTAGAGATTAAAACCTCAAAATTAACTTATTTGTGGTCACACTTTAACAATTGAAATATGACATGACCAAATATTATTTAGTATGTTTGAATTTTTAATTTTTTTTAAATATGTAAAACAGATCGGTTCGGTTTGGTTTATAGTTGCGAACTGAATTGTGAACTATTTACTCTTTACTCAATCAAATGCAAACCAAAATTGTTTTGAAAAATAACTAAAATTTTGATTCCGTCTGATTCAATTCAATTCACGTTCAATCTCTCTTTTTTTTTAATTGATCCCATTTTTTTAATTGAGCAAAAATAATTAATTTTTTAAATCCCAAACCTAAATCGGTCCATTATTAACGGTTAACTACCTTAACAGTTAACCATTTTTTCGGTTAATATTTTCAGTTTTTTTTTTAATCATTTTACATAATGGTTAACCAAAAGTTACAATTAACATATTTTCAGTTGGTCCATAAAAAGATAACCTTTTTATTTTATAATTACATTTAAAAATTACAAATTAATAATTTAAATACTACAATTACATTAAAAAATTGCAAATCAACAAGTTAAATAACTATAAACCAACAACAATTTAGGAATATAACTCTCTAATACAACATTACACAAATTAAAACTTTTTAATCGTCTCCTTTTTTCAAATTACAACACAACAAAAACATAATAATTAAAACATAAATGTATGAATCATTATTTTTTTAACGGTTAACCATTAACTATCGGTTTCTCATGGTTACAAATCGAAATCAAAACTGAAAACCACAAAAAATGAAAACTATAATCCTAAACCGAGACTAATAAACTAGTTAATTATTTTTCGGATTGATTTATCGGTTCCAATTGGATTTTTTAGTTTTATTAGTTTTTTTGCTCACCTCTACTACATAGTGCGTACTCATACTTCAAAGATGTAATAAATTAGAATAAGGGACAATATATATTTTAACAAAAAAATTACAAAAATACTACTAGAGCAACAATAGTCCTAGAAATAGATAAATAAAATTCTTGAAGAGACAAGTTTATTACAACTTAAACTTATTTATCTAAAAGATGAGTTCAAATAACCTATTTCTGGCATTAATTTTATCCTACTAATATTTTTATAATTTTTATTAAATATTATTTTTTTCTTTGTTCCAAATACATTCATTAGATAAATATACGAAGGTGTTTTCGACAAAATGCGACATCATTAGTGTGATGATCTCTTGTATATTAGGAGTAGAAGGGGGGATTATTGTAAATATTTTTATTTACTTATTTTAATTTTGGTGTTGCCTCCTCACCAATTTTAATGTCTCCTCCTGCAAGAACCACAAAAGCTAATAAAGCTCTTTGTGGGAGTGTGAGTACTCTTCTGGATAGAAGCTTTTACTCACCGGTTGACTGCCCACAGTCAATGATATTCCAGTTTATATAAACCCCCACACACACTTTACTGTTGCCTGTACATGAGATTAATAAAGTGTGATATATTTTTCAGATTGATTCATGCCCGCGTCCCTTTTTACTTGTTGTTGGTTACTTACTGTTGCCTACGTGTGTTGCTTACAGATATTGAGATTAATCATTACTTGATTATTGCTGCGTTAGGCTTGCTTACTACTACTCAGGTAGGATAGTAAGCGCCGCACAGTTCCATTGTGCTAGCGAAAAGTCTAGGACCATGACAATTGGTATCAGAGCTTAGGTTATTCCAGTGGGAACAACCATGACGCGACAAGAAGAGTTTGATCGAAGTTTAGAGGCTTTGAATGTACCGGTTACGGATATTTCTCAGCATCTTGATGCCTTACTGCCGCTTAATGGATGATGACTGATGTGGAGACATCAAGTCAAGAAATCACCGCGAAGGTTGGTGAGATGGCTGAAGAATTCAGGGGTGCTATTGCCACTCTTCGGGAGGAATCTCAGGTAGCTGTTAAAGGGCTGAGAAACGGGTTGGTGAGATATGCTACTGTAGAGACAATAGAGGAGTTGAGGCAGCAAATCGCATTGCTGACGCGAGCTGTCGCAAATGCTCCTACCCAAGCCCATGCTAAGCTCCTGGTAATCAACCTAAAGTGCCTGAGCCAAAACCATTCACTGGCGTGAGAGATGCCAAAATGTTAGAGAACTTCATCTTTGACATGGAACAGTATTTTCTAGCTATGGGACATAATGATGAGGGCACAAAGGTCTTCATAGCTACTATGTTCCTAATTGGTGATGCCAAGCTGTGGTGGCGCACCAAATATGAGCAGATACAGAACGGTATGGCACATGTAGATACATGGGCACAATTGAGGATTGAGTTGCGAACTCAATTCTTCCCTGAGAATGTTGAGTACAATGCCAGGAAGAAGCTACGTGAGCTTCGCTATGGCGATCACATCCGGCAGTATGTCAGAGATTTTTCGGCACTTATGCTTGATATCAAGAGTATGAGTGAAGATGATAAGCTGTTCTATTTCCTGGAGGGATTGAAGCCATATGCCAGGAATGAGTTGTAGAGGTAACGAGTAGAGAATTTGACTCAAGCGCAAACAGCCGCTGAGCGCTTGACAGACTACACCAATGATTCCAGAGGGAAGGGCGTGTCATCGGGACACGATGGTGGAAAGTCTGGCAAGTCGGGCAAAACCAAAAGTAGGGGAGCCTCAAGTTCTAACAATCAAGGTAATGGAGGGGGCCAGAAGAAATTTAATGGTTCTCGATAGACGGGGAAAAATGGTGCTTCAAGCAGTGGCAAGAAGCCACCACTTGCTTGTTTCCTGTAACAGACCTCACAGGGTAGCAGAATGTCTAACTAGGCTGCACTTAATGCTCTAACGAAGAAGGCAGAGGGTGTTTGTCCGAATGAGGAATCTGAGGAAGATTGTGAAGAGTAGCCCAGGATGGGAACTTTACACATGTTGTCAGCCGTTGGGAAAGCCTCCACAGAGCCCAGCAAAACCAAGACTGACAACGAACTAATGTTTATTCAGTTGCACATCAACGACAAGATTGCCAGTGCAATGATTGATTCGGGAACCACACACAATTTCATTGATGTGCCCGAAGCACAGAGATTGGGACTAATGTTATCTGATGATTCTAGCCAAATTAAAGCTGTAAACTCTAAGGCCTGTCCGGTTCAAGGAGTTGCAAAGAGTGTGAAGGTGAAGGTTGGAGATTGGAGCGGGAATCCACTTCACTGCTGTCCCTTTAGATGACTTCAGAATAGTCCTGGGGATAGAATTTCTGAGAAGCACTCGGGTTGCTTCCTTGCCAGCAGCTGATTGCCTAATGTTTATGGGTGAGAAGCCATATTGTGTGCTCGTTCAGAGGAGGAAAGCTGGTAGTGGGAGTAGCAGAGGTAAGAGCATTGGGGCAATGATGCTTTCAGCGCTCCAATTGAAGCGAGGGCTCCAACACCAAGAGCCAACATTCCTTACTGTCTTGACAGAGAAGGAGGATGGAGGGAATGCTGAGATTCCATAGGTAATTCAGAGTGTCCTGAAGGAGTATGGTTCCATTATGCCTGATAAGCTCCCGAAGGAGTTACCTCCAAGAAGGCCAGTGGATCATGAAATTAAGTTGATCCCAGGGGCCAAACCACCTGCCAAGGCTCCATATAGAATGTCGCCTCCAGAACTAATAGAATTGAGAAAGCAACTTGATGAGTTGTTAGAGGCGGGTTTCATTCGTCCATCGAAAGCACCATACGGGGCTCCTGTCTTATTTCAGAGGAAGCATGATGGGAGTTTGAGATTGTGTATTGATTATCGGGCTCTCAACAAACTTACAGTGAGAAACCATTATCCCCTTCCTCTTATTGCTGATTTGTTTGATCAACTGAGTGGTGCCAAATACTTCACCAAATTGGATCTTCGCTCAGGTTATCATCAAGTCCGCATTGCTGAGGTAGATGAGCCCAAAACTACTTGTGTAACTCATTATGGGGCTTACGAATTCCTGGTGATGCCATTTGGTCTCACTAATGCTCTTGCAAATTTTTGTACTTTAATGAATAATGTTTTTCGTGACTATTTGGATAAATTTGTGGTTGTCTATCTAGACGACATTGTTATGTATAGCAGGACGTTGGAGGACCATGTGAAACACTTGTAGATGGTATTTCAGAAGTTGAAGGAAAACCATTTGTACGTGAAGGGTGAGAAATGTGCTTTTGCCCAGAAGTGCATCAACTTTCTTAGGCATGTGATTGAAGAAGGGCACATCAGGATGGATGGGGCCAAGGTAGATGCTATTCGAGAATGGCCTGTTCCAAGAAGTGTCACCGAGCTACGCTCATTTCTTGGACTTGCCAATTATTACCGGCGGTTTGTAGAGGGGTATTCCATGAGGGTTGCTCCCCTTACAGATCTTTTGAAGAAGGACCGAGTATGGTCTTGGAATGAGGAGTGTCAGGCTGCCTTCGAAGAGTTGAAGTAGGTTGTGACAGAAGAGCCGGTCCTTGCCCTACCTGACATCTCCAAACCTTTTGAAGTCCATACGGATGCCTCTGATATCGCCTTAGGTAGAGTGTTGATTTAGGAGGGACATCCAGTGGCATATGAGAGTCGGAAGCTGAACCCCACTGAGCGCAGATGCTCAGCACAGGAGAAGGAGCTGTTAGCTATTGTGCACTGCCTCAGAACGTGGAAGCATTACTTGTTGGGGTCGAAGTTCCTTGTAAGAACTGATAATTCTGCTGCCAGCCATATTCTTACTCAACCGAAACTGTCAGCCAAGCAAGCAAGATGGCAGGAATTCCTAGCAGAGTTTGATATGGAGATTGTGTATCGCAGTGGGCGTACAAATCATGTGGCAGATGCTTTGAGTAGAAGAGTAGATTTAGCCTATTTGGCTAAGATAGCCCAACAGTCTGCCAGTCGAGTTGCTGGTACTATCCGAAATCAAATCAAAGAACATTTAGGCCAAGACCTGTTGGCCAAGAACTTGAAGCAGTTGATTGAGGAGGGTAAGCCTCGCAGATTTTGGGTTGAAGGTGATTTGATCTACACCAAAGGTCGACGCCTGTATGTTCCCAAGGTGGGGAACTTGAGGAGGGCGCTCATGAGGGAGTGCCATGATACATTGTGGGCTGGTCATCCTGGATGGCAGAGGATGATGAGCTTGTTGAAGCAGGGTTATTATTGGTCGGATATGAAGGAAGATGTGATGAACTACACCAGAACGTGTTTAACTTGTCAGCAGGACAAGATCGAGAGGCAGAAACCTGCAGGGTTGTTAGAACCTCTTCCGGTGCCTTCTCATCCATGGGAAAGTGTCTCCATGGATTTCATCACTTGCTTACCTAAAGTAGGTGAACTCTCATCCATCTTTGTTGTGGTAGACAGGTTTTCAAAGTATGCCACCTTCATTCCAACCACGAAGAGTTCAAATGCTACAGAGACTGCCCAGCTTTTCTTCAAGCATGTTGTGAAGTTTTGGGGTGTGCCTCAAAACATTGTGAGTTATCGGGATGCCAGATTTACAGGGAAGTTTTGGACCGAATTGTTCAGCATTTTAGGGTCCGAACTCAGTATGTCCTCCAGCCACCATCCTCAGAGTGACGGACAGACAAAGTGGTTTAATGGGATGCTGGAGAAGTATTTGCGGCACTTTGTTGCTGCCAACCGGACGAATTGGGTAGATTTGCTGGATATTACCCAGTTCTGTTTCAACATCTAGCGGAGTTCTTCCTCTAACAAGAGCCCTATGGAAATTGTTATTGGTCAGCAACCACTGTTACCCCACACAGTGGCAGCGCTGTATACAGGGAAATGCCCAAAGGCTTATATGTTTGCAAAGGATTGGAAGCAGAAATCTGAAGTTGCCAAGGTCTATCTTGAAAGAGCTTCCAGACGCATGAAGAAATGGGCAGATGAGAAGCGAAGACCCAGAGAATTCAATGTTGGAGATCAAGTCCTCATCAGGCTATTTTCAGACTAGATCAGACCACTGAAGCATAAAGACAAAAGACTTATGCAAAAGTATATTGGTCCAGTTCCTATCATCACCAAGATTGGAAAAGCCGCCTACAAAGTGGAGCCTCTTAAAGGGTTGAAATTTCATCCTGTCTTTTATGTAAGTGTTTTGAAGCCCTATTACTCTGACATGGAAGACCCAAAGCGTAATGAGTCAAAGCGGCCGAATGTCAAGTTCAACTTCAACGTCAACGTCAGAGAAGCCGTCGAAGACATCCTTGCTGAACGAAGTGTCAAAGATCCAACCACTGGAGCAGTACATACTAAATACTTAGTGAAGTGGAAAGATCGTGGAGAGGAAGACAATAGCTGGGAGATAGAAGAAGATCTTATACCTCATGCTGAGAGGAGAGTAGTTAAAGCAAGGAAGACTCAAGCCTTAGGATCAACCTCCAGCACACCTTACCAAGGATGTCAATAGATTAAGTGGGGGAGGGTGTGACGATCTCTTGTATATTAGGAGTAGAAGGGGGAATTATTGTAAATATTTTTATTTACTTATTTTAATTTTGGTGTTGCCTCCTCACCAATTTTAATGTCTCCTCCTGCAAGAACCACAAAAGCTAATAAAGCTCTTTGTGGGGGTGTGAGTACTCTTCTGGATAGAAGCTCTTACTCACCAGTTGATTGCCCACAATCAATGATATCCCAGTTTATACAAACCCCCACACACACTTTACTGTTGCCTGTACATGAGATTAATAAAGTATGATACATTTTTCAGATTGATTCGTGCTCGCGTCCCTTTTTACTTGTTGTTGGTTACTTACTGTTGCCTACTTGTGTTGCTTACAGATATTAAGATTGATCGTTACTTGATTATTGCTGCGTTAGGCTTGCTTACTACTACTCAGGTAGGACAATAAGCGCCGTACGGTTCTATTGTGCTAGCGAAAAGTCTAGGACCGTAACAATTAGATCGACCCAATGCTAACTTTATCTTGACAAAATCAGACGATACTTTTATTATTATTTTATTTTTATTTGCCTTTAGTATTGAAAGAGAAGGCAAAGGATGCCCGAGACACATATATGTTCTTATCACGTTGGCGGCACCAACTCCGGCCCGAAAAAAAAGTTGGCGGCACCAACACGTTAATTGCTCACGCTTGACAGCCGATGACTATTAATTAATTCCGTTCACACATGACACGAGACACACCTTTCATCCAGAGAATGGAGCCAAAAAATTGCAAGGTAAATTTATATCTGTCTCATCCACTTGCAATTAACTTTATTTTTTAAACCAAAAATTTTTTTACCATGAATCATAAAAATTAAAAAAAAAAGTATTTTTGCACTCTTTATGATCATTTTGATCTTAATAAAAATAAAAAATAACATTAAATAAAATGAATATGACAAATACTAAAGACAAGTAGTTTTTCAATTCTTTTCTTTTTTCCTGATTTTACATTAATTTTATATTAAATTTTTTGTTTTTATTGTTAGGGATAAAACATATCTTTTCAGTGCTATTTATTTACTTTTTATTTCTAGTCACCAACATTTGCTCTTTTCAAGCACTCAAAAGTCAAAAATTGTTAAAGTATCATAGAAATAGGATTTTCGCTAACTTTGCTAAATTTTTCTATCCGATTTGACATGCGTAAGTTCTTATTGGAGTTGGCTAGTCAACCAATGTAGTTAGGATTTACACAATTTTTCCGACACTTTTTTTCTTACTTTAATTTTACTATTTTCATTTTTTAATAATATTTATTTTCTATATAATTAAATTATTAATTTAATTATTACATACCAATTCAAAGTTGACATGTGTCATGAACTCATGAATAGAAAGAAAATCTAACAGGGCCGACAAAAGTCATTATTTTATAAGATTTTGGGATTTAAGAACTAAAATGAATTTTTTTTTTTTAACAAAAGAAAGACTGATATTTCAAATAGAAAAATAGATAAATGTAAGAACTAAATATGTATATTTTTTCTTTATTATTTCATTCAAAAGTAAAATAATGGAATAGGGTTTAAAAAAACATTTTCTAAAAAGATTTAAAAGTCTAAATATATAATTTTAAAGATAGAAAACTACACACACATATAGCAATTATAAAATTGTATTTAAAATATAACCGAAGACAAAATAACAATAGTCTGAGTTAAAGTTCAAGGAGATATACGTCCCTCTGTTTTCAATGAGATTATCTAATTTTCCTTAAATTATAGTTATTACTTTTTTCAAGTTTTGTTATTTAGTATTTTCATTTTTTCTTGTAGATAGACAAAACAATCTTTTTGGGCAACTTTCCTAGAAAATAATGTTACATACTGAAAAAAATATTATATTTATCTATGTTTAAAAACAGTATAGATAGGTCCAACGTCCAACCGATCTTATAAACTCCCTCATGATTACAAAATTTAAAGAGTGCTTAGTAACATCATAAGATTCCGTGAAAGACGGATTAAATGGAAAACACACCCGCACGGCCTTAGGACGGACCTACCAGGTCCAATTACCTTTAAGATCCGGTGCTGCCTCCATCAATTGAACAGGTTTAAAACGGTCCAAAGGGCAAAGGGCTTCCCAGTCTTACGAATTTGTGAACTGTTATACCATAAGCATTGTTTATTTTATGGAAGATCCTATAACCCGGTGGTATCAAGCTATTAAGTTTGAATCTTCTTCTTTTATTGTAATTATCCAACAAAAGTATTATTTATTTCGTATACTATGTATTAAATAAAGATTGTTATTTCTTCTTTTAATCTAGAAGATTGTTTTCTCTTACCAAATGGGTCTTTTATTTCAAGAATTCCTAATCATAATACAAAATGACAGCATAACAATTACTATTCATTTTAGCCTCATTCTAATTTACTATATCAATCATAACATTAGTGTTTTATTTATTTTTTCTTTTCTTATTATAGTTATTAGGGTTAATGTCATATTTGGGAATTTAAAACCTTTTTTTTCTTTTAATTTTTACAACTGTTATTAGTTCAAAACCAGTAATGGACTTTCAAATAATTAAACTTAATTTTGAGCCTGTGAAGTAAGACTTGTAAAACAAAACATGATTAGAGTTGTACCAAAGTTGTCTGATGCACTCACTGCAATGCTCAAGTGAGTATTCATCCAAGGTGAGATGTGAATAATAATAAAGTATGAAAGTTACAGGTGTAACATATTTGTCTTTAGAAGCACAGAGAGAGATATTTATAAAAGATGGACTCTTTGTAGTTATAGGCGTAGTCAAGAACTTGAAGTAGTGGGGAGCTAGAAGTGGTTGCTTGAGATATGGGTATTAAGCCATGAAACCACATTCCAACAACTCCCATAATGAAGATGGTGGAAGTTTTGAGCACATGCCGTTACAATGCGTCTAGCTCAAAGGGTTAGCAAATCCAATAAGAGAGGATGTTGTTGCCTTCAAGGGCTTATGATGAGTTGGATAGGTTGGATTTGAGCGAAATGGATCACCCTAAGGCTTAAATGAATCGGACTGAGCTTGAGGAGCATGTATCCCAAAATTGATTATCAACAATAATTAACTATCTAAAATTTAAAATTAAAAAAAATAAATATAATTGAATTAGTCCATGTATTATAAATTATTAAAATACATTTTTCAATTGAAAAACTAAAACTTTTAAATTTTAGATAACATTTATTTAAGTGACAAATATGGGATTCATTCTTGTTATTATCACCACTGGGGAGCGTCAAAACATAGGTCCTGCAAAGGGACCGGTCACTGAACCGGCCTTTGGAGCCGGGCCCACCCCCATTCCCATGTCTAGACAAACCTATCTTTAGTTTCTTACCGTCCCCGGATGATCTCATGATACCAGCAACAGAAAATTTAATGCTTATTGCAATTTGCACCATGAATTGGTTCACTTCCACTTGAACTACTAAAGTTTTCGTTTTATAACCCTTTTCTCCCACTGCACACCAAAGTCAAATTTGTCTTCTTGGAAAGTAACAATATAGACTTATTTGATCTTTTGCCAAAATAAGAGTAATGAGAATGAAGAAAAAAAATAAAAAAGAAAACCATCTTGAATGAAGTGATCTGGACCTTTCAATTGAGGGGTTCATCAGATTTTTAAATGGACCCCATTAAATGAATGGTTAAGATTATTCAATGCTTGTTACACCGCATTTAGGAAATAAAACCCCTCATTAATGGGATTAGCTAAAGCCTAAAGTTTGCAATAATCACCTGCTCCCAACTTCAAAAGCAAACCCTTTACGCATTGCTACATTTATTCTGACACCAATTAATCTTCTCATATATTCTTAAAAACCTAAATTTGGCGTCGCCAGATCAGCCAGTCATTTTCATATGCACGCACAAGGGTCCTGTGCTTTTACTTTTTAAGTCAAAGAGTCGATGCTTGTTATCAGGAAAAAAAAAAAAAAAAGTTTACAAGAAAATACCAGCAAAAACTTATGTACATAAGTTTAAAAAAAGGGAAAAAGTTATACTGTCTTATTATCGAATGCCACCAGGAAAGATCCTATGGCTAATTAAATTAGGTAGCCTTCCAAGCCCATCTACTTATTGAATCTGTTACCTGCCAACTGCTCCCTCTCGTAATAGAAAAAGGAAATACGATTTAGAACTCTTTTTAACATTTCAGGATTCATCAAAATGAGCAAGGTCCTGTTAGTTTTTCTCTTTATAGGTCTTGTGTGTCATTTTAACAGTTTGTCAGTAGAAGTTGATTCAATTTCTCAATCTCAGTTACTAAGTCATGGGAGCACCTTAGTGTCTGGAGATGGAACTTTTGAACTGGGGTTCTTTAGTCCAGGAAGTTCAGGGAAGTATTACCTAGGAATATGGTACAAGAAAATACCAGCAAAAACTTATGTCTGGGTGGCAAACAGGATCAATCCCATCAACGATACTTCCGGGGTGCTTTCGATCAATGATTCAGGCAATCTTGTTCTTCTCAGCAACAATGAAACAGTCGTTTGGTCCACAAACATAACAAATCCTGCCAGGAGCCCATTTGTCCAACTCCTGGAAACAGGAAACCTTGTCCTGAGAGATGGACAGGATAGAAATTCGGATAATTACCTTTGGCAGAGTTTTGATTATCCTACTGATACAGTTTTAGCTGAAATGAAGATTGGATGGGATAAAAGAACCGGTATTGATAGGCGTTTAACGGCATGGAAAAGTCCTGACGATCCATCTCCTGGGGATTTTAACTGGGGTCTAGGACATTATAATTTTCCTGAAGCAGTTGCATACAAAGGTAACCAGAAGTATTTCAGCAGCGGTCCTTGGAATGGACTTAGATATAGTGGTGCACCGGAGCAAAAACCGAACCCCATTTTCTGGTTCAGTTTTGTAAACAATGAGGATGAGGTGTACTATGCTTACTACCTTAGGAATAAGTCTGTTCTAACTCGACTGTCCTGAACCAAACTAGTTATGGTTGGGAAAGATATACTTGGAGTGAAGCCACAAATGAATGGATGCTTTTCTCTTCTGTGCCAAAAGACTTATGCGATAACTATGGCCTTTGTGGTGCTTATGGCAATTGTAACATGGACAACTTGCCGGTTTGTCAGTGTTTGCATGGGTTCGTACCAAAATCGCCGGATAAATGGGCTGCTAATGATTGGTCTCAGGGATGTGTAAGGGCTAAGCCAATGGAATGTGGCGGCAAACACGGATTTGCTAAGTTTACGGGGTTGAAGCTGCCTGATACTGAATTTTCCTGGGTGAATGCGAGTTTCAGCTTAAAGGAATGCAAGGATAAGTGCTTAAGTAATTGCTCTTGTATGGCATATGCACCCTATGATATTAGAGGGAAGGGAAGTGGCTGTGCTATTTGGTTTGGTGAACTTAAGGATATCAGAAGTTTTCCTGCTGGTGGGCAGGATCTCTATGTTAGGATGCCGGCTTCAGAACTAGGTATTATGCTTCAACCTGCGATGATCTGATATTTCATTTCAATGTACTATTAAATATATCACTAGGTTCTCTCTTTATTATTAACCTAGTATTTAACTTGGTCTTGTGTTGTATACAAGGGGTGGAATCTACGCCTAAGGTGAAGATAGCAGTGGCTGTTGCTTGCAGCATTGCTGCTATTTTCTTGATTGTATTGGCCGGTTGCTACATGCGCAGAAGTCGGGTTAAATGCAAAGGTAAATCAAGAAACTTCGGTTCTATATGCAGTTCATTTTGAAGAATTAACAACTTAAAATATCTTTTCACTACTAATTACCACAATACTCATGATGAAGCATACTTCTCCAATTGTATAGAACTACCAATCATTTAATAATTTTTTTTTCTGGTAACTCTTGCTAGCTAAACATTATTCTTAGAATTGTAGCTTATATGGCATAAACAATGTTTTCCCACTAGAAAAAGCAGGCTCAAACCCTCCCTCTATACCACGGTGTCTTTATAATGGAGCAAGTTTGATCTCTCCTTTCAAACCCTGATCCCAGTATATATAGTTGATCAGACAAGGAACTAGCTAGTATATTATTGTAAAGAACTAGTTATAGAGAAGATTTACATATTTTGCCTCATTTTATTCTTGTTTATCACCATAAACATTTCGTCCTTTCCCAGATATTTTTGTGCTTCCTTGTGTAAATGTGTTCATCTCTGTAAGCAAATATATGATGGCTTCTGCACAGTGCTATATGGTCTGTTGGTAAATCTTTTGTACATTTTGTGTCATAAATTATATCGCGTACAAATATTCTACTCAGCACGTTGTATATATTCGACACATATCTTATCTCTTCCCATATTGCTTCCCTTTTTTTGGGCAAATTTCTTTTATTATAACAGGAAACTTGCTTTCAGCTGTTTCAGAAAAGATGTAGAAGATACAGGCAAGGAAAGGAACAACGGGACGTCAAAAGACGATGTAGAGCTACCAACTTTTGATCTTGCTACAATTGCCAATGCTACCAAGAATTTCTCACTTGACAACAAACTAGGAGAGGGAGGCTTTGGTCCAGTATTTAAGGTACATATAAGTGATTGACATTGAGAGCAATAACAGAATCCTATGAAGTACCATTAAGTGTCTGCACAATTTTCAGGGCATGCTAGTGGATGGGAGGGAAATAGCAGTGAAAAGGCTCTCTACGAGTTCAGGGCAAGGATTGAAGGAGTTCAAGAATGAAGTTATACTCATTGCCAAACTTCAGCACCGCAATTTAGTAAAACTTCTTGGATGTTGTATTCAAGGAGAAGAGAAAATGCTGATCTATGAGTATATGCGAAACCGAAGCTTGGATGGCTTTATTTTTGGTTTGGCCTCTCCCTGATTCTTAGTTTTGGTAGACCAAAATTACTTGAGTGGATCACTTATTTAACATGTTTGAATTTTGCAGACAATAAAAAGTGTAATTTGCTGGACTGGCCTAAGCGGTTCAACATCATTTGTGGTGTTGCTCGAGGCCTTCTCTACCTTCATCAAGATTCAAGACTGAGAATAATACATAGAGATCTCAAAGCAAGTAATGTTCTTCTTGACGGTGATATGAATCCTAAGATATCAGATTTTGGGATGGCTAGAACATTTGGAGGAGATCAGTATGAAGGAAACACTAACAGAGTAGTTGGAACCTAGTAAGTATTTCCTTCATCTTTTGGCAAATTGCAAATACCTTCCATAGTTATTGATCAAGAACAAATAAAGTCTTTGAACTGTGAAAATTTTCCCTCACTTTCCTCAAATTTTGAAAGTAAATCCCAAAGCCGTTGCTATTTTATGAGTGTTTTAGCAAAAAATTTATAAGCGTAACAGCTAATGGAAAGGAAAGGTCATTTTGCAAAAGTTCATAGGATGTGAAGCACATTTTGGAAGTTTAGAACAGTCCATCCGCACGTTATTAATGGTTTCAAGTTTGTATTTGTGATAATCCAGTGCCATTTTGAACTATGCTCCGTATCTTGATTTTTTTAATGTCATTTTACAGTGGATATATGGCACCAGAATATGCAATTGATGGGCTATTCTCAGTCAAGTCCGATGTCTTCAGCTTTGGAATACTAGTCTTGGAAATCATCAGTGGAAAGAGGAACAGAGGACTTTTCCATTCAAATCAGAACCTCATTGGACATGTAACTTGAAAAACACTCTCTACAGCTTCTCAATACTAGATTTGAACAACCAGATTACTAACTAAACACTAATTTGTTCTAGGCTTGGAGACTACACATGGAAGGAAGGCCCTTGGAACTCACTGATGAACGGTTACACGACGAATGTTCCTTAGACGAGGTCATGAGGTGGATCCACATTAGTTTCCTATGTCTGCAACACCTTCCTGAAGACAGGCCAAGTATGGCTTCAGTGGTTGTTATGTTGGGGAGTGAGATTGAACTGCCTCCACCTAAACAGCCAGGATTTTTGATAGATAAGAATCCATATGAAGGAGATACCTCATCAAGCAAGTATGATTCGCGCTCGGGGAATGAAATCACTGTTACATTGATTCAAGGTCGATGATTTTTCTTGAATCTAATTGTTCATCTTGTATGGAAACAGGGGTTTTTGTAACAACATTGTGCATAACTTCAAAATTAGAATCTCTGATTTTGAGTTCTTCAATCCAGTGGCAATCTAACTTTGAAATGCCAGGCTATAAATGTTCTAACAGATTACATATACTATGATTAAGAAACGGAAAAAAAAAAAAAAAAGGAATGAAAAAATTTCATATGATCAACTTTCTTTGGTTCCAACTAAGCAACTCCTTTATGGGTCATCCAAGTAAGGTGCTAGTTGTTTTGTGAATAACTTTTGCATCCATAAATAACATACAAAAACGTTAATGAATTCTTTTTAAGAAATTAATGAATAAAGTAAAGATTTTCTTAAGATAGAGGTCTAAAGATGACCTAAATAGTTTCAAATATGGTGTAATGTAATTGTCATTGTTCAAATGCACAAAAGGACACTAATTGCATTAATATTATTTCATTAAAGAAATGGCCATTTTACCTTCAAAAGGAATTTGGTACATGACAAAGTAAAATGTGGTACTTTTTAATTTTACTTGTTTAATTAAGTCATTAAAAGCATCCTACACACTTGGAACTTATAATTGAAAAAAAAAAATTGAAAACCAAATAGAGAAAAAGAGATTTATTGAATGTGATATGATATGTACCTGATTAGTAGTGCATAAATTCCTATATGAACAATTATATAAAAATTGTGAAAAATTTTATGGTCTCATCATTAATTTTCACGGGACCGCTGTCATCACTATCCAACGATTCACCCCATTATCGAATCAATAAAATAATTAATATTCTATTTGCTATATTTATTTCAACAGTTAAATTAATGGCGAGATGGTCCCGTCGGCAGACCGTAGAGGCTTTCAAAAATTGTATACTATTTCCATTACTTGGTTAAAAGACATTGATATTTACTCGTCACGTCTATACATAAAAGGCTGGTTCACTTGACCATAATAATTATTCAATTATAACCTTATTCCTTACAAATTAAATGACTATTACGACTTCATTGACATTTTTAACCTCCTAATAACTATTCAATAATGCATGGAAATTACTAAAAATAATAAATAGCTATTCATTAATTCAATATAAATTTAGTTCTTTTTATTCCTAAAATACCAGAACTAAAATTAACAAATGACACTAAAAAAATTATGGGAAATTGATTTTCCTTTTTTTTAGGAAAAAGATTTTTTTTTGGAGAAACGAATATGATTTTGATTTTAGGTTGAAGCTTAGATTTAGTTAAAAAGGTTCTTCCTATTTTTTCCTTTTAGAGAGAGTGTTATTTATACTTGGCACATGAATACTTTTCATGCTTTATTACAATTTAGTTAAAACAAGATTATATTGTCATTTTATTTATTCATTATTCAAATACATTCAAGTGAATTAAGATAATGACAATCCAATTATGACAAAGTAAACAATGTAATATCTATTTGGGCTTTATTATAGCTTTGCTTGATTCATCCATAATAGCAATTCATCAGCATATCACATTGATTAATTTTTTTTTTTTTTCCAAATAGAGAATCTACAGTAATATGGAACAAGAAAATAATAGTTAGTGGAAACTTAAGACAAAATTGGATAAAGTTTAAGCTATGGGTTAAAAACATGTTTCGGCATCCCAAAAAAAAATAATTACAAATATAAAGTGGGTTTAGAAATAATTACCAAAATGCTTCGCAAAATTGTGTTTAACAGTCGCGATACTACTATTTAATACGTAAATTACGTTTAATAAACGCCATTTAATGTTTTGGTATCATACCTATATTGTGATAATCAAACAGGATATGCATTGTTGCATGCAAATCGCGTTATTAAATTGCGATATAAGAACATACAAGACATCTTACTCAGATGGATCATATAACGCGTTTTTCTTTCGGAACAAGAACGTGCAAGTTGTTGGATCGCCTTTGGCAGCTTGAAGTAAAAAACATCGCTTTCATGGTCTTCCGTGCCATGCATCAAACGACTCACTCACTACATCTTATTTATATTTCGCCTGTTAATACAACCTTCGTCTTCTTCTTTCTTAGTTTTATACCACTTATTAACATAACCTTCTTCTTCCTCTTTCTTTCTCTGTGTTCTCAAGTTCGGAAAAACACATAGATAATTCCATCTTTAACAATGGCAGATCAATTGTTTTCCACACCGGTGAAGACGCTAACCGTCACGAGCACTCTAGGAATGCAACTGAGGTGGGTTCAGGATGGATTTTTTAAAACCCGAACCCGACCAAAGTCTTAATGGGTGTCCCAGAACCAAGAAAAACCCTCTCAGGTTTTTTTTTATTATTCCTAAAACCCAACCCGTTAGGGTTTTAAGGAACCCATAATCCAACCCAACCCAACCGACCGACCCACCCAATCCCAAGATTTTCAATTTTTTCTTAAAAAAAAAAATTAAAAGAAAAATTTTGTTTTAAGTTATTTATGATACAAACACTTATATTGAAATAATGAATTTTAGACAATAATATCATATAAAATGATGCAAACACTTCATTTCCACTTACTTTCACATACATAAAATATAAATGGGTTTCTTGCTTTAATAACTTAATATTTTAATTTTTTAATATTTTGAATTTATGCCGAGTCGAGTTTTCCTAACGGGTTACATAGTAAACCCAAAACCCAACCCGATAACTTATCGGGTTTTTTTTTTTTTTAATCTTAAAAGCCGCTCAAAAGCCTTATAGGGTTTGACCCTATAAGGTTTTTAGCGGGTTGGGCGGTCGGATACCCTATAATGACCCGCCCTGCTTGCATCCCTCGAACACTCCTGAAGTAGGTCTCGCTCTCACGAACTTCGCTTATTGTGGTCACTCCGATATCATAGCTTCTCTATTCCCAACACCAAACTCCTCCTCGCTTCCGTTATCGATTGCTTCGTTCTCTCTCTTATATCCTTTCTCTCTCAATATTATATCGCATTAATAAATAGCGATTCTCCTTTGGACCTATATCGCGTGTATTAAATGCGATTTTGTGATTGTAATTACATAATTATTTTCGAAACGACCTTAAATTAGTAATTAATTATAATTATTGCTGTAAACAAGAAATAATTTTGTAAGCTATGAAGATAATTAGTTTGTTCGAACATAAATTATAGTCATAAATTTGAGATTTACTTACTACTGTACTAATTGACTATAATCTTCCTTATTACATCTTCTTAGCTTGGTGATCGGATCATAATCATCTCTAATGGCGGTTACTCCTTTAATATACTCACCAGAATATAATTAAAATGAAGCAATAAATACTGTACAAGCATTTATAGAATAACAGATTCGTCATTTAAATAATAGCATATACTGCCTCCTACTATAAATCTTAATGTCTTGTCTACTCATCTTATTAAAAGATATCCTATCAATTCTAGGTTACATATATATTTAATGCACGGAATCATCTAGAAGGAATGGAAGATTGGTGGCCATATTTTTTACGACATCTGCCATTCAGGGTATGCCATATAAAAATGTAAGAGTGTATTACTTGGAACAACTTTAATGGAGGATATTATAAATAAGTGATCCAAGACTATTTATCTTTTTTTTCAAATGAAATGGACTGGATAAAGGAATTATAAGTATATTCTTTATTTTCGAAATACATTAATGGTATTTATTATAAAATAAAATGAATATATAATGATTTAATAATAATAAATATGTATACGATAAAAAAATAATTAAAATATATAACATTAATAGAATGAAACGGAATCTAATTCTGCACTATAAATTAATCATCTTTAGTGTAATCAGACAAGCATTTCCTTCCCCAATCAAAAGAGGAACAATGATGCTGATGAAATGGGTTGAACGAGTGGATGGGTAAGGACGTGCAGTATCCAAGTTTTGGCTAGATTTTTTAATTTATTACCTATATTTTAAATTGTTTATTTTGATATTTATTTTATTTTTAGTTATCATTTACACTTAATCTTGTATTGAAACTTCTGTCCAATAGGTTATTATAACCGACTACATTACAAACAATTATTTGGATAAAAATATTCTACATATGATATAAGATCTTTCAACAATTGTTGGTTGTAGGTTAACTCTGTTATGTAAGATAATATTTTTCATTACTTCCATGTATCTGAAAAAGGTATTTCATTAAAATAGTTATTTATGAGATATCATAATTAGGGGGAAAAAAAAAAAAGCTAATCCAGCGCTAATATTAAAAAGTTAATCAAATATTAAAGTCATTGACCTCAAAATTTGAATAATTAATGAAAAATCAACTAGGTATCAGCTATGGAAATTTAGAATGTGTTTAAAATGGTATGTTTTTCATCTGTATCTGTATTAAAATGATATGTATAAACATATCCGATTGACATCTATATTTTATCTATATTTAATCCATTTGATCTTTTAATGAGAATTATTAATTATTTTTTATTCATATTTATTTATTGACAATGTGAGGGGACTCGCGTAGGACAACAACCATGCTGGTGACCCATTTCGCCAAAATTGGGTTGGTGTAAGTGAGAGCGAGGTGCTCGTTTCTAGAATCTATATAGAAGTACCCTCGTTCGACGCTTGAATTAGTTGAATGGCTCAATGAGCGTGACCGCATCGGATATTGTATGGCCACCTATCATCCAAACAGTCCGATGATAGACTCGATACCGTTTCGTTGTAACAAGTAGATGGTGCCGTATAAAAAATATCGGATAGCACGGCATATTTATATCGTGTTTAGTGTGTATGATACGAGATAAGAAATTTTATATAGTTAATTGTTTAATATATAAGAACAATATAAAAATATTAAATATTTTGTTTATTTTTTGCATGGTACTATTTTTTTTTTATTCACTATTTTAAGGGTCTAGTTGGTTAGAACTAAATTTATGACAAAAACCATAGAACATTTGTGATTTTTTTGTCCAATTCAATCCTCAAATTGATGTGAACAAAATGGCCACTATGTCCTTAAGAATAATTTTATATTTGATATTTTTAATAAGGGAAGTTGTGTTTTATATTTGATATTTTTTATAAGGGAAGTTGTATTTTATACATCTTCGAAAATATAACCGCATGCTTATGAATTATAATTGTAGGATAATATATTTTCTAAGGAAATAAGAGAGATTATTTTGATAAAAATTATTTAGATAATTTTTTTTATTTTTTTTTATGAGAATAAAGTATAGACATCAAGAATGTTTGGCATTAATGATATAGACTAAAAAGAGATTTCGATATATTTTCAAGCATTTTTTGAAATATGTAATATATCTTTAAATGATAAAAAAATTAAAATCATTAGTTGATGATCGATGGATTTGTTAATAGAAACCATATTATGAACACACATACGCCAGGAGTTCATAAAAATAAAGAGCTTGTATTGTTTGATGCGTTTAAAAAGCTTTAAATTCATTTGATTTTTAGCTATTCCATTGATGAGGATTTTTAAACTGGGCTTGGATCCGTGGAATCCTAATGAAATGGAAGGAAGACAACAAAAGTGAGAAGAAGCCTTGTATTTGGGGAAAGTAGAAACTCAATGAATGGAATGAAAATGAGAGAATTATTTCCTTTGTTAGGACTTGGGTCACTTCTTTTCTCTTCAAAATTAGGGAGAAAGCATGGAAAAGTAGCAAGAGCGGTGAAATACATGTTTATTGATTTTTTTTTAATAGCTAAGTACAAACAAGATAAAATTAATTACAAAAGTGCCAATATTAAATCACATGTTGGTTATGTGACAAAAATATTTATAAAATAAGCACATCTGCATTCAGCCAAAAGTCATATTGTATTGAATCATATATTCAAAGGGTGATTCACTATTGTTTAAAATGAATCGCATATGTAAAGTGTAACTTACTAATATGTGTATATGACTAACATCTTATATACGCTATTCATATTTGTACGTAAATTGCTTTTATAAGATGTGCTTCATGTGTTAATATATGAATCATTTATTGAAGAAGAAATTTTATGTTGGTATTTTGGTAATTAATTTTATGTAGTTAGTATTTATGTAATTTTTATTTGAGGGATCAGCGATAATACAATTTCTTCGCAGCGAAAGCAAGGGAATGATGAAGGAAATTATCTAAATGTCTTTAAAAGGAGGTGGGAAAATGTTAAGTTAAAAGTTAAAATTAGATAAAAGAATTTGCTAATCTATCTCTTATCTAGTTTTCTTTCCTTTTATTTTAGTTACAATCTATTAATAATCACTTTGATGTCCATGTATATTTATATACTTCAATAACTACATGAAGATATGAAAGAGAGTATAATGGGATAGGGCAATTGTAAAATAAAGTGAGAGTGATGTGTGATATAGGAGATATGAGAGAGAAGATGAAGAAAGTAAAAAAGAGAAGTAAAATTGAGTAAGGAAATAGAGTATGAAATTTTATGTTCTCATTACTTAAAACATAAGGATAGAGAATGACATATTTATAACTAATATAGCTGTACATTATATACACATATCAAGTACACGTGTCAAATATAAATTAATACTCCCCCTCAAGATGGTGAGTAAATGTTAACGACTCCCATCTTACCTAATAGAATCTAAACTTGAGTGTAGAAAGACCTTTAGTGAATATATCAGCTAGTTGAAGTTTACTACTAACATAAACTGGCAAAATAAGACCAGCAAGGACTTTATCTCAAACAAAATGCAAATTCATCTCCAAAGTTTTGTATGCTCATGAAAGATAGGATTCTTAGCAATATGCAAGGCCAATTGGTTATTATAGAACAGCTAAACAACAACTTTATGAGAAACACTGAAGTCATGTAGCAATGATTTCAACCATACAAAACAGAAACTATAATTGCTAAAGCTCATACTTAGACTCAACTAAACTCCTAGAAACAGTAGTTTGTTTCTTAGATTTCCAACTAAGTAAGGAAACACCTAGGAAAATACAAAACCCTGTCGTAGAATGCCCAGTATCGTGATACCCTCCCCAATCACCATCATTGTATGCACGCAAAACAAAATCAATATTGCAAGAGAAGAATAAACCTTGTCTAGGCACTTGTTTGATTTAGTGAAGAACAAGTTTTAAAGCAAGTTGATGACAGTGTCAAGGACTTTCCATGAACTGACCAAGAACATGAACAACATATGCTATATCTGGTATGGTAACACACAAATACAATAATCTACCCACAATCTGTTGATAATGTTGAGCATCTACTTCAACATCAAAACTTAACCTAATAAGTTGATGATTTGTAACTACAGGAGTTGAAGATGAGCACCAAGAAAGCATGTTTCGTCCAACAAATCTAAAGCAAATTTTCGCTAATATGAAGCCAAACTTGCATCAAACTTTTCCAATTCTAAACCAAAAAATATCGTAGCTCACCTGAATCTTTCACTTTGGATCGAATATTCAAGGAATCTTGAATTCTGTAATAATATTCAAACTTTTGCTTACAATAGCTAAATCATCTACATAAACAAGAATAGATATAAAATTGTCACCACTTCTCTTTGTAAAAAAAGAATAGTTAGAATATGACTGTTTAAAACCATTAACTGTCACCAAGAAGTTAACTTTGCATTCTACTACCGTGAAACCTGCTTCAACCCATTTAAGGACTTGTTAAGTTTACAAACAAATCGTCCAACGTCGTGTGACTCCCTGAATCGTAAGCCTTAAAGGAGGATCCATATAGACTTCTTCATGTAAGTCACTATTGAGAAAAGCATTTTGTACATCCATTTGATGTACATGCTAATGGAATTCTACTGCTAAACAAAAGAATAGACGAACTATCATGCTTTAGAACAAGACTAAACGTCTCAGTATAATTAAACCCTTCCTTTTTACTATAACCTTTTGCAACTAATTGCGCTTTGTATCTGTCTATAGTTCCAATAGCCTTGGTTTTGAATTTATAAACCCACTTGCATCCGATAGTATGCTCTCCTTTAGGAAAAGAAACTATAATCTATGTGTGATTATTTCATAAAACATCAAGTTCTTCATTTATTACATTCCTCTAAGTCTCAAACTGAATTGCACGTTCATAAGACATAGGTTCATAATGTGAAGAAAGATTCATAGTGAAAGCATAAAAAGATGAAGACAGATTTGCATATGATAACACCTGTTGAATAGGATGAGAGGTCATAGAGGACATAGCTTTGTGATTGTCATCAACAACAGAAAGATTGAGATTATGATGATAGTCTACTAGATAAGATGGAATTCGTGTGACGACCACTATGACGAAGTATAACTGTAATCCCTAAGTTTTTCTTTAACTTAGATTAGACATTAGAAAATTACATCCATAATGTTTTTGGTTGGTCAATGATATTTTAGGAATAAGTCACACAAATATAAAGTTCTAAGTACTAATTTAAAAATCTATTTTCATAAGATTCGAAACCTAAACCTCGTTTTTAATTCCAATGCCTTGGAATAATGAATGTTTGGATCGTATATTAATTAATATCTATCAGATATCATATTTTGTTCGTCTTATAGACATTATAGGTTTTGATTTTTCCTTATCTACACTTAAAATATTTTTCAAAATTACCTAAATTATCTTACAAAGCCTGCTTCACCATAAAAATTTCAAGGCATGGGCAGACTTATCTTTTCCTTTCATAAAGTTACTTTCATTCAATGCTGAAATGATGATTCCCCAATTAAGTATACTTTATTTACTTTTACATAAAAAAGAAGCAACTGGAGATTTGAAAGTTTACACCAACTTGACATCATTATCTTTAGAAGATAAACACAAAATTCTTGAAATATGCTTTTCTACCATAAACTCATTTAAGCAAACAAATCGTTTTTTCAAACTTTCAACTTTACCACCAGAGAAACCTCTAAGATAGTATTTTATGAACACTACAACCAATATTTTCGAAGGAATAGGTGAAATAATCACATGGAATGTGTGAGGTAAATTTATTTTATTTTATTTTATTTTATTCAATTTTTGAAAGATACAGTAAAATACCTTTCTTGAATACACTAGCATACATGCACATACTAACTTAAACCAAAGCTAGCTCACTAAGGAGTGGCAAAAACATATAGAAACTTACCTATGAGTTTGTTAGGTGGTAGTATATTCATTAAAAACTTATAAATGAGTCTAACGTTGTCCAACAAGACAAAACATGATAGTTCATGTGATAGAACAAGGGAAAACTACTTTAAACTCACATGCTGTAACAAGGGTTAAATGTGAAGACGAAAGTCTTAAGTTGGATTAGTAGTTGTTGGAAGTACTTGTGTTAAGTCTATCTTTAGCCACATTTTATTACAAGTATCGGCTAAAGAAAAGGCAGTATGAAAAATGGAATAAACTAAGTTTGTTGTTTGAGCATGATGGAGATCGCAGCTAATTCATGCCTATGGTTTGGAACCGCGGTTGACATTAAGTAAGAATCAAAGGGAATGAAGTTTGCACATAGATTTAACCATAGCAAAAATCATACCTGCGATTAGCCCTTGTGATTTAAACTGTGAAAAATCATGGCTGACTTAGAAGTAAGGTTTTGAGCACAGCTTCAATAGCAACCTAAATCATGCCATTGATTGGCCCCGTGATTTAAGCTGTGAACAATACAAATGATCGCGATTTTCACCCTGCCTAAGCGCGGCCTAGATCGGGCCCATGATTGGCCCTACGGTTCAACCTGTGTCACCTGCATTTCAATATAAAATAGTAAGTGATAGAGAAACAAATTAACCAAGGAGCTTATAACACGAATTTAGGATACTTGAGCACTAATAAGTGTTCTTACTTAGTTGCATGTATAGTAATGCATGTGTGTTGTTCTATAGGAACCTTTCAGGATCTGGAGTTTCTAATATATTACTACGATCAGTAAGTAAGATGCACAGGTGAGTGACTCTGATATTTCACATTGCTTGTGCTTGTGATGTAGTTGCATTTGTTTTATGATGTGCTACTACCAATCGTATCAAATTATAAAATTTATAAACTCAAGTTAAATCTTTTGATCGAGTTAGGCAAGTATACCTATCTAGAATAGTATAGGATTAAAACATGTGTCGTCCATAGAAATCTAAGGAACAAGTACTAGTATTACCCTTTGTTTACTATTTGGTTGACCCAATTCTTGAAGTGATATCTATTATTAACTATTAATTAACTAATCTATCAAACCCTAAGATCAATAATGTGTGCTTTCAAAAGATGTATTCAATCACAAGACATACCCCTCATTTTGATCCACCCTAAACACTAATTTCTTATAATAAAATATCGATTAATGAGTTGTTTATGCTTTGCACTGCAGACACTCTCAATTAAAGTAATTACTTCATTAAGTTACTTAATTGCTAACCTTATATGAGATGGTGAAGACCTCACCCTCACTAACACCAAATAAGATTGCATTAATGTTCTTGATTCTTAAAAAAAGATTAAATTTTTATGCAGAAAATCAAAGTTTTTTTTACCTCTGGATGAAACATGTAATCTGTCTATTCATTAAGATCTATCATATTAGATGAAACCCTTTTTATCTAACATGAATCATACATGCAATCAATTCTACACACAAATTAATCACAAGACAATTAAAACACATGAATAGATACAAAGATATAAACTTTTCATTAATCAAAAGCAATTCAAATCATGTTAGCTTTTAGGGTTTGACAATTCTTAAGGCATAAAGATTTACACCTCCATGGAGTTTACAATGAAAACAAAAGATCTAGAGAAGTAAACAATACACATGATATAATGATAAAACCCTTTAGTTATCTTATGATCTCTAATGGTGCTCAAGCAATTCCTCCTTTTGAAGTTCATCTTTTATCTCTTAGGGTTTAGAAAATTCACCAAAAGATCTTAAAATACGAAGACAAGGAAACTATTTATAGTTTATGACATCAATCATGTTTGCATAGCCTATTCTACACGACTATGCTCAGGGGAGGTTGAAATTTGAAGCTTCACGACATTGAAATTTAAAACGTGCACTGGCTGGTCTGCACCGCCATGCAAACTTGGATGGGCTAAAATCAGAAACGTTATTTATTGCTCTATTTGCTCTCTAGAGTGTTCCCTTGCACTCTTCCCTACCTATGTTGAAGGAAGGGCTAAAATTTTAGAGTTCACTGATTTGTTGCCATGCATAAGATAGTGCACGTACAAATTTAGCTCTTGTCCATATTTTGCTAATTTTGCCTTGATTTTGCTTGAATCATCTTTAAATATCTCTAAATATCATCTTCTAGTCCTGAAATTAATAATTAAGCAATTAAGCATCCCTTTCTTGATAAAATTACAAAAAATACATATCAAATATGTTTAAATAACCACTATATATAAGGGTATATTGACACTTATCATTCTGTAGAACAACTAAACTAGATAAGTTACATGGGGATTGGGTATAATGCCTACTGTGTGGTGATTAAATCAATGACAAAGCTTAAAGATTTCAAACGATGGTCATCGATGTGACAAGAATTGTGAAGTATGTGTTGTCTTGCATGTAAATAATGATTGTCTAAACATGGGTGATCACTAAACAAAAAACTCTATGCATTGTGATGAATGTATTAACTGGGCATGCATTGTGCGATAGCATCACTTGCGTTTGCATGGTGTTCACGTTACATGTTGGTCACTCGGTTCTGTGGTAATGCTTAGTTATCCTAATAAATCTAGCTCTTTAAAGGTTACCATAGGGTGTTAGTTCACCAAAATTAAGTAGGCATCGAAGGATGTTGCTTGAGATGGGGCTGACCTAGAGAGGCTAACACTTAGAGGAGTTCTAAGGTTCTAAGGGAAATTGAGATTATAAAGCTTACATACACATATAAATAGTAAACAAGTTTGAAAAATTGCTCCTTCCTTAGTTCTCAATTCCCCCTGGGCATAAATTACTTGAGCTAGTCCTTCAATCCCAAAAGAGGGCGTAAATCTCCATGAGTTTGGATTTCGGTCATCCAAGCTATGTGTGTAAATATGGTTGTTTGTTGCATGGCATACGTTTATTAATCAAACCTGTTTTTCTTTGCTTCATATGCATTGAGATATAGTCATTTACTGAGCTGTGGTTATTCATACTCTTGTAGATTTGAATGTTTTATGGGATCAATAGAGGCGATTCATGCTTGAAGTCAAGAAAAGTACTAGACAACAAGGGAGACCAGGGCTTGAGCAAGAGAAGAAGTTTAGCATTTTGTATAGGGTTAATTTAAGTATGTTTCTTGTATATTTTGAAGGTAGTGGTTGAGGACTTACCTTGAATTGGACACGAAAGACCTACTCATATGTGACTTATATGTATGCAAAATTTCTTCTCTTAAGCAACCTCACGGTCCTGTTATGTCTGTCCGTAGAACACTTTGATGCCCGTGTGTTTCCCTGAAAGCCTTTGATGGCTCTCTAAGAATGTTTGACATTTTATTTTGTTATAGTAAGCATCAATAAAGTCACTTAGATCGGGCACAATGATGGAATACTCACTTGAAGTCTCAGTAAAATACCACTTATGTACCTCATGAAGGCTGTCTTTAGTAATCTCACTATGAAAGTTTTTCGGCCCACTGCCAGCATCCAAGTTAGCTAAGAATGAAAAGAGTCTCTAGGATCGCCTTCCTCTACTTCCCCAACTAAATAAGGTCCCTAGGAGAGGACTCTGCAATCAGAAACAACGACTACTATTGTAAAGCGGAGTCGAATAGTCATCAATATTGAGACCATACTCCTTTGCCCTATGCTCCAATACATTCTAGGCAATGAGGTTAGTTGCATCATTGTAGGAATGGGCGAGCCTTCTCTGGATTACTACTATGGGCAGCCTCACTCATAGTATGGTAAAAACTATATGTCTTCGAAGTCGGTGGCGTTAATTCTTCTAGTAGCTGGCGTTTAGTTCTAAAAATGAACGCTAGATTAAATTGCTTGTACGCTGACAATGTAACAGAAAGCTTTAACGTTTTTGCTTATGTACATAAGCAACACTGCCTCAAAGCCAGCGGCTTAGATCATCAATTTGCTAGCGTACATTGTAATTTTCTCAACGCTAGTGAATTTTTCCTTTAAATTCTAGTAGCGTTGTTGAATTCTAATTAACACTGCCTATTTTACATTTCAAGAGGAAGATAAAGATATTGTAGGGTTTCGCCGCAAGAAAATGCAGAAGAAGAGGAGAAAAAAGAATAAAACCGTTGCACCGAAAGGATATCTATAAATCTAGAAGAAACCATCAGGAAAAGGAATTAATGATGAAGTAATGAATGATCACAAACCCTTAACTCTTGAATGTACTCTCATCTTAGAACCATAGTCGAGATCAAGTGGCGTAGATGACACCATTTGACGAAGTACAGACGTAATAACCATCACATCCCATCTTCAAGACGCATGCCCAAGCAAGGGTATTCCCACAAGAATTCAAAAAGACAACCCTCAGGTGCCATTCGAAGCGATGCCTTGACTTAACAAGGCCCAAAACCATTACTTAATCGCAATATATTTGCCACTCCACTAATTTAAACCTAAACTAGACTCGATTAGCCTCTACGCTTAACTTACTCCCTTTACTCCTAAAACAAAGGGAGTAAGGGGACAACTGTTGATTATCCATTCTAGAGCATAGGGCCACTTGAGCTAAGCTTAGTACACCAGTGGGTTGAACTGATCTACTAG
This sequence comes from Combretum micranthum, assembly GCA_024138025.1. Taxonomy (NCBI): domain Eukaryota; kingdom Viridiplantae; phylum Streptophyta; class Magnoliopsida; order Myrtales; family Combretaceae; genus Combretum; species Combretum micranthum. The sequence continues at coordinate 805,185 of JAMXBD010000093.1, read as the reverse complement.
GCCTAAACTCTATCGACACATCCCACAATGGGCGACTTAGCCCTATAACAAGTCTCGACAATCGCTTGGTCGCCTTTGCCCTACTTATTACTTGACATGAATAGCTCAGTCAGCCTAGTCTCTAAGTAGTGGAGTCATAGACTTGCCTCACATCCTCTACTACTACCACCAACCGCTTACTAGCCCATTAGCCCACAACATCTGTAACCACTAAGTTGGCCGCTTATAATTACTTATCTACCTCTTTAGAGATGGGCAATGTTGCACTCAACTCTTTCTTTAATTGAATTATAGACTTATTATGAATATCTTTATCTTAAACATTGGAGTAGCTACGCTGGCCCACGTTCGGTGCGTCACTAGCCGGTTTCCCGTCTATACATATCTTATATCTAATATTGATCCAAGCCTAGATTTCCAAAGTCTAATCTCTACTAGATTCGAGCAAGCGACAAGTATCAAACTGAATTTCATGCAAAGTTCAAGTAATAAATAAATAAATGAATAATAACAAATTTTAAACAGGTATCATTCTTGTCTAGGTTTACCATTATTTTAAAAATTTACCAAAATATAAATTATACAAAAAAATTTACTAAAATACCAAAACTGTATCAAATCCTGGGAATGCAATACATTATTTTATAAAAGGTATCACATAACACAAGTGCTATATGATGGGGTCGAGAAGTTGTAAAAATTTAATGATAAATTGTCACTTCTATATCAATAAAATCATAAAAAAAATATTTAAAAAGGTAGTAAAAATAGCCATTAAAAGTTCAATTAGATTAAATTAACCTTCAAAGTTTAGATACCAAATTGAATTTTTATACAAAGTTCAGGTATCAAATTTGATATTTACGTATAACTATATAACTCTATTATCATAATTATAAGTACATGAGTGTACACATATAATTATAGCATACCGAAGCAATTCAATATTGTTAAGTTTTGTGTAATTGTTAGATTTGATATCTGAACTTTATTTATTTTTACAATTTAACTACTTGAAGTTTAAAGTGTTGTTTTGATGCCTAAACGTTGCTCATTTTTTTTAATTAATCGCCTAAATTTTACCTAATTTGCAATCGGCTACTAAACTTTGTTAAATTTTTTAAATCAACTATAAATGACCTTGAAAATTTTGTATGTACTTAGTTTAAAATTTTAAACATGCAAATGAACAAAGTTTGGCTACCAAATGTGATTTTTACCCTTTTAATAATGTTTGTACAATTTTAAGTATAAAAACCTATCTACATATAATATCATAAGTTTAATTCTATATTGCAATTGTATAATTATATCCATAAAATTGTAACATTTATACTCATATTAATATATAAAGTATTCTAATTACACGGGGTTATTTGCATAACTATAATTATATAGTTATAGCATCTTAATTATAGTTTTTTTTGGGATAAATGTCAAATTTCGTGTATGAACTTTATACAAAAATTCAATTCACTACATGAACTTTAAAGTAGTCAATATAGTATTAATCAAATTTTTATCTATTTTTAGTACATCCTTAACACATCTCACTCTATTTTTAAACGTAGAAAAGATAATGTCACACCCTGAATTGATTCAAGGTGCGTCCAGTTTGCTACGTATAACACTTGGGCATTATATGCTAAGGTTAACCTAGTTTATAATTTATCGTGATTGTTGCTAAATAAATTTTAGATTCTAAAATTGTTGAATTAGTTTGTGGAAATAACTCGAAATCTGCAGCAGAAAATAAATATCTCGAGAACATTTCCTAAATATACTAGTCTATAAGTAGACCAATATGTATATATAATAGTACCATACCACCAGGTATTTTAAAATAAAGAATTTCAAGTATCTCAAAATACAAACCATGAGCTTATAAATTGGCCCTCATTAAAACATAAGTTTGATAGTAAAGTTTATAGTATATAAATAAGATAATCAATTTGCGGATCCTAATCACTCCATTCATTGAGAAATTCCTTGAAGTCCATATCGTACCCTAGGTAGTCATAAGTATCATCATCATAATCATCACTTGAAAAAGAAAAGAATGAGCTGGAGCCTAGTACGATAGCAACATAAGCACACACAAGATGGGAATATACACCTGTTCTAAAGGTAATGCAACAAACAATAGTTTATATCTTTAAATTAAAAAATAGCAAACAACAGTGGAGCACCCACACTTCAATAGCACACTGGGAACCTGGGGTCTTGAGTAGCAGCAACTGATTAAGGGATTGATATAGACAGTCCGAACACCTATATCTCCTATCTCTACAAGTAATAGCCTCGTCTAAGGGTTATAGCCGTTACACATCCTTATCCATATTAGTCTATTGTAATTAAACGAAGTAACAGAGCTCATATATTAAATCGTTCAATACAACTTCTTTCTAATAAGAATAGACGTTATCTTGCTACCATTTCCCCTATCAGCTACCTGTCGAGCCATCCATAGTAGTCTAAGCGCTTAGCTACCATGCTGACACTACTTAGTGAGGTAACTGCCCTTCGGACTAGGTCTCAAAAATTCATTCACATGTAACAAGCAATTATTAAAGCCATCTTTAGGTATTAGTTTATTCAGGATGCTTATCTTAGAAAGCAACATACAAGTCACTGTGTACCTGATACAAAAACTGTATTCTGCACAGATAAATGATAGACCAGAAGTTAGTGCAGGGGATAGACTCCTAATGAATATCTGCTCAAAGATTTCTTCATATAACTATTTAAATTGATTATTGATTTATATTAAACTCATATAAAATGCTCCTATTTCTAGTGAATATTCATTTAAAACAATATATTCACCTTATTATTCGTAGGCTATTCTGAGCCAATTACAAATTATTATGGTCTTATATGAGTTCACTAGTTGATTAATAGTTAAGTATAAATTGTTAGCTTCTGAGGAATTTACTAAGCCAATATAAGTCTATATATCTGGCCAAGTTGGATAGAATTAAACAATCAAGTCTACTAAACTCATTTTATAGTAATTAGGTCACTAAACAATATTTTAAATAATATATTCTATGTTAAATCTAATAAACTTTTATTAAGTAAAATAACTCATTTAAAATATAATTATTTTGTTTATATCATTTATATTATATTTTTTTACATCTAAATATATTAAGGAATTTAAACTAGTTTCCTATTATGTTTATATTATGTTATAATGCCATATTTGTTCCTAATAAATTCCTAAAATCAATAAATTAATTATTTAATTTTAAAATTAATATTTTAATATGTGAACATATTATTTACATTTGTTTCATATTTATTTGATTAGAATCTATTTACTTTAAATTGAAATATTTCATTTCCTGTAGAAAACTAGTGTGTATCTTAACTTTAATAAATTGGTTCACTAACTTAAACTCTAGTTCTTAGGCTCAAAATTTTTATTTAAACTCCCTAACACATATATTTACATGATTATACGCTTATTTGGCCTAACCTAATTATTTAATTATGGTTTTATTTAAATTAAACCCATTCTGTTTGAAAACAGGGCACTAACAGTGACAGCCGATCGGTTAAGGTCGATTTGACCATTGAGAGGACCGATTCTTGGCCGATTCACCACCGATTTGTGAAGTAGACATGTTGTTCTACTATTTCGACAAGGTTTTGACATCGTTGGAGCTCGTTTCGCTGCCAATCCGATCACAAAAATCATCGCTACAATACCGACGCATAGAGCTGTTTGAGTCTATTTTTGTGATTTTTCAAATTTCCTTTGTTCAATCCAATTCCTAAGCTATATTAATAATCTAAAACGTGATTATTCTATGTTGTTTCATGTAGTTTATGCTTAGATTTATATTTTACAATTTAAATCACAAATCACAGCTCAAATCATCCTTATCAACAGAAATTTACCCAATTTTCAGCCTATATCAAAACACACATACATGCATACACTTCAAGATTTTTGGTTTGAAAATTTCACCTCAACAAAATATATCAATCTAATATATTCATACATATATATACATATTTTAGCACACACACATACACACATACTTATGCAATAATTTTACTAAATCAACAATTAGTATAACATATATTCACATATAAGCTTGTTTTGGTCTTCATGCATACATATATTAATCTATACTTAAATCTAAGTTATCATTTAGTAGTTTACATGAATTTACGTACCACTAGCATAATTAAATACACTAATTAAAATTACTTACTTGAACTAGGAAAATCAACCAAATAATTGCCTCTATTAATACTTCTACCACTCAAGGGTTGATGAAGCTTCTTCAAGCTTGTTTCTCCTACTTCAATCTTATTTCTAGTCATTAATTTCACTTAGGAATTAATTGAAATAGATGTTAGATTATTAGAAACAAAAGAGGATATTAAGAAATTATAAATCTTGGTGATACTTTACTTTATCTGTGTTGATGTTAGATAGGATCTTGTTGTATATTTTTGAAGTGTTTTTGAGGGAGCTTTTGAGAGTGAATTGAGGAAGGAGTGGCTGCAAATGAAGTGAAAATTAGAATTTTCTAAACCCTATATTTATATTATTTGATGGTTTGTAATTTCCATTAGGGTTAGAGGCTTTTTGGTCACTTTGCTTAATTAAATTGAGGGCATTTTGGTTTTTTCTTCGGTATAGAAACCTTCTTGAAGTGGTTAAGGTCATTTTGGTCTTTTCTATTGTTAGATTTTTCTAGACTCTAGGGTTTTTATTGAATGTGTGTGTGTACATGATAAATGCATGCTCTTGTAATCTTTTGGCTTGATTCATGGGCCTCATGTTGATGGGCTTTGAAGAATTAGAAAATATCAAAGGAAAATGGGCTTTTTGATTATGGACTTGGACTTAAGTTGATGGACCAAAACTTAGATGAGTTAGAATAGGCTTTAAGTTATGGGCTTTTGGCATTAGAATTGATTTTAGGAAGTAAAGAAAGCAAATTAGCTAATTGGCATTAAAAATTAATTCTAGAGAATCTAATTGAAGGAAAATTAATAACCTACTTGAACTTAGGATTTTAGGTGCTTAGGAATTGATATTTGAAGGTAAATATTTAGTTTTAAATTTCTAGAATTTAAGAAGCTAGAATTTGGGTTAAAATGGCTAAATTGATGATTTAGGAGTTTATGCGATTGAACTCAATAAATGGAATTTAGTTAATAATTTTAAGGTTTTGAATAAATTCCAGTTTGTTGAAATAGATGATTGAAGTAGTTTAATGGATTAAATCGAGTATTTAAGGTATTAGAATCTTTCTTTTTAATTAAATTCATTTACTAATTCAATTAGGTTAAACTATCTAATTATATCCTATAATTTGCAAAATCCACTAGCTAAATCATTTAAAATCAACATCTAAACTAAAATTAAATTAAGGTTCAAAATGACATGTATTTTCATACTAATCATTTAATAATATATAATTAATTTAAATAGAAATTTAGGGTATTTCAAATAATATATAAATTAATTTTTACTAATACACCTAGCACCACTGTAGCACTAGAATATGGGTTCTTTTATGTTAGGATATAAAGAAAATAGTATTAGTGAGGTAGTGAACATTTCAAAGTTCAAGAACCATACACATAGCGATTAAAAATATAAAGAATTCATTTTAACTTTATCTAATTTTAAAGAGCTTAAGTGAATTGATTAAAATATTGAGTGTACACAAACCTAAAGATCTTCCAACGTACCTATTAATATGTGAAGGAGAAATAAGGATTCTTTAAAAGAAGATGACATAATGCATTTGAAAAGACCAATAATTTGACACTAGCTACCATGGAAAGTAAGGTTGTATTTGTGTTTGTTTTTAGTGTTTTCTTAATTAGATGAAAGGATGTACACTAGATATTTAGAATATGACACAGCTATTCTAATCTAAAGGGGCATTTGGTTCCTATAAATTTGTAAGACTACACATAACAAAACTTCTAGTCCCTTCTTTGAGTTAGGTCATGGGATTTTGCTTTATATAACAAGTCTTAAGAGTATAAGACAAATTTAAAGAAAAATAGTATAATGTAGAGGATAAAACAACTCTTCTTTTCATTGGACAACTCAAATTCACTAGTTCATAACATTCTTATGTTAGACTTGTGAAGATCAAATAATAAATAACACAAAAGTCCTTATCCAATGCCATGTATACCAAATACGAAACAAGTGAATTATATTGTCTAGTATTCCCTGCACTATGCTATCCATTTTCTATTATCCTTATCAATTCTGAAATGATATAAATTTAAATTCTATTTAATTTCCATGTGTTTGTTTATTTATCTTAAATATTGAATTAAATGAGCATGATGTTTATGATAGTTGTGTTGGTAATAGTTTAAATGTGTTATTTTGCATATGTAGTGAAATTAATATTTTTGTTTTATATGTATTAATGTGTGTGTAGTATAATTATTAATTGTGTCTTTTATACATTAAGGTGTTAAGTTAAGTTTAGATTTATAAAATCAACTTTGGTTTTGCTTAAGGTTAGTTGATAGAAGTTCTTATTAGTTAAGCTAGTGATTAGACCTAAATGAACCTCAAATGAGACCCAAATACACCCCAAATGCAAACTAAAGTTGCATATGCCTTAAAAGTCAAATTTGGGATATGTTTAAGACTTAATTTTGCTCAATTAGACTCTTTTTTTGGCAGCCCTCCTTTTCATACGAATTTTCCTTTTTCTTTCTTTCTTTTCTCTTCCTCTTTCATTTCAATTTCCAAGTCTAACCCAAAGACAATATCAAGCTTTGAAAATCAAAGTTCTTCCCAAGACAAGGCATATACATGTGAGTTGATTTAAGTATGACTTTTGTTTTGTTTTCATTTCTTGTAGTGGTTATGTGAGATCTTGATTTGGATGAGTTTAAATGCTATTTAAATTGTTTGTTCATGCATTGAAATTATCTTGGATTGTGTTTGGTTAGTGTATGAGTATTGTTTATGTATTGTGATAGTGATATGAAGTATTGGGAAGAAATAAAGATAGTTTGAGTAGTTAAGTTGAGAATGAATGGAAGTGGAATTTGAAGTGATCAAATGTGTTGATTTCATGTTTTGAGTTGCTAGGATTGAGAAGTGTAGATAGGAGTGAGTATATGAAGTTAAAAATGTAGTTGAAGAAGATTTAAAATTGTTATAGGTTGAAAAGTTGTAAAATGGAAAACAAGGGATTGTGTTCTGTCGAATGGGTCTGTTTTGAACGTACACCGGCATCTAGGAATTCAACGCCGCCGGCGTAGAGGCAGCGTTGGAACCAACTCCTTTAACACCGCTTTGGAACACCGCCGGCTTTTACAATAAATTTTGCCAGCGTTTGTTCTTCAGAACATACGCCGGCCATTTGAGAGTTAAAGCCGCCGGCGTAGGGTTAAAGGCTGCCAGCGTATCCGTGTACGCTGCCGGTTTGTACCTCTCAGGAAATTTTGAAAATTTTGGATTTGCATTCTACACCGGCTCAAAGCCGCCGGCGTAGAATGAAGGCAGCCGGTGTACCCTTGAGCGCTGCCAGCGTTGGTAGTGTTGATTTTCATAGTGTTGAACACCGGTTCAAAGCCGCCGGCTTTGAATGCCGGCGTATCCCCTGCACTTTTGAATTTTAAAAACTTTCTTCAAAATTTTCCGAAGTTTGATATTTGATCAATTAAGTAATTGTTAAGCGATCTAGGATATAATAGGATGTTTAAATGCTTTATTATGACTTTGTATTAAATTGTTTGAATTTCTTTGATTAATTGTATATATGAGTTAAACAAACATGTTTTATGCATGAATTTGATATTTAGACTCTATGCAAAGTTTAATGAATTTCCTTGTATGATTGATTTAAGATTGTGATATATATATTTGTGAATATGGAATCTATCTTTATTTATTGATTATTTTGATATTCCTATTTCAGTTAAGGATTCTTCGGTTAGTTCTTCACGGAAAGATCATAGTAATATACTATCGGGTTTAGGTACGCAATAACTTATTTGATGTTTGCTAGGAATAGGCATTCCTAAATTAACTTAATTTAACTAGGCTTAATATTTGATTGAATTGGATATCTATTACGCTGTTTAATCTGGTCCGAGGAGCAGCAAACCTGTCATGATGCAATGACATATTAGTTAGGCGCTTAAGCAAGTCATGGTGCAATGACTTTATCATGATGCAATGGTACGCTATAATGCAATAGCGATTCTTTTTGGTTAAGTGGGTAGTCTATAGGGGGAATAGTATCTGAGTAACGTTTGCTTAAACTTAGGAGGAAATACCATAGTTTAGTTCAAAGTTTATGGGAACTTGTGAACTAAGCTCATGTTATGGACTGAGTTTAAGTAGAGTTGGGCAACGGCTTTTGAACCTTAAATGAAGCTATTATCTTCATGAAATAGATATAGGAGATATAAGTATTCGGACTGCTTATATCAACCCCCTAAGCAGCTGTTGTTACTCAGGATCCTTGAATTCCCAAAGCTTGATTCGGGGTTTGAATACCCTCCTGTTGATTTGCGAAAGAAAATTTAATAAAGATAATCACTTATCTTCTAAAGCATTTCATTGGACTTATGTTGGCTTGATGACTTGTATTTGCATTTGTTATTGTGTACTGGGCCTTTGGCTTACTTTTGCTGCTTTGCAAGTATTGGAGACGAGTTTTATGATGATTTGGGCTATGGGTCCGATTTCGAGAGATTCCTGGATGAGTGGGACGAATAGGACTCGAATACCCTGGACTTTTGGAAGAATTTTGGCTAAGGGAAAAGTTATGTATAGAAGGCTTGATAGATAAGCCTATTTTTGTAAAGACGTTAAGATCCTCTAGGATTTTTTTTTTTATTTAAGAAAACATGTAATTCTGTAGTGTCTTGTATTGACACTAAACAGTGTTTATATGATGTAAATATATGTATAGAGTGCTTTTGTTAGCAATCTCGTTTTATTAAGAATTCTTTATAAAGTTTTAGTAGTTTTAGTCAAACAATTTTCATAAACTGTTAGTTTTAGGACAACCTTACATATAATGTGAAAATGTTATATGTGGTTGGGGACTCGGTACTCTAAGTCCCGGATTTAGAGGGACGGTCTTTACAAATTCTTTCAACCAAACATTACCAAAGTGATATTACACACATAAAGATTAAAAAAGTCACAAGAACTTGTTAAAGTTGATAAGACAAGAACTGTGTAAAACATAAGTGCCATAATTTCATTCGTCATAATTGTTTGGTTGTTTGTATGCTATATTTATTTGAAGGATTACAAAAAATGGAATTATCACAACTTTCCTAAGTTATATGACTCTTACAGACTAAAACATATTACAAAAATTACAACAAGCAATTAAAAATTAAGGACAATTACACTTGAAAACTCTTCTTTGCACGAATAGTCAAAATTTAAATCGAACCAATACGACTTGATTTCTTCTTATGTCTCCTCAATTTGTGCCATGCCCCTATACTTGAAAAGACTTTAATCTCTTGTGTTTGCTGATACTCAATGTTTCTAAGTGGTTTGTTTAAAAAAATTCGAATCATTCTGCTTAATAAATAAAAAGGTGCAAATTCAAATCAAAGTCGCAACCATTAACTATTCCAATATAAATGCATGTGTAGTTAGCCATGCTAACTTTTTTTAAGATTTAAAACACTTTAAGAAATCTAGAAAAGTATCGCACATGACTTAAAACACCCAACTATGAATCAAACCATCTTTAACATTCATTAAAAAATAACTAACTCATACACATCATGACATTTCATAGTCAAATTAACATAATAATAAACCAACTAACAATGATCCACTTTCCATGCACTAAGGCATGCAATCGATCAATGTTGGACGGTCTTGGACCTTGCATTGATTGTTAACCAATGGGTTTGACCATTGATTCTCTATCTCATATCCGTACAACCCTATTATATTATTACTCCTCTGTGTACTCTAATAACCATCCCACATCAAATAATAACATGCATAAATGGACTATGTTGAAATCTTACTTACACATGGTTAATATAGTTTATTTATACTAACATCAGTTATGTTTATCTTTTATTAACCTATTATTTGACTTATTTCGTTGTGATTAAAATTTGCAATATTGTCAGACCTAGCCAGAGTGGTTGACTTGGGTATGCAAAAGGGTCGAAGGTTAAGAGGTCAAACCAAGTTGGATCAGCGATCAAATTGAGGTCAATAAATATATAAAAATATAGCATAACATAATTTTAAGAAAAACATGTAATTAGATTTGTTGATGATCCAATATGGATCATAGGCCTTCCCGCCCAACTAACCCATCATTCATCCAGGTTGGCCTTTTAGGCCTAGCCGCGATTTACTCTGACCAGCCTTTAGCTGTATAGGAATGTTGACTCCCTTGGCTTAGAAATTGAATGCCAAATGCTATGACCAAACGAAACACCACCCAAGAATACTTGGCACATCCCCTTTGATCACTTAGGCTTAACAGGGCCAAACATGGATTAGTAGGTTCAACGCATATCATTGCTAATCCTTGCTACTTGTCCATTATCCCATGATCCCAATTGCTAGTTTCAATCCACTAGAAATATGTCATTTGGCACCATTTTAATGGTAATGTCATCTAATCGCTTCTTTTATTTATTGTCAATTAGATTCTCAACATGCAAATTGACTTAAGCATTGGAGTTACAACGTCGAGCCAATTCCAACACATCATTAATCATGTTTTGTCTTATAGGTGCAATACTTGAATCCATTCTAGCTACTACAATTGCCTCTACCAAATTCAAACCAATGACACTTTTAAGTTACAAAGTTTGAATGAATGAACTTTTAGAGTATTTATACTTTTTGTGCCTCATATAATTAATCACATGTGTGCAAAATAAAGAATTTAATTACATATAGCAGCTTAAGTTTTTCATGTAAAAATATCCCGATGAAATTTATATTGTGGAAACAAGCATTCAAAATCATTAGATGTTAACGACCACTGAAAAGAAGGGAACATACGGATACTTGAAAGCTTTTTTCCCCCTGTGAACAATATAATACTCAAGGTGAATGTTAATTAGTATAATGAAAAGTTATTGATAATATCAAAAGTTTAGAAAACATGTTACCTTTATAATAAATGGGTGTATTTAGAATCATTTCAGCCATACGAGTCAACCAAGTCACAATCAAATTGCTTAAGTCAAGTGGATCTAACAGGGTCATTTCAAAATGGCTTCAGTCATAGACCAACCTATTTTAAAAGCAAATTCTAACTGAACCGAGTTGAAGAAATCAGTGAGGGTCTAACACATTTAAAATTTGTTGTTGAACTCTCTACTTGTGTTAGTATAGAGTATAATTCGTAATATTGCATTTTACCTTATACTTTAATTTTTTTCTATATGTTAATTTATTTAAATTTTGATAATAAATTAAAACCTTAGTCAATGTAAATAATTATTATATCTATCAATGAAATCAAATAAAAAATATGTTATTTATTATTTAGATTGTTATTTATTTTTGAAATTAGATTTAATAAAGAAAAAGAAAAAGAAAATTAAAGAAAATGCCTCTACGATGTAACAACGGATAACAATGATTTTTTAATCATTTTTTTTAAGTAAAATAGTTGCTTAAGTGTCTATGGTAGCAAAACATTCAAGTTAATCCGGCAATAATTTTTTATTAAGAAAATGTCAAATTTAATATCTTAAATTTACACATAGATTTAATTTGGTATCTAAAATTTGAAGGAATCAAACTTTTGGTGATTATTAAATCTAATTTCAAGAAAAAGTGTTGCGGTTATAAATCTGAGTCAGCATTAGAAGATGATTCCTTTATTAGACATTTTTATTTAGTGACAGTAGTTAAAATCCCAGCTCACGAGACGATTACCCAACAACTACCTCACTTATTCCACGAATTTCCAATGGAGACAATTTAGTAAGAGGTAAGTGGGGTGTGTGTGTTTAGGAACACTTCTTACATGAATAAAATTAGCATTAGCATGTCACGAGCCATTACAAGGCAAAACCATCCAACCCTAAATTTCCTTCCTGCGCCAGTCAAGCGCTGAATCTAAAGACTTCACTCGTTTAGTAAATAGAAAAAAAAAAAAAAAAAGATAGACTTCTACCAACTAAAAATAAAAATAACCATATAGAAATAACCAACTAAGATAGATCAATTATTTTTTTATCATATCCACTTATTTTTTAATCAATCTCTAACACTTTCCCTTGATTCAAAATTTTAAATTTCTTGGTTACGGAGCACTTCTCTCTAATTTTTTAAATCGTGTGTAGCACTTCTCTTTACTATATAATGCACTTCTCACCATCTTGTTGATGCACTTTCTTATTAATTTCAATGGGAGCACTTCTCTCTAAAATCTTTTGGTGCACTTCTCACCAACTAACTCAAAATAGAGTTTCTTCTTTAACCATCTCCGCCATATTTGATAGTTCTTCATTTTTTACTTTGTAATCTTTTTATAGATGCCCAAAACCTTTTGCACTTGAAACGTTAAGGTTTTTCTTTGTGCCAACAATATTACTCTCCATAACCAGGCTTTTTACAATGACTGCATTGAGAGATTCTTTCTTTTTCTTTTAAAATGAAGTCTTGATTAGATAAACTCTTTCAATTATTTGTTCGGTTCCTTCTTGCCTCATTATTCTTCTTTGATGTACCGCTTGAAGACCATTGGTCGATTCTGCAAAAGTTATTTTTCATAGATCTTTAGCAATCTCAAGTGAAGAAATTTTTAACTCGGAACCTTTTAGGTTGGGTCACAAAAAGCTTTTCCACTTAACCAAGCAATCCGATTTGATGCCCTCAACGTTGGACTTCAGTCAAAAAATGTTGCTATCTCGGTGGTACGCATTTTATATTACAAACCTTCGCTTACATATATGATATTTTATTGAATAGTTTGTAAGATGTCTTTATAATCATCTGTAAGGAAATCACATGTAACATCTGTTTGGATGATAACGTTTTCGAATTATTGGTAAAAATCAAAATTAACAAATTTTTACAATTGTTGTTCTTGAATTGTGAATCTTATTAGGTGTGGTATTTGATTTGATTAATCTGCAAGGAAGTGAGATAGTTTGAATCGGTTTACTTAGGCATGGACTTGTTGCCAAAAAAATCGGACAATTATGGTTGATTATGATATCAAATGAATCGTATTATCTAAAATAATATATTTACATGTATCGTATGATATACGTAATATTTCTCTTTTTATATAAATACACGTATTTAGTATATTCCATGTTATTGTGTAAATGTATACGATACGTACATTTTATAATATGTGCATTAATTAAATCATATGTTATACCATAAGCATGTTGCTTCAAGCATTATTGGAACTTTTCCTCAACTAATGTCTTAGCCATTGGGGAGACGATTGAAAGAAGTAATAGAAGCCTTGAGGGAAATAGAATATATAGGGGCATTAAAAACATGATTTGCTTCTGAAACACCAAATAAGAGTAAAATGAATTCCACCGGAATGGATGACCTATGAATGCAAACCAGTTATCTTAACATCATTTTGTACCTTATAATATTAGCATTATATTATATTAATTAATGTATACTAATTATATTATGTTCTCACGTATATAGATTAATAACGTAAATGTTAAAATTGACTCAAAAATAATGTGTAAATGATCTATGGTAAAACTGAATATACATGTTTATTAGTGGGTTTAACGAAAATTCCACACACATACATAGATATCATCACGGTTCGGGAGCCGAACCAAATTGGAACTAGAACCACCGGTTTTGGGTTTTGAAATTGAGGAACCGGAATCGTCTCCCACGGTTCTAATCCAATTCCATGGAACCGCTGGTTCCTGGTTCCTGTTTTGGAATCACGGAACCGTTTTTTAAAAAAATAAAAATAAAAAATAAATTTTAATTTTTTATAACATAAATTTTAAAGTCAAAATAATTATTGGTTCTAAAAGTATTAAATTATTTAACCAAAATTTTTAAAAATTTATTTAGAATGCACATTTATATGTACACAAACACATTCAATATCAACTATAGTTAGTATTATGATATTGTAATATACTATAGAAGATAAAAAGAAAATTACAATACAAAAATCGTCTCACATTATTAAGAAAATAAATTTTGCTTTTAGGAGAAGTTATTTAAACTAATTATATAGGATTTTAAATTATGTCTATTAGTGTTGTTGATAATAACATATTAAATATTATGAATAAGTAATAAATTTTACTATTTATATGAAATAATTTAAATATTAATAATTATATATTTAATATTATTTTTTATTTTTTTCAATGGAACAGAGGGGAACCGCCGGTTCTATCGGTTCTAGACCAAAGAACCATTTAGGAATCATGAAATCAACGGTTGCATAGCCGGTTCTAGAAAAGGCCAACGATCCGGTTCCGGACTTCCGGTTCTAGAACTGCCGGTGACAGTTCTGGTTCGTTCCCGATTCAGAACCAAATCATGCCTATGTCTACACATACATATATGCTACATTATGGTCATAGTATAATTTTTGTAAATGATGCTTGTCTATGACATATATTGCATCGTTGTTGTATACATATCTTTTATTCATTTATTTGTTGTATCTTGTCTTGTTTTCTCTTGCTTGGTTGAAATACATATCTTATTCAATGTGCACATTATGTTTATGAATAGTATTTATAAATATCAGTATAACATTGTATAAACAACTATAATTGAAAATTTGATATAAAGAAATTAGGCTTTGTGATATTTATCATGTCATCTTGTATGCTATCATAGCTACACTCCATGAATAAAGTCATTTATCTCTTGAAATGTATACTATCTACTTAAAATAAAAGGAAAACAAAAAATTAATTATGTTTTGACTTCTCTCCATATGTGAATATATTATAATTGTCAACTTATCTATATAGTATCACTTAGTTATTTTTTAAACTATCGAAAACAAATAAATGGGGCTTTTCCAAACTTAGGATCTTTTTCTTTGTAGTTTTTCAAACCATGGAATAAATACTAGGTTCTTTGGGACTTCTGAAAAATAAAACTAAAGTAGATAAATAATCTAATGATTCTTCCTAAATAAAATCAGTCAAAACATTGAATATTTTACAAAATTAAAATGAACTACGAAGACTTGATCCTAGTTAACAAATATGTAGGCACCGATGGGTGGTCATAAACATTTTTAAGTATTTAAAAAAAAAAAAAGAAATCAAAATACCTTTTAGGTGTTTTTCCAAATAAATAATAGCTTTTAAGAATTTTCTTTCTCATGAAAAGCCATAAAAAGACATCTTCTAGTCCTCTTTCTTTTGTGAAAAACATAAAATATTTCTCCTCTACAACTTTTTCCTAAAAAACTAATATCCTTAACCTTTATCATAATCGAAAAATGAAAATTGAAAAAGGTATGTCCTTTTACCTAATTTAGCCCATATACATCCAAAATTTCCAAGGTCTATAAAAACTTAGATAACTCTTTAGAGTTTTAAAATCTATACACTCACTAATCTCTAGATTTCACACAGATTGGTAGCCAAATCAGAAATCAAACCATCCCTTGATTTTTGTTTACCCATTATTTTCTAAACTTCGATTGGTGGCGACTCTAAACTAAACAATTTTAGGCATTTTTTTCAAAATCTTATTGGTTTCTGGTCGAGTGTTTTGTATTAACAAACAGGGTTTGATATAGTTATGAACTTTAGGAAAATAGGAGCAAAATTTGGGTTCAACACCAACTTAACTGTTGTAGTATTGGCTAATCCTTCAGGAAGGCAAGATTCCATATTTGCCAACACTAAAATGT
Source organism: Combretum micranthum (assembly GCA_024138025.1). Lineage (NCBI taxonomy): Eukaryota > Viridiplantae > Streptophyta > Magnoliopsida > Myrtales > Combretaceae > Combretum > Combretum micranthum. The sequence continues at coordinate 789,322 of JAMXBD010000093.1, read as the reverse complement.
GCAGTATGATTCAAAGCCTACTTTTCATAGCGCGGCCTGGTGCGTAGCATGCTACACAAATGTTGGGTTCGTCATCTTCGTTCTTGCATAAAATAGTGGCAGTAATACAATTATTTTTTCTTCTTTATTTAGCTTACTCTTTTTTTGTGTTTTTATCCATTTTCATCAAATTAATGGTGAAGGATAAATGGATTACTCATAGTATTTTGCAAATGTACCTTAAAACGTAATTTTTATTAAGGAAAAGGCAATTAAAATTGTCTTCTAATTTAGTAAAAAAAAAGGATGAAATTGCTTCATTTGCTTCAATTAAAAGTAGGCTAAAATCAAGCAAATTACGATGAATTGAAACAATGTGTGAGTGGATTATATCTTTTTGACATTATGGAATTCTTTTTTGTTAACAAACTAATATAAAGTGAGTGATTCGAGCTTTATTTGACCAATTAAATAAGAAATGGTCATGACCCCGTTTATGAAAAACCAGACTCTTTGACCATGATTATGAACTTTCCATGCATGAAAACTGTAAAAAAGGATGTGGGAATTCATTCGAATCATCTACAACAAATATTTCACTCCTATTCATAAGAGATTGGAACTTTCTCTCTCTAGTTTCTTCAAATAGAGCTCTCTTTCTCTTTGAATTTCTCCACTTTGGAAGAAGTTTGGAGGAAAACTTCAAATTCCTATGCTTCTCCACCTCTTAAGAATCAAAGTCCTTTGGAATTACTAATTTTCTTGATTGCTTGAGCGTTTGATTTAAATCTAATCAAATATATGGTTTTGATCTTTTTTTGTAGAGTTAGAAGTTGAAATTGGTCAAGTTCCAATGGGTTTCAATTGCCACCTCAAACATCATCAGTATGACCTTACCCAACACCAACAACGATCAAGCACCATAAGCTTTTTCTTTTCCCGTGCTTTCAATATAATGTAAAAAAATTAAATAAGATAAACAAAAAATTAATCATTTTGATTTCTAATAAATATAAAAATTGAATAAACTTGAAGTGGAAATAGTTGAAAAAAAATAACAACACATTAAAATTTTCATAAAAAAGAACTATGTGATGTCATCTCAATAAGCAGGTAAATAACACCTATAGGGTGACTAAACAAAACAAAAAGATTCTAATTTTTCCCTCTATTTTGTAAATATTTATTGGATTGAAAACTATTCATGGACACTATACTTTATAAATATAAGCGTAATTGATAATGAAAATGTAAATGTAAATATTGACTTGTAATTATTACTTTAATTGATAATCATTTGTAAGAATTGTCACTTTGTAAATATTTTTTAATTAAGGAATTTAAGGTGATAACTATATGGTTTTAATAGGATAGGGCCTGAATCTAAGAATTTCTAGTTATTAAAAATTGATTTTAATTCAGATTTTATTGCATACTATGTGATTAAGTTAGGATCAACCAATCCATTGATCCTAATTTATAATTTTTTCTTGACTTTGGTCGAGTGTCAAGTCCAAAATTTTTTATAAAATTCTTTTATATTTCATTTTAATTCCTAGCTAAGGGATTATATCAAGTGGTTTAAGGATTTAATATAAATCTAAATAAAAAAATTAAACCAAAACTTAAAAATCCAAGCTTGACATATAAAATTACCATTCATGAAATGTTATTAGGAATTATTTGATTGTTATTATATAACTTCTCAAGTATCATGAGGTTCCCAATATAATTATGAGGGTAAATTTGAATGTGGTACCTGAACTTTTAAAAGTTCAATTTTCATACCAATTGAATTTTTCATGCTCACATTGGTACCGTACTTAACACCGTTTAAACTTTGTTGCTGTCGTGGACTATCCAACCAATTATATCTTGACATGTGTCCTATAACATAAAGATAGCAAATAAAACAAGTCATGTGCTTTGCACTGATCATCTTCCTCCTATCCCCTTCTCTCTCTTTCTCTACCATTCCAACCACCAACCCCTCCCCTCCCCCCCTTTCTTTAAGTTGCATCCGAACCCTCTTTCTCTCTCTCTTTCTCTCATTTCTCACTCTAACTATGCAAACAGCCACTCCCATAAAACAATATGCTCCTACCATCTTACATGCATCACCTTCATAGACAAACACAACTTAGACTTCGTCTTCTCTCTTTATTCCTCTTATTGCCACCCGCCCATATTTCCCTAGTGCTCCCACTCTCTCTCTCTATTTACTACTGCCACCAACAACCCAAAATCAAACTTTTCGAACACTACATTGAGTACTAACCACCACCTACTCTTTCAACTGCAAAGACCACTTCACTTTAATCCTCTCACCTACCCATCACCACCGTCTACAACCTTAAACCTCAACCTGAAAATAGCTAACACCGCTTCAATGACTCTCCACAACACAAACTACTTCCACCAGTAATCATCTACCAAACCTCCAAACTCCCACCACAAAACCACTATTAACCCACTTCAATAGAAAATGCTGCAACTTATTCACAAAACACAACACTCTACTACCATCTTATCAACAAAACAACTACCACATCGCCAACTCCAAACGTAACAATAACCCATACCCATCACATGTCGTTGGCTAAACCAAGACCAAACACCACTAACCACACACAGATTACCACAACATGAACCTACACAACACAAACCAACAATACTATACACCACCATCAACCACCTCCAAACACTAGATAAGAGCTATGATGACGTACGATAATGTCTAGGACGACCCACAGCAATTGCAAACTGACACCACCAATCATCGTCTTTCACCAAACAATTGTCTTGTCATTTTCTTTGTCTTCTTAAATAAGATGTGTTAGGTTAATAGTTTAGACTACTTAAATGGTTTTTTTTAGTAACATGCGTTAAGCCTAAATGGTTGGAAATGTACATACACAAACGTACTGATGGTGTTAATGAGGTACCAATTTGAGCACAAAAAGTTCAATTAGTATGAAAATTGAACTTTTAAAAAGTTAGGCACCAAATTGGTTTTCGCAAAAGTTTAAGTATCAAATTTAGAATTTACCCTAATTGTAGATGCTCATTATTATTATTGTTGAAGTCATAGATTATTACTATTACTAATTTGTTAATGTTATTAGTGTTGTTTCCATTATCATTATACATACAATCTTAAGTATAAAGAGCTACTTCTTAGATTGTATTTAAATTGCATATGTTATAATAATGTAAAATCTCTTTAATATATTATCGTGTGGGAGCATGTTCATATATGCACTCTTTTACAATATCATATTAGCATTTTGTATTTTTCTTCTTAATCTATACCACAATTACTAGATTCTTAAATTTGGAAATTCTTCCAAGGTCTTCTACTTGTTCAACTAAATGCTCTAATGAAGCTATGAGTTGAATAAGCGATGACATAAAGGCAACAACTGTCAAAGTTTAAGGTGGTGCAAAAGCAACATCCATCAAAGTTGAATTGCTTTGAAGGCTTGCATTTGGTTTAGAACCATTAACTTCCATCGATGGCATGGACTTAATCTTCTTAAAGGCTTCCTTGTCATCTTAAGATGTTCTACGCCAGATGTTGGACCATGGGAGTAAGCGTTCGTGGCATCTTGAAGCCTCTTAACAAAATTTTGAACTCTCTCTAAGAGGTAAGCCTTGCAGCTCCTCCTGTTTATGTTGCTAATATAATTACCTAAGCTCCTCACAACACTACAGCTTGGGTTGTTGCATCTTCAATTTGTGTTTTTTATGCCATTTGGAGGTTTAATGGTGCTACATCAATGGAGATATAGATATAAAGTGCCATAAAGATTCAATTATGCTTGATCAAATATGAAAAGAAAACCATTATAAATTATAGAACTTAAACAATTCCTAAATTTAAAAGTGCAAATCACCATGAAGTGCCATTACTTCGCATGTGCAATGTTGTAAGGTTGCTCCAACTTTAACATATTAAGACCATGCATTGAAGCTGTGGTGGAATGTTTCATGACAGGGCTCCCAATTGGCTGATTTAGCCTGGAAAGAAGATTTCATTATTTATGATACTAAGAATCTTATAAATAAGAAAAAATAGTGTTTCAAAAATGTAAATAGCCATACCAAATCATTTAGTTTTTTTTTTTTTGGAGTCTAAAATGTCTCAGCGCTTTTGGTATATGAGTTCTTGAGCATAATCACCTATGGTCATTAAAACGTACCCTAATAGACAAATAGATAACATAGTTAACAATTCCCATTAACATGTAAAAACAAGTAAAAATCCTTATATACTAAGAAAAAGTTGAACATTGATGAAATGTAGCTATTCATTGAAGATTGTCTTGGAGTATTATTGAAGTCAAGAAAGTGTTATATGTCTAAATGAATGTAGTGGTTGCTATAACTCTAAACACCTAATAAATTCTAAACTCTAATCATCGAACTAATGTTGAATTAATTTAACGATCAACTAACTAAATTATACAAGTGTAACATTAAAATTAACATCATACCTTCAAGTGCATCAGCAATTGTTGCAAAGGTTTTGGCAAGCGTCTGATGCAATTGCCGTCGACCTAGTTGAGGAAAAGAAATACATTAACTAAGAGAGTTATATTAACTCCAATGGTAATGAAATATACTCTATCTAGAGTTGTTGTAATGTAGGCTCTATAAATGGTATCCTAAATGATTATCATATAGAAGGTTAATAGAATGATCTTACAACAATAATCGTGTGGAATTAAGGCTAGCCATTGCTTTACTAAGGTAGTAAAACCCACTACAAAAGAAATACATAACCTTTTAATTAGCCATGATTTCTTTAGATTTATTTCATTTGTGGCATGGGAGGTGAAGAGAATATACCAATTGAAAATATGCTAATTGCAACCATAATAAGTTTAGTAGCTCAGTTGATAGCAATGGCAAGCTTGCCCACAGTAATAACCAAAGCAACTGCTAACAATCTTCTGACATCTTAGCTTACTTTTTTTTTAGTTTAAGAACTTAAAAAGAAAATAATTATAAATTTTAATATGAAAAAACACTGGAGGATTTTTTTCTTCATAAAATTTGTGTGATTTTACATAATGATTTGTCTATAGACATTAAAACGTACCTACTATGCATTTAAATTTGATGACAATAAAAAAGATGACCTATGTGACACAAATATGAAGCCTCTCATAGGGCACTCGGATTATTCCTAGCAAAGAGGCTAGTAGCACAGCCAATCCAACTTTCAAAGCATATTTTGTCTGAGCGTAATCTTTTTTTGTAGAAATCTTGAATGCTTTCAACTTTATCCTTTCGAGTAGTATTTCCTTCTAAGGGAGTTTTGACAACACTGGTACAGTTTTTTGTATGCATTTTCAAGTTGACAATTATATGGTTTTATGCACAATAAAAAATAAGCAGTTTGGTCTAAGACTACAATCCAATTGTTTAAGCTACATGGCAACACTAATGTAGTAAATTGAATGTGGTGCTTTTATGTACAAATAACTACAAGTAACATTCTTAGACATACAAACATAATCATACTTATAACCTATATACAAATAATATTATCAAACATCTAAACATCATCACTCCTTACTTAGATGTGTTTTAATTTACTCATGTCATCTGCAATTGAAGGTTAGTTCATCCACATAGCTAAAATCTTTCTTACGTAAGATGTATTGTGGACATGATAAATTAAACTAGGTTGACTCATTGATCAAATGGATTAATTATTTTGGTTTAGCTAATTATACCTAAGTAATTGGATTTCGATCAAGAAATGATTTTAATAATGAAAGTATTTATCCATTTTACTATAAATACCTACATCTATCAATTTCAAAATCGTTAATTTTTTCAAATATTTACCCAAAATTTCTCCAAATTTTGATCCAAGATCAAAACTCTTATAATCCATTTGATCGTTGGGTCTTACCTAGTTTAATTTATCACTTCTATAGTACATATTACATGACAAAGATTTTAGCTAATAAGTAAATGAACTAATTTCAATTACAAATGATATAATTGAACTAAAATATATCTAAGTAATGAATCAGGATGTTTAGATGTTTAAGACTATTATTTGTAGATAGGATTTAGGTATGAATTTGTTTGTACGTCTTAGAATGTTACTTATAATTACTTGTATATAAAAGCACCATAGTAAATTTACTACACTCGTGCTGGGTTATGTTGTTGTGTAGCTTAAACAATTGGATTGTAGTCTTAGACCAAATTACTTGTCTTTTGTTGTGCATAAAACCATATAATAGTCAATTTGAAAATGCACACCAAAAACTATACTAGTGTTGTCAAAACTCTCCTAGAAGGAAACACTACTCGAAAAGGATAAAGTTGTGAGCATTTAAGATTTCTACAAAAAAGATTGCACTCAGACAAAATATGCTTTGAAAGTTGGATTGACCATGCTATTGGCCTCTTTGTTAGGACTAATTCGAGTGCCTTGTGAGAGGTTTCATATTTATGTCACATAGGTCATCATTTCGATTGTCATCAAATTTGAATACATAGTAGGTAGGTTTTAATGTCAAAATATAAGTCATTATGTAAAATCACACACATTCTATGAAGAAAAATCTTCCTATTTTTTTCATATTAAAATTTCTAATGATTTTCTTTTTAAATTCTTAAGATGTAACAATTAAAAAAAAATGGAGTAAGCTAAATTGTTGGAAGCTTGCTTGTCGTTGCCTTGGCTATTGTGGCAAGTGACCTTGCTATTGTTACCAGCCGAGCTGTTGAACCTATTATGCTTATGATTAACATATTTTAAATAAGTATATTCTATTTTCCCTCAATTAAATAAATCTAAAGAAATCATGGCTAACTAAAAAGGTTGTTTATTTCTTTTGTAGGGGCTTTTACTACCTTGGTAAATCAATGGCCAGCCCTTCTATGTCATAATCGTTTTGGGATACTGTTTGGGAGGCCCCATTACAATAGCTATTGATAGAGTATATTAATTTCCATTGGAGCTGGTATAACTCTCCTAGTTAATGTGTTTCTTTCTCTAGTTAGGCTGACGATCAATTGCACCAAAATCTTGCCACAACCTTTGAAGCATGTGGAAGCACTTGAAGGTATGATGGTAATACTGATGTCACATGTGTATAATTTAGTTAGCTAACTGTTAAATTAGCTTAACATCTGTTAGAAGATTAGAGTTATAGCAACTGCTATATTTGTTTAGACACATAACAATATCCTGACTTTAATAATACTTTGAGACAATCTTCAATAATAAGCTATTTCTTAGTCAATGTTAAACTTTTTCTCAATATGTAAGGATATTCACTTGTTTTCACATGTTAATGAGAATTGCTGATTGTGTTATCTATTAGTTTTGTTAGGGTGTATAAAGAAGTATTTTGAAGGTGTAGAGCATTTAAAACCTAATGTGACTTTGCTTAAGACCCCTATACCATAAATGCTGAGACATTTTGGACTCCTTAAAAAAATTGAATGATTTGTTGATGTTTATTTTTAGAATGCTCTTTCACTTGTTCATAAGATTCTTAGTATCATAAATTATGAAATCTTCTTTTAAGGTTGACTAAGCCATGTGGGAGCCTTGTCATGGAACATTTCACTACAGCTTCAATGCATGACCCGAATATCTCAAAGTTAGAGTAGTGTTGCAGCATTGCATATATGAAGCAATGGCACTCCCTAGTGCTTTGCACTTTGAAATTTAAGTATTATAATTAACAATGGTTTTCTTTTCATATTTGATCAAGTAGAATAGAATCTATATGGCACTCCATATTGGTATCTCCATTGATGCAGGCACGATCAAACCCCTAAATGACATCTAAAACAGAAATTGAAGATGCAGTAGCCCAAGCAGTAATGTTGTTGAGGAGATTGGATAATTATTTAATAGCATGGACATGAGGAGCTACAAGGCTTATCTCTTAGAGATAGTTCAGAATTCTGCTAAGAAGCTTCAAGATGCCAGGGATGTTCACTTCCATCATCCCGCATTTGGCCATTGATGGAAGTTAATGGTTTTAAAACAAATGTACACCTTTAAAGCAATTCAACTTTGACAGATGCTGCTTTTGCATCATCTTTAACTTTGACACTTGTTACCTTCATGTCACTCGTCGTTCAACTCTTAGTTTGGTTAGAGCATTTAGTAGAACAAGTAGAAGACCTCAAAAAGAATTGTCAAATTTAAGATCCTAGCAATGGTGGTATAAATTAGGAAAAAAACTATAAAACTCTAATGTAATATTTGTAAATGAGTACATAATGTGCATATAACAACCATGTTCCCAATAATATATTAATGAAAATTTTATATTATTATAAAATATGACATTTTAAATACAATTTAAGAAGTATATCTCTATACTTAAGATCGAATGCACAATAATAATGACATTAACAAATTAATAATACTAATAAAAAATAACATCATTAGCAATATTAGTGAATATTTATAATTATAATGGGAACATGATGATATTTGTGAAGTTGTAAAATGTTAATAAGATAATTATTAATAACATTTTATGATTGCATGTTGTCCAGCTCGACTTTCTGCTTAGAATCACCAAAGGATTCATAGAATTGAAACGTAGAATCATAAGATTCTACAACAAAATTATGATATTCTCGACAACACAATTTTTTTAAAAAAGGATCAATAGCAAGTGATAGTATAGTTTTTACCGTAAAGATCGATAGCAAGTGATGGTATAATTTTTTTTTATTTTTTTAAGTAATAGCAACTAGCGTTTTAAGCTCATAACTAGTATTGTTTATTGTGTAATGTCCTTTCAAGCACAATAACTTATCATTTCAACAATAGGATTCATATGTGTTACATTAGAATTGATAAAAAACAAAGTATGGTGGTATGTGTGTACAATTAAACATGGTTAATAAAGCAAACATTGGTATTATAATTCCATTGCGAAATTAATGCAGGCTACATGTTGCATATCATATATGCAATATACAGTTAAGATATTTGTAATTTATTTCATTCTAGTGTTGCCTTTGTTTGTCCGTAATTTATGGGATTAGACTGAACCTAAGTTTTTATCTCTTGTTTTGAAGTTTTTGTTATGAGTAGAGGATTGGACAAACGAAAAAAAAAAGAAAAAGAAAAATCCTAAGTATAGGGTAAACTTTAAAATACCCACACATAACTTCACTTTTCAAAAGTATAAAAATATTCCTGCTTCATTCGCCCGAGCACCAAAATTTGCTTTCACTCCATTTGAAACAGCAAGCTCAGGTGATCTCTCTCTCTACTTTGTTTTTTAGCAGATCTAAATCGTAACATCTTCTATTATATTGTTTCACTCTACTTGAAACCCTAGTTTAGGCAAGTCACTCATGTCTCTCATTAGTTGTGAATGATGCATCTATGTGTAGTTTAAACAATCTTACTTTGATTTCCTCCAAATGATTTCTTTAGTCTCTTATTTTGTTGATTTGTTTGTTTTATATATGATTTGTGAGTTGCATTTTGTTTATATTTGGATTTTTGAGTGGATTTCAACTTGATATTAGTTAGTACAATTGTGGGTATATATCTAAGTTGGTTTTATTTACATAATTTGGCGTTTGTTTTGTTTAATTTTGGATTCTAATTAATGAGTTATGAGCAAATGATGATTTGGAGATCTTTTTCTATTTACCAACTCATTTGAACAAAAAAATACATAAATACCAATTGAAATGAAATAGAGATATAAGCTTGGAAATTATTTGTGAATATAAAAAATTAGGACTTTATCTTCTTGAACCTCAACAAGATCTTCTTCTTCTTCACGAGAATGCATCTTCTCCACTCCCCTTTCTCTCTCTAACTCCTCTTCTCTCTTTAAAACCACCACACGACCTTAACCCATCCAAGCTATCTCCGTCAACTGCACTTGCAAACCCACATATGCTTTTGTTAAACTTGTACAAGAAACTAAATCTGAACTTAACATCACCTTGCAAAACCCAAAATTAACTAGCCGAAGTTGAAACATCTACCTCCACCTAGAACTTGAGCCAATACAAGAACCGATTACTTTATCAAATATAAAGATGTTGCTAACCTCTTAATTGCCGACCTCTAATTACTTGTCATGAAGAAGGTAGCATTATTGTTCTATTTTCACTTATCTCATTGGAAAAGAAAACCCATCAGAACCCTTTTTGTGGGGTTTATTGTTTTTAGTGCTCATTTTTTTCGTGTTTTAATTAGTTTGTTGCCTTGCAGTTGTGACCATCTTTCAAGTGTTTTTGTATGCATGAGAGTTGCATAATAATAATAATAAAGTTATTTTTTTTTCACAAGTTGAATAAAAATTGCATGGTTGGTAAGTTTAGGATCATATTTGCATTAAACATCACTATTTGTGATGTAGATAGTTTTTTTTATAAATAAAAACTTGGCATTTTTCAAAATTGGTTTACATTAGATTTTAGGTTTAACATGTGTTTACTGTTACTATAAAAAAATTACTAATATACAAGTAGGATAAAATTAATTATTAAAATCTTGTTGCAAAATTGTGTCAATATAATGAGATATTAGTTTTTTCACATATATTGTGGGTATCAATTACGATTGAAAGTTTGACTACCATCCCTTTATCGCATGAACAAAATGAGTTATTTGTATTTCGAAAGTATATCGTGTTTGAAAATTGCAATATACATGTGTACTAATTTGTCTCCTCTATAGTCTCTCTCTCTCTGTAGTTTGTCTCCTATAGTCTCTCTCTCTCTCATAGTTTGTCATGTCATCGATCCACTCTTCTCTTTCTCTCTTTATTTTTCCTCTTTCTCTTCCTCCCACCTTTCCCCCTTCTCTCTCCCTTTCTATGTTCACACTCAATGTCTCTCTCTCTTTTTATCTTCCTATATTCACATAAATATAACAATTTTCAACTTTTTACATAAGTAATTCATTTGAAACATTACTTAAGTAATTCATTTTACTTAGAACAATAAATATAAATTATTTCTAATTTTTTTTTTAAATTGGACCTTTGAATTTAGGAATATAGGATTTTCATGAATAAAATTTAATTGACTTAAAAAAGCATAAACCTGATAATTTTCCTAAGTTTAATATGATAGCTTGAGGCTAAAATCCTTTGGTTAAATTTTTTTGAAAAATTTTTTTTAGAAATGCTCATGAATCAATAGTTTAACTTAACCCGCTCCTAATTTTATTATTTTTTCCATCTTCTTATAGCACCATCTAAATTAATAAATTGTCTTCACACATTTGGAAAATGATCTCAGTGAAGTAGCATATTATTAAACATATACCATATTATTGAATTTTCATTGCTTTTAGCATCATAACTTCAATAAATTGTCATTTTCATGTTAGAAAAAAGAGTAAATGATATTAATGAGATAATAAAAATAACCATAAAAATTTTGATTGGATATTATATTAACCACTTCAAAATTTACGTACCAAATTAATTTTTTATATAAAATTTGAGTACCAAATTTGATACTTTCCCTTAAAGTTATAGAGCTATTGAAAAGTTATAGTGCTATTGAAATGTTATGATATTTTTTTAATACTTTTTTTCAAAATTAGATTTTAAGATTTTTTAAAGGGTAAATTACACCAATGGATCACAACGTTTGAGAGTAAGTTCATTTTGGATCACATGTTTAGAAAATTTCATTTTGAGTCACAACATTTTGGAGATAAGTTCACTTTAGGTTATAACAATTAGAAAAGTAATTCATTTTGGATGGTGGATATATGTTAACAGGAGAAGGGTGCACAAGTGTCAATAGGAAAAGGTAACACGTGTCTACTGTGATCCAAAATGAATCACTTTTCCAAATATTGTGTTCCAAAATGAACTTATCTTCTATATGTTGTGACCCAAAATGAACTTTTTCAAACGTTGTGATTCAAAATAAATTTACTCTCAAACGTTGTGACCAACTGGTGTAATTTACTCTTTTTTTAAATTACAGTTTTTTTTTGTAATGTGGGGGTCTTAACTTGGATTGCATATAAGTCGAGGTCGAGATGGTATTGGTGCTAAGTTTGAGTTCAACTTGAGCTCGATCGAGTTTGGATTGAGCTCGGCCGAGTTTATGGTTTTAAGTTTGAGTTTGCATAACGATAGATTATATGAACTCAAACTTGATTCAATTAAGTTTGATTTATTCATTTATTAATTTTAATTAAAATAATAAAATACCCATAATCGATTAATATTTATATACAACTCGAGCCTATTGAGTCAAGTATAATTTGTGATGGAGCTCATTCATTTGCTAGTCTGGCATGGTCTCAACTAGCTTAAACAATTGAAGGGCATATCGATTAGACAACCAGCTATGGTGGGCTGGCCCTACACGAGCATAAACAGAGCGTGTCTGAGCACAAAATTGTTGATGTGAGGGGGCTCGGGAGGACAACAATTATGCCGGCCGACACCTTTGACGGAAAAAGGGTTGGTGTGAGAACGACATGAGGCCTGCTCGCTTCTAGAATCTATATAAGTACCGTTTTGAAACTGCTCGATAATAAATTATGACCGCAGTGGATACGGTACATACGAGTACTAATTATCCAATAATAAATTATGCATCCATCTTATATGTGTAAAACTAATTTTGAAATTTTTATTTGATATTTTTTGATAAAGTAAGTTGTATTTTATATATCTACAGAAATATAATTGCATCTCATAAATTATAATTGGCTCAGTAGATAGAGAAAAAATATGGCTATAAAGTAACATATTTTCTAAGGAAATAAGAGAGATTATTTTGATGATAATTATTCAGATATTTTCTTTTGAGAATAGAGTATGGAAACTAAAATCTATTGACTTTGATGATATGTATTAAGAAGTAATTTTTCATATGTTTTCATGTATTATATAAAGATCTTAAAAGGAAAAAAAATCAATTTATTAATTCATGTTTAGAGTATCCCTTAATAAAAACGTATTATTAGCTTAGAAACCAAGATTATGAAAAAGTAAAAGCTTCTTTTATTTGAGACATTTAAAAAGCATTGATCATCCATGAATTTTTTTTTTATCCATGATTTTGGAAAAGTAAGAATTTTTTTTTATTTGATATATGGGTTGTTTGTTTCATCATATTATGGTGATTTTGATATCATATTTTGTTCTTTTCAAGTAGATATTTTTAAACAAATACCCATAAAAAACTGATAGTTTTACTTATAAACTATCAAACAAATATAATATAAATATGGTATAGATAATTTACATATGTGATCTAATAGAAGCAAATAAAAATTCGACAATCCAAACAGACTCCAAAACGCATTGATCATCCATGACTATTCTTTTAATTTTTACCAGTTTCATTAATGAGTACTTTATAAGACTCTTGTAATAAGTCTCGTAATGCTTTTGCATTTTCTTAGGTGTAATTTTACATTTTATTAGCAAGTATATGCATACATGTTACTGGGATAAGAAAAAAATATATTTCAATAAAAAATTAATCATCAGATAAAAGGTATTTAAAAAACTAGACAAGTTAAATTCATTTCTAGAAGAGATAAGTTCAAATTACTATGAAGTCATCTTTTTTAAGAGACAAATTAACATAATTACACTAAACCCATATTTCTCGATTCATTTGAATATGATTTGTTTTGATTATATAAACCAGTGAGACACTCTGTATACCAAAGATAAATAAGTATAAGCTTATTACAAAATTTATCACATGTGACATTTTAAGGCTTATAATGAGTCAAAAAACACCGTTTAAGACTTGTAACAGCTTCTTTCATATTTCTAGAGTTTGTAATTTCACATTTGCTTGTTGCTTATATTAGTTTGGAAACTTGAAAGTCATCAATGGAGATTGGAATAAAAAATCATGAGTATTATATCAACTTGTTTCTCGAGAAAAAAAAGAAGAGATTTTAATATAATTACGTTGAATTTGTCTTTTTAAAAGATAGTTTTAGTTTAAATTGGTTTTGACTTGGTGTCGTTTTTGTAAATTTTTAAAAGCATTGTTTTTTTTCCCTTAGCCCTATATAGTACTTTAAACATTGACTATATTTTAAATAAAAATATGAATAGAAAAAAATACATGTATATAAGTAAAATAAAAATTTACAGCCCATTTACATAACTTTTTTCAATGAATGCACTCGCCTAACTGTTAACATTTTCTTTAACCTATGTTTGGCAATTGGACGAAAGCTGTGGAAGATGAAATAAAGTGGTCAAAGGGGAAGGAAAGCCATGGAAATATAGTGTTTAGGTGCCGATGGAAATCGATGAAAACTTTTACGAATAGTGTAGAAAATGTCCTCGCTCCTCAAGTGAAAATGCTAAAATAAAATCAAGGGACAATCCTCTAAATCACTTAACTCTATTTCTTTTTTTTTTTTCCTATTTTCTTTATAAAATTACCGAATATAAAATAAATATTTCTCTTTTTTTAAATTTCCGCTCTTTTCCCTCGTCCATTTCCGTTCATTTCGCGAAAAGTTGCCAAACACACCGTTAATCTAATGCGCAGCTATAAGTATAAATAACTGGCTCCATGATTCCTATTCCAACCACCATTTACAGATCCCAAACAGCACTTCCATTAGAGTTAGTAAGAGAAAGCAAGAAAGAGAGAGAGAGAGAGAGAGAGAGAGGGAGCGACCATCTTAGACTTGTGTTTATGGCTGTGAAAGTGTATATTGTGTAAGTATCTTTTAATTTATTCCTTTTTTTTTTCTCCAAACTTCTACTACTAATTTTTTACTTTTTTCCCTGTAATGATTCATTGATGCGATTGCTACTAACTGTTTTAGTGATTGTTGAATCGATTCATCTTCTGAATGTACCGTTCATTTATTAATATTAATCGACGATCGATGAATGTTAGGGTTTAGTCTAGTTGGTTTAAGCTTGATTAATTTGTATGAGCTAGGTCAAGTGTTGAGTTTTCTGACTGAAGAACGAATTGTTAAAATTATGATTCGTAATTCCATGCGGAATCAACGTTGTTAAAATTATGATGCTGCGTGTGCTCGTATTAAGGCTCCGAAGCCTGGTTGGTTAATATCCGACCTTTGTTGTGTTCTGCATCCGATCGTGATGGAAGCAATTACAATTGTTGTTCTTGAGCTGAGAATCTTATCAGGTGTGGTATTTGATTTGATTAATCTGTGAGGAAGTGAGATAGTTTGAATCCGTTTGCTTAGGCATGGATTTGTTGCCTCTAAAATGGGGCAATTATGGTTGAAATGCAAAGTGAGAATTATGAATTCAGGATGCTATTGAATTTTCTCTTTATCTGAGTATTTATATGTACTTTTAGACTGTCATTGTGCTTAAAATGGGCATTGTCTGCAAAGGTGTGAGGGCAGCTGTATAGTCCACCACCAAAGGAGTATTTTTCAATGATGTTGCTATTTGTTGGCTGCTTTTGAGTTGACAAATCCGCTAGAATTAGAGAATACAGTGATTCATATTCATGTGTGGAATTATAATAGCAAAGCCAGAAGAATACCTCTGTACAACCAAATTAGCTGGATCAGTCATTTCTCATTTATACGTGATATTTTAGAAGTGAACTTTGGGAATCAACTATTTGTTGAATCAATGTTTCTCTTTTGTAACATTACTGTCCATGGAATTGAACCAGGGAAAAGAAACTTTAAAAAGTTAAACCTTAAGAGAGAAAGGGAAACTCATATACACACTTATCTGTTGGGAACTGGGAATTGGCCTCTCCAACTGAATGAGTAATGCAAATTCGTCTTGGGTAATTGTGAATATTGTGTTGATTCATTTGCTTCATTTAAGCATACATTGTTTCAAATTTTAACAAGAAGTAACTTCAAATAGAACCTAATGACTTATCCAAAAAAAAGGAAAGAGGAAGTAGTTCAACCTTTTGTTTTTGCATATTTGTCAGTGTCTCTGTTTTCAATATCTTATTACAAGATATATTATTTAGTGTTGGAGATGCAGAAATCAAGACTATGCTGTTCTTTAAGTTGCAGGTAGGGTGCAAATAATGGAGCAGCTAATACTGGGTTATGAAAATTTGACTTGTTGCTGCTGTTTGAGCTCTATGAACATGAGAGCAGAAGAAAAACAGTGGTCAATAAGTTTTATTGATGAGGCATGATTATTGAGATGCATAATATTAATCTATCCTTTCTGAGCCATATATTATTTTCAAACATGGTTGATTGTAAAAATCTTATTTGGACTTGGCACTTGACACCAAAATACTCACTGTTGCAATTCCATTCATTTGGGGACCTGCTTGGACAAAGGCTTTTGCTTGTTTATAGCTATGGTCGTACTGTTTTGTTAAATTTGTTCCTGTGAAAAATATCTATAGATTTGCAGAGCCACAATTCTCTGGATTACTTTTATATATCTTTTGATGCATCCGTCAAGGTTCATTACTGGTGAGGAACTGTGATACAATAGACTAATCTTCGTACAGTGTTCCTGACTACATCTGCTGGACACCTAAAAATTTGTGTATATAAAGGATGTGATTCAAATCAGCTCACTGAAATAGCAAAAGGAGCTTCTTATAGTAAAATGTATAGCAAAGGGGCTCTAGTGGGAATATCTTGTAACAAGCATTTAAATTGACTTGTCCCTGCATTATTTGCTTCTGAAATGATGTTATGCTACTAATATTTGGATTTCAGTCAGCATTGAATGAAGAGCACTTTCCTTTATTTTACTTTTTGTCAGGTAATGATTTAAGAGTGCAAATCATCGTTTAGTTGCTATGAATGGCTGATCCAATAATAAGAGTTCTTTTACACTAAGTTGAATTCTTGAAGTTTAATGTTTTTGGTCACATATTTGCAAAAAGTGAAGCGTTTATGTTTATTTACCATCAAATGCACAGAATATCAAAAAATTTTGTCCTCTTACAATTTTTTTTATCGTTTGAAGTTAACAGACCAGATAAACTCTTCCCAAGGCATCATGGTGTAGAATTGATCCCTGCATCCCTCAATGAAATGTAGTATGTTTAATCACTAGGCTAAGTTTGCTGAAGAAAACGTTGGAGTTCTCTAGAACAAATATTGATGATTTAAACAATTAGTTGAATGCAGGCATTCTCTATTTTGTACCTTTTAGAACCATTTGTGTTATGATTCTACTTCTTAAGAACCCCGTTCATGTCATAACATAACATTTGTCTTAGATCTAAAGATAACAAGGGATTAGGCAATGGTTTGATTAACTGAAGTGTATAGTACGGTGCTCTCTATCCCTTAATTAGAAGTAAATTCAATAAATGAATGAGAGTGCCATGATTTGAAGCCAAGACCTTCGGTTATCATTTCGCTTGCTGTGCTTTTTTTTTTTTTTTTTTATAAACTAGAATATGTTATTGACTTGAAGACAAATTAGGTTGATGGTCTATGATTACCATCTCTCATCTACCATGATAGGTACTATTCCATGTATGGACATGTAGAGAGGTTAGCTGAAGAGATACAGAAAGGTACTTCTGTTGAAGGTGTTGAAGCAAAACTATGGCAGGTATATGATCGTCCTTCTTATGCACTTCTAAATCAAATTCAGCTTTATAAGTATAAGCTTGGAGGCAGGTTTCTTTCTCTTGATATTGAAAATGCTAGTGATGTTCCAGTCCATTGAAGGTTTTGTTACATGGTAACGACAAGTGAAAAGCAGTTGCAATATTTATTTTTACCATCTGTCAGTCAGTCAATTTGCTAATCTTAGTTTGAGCTATCCATTTTCTCCAGCAAATCTTTCTTTTAGGGCTATGTTGACTCCTTGGACTTATCGAACTTTTAAAGCTCCATCTAATCTCTTTGCAACTTGTCCTCACTCCATGCACATCTTAAATCTGAGCATACACTTGCAAAGTTCTGTCATGTAATTTTGATCTCAATCAACTAAAAGATTTCTTATCTCATGGTCTCTGCTTTGTGAATAATAGTATATATAATTTGGCTGTTCTTGGGTTTCTGTAATAGGTTGCCGAGACATTACCTGATGAGGTGCTCACGAAAATGAGTGCACCTCCTAAGAGTGATGTTCCTATCATTACACCTCATGACCTTGCTGAGGCTGATGGATTTGTTTTTGGGTTCCCTACAAGATTTGGCATGATGGCAGCTCAATTTAAAGCCTTTATGGATGCAACTGGAGGTTTATGGAGAACACAACAGCTTGCCGGCAAGCCTGCTGGGATATTCTATAGCACTGGATCTCAAGGTGGCGGACAGAGACTACAGCGTGAGTTTCTTGTCATTTTTGATATCTAATTGAACAAAAAATGTGACTCTTTTGAGAATAAATATCTATATGTTCTCTTATAAACAAAACCTGATGCAGGCTGACTGCCATAACGCAACTGGTTCACCATGGGATGGTTTTTGTTCCAATTGGATACACATTTGGAGCTGGTATGTTTGAGATGGAAGATGTCAAAGGAGGTAGTCCTTATGGTGCAGGAACTTATGCTGGGGATGGGTCAAGGCAGCCATCTAAGCTGGAGTTGGAGCAGGCATTCCATCAAGGGAAATACATTGCAGGCATTACGAAGAAGCTGAAGGGATCTGCTTGAAAAATAATTTGATTTCATCAAGTAAAATTCAATCCCTTCCTATTCTTTTCCTTATGATTTCTCTCTGTTGCAAAAGTATATGTTGCTTAGCCAAGTATTGTTTGTATCTGTATATGAAAAATACATTCACCAATGATGAACAGTGAAATATGCTTGTTGATATGCATTCAAATTGTGAATTGGCATCTCTATGACCATTCCACATGTTAAGTTACTATATCAGCCTATTGTTTTTGGACTTGAACTAACGGATCGACAGCAATAGGTCTCTTTTAAGTTTAAATCCCCCTTATGCAAGTGTGCTGGTATGTCATCAAGTAAGCAGTTGGTTGCCTAAGTAGAAATGACTGGAGGTTGGAAATCCGTGTTTTCAAGTCATGTTTGGTGGTTCATTGTGTCAAATTCAGTTAATACGGGAAGTCATATATCAGCAACTACGTATCACTTATAACAGGCATATGCAAGCTATAGTTAGGTTAGTTACATAGACTCATGTTTATTTGAGCCTGTGCTTTTGCACTCATATTTGAAACCAAGTCAAGTTTGAGCTATTGTGTTATAGAAGGATCACCCATTAGAAAAGCATGTAATGCACCTTATCACATTAATGCTTGAGTACGCTGTTTGTTTTTGACATAGTGTAAGTAAATCTTAATCCATGGACCATACCCATATGCCTAGTTAAACCGCCTTATTAGCAGAATTTGCTAGGATTGGTGTAGAAGCTAGAGTAGAAATTAAATTGCTTACTTCTTAGAATACATTTGGTTGTTGGAGCAGGATAAGATGAGAATGGAATTTGCTATTTCGTGAAAGTAGAATAAGAAAATAATAGCTATTCCATTGTTTAGTTGTATTAAGCATGCCAAAATTTGAATAAGAACACATCTGAAAAATCCTTAGTGCATCTTATCTTCTCTTCCATCCCTAGCACATCCATCTCTTTTCCTTCCTTAATTGCAACAAACCTTTTTCCTTACTCTCCTAATGATGCTACATCTATATTCCAAATTTCCTGTGAACATAACACTTGACCACTAAACTTGCACCTGATTCGCGGCCTAAAGGTTTCTTTGTTGGTTGTTGCAACCTGAATGTCTGATATGGAATTTCGTTCTTCAAGAGTGCATTGGTGGTTACTTGGGTTTCTTTTTGGATTTGATGTTGGCATGGGGCTTGTTATTTAAGTTATGCAAGTTCGGTTGTTTGATCAATGGTGATCGGATCATGGAGGAACGTATATTAATAGTGGATAATCTAAGTCAATTTTTACATATGGACAGACACATAATGAGTATTCTTTAGATCTTTTTTTTATATATATTTGGTCCTTAAATATCCGATGATAATACAATAATCTTTGTTTCATTTAAATCAATCAAATAGAGGGATGCAACTGGAAGTGTGTTATATAACACTCGAACTTGTCTCAAGTCTCTATAGGTTCATACAAATCCAACTCATGATTTTACCTCGGTTCTCTATAGGGTTGTTCAAACTCAACCTGTAGCCCTATAGTGGTTTTCTTTTTTTTTTTTTTTTTTTTTTTTTTTTTAAATCCCAGGACTTGCCCTATAGAATTTTGATCATGATCCACCCGACCTCGTTGACTCAATCACATGACTTGTGTGTATGGGATATTGGTTCCTCTAATTTTCATTCTTCTTTTTTTATTTTTTATTGTTTTGAAATGACTATTTATATTTTAAGAAAGAAAAAAAAAAACAATAAAAAAGAAGAATCATTGCTTAATCCCATTTTAGAGGAGCAATATTTCATTAGTATATAGTCAATTCAGATTTAGAAATTGGTCTTAACATTTGAGAATCATGAAAGAAATGAAATTATATATCTGTGATGCCATCTTGTAAATAATTTTGGCGACCATAATTCAAATTTAATTGTTTACAACATCATTTAGCCCTATTTTTCTGTCTAAATATATAATGATATACAATATCATTGTAAAAAAAAAAAAAAAAAAAAAAGAAAAAGAAGAAGAAGAAGAAGAAAAATAACAATTTAAAAGATTGTGAGATGGAACAATTCTCCAACATGTTACAACATAAGACAATCAGTAAAATTAATAGCATAATAATTATCGTCACTTGTCATCTTGAAATTGACTTTCTTCAACCTCACTTGTTTCTTCAACCTCATCTATCTTCAAACATACAAAATTAAAAGAAGTAAGGGGGAAAATATATATTTTTGAAAAACATTAGAAAATATATAGTAAAAACAATTTTCAACAATAAATAAATTAAGCAATCTCATACCAATTGTTGGATTTGATAGCCAATTTGAGTGAACATCAATGCTTCTATTGTATGTGGATTAATTGGCTCCATGGGAGCTAATTTGTCCGTTAGGGCTAAATAGATTTAGAAGTAATTGTGGACACAGTATTAGCCAACAAATCTCTAGCAACTTCTAGTAATATTGGATATTTCATTTTATTCATTTTCCACCATTGAAGAATATCAAATTTAGGGTTTGTGGCATGAAGAATTGCAAGCTAATCTAAATGATGATTTAACTCGACTTTAAATGGATTTGAATATCATCATTGCTAGTAACTATCACATATTGTTTGAATTCATTTGCCTTTATTGAAAGATCACCGAAAAATGCAAAATCGATGTCACTAGGAAGTGAAGAAAACTTAGACATATTTTTACCCTATGAGATTTAGATTTATATTGATATTCTTTAATTAAATCTTATGAAAATTGTTTGCGGTTGGATATCGAGTGCTAAAGAAAATATTAGTTATCTCATAAAATATAAGATAACTTGCTGCAAATTTCCTTGGCCATCCTTTGAGAATTAAGCCCTTTAAGCATCGCCATCAAATTTGATTTTGCTCATTATGCATCTTGAGGATATTCATCTTTATAGTTGTGTGATTGCCATGCTTAACAAGGGGTTGAATACTACACGGTCTCTAAAGTTGTTGTGTTCAACAACTGAAATAGGATACTCATGAAGAATAATAGCTTTTGCAAGCTTTTGCCTAGCAATATCTTAATCAAACGTCTAATTTTTCACTGTTACACTACTCTCACCCTCATTCTACTTTTGCTTCATACTTGTTATGTTGAGATTCTCTTTTTGTGTGCCTTAATAAATGGTTGTGCTAGTGCTTTGTACCATTTTTGTTTTTTGCTTTCAACTTTTTTTTTTTTTTTTTCCAATTGTTACAAACAGCAAATTTCTCCCAATTAATTATTTTTTTAACCATCTCATTCCATATAAAAGAAGTCAACTTATGTTTGTTAGGATTATTTACTTGACTAGTTGTGCTTGTTACACGAGAACTCAAGATAAATAGTCGTTTTCTTGCATTAGGTGCAGAAGACGAACTATTTGCATCCTCAAGTTCATAGGCATTTTCTTCCATACTCATCTCATGTCCATCCATTCTCGATGATGACACAATTACCACATGAAAGCACATGCACTTGTATGATAATTAAGCTGCTTCCTAGAAAGGAAATTAAAATAAAATCAGCAAAAAATATCACATATTATTTGAATTTTATCGAACATTGATTGTGCAAAAAGTAAATAACATTGCAATATTATTATCAATGTTCATATTATTAATCATAAAATATGTCAAGATATATATTATTAATTTTATTTAATTATGACCTTAAATTGGTTTATATATATTATTATTTTTCTATAATTATTATTAACTATGGTGAAGCTATCATAACATAACATTCCTTCATATTGTTAGTCATTAAAACCTTGTTGTTAAATGAAATCTCTACACTACCATCATATGTTTGCATTTGATATCATATCGAGTACATTAGAGCATGACAATAGCTAATTAAAGTTAACCGTTTCACTCATGGATAAGGATGAAATGAAAATAGACCATATCTCACAAATGAATAACATCAACGGTGGTTGTAGTTATAGATATTAATAGAGACATACCATATTAGAGCCGTTGATGTAGACATAGATGAACATGGAGACACTCCATGAGCTCTGTCCTACCACTAGTAGGATCTCTACAAAGGGAAAAATAAAATGAAAATCATAACGCATTCAATAATGTAGGTATGTCCATGCATTGTGATCAAGGTAGAGATGAAACTTTACTTTGATTTTAGAAGAAACATAGATTATATAAGATAATACAGTGGAGGGAGCTAGATAACCACTAGTTCAAGACAGATATCATTCATGTTGTGGCGGCATAGGCTGTGGTTCTAGTGGTGCTATAGGTGGATCCACAATCGATCCTCCTTCAATGTTTTTTGAGTAACATACAACTTGAACAGTTTTGAGTAGCATGATGCTACTAGACAAAGCATATGATAGACAAGTTGCCTGTGTTTCCTTTAATCTCTTTGAACTTCCTATGAAAAGTGTGTTCACATTCAAGCTTAGGAATATATAACATATTATCCTAATTCCATCGAATAAACTCTGGTCCTCCTCTTCAATGGAAGGATGACTTAGAATCGGTTCTCGATTTTAATTTTTAATTAAAACCTAATGATTTTTTCAAGAGTCTAATTACACTGCTTTTTAATTTACTGACTAAATTTTTTTTGTTTGTAATTTAATGTTGCATCTAGCTAAATTTTCACTAAGTTATGGAAATTAAAGAAAAGCTTACGTGGACAAGTCACTAATATGCGATATGAGAGCTTTAGACATTAAATTGAAAAGCAAGTTCATAACCTTTACTCTAGTTTTCCATTTTCTACAAAAGACCGCACTTTTATAAAAAGGGAATACAAAGTCATGAAAAATCTGCAACTCAAACCATATTGCACAATAAGATAACCAAGCTGGTTTAGTCTACACTTGGCTTCTTCTCGGGTTGATCTAGATATAAGAATTTAGAAAAGAAGCTAATAACAAATTGTGAGTGTGTCTCTTTATCCATGTTTAGAATAAGTCATTGTTTCTTCATTGCTCTTGTTATATATATTGGTAATTTAAATGCCGGATGCTATTTTTTCTCATAGTTTAACACTGGGGATGCAAACGAATGGGTAGGGAACTTGGCTGATCTGATTCCTTAAAAACCTTATAGTCGCGAGTTCGGTTTAAGAGATAAAATTGTAACTCAATTGGGTTTTAGAGTGGGTTATAATTTATAATATGGGTTAATATTATAAATGGTATTTTAGTTTTGATAAACTATGCAATTGATTACCTAGACTTTAAAATAGATCAAATTTTCATTTAACAAAGAAGGGAAAAAAAAAAAAAAAAACTCTAACCTAGTCTAATGTTCTTTTCAATTATGAGTACTAACTCCTAGTTCTCTTTTGCAACTTAAACCAATGAACAGAAACATTTGCCACTTCCCAAAGGCTGTCATTATCCACTAAAGCCAGTCGCCGCCGACCAAAATTGCAACAGAACCAATAACAACCATCCACCAAACTGAACTCGCTCGTCGTCGGCTTTGACAAGATTCAAATCCAAAATTGAAGCACGACGTGACATAAGTTGAGTTAACTCACAAGACAACGCAGCCCATTTGCAAAGTCGCCAACAGGAACTCGGCAACTCACCCCCCTCCATGAACCAACTCGTGAAAACCCAACCGTCATCTACCCTTGTTTGACTTCAACCCTCCATGCTTTGTCTTTAGTGCTTTGCCTCCCTCCAGCTCATTTCGTGTCTACTAGGTGGTGTGTTTTTGTTTTGTTCTGCTGATCAAATCGGTTCTGGGTTAGACTCCACCAATAAAGGTGTTAGAATTTATTATCACGCAATTTTTTTTTTTTGTTAGTCATCATGTGTCGATAATTATTTATTTATTTAATTATGATGCAATCTGATTTTATGTATTTTTGTGATATGAGATGAGGTAAATTGTGATTTAAAGTAGGAGTTGATGCCGGAGAAAGTAGTTGTAATGAGTGGCCGATGATAGTGGTAAACTATGAGAATAAACGTCATCCTACTTTTAAATTACCAACATGATTTATTCTAACAAGATAAAGAGACACACCTAATAATTATTAGGCTCTTTTCGAAATTACTATATCTAGATGGTCTTGAGAAGAAGCCAAGCATAGATCACATTAGCTTAGTTAACTCATTTTATATTATGGTTTAGGCCGCAGATTTTTCATGGTAGTGGATTCATTTTCTATAAAAGCATAGTCTTTTGTAGAAAAAAGGGATTAGAGTGCAAGTTATGGAACTTGCTTTTCGATTTAATGTTGAAAGCTTTCATTTGCTTAGTTTCCATAATTTAGTGAGAAAATTTAGCTATATGTAACATCAAATTGAAGATAGAAAAATTTTATTTAGTAAATTGCAAAGCGGTGTAATTATACCATTGAAAAAATCACTAGGCTTGAATTAAATATTAAGACTAAGAACTTGTTCTAAGCCATCCTTCCATCGAAGAGGAGTGATAAAATTTATTTGATGGAATGAGATTAATATGTTACATATATATATATATATATATATATTGTAGTTGAAATGCAGAGACACCTTTCATAGGAAGTGTTTTAAGAAGTTCAAAGAGGTTAAAAAAATAACAGACATCTTATTTATCATATGCTTCGTCTGTCAATTTCATGCTATCCAAACTATCCAAGCAGTTTTATGTTACTAGGACAACATTGAATAAGGGCTGGCTATGGATCTACCTACACCACCACCACAACTGAAGTCAATGCCACTACAGCATAGGGGTGTGTAAAAAAACCGATGAAACCGAAAAACCGATCCAAAACCGTAAAACCAATCCAAAAAACATGGTTAACTGGTCCATTGGTTTCGGTTTAGGATTATAATTTTTATTTTTTTTCTGGTTTTGGGTTTTGGTTTCAGTTTGTAACCACAAAAAATCGACAGTTAACGATTAACCGTTTCAATATTTATAAATATATTATATATATAATTTACAGATACATATAATTTACCTATATTCATATTCCTTAGATTTTGATTAAAATAATATTTTCTATATTTAATGAGAGTTAATGTAATAATTGATTTGATTTGATTTTTGTTGATGATGATACATCTAAATGTTTGTTTTTTCCCTTTTTCTTAATTTGATTTCCTTTTTCTTTTTTTGGCTCTTGTAATATATATAAAACTCTATGATAAAGGCCAAAAAATAAGGTTTATTGAAATTATCAATTTGATTTGTTGAAACCATTACGTTAAATGGTTAAAAATCGAAAATCGAATAAATTAACCTAATAAAACGGTTAACAGTTAAGGCGGTTAACCGTTTATAATGGACTTGTTAAGGATCAAGATATTAAAAACCGAACATTATGGTTAGTTTAAAAAATAGGGTCACGGACCTGGTAACCGATCCATGAACACCTCTACTACAACATGATCAAGTGTCTAACTTTGGCTATCTAGCTCTCTTGTCTGTGTTATCTTATACAATCTATATTTCTTCTAAAATCAATGTAGAGTTTCATCTCTACCATAGTTGTAATGTATGGACATACGTACATTATTAAATGCTTTATGATTTCCTTTTCCTCTAATTTGGTATGTCTACTAATTTGTTATACTCTAGTGTAGTTGATATGATATCAAATGCAAACATATGGAAGTAGTGTAGAAATTTCATTTAGCAAGGTTTCAATAATTAACAGTATGAAGATATATTATGTTATGATAGATGATATTATTAGTACTATAGTTAATAGTAATTAATGAAAATTAGTAATATATATGAACCAATTTATGACCATTATTAATGAAAATTAATAATATATATCTTGACATTTTTTATGAGACTAATAATATGGACATTGATAATAATGCTGCAATGTTATTTACTTTTTACATATTTTATATTTGGTAAATTCAAATAATATGTGATACTTTTGCTGATCTTATTTTAA
The DNA here is from genome assembly GCA_024138025.1 of Combretum micranthum. Lineage (NCBI taxonomy): Eukaryota > Viridiplantae > Streptophyta > Magnoliopsida > Myrtales > Combretaceae > Combretum > Combretum micranthum. The sequence goes on along the minus strand of JAMXBD010000093.1, from coordinate 762,884 downwards.
TTTCTTTTCAAGATAGCCACTCAACTGGTATATGTGTGCTTGTGCTTTCATGTGTTAATTGCTCCACCATTGAGAATTGATGAACTTGAGGTAATTATGGAAAATAATGTTCATAACCTTGAGTTGCAAATAGACTATCAGGGAAAACCACTATCTGCCTCATATTCTTGTGTATGAAGCACAGTCAGTCAAATGAATAATTCTAATAATTGTAAGTTGACTTCTTTTATGTGGAATGATGGTTGAAAAAACAATTAATGGAGTGGAATTTGCAGTCTGTAACCATTGTGAGAAAAAGTTGAAACCAAAAAATAAAAATGGTACAAAGCACTTACACAACCATTTATTAAGGTGTACAATATATTGCTAGGTAAAAGCTTGCAAAGGCTATTATTGTTCATGAGTATTCTATGTCAATTGTTGAACACGGGCACTTTAGAGACTGTGTATGGTATTCAATCCCTTGTTAAGCATGTTAATCACACAACTATAAAAAAGAATATTTTCAAGATATACAATGAGCAAAAATCAAAGTTGATGGCAATGCTTAGAGGGCTTAATTCTCGGTAGATGGTCGAGAAAATTCGCATCAAGTTATCAATTTTTTATGAGGTAATTGATATTTTCTTTGACACTCAATATTAACATGCGAACTTTTTTTTTTCCTTTTTAATAAAAGTATATGTGACTAGGAAGGTATGATTAGATGGAAGAGCACTTTAGACATGAAGAATAGTGCAGTGGTTGATAAAATGTTTCAATAATATTGGGAAGATGTGGACATCATTATGACTGTTTGTACTATTTTGGATTCGTGTTACAAGATTAGGGTTTAGAGTTTGTGTTTCGTTCTATCTTTGGAGATAATGCTGCTATAGAGGTACAAAATATGAGGACACTTATTATAATTTGATTAAAGAACACTAGTCTAGAGCCAAATCTTGTAGTGGTAGGGGTGTATCCAGTAGATCTTCTCCAGTTCCTTCAAGAGGTGGTAGTAGCACTAATGTTGCATTTTGAGGTGATCTTATGATGGGCATTAGACGGATTTGAATAATATTTGATAACTACTAGCAATGATGATATTCAAGTTTATGTAAAATGTGAGTTAGACCATTATTTAGATGAGGTTCCAATTCCTTAGGTGGCGAACTCCAAATTTAATATTCTTGAGTGGTAGAAAATGAATGGAATAAAATATCCTATACTACAAGAAGTAGCTAGAGATTTCCTGGCTAATCCTATGTCCATAGTTGCTTCTGAATCTGCTTGTAGTACTGGTAGAAAAATAATTAGCTCCCATAGGAGCTGACTCAATCCATATACAATAAAAGCATTGATGTATACTCAGAGTTTGCTCTCAAATTTAGAAATTGATATGAGATTATTTAATTTAATTTGCTATTAATTTCATTGTTTGTTTTGTGTTGTAATATATATGAGAATTGTTCCATGTTACTATGATTTTATATCGTCACTTTTCTTTCTTCTTCTCCTTTTCTTCTTTTTTCTAGTGGTAGTGAATCATGTGTCATTTTATATTTAGACAAAAATATGGGTGGAAGTTGTTGTATTCAATTAGATTTGGATTATGGTGGTATAATAGATATGTAATATCATTTCTTTCATGATTCTCAAATGTCAGACAACCTCTAAAATTTGGATCGATTATATACTACTGAAATATCCCTCTATCTCCTTTTTTTTTTTTTTAATTTGTTCTTTCTCAAAATATGAATAAACATTTCAAAACAATAAAAAGGAGAATGAAAATAATAATAATAATAATAAAAAAAAAATCAATACAAATGTCATGTTGTTGGGTTAGCAAGGCTCGGCAAGTAAAGTTCAAAACCCTTTAAGGGCAAGTTTGAGTATTACAAATAGAGTCCCAAGTCAAGTTTGGGTGTCCGCACAAGCCTTATATAACCCATCCCAAATCTGTCTCGATTGCATCTCTATTTGTCATGACCATCAACAACTCATTACAACTAGTATAGCTAGAGGTCAAGGGGTTGAACAGAGTTCAATTGAAGGTTAAATTAGGTTGAATAAAAAGTAAAAATTTAATGCATATTTTAATTATGAAAGATAAATGCATATGATACTGCTCAATTCTATATTTAGTTTAAATCTATACAAGGTATATATCTTAATAAGAAAAGAAATAATAATATAATGATTATATTTTATAAATTTATAATATAGTATGAATATACATTTAAAACTTAGTGGACTAGGTACTGATCCAACCGCTTGGGTCAACTGGATCAATCCGAGTTGATGCAAATTTAGGCCAAATGCATGGACTATCCGCTTTTATGGCCAGCTCTAATTGAATCTGGTTAAACTTGTTGGGTTGATTCAGGTCTGAGAACATTGATTACAACTACTGTCTCCAGCATAAGCTCCAACTATAAATCACAATTTGCCTCATCTTATATCACAAAAATACATGACAATATCATAAATATCATTAAATTGCATCAGAATAAACTCTATTACCTTCATTGTTGGAGTTTAACCTAGACCGGTTTGATCAGCCGAAAAAATCGAAAACCCACGACCTTGTGGACATAAGATGAATGAAGGGAGGCGGAGCACAGGATGCGGAGCGTGGAGGGTTGAAGTCGAACAAGCGTGGATTAGCGGATGGGTTTGGACAAGTTAGTTCATGGAGGGGGTTGATACGTCGAGTTCGTCCTGGCGACTCCGTGAATGGGATGTGTTATTTTGTAGGTCGAGTCAACATGTGTGGCACTGTGACTCAACTTTGGATTTGGGTCTTGTCGGAGTCAACAGCAAGTGGGATTGTTGTGGATGGCTGTTTGATAGCTCAGTGCGGGAGAGGGTCTCAATTCTATTGCAATTTTGGTTGGTGGTGACTGGCTTTGGTGGATGAAGCATGATGGTATTAATTTCACGAAGAAAATTAAATTTGCTCGGATACAAGAAATAAGGCTCGAATTCAAGCGAGTATTCTGTGTTTGAATGCAAACTCAGAATTGGAGCAATAATATTTTTTTGGATTTTCTGTATGATTTTTTTTGGGTTTTTTTTTTCATCAAAATATATAGATATCAGATTCCTAGTTTGTTACAAACCATGTGAGAACATGTGCTAATAATAGCCACCTCAGCAAAATAGTTATAACTAATTTAATTCTAGAATATTTATCTATTGCAGAAAGATAAAACTATATAATTAATCGGGTGGCCTTTTACTAATTGACCCAAACAAATCTAATTAATTACTTAAGTTAGGCCTGCTCCAAATACAACCCACTCCTAATTATTTTAGCCTGATCCATTTGCTACCGTTTCTTCAAAATATCACAACTTAGTACTATTAGCCATAAGTCTTCTTTCAGTTTAACTTGATCACTCCCTATCACATGCAACCCAATGAAATTCTCTTCTCCTTAGGAAACCCTTGACCACAAAGGGTTTTGAGGAAATCTCAGTTGGAGATCATGTAAGTACTCCCAAGTGGTCTTAGTCAGTGACAATCCCTTCCACAAGATAAGTAACATAGTCTTAGTTCCTATTCCTTGTTTAACCATCTTACGATCTAGAATTGTTGCAGGTTCTAACTCCTTGTCATTTGTTGAATCAGGTAGCTGAGATGACAGATCTAGACATGGACTATGGAATTTCTTCAATTGCAATACATGAAAGGTTGGATGAACTGAGGATTCAGCTGGTAAGTCCAATTTATACGCTACCTTCCCTATCTATTGAATAATTTTGAAAGGTCCATAATATTTATGATTAAGTTTATGAACCCTAGATGCCTTCAAGGAACCTTGACGATAGGGTTGTAACTTCAATAGGATTAGATCCCCGATCTTGAAACTATGTTCGCTCCTTTTTCTATCAGCTAGGGTTTTCATTCTGTTCTGAGCCCTCCTTAGATGAAATTTCAACATCCTTAACATGCCTTCTCTGGTTGTCAAAATGTGATCTACTACTGCATTCCTTGAATCCCTAGGAATGTACGGTAGATGAACTGGGGGTTCATACCCATAAAGAATTTAGAAAGGTTTTTTTTTTTTTTTTTTTTTTTTTTTTTTTTTTAACTGGAATGGAAATTAGTGTTGTACCAATATTCAGCTAGTGATAGATATTGTCTCCAACGTTTAGGGTACTCCCCTGTCATACACCTCAAATAAGTTTCTAAACATTTATTCACCACCTCCATTTATCCATTAGTTTGGGGGTGGTAGGCCGTTGAGATATTGAGAGCAACCCTTTGTAATTTGAAGAATTCCTGTCAAAAAGTACTAATGAAGAGAGGATCTCTGTCACTAGTAATGGTTTCGGGTAAACCATGGAGTTTATAGACATTATCTAGGAACACTTAAGCGACTTGAGCTGCTAGATATGGATGAGTTAGAGTCAGGAAATGACTATACTTGCTTAATCTATCCACAACCATTAAAATCGCATCCTTTCCATTTGATTTGGGTAACCCTTCCATAACATCTAAACTGATTTCTTTCCAACATTCAGTGGGAATGTTTAGTGGTTGTAAGCGTCTTGGAGAAGCAACATTCTCATACTTATATCGTTGACAAATTGCACATTCCCTTACAAATTGCTTAACATCCCTCTCCATTTTAGGCCAATAAAAAATGGAGGAAATGTGTTTATAAGTTGCATCAGCTCCAGAGTATCCCACTGTCACACCCCCTCTACTAGGGCCAATCTCCCCAGGGTGTGATGCCAGGGCAGGACGGAACCCAACCACTAGCCCCCGTAGCAAGGGAATACACCCACGCGGCCAGGACGGAACTGGTGCTACGAGCACAAGAAGGTATTGTTACCCTCAGGCCATAATACACCCCAGCCTGCAGACTCTAGGGGTCGAACCTGGGACCTGAGGCTTTTGCCTGCCCCAAAGGCAGCACCTCTCACCAGCTAAGCTGCATAAAAAGGCGCCTTTTTGTGACGACCCCCTCATGAGGGACCCACCACGCCAAGGTATTGTTACGCTAGCTCCCGAAGTTAGGGCTAAGGATCCTGCAGAATCCCACGAACCCCGTCCCCGCAAGGAATCGAACCCAGGACACTAGCCTTTTGTCCCTCACAAGGAGAACGCCTTCACCAGCTAAGCTGCAGCTTAGTTGGTGAGAGGTGCTGCCTTTGGGGCAGGCAAAAGCCTCAGGTCCCAGGTTCGACCCCTAGAGTCTGCAGGCTGGGGTGTATTATGGCCTGAGGGTAACAATACCTTCTTGTGCTCGTAGCACCAGTTCCGTCCTGGCCGCGTGGGTGTATTCCCTTGCTACGGGGGCTAGTGGTTGGGTTCCGTCCTGCCCTGGCATCACACCCTGGGGAGATTGGCCCTAGTAGAGGGGGTGTGACATAGCTAGCGTAATAATACCTTGGCGTGGTGGGTCCCTCATGAGGGGGTCGTCACAAAAAGGCGCCTTTTTATGTCACACCCCCTCTACTAGGGCCAATCTCCCCAGGGTGTGATGCCAGGGCAGGACGGAACCCAACCACTAGCCCCCGTAGCAAGGGAATACACCCACGCGGCCAGGACGGAACTGGTGCTACGAGCACAAGAAGGTATTGTTACCCTCAGGCCATAATACACCCCAGCCTGCAGACTCTAGGGTCGAACCTGGGACCTGAGGCTTTTGCCTGCCCCAAAGGCAGCACCTCTCACCAGCTAAGCTGCAGCTTAGTTGGTTAGAGGTGCTGCCTTTGGGGCAGGCAAAAGCCTCAGGTCCCAGGTTCGACCCCTAGAGTCTGCAGGCTGGGGTGTATTATGGCCTGAGGGTAACAATACCTTCTTGTGCTCGTAGCACCAGTTCCGTCCTGGCCGCGTGGGTGTATTCCCTTGCTACGGGGGCTAGTGGTTGGGTTCCGTCCTGCCCTGGCATCACACCCTGGGGAGATTGGCCCTAGTAGAGGGGGTGTGACATAAAAAGGCGCCTTTTTATGTCACACCCCCTCTACTAGGGCCAATCTCCCCAGGGTGTGATGCCAGGGCAGGACGGAACCCAACCACTAGCCCCCGTAGCAAGGGAATACACCCACGCGGCCAGGACGGAACTGGTGCTACGAGCACAAGAAGGTATTGTTACCCTCAGGCCATAATACACCCCAGCCTGCAGACTCTAGGGGTCGAACCTGGGACCTGAGGCTTTTGCCTGCCCCAAAGGCAGCACCTCTCACCAACTAAGCTGCAGCTTAGCTGGTGAGAGGTGCTGCCTTTGGGGCAGGCAAAAGCCTCAGGTCCCAGGTTCGACCCCTAGAGTCTGCAGGCTGGGGTGTATTATGGCCTGAGGGTAACAATACCTTCTTGTGCTCGTAGCACCAGTTCCGTCCTGGCCGCGTGGGTGTATTCCCTTGCTACGGGGGCTAGTGGTTGGGTTCCGTCCTGCCCTGGCATCACACCGTGTTTTGTTGTGTTTATAAGTTGCATCAGCTCCAAAGTATCCCACAATAGGTCCATCATGATACATGCGTAAAATCTTAGTCTTCAACACACTGAGGGTCCAATTACCACCTTTCCTTTTTGTCTCAAAATTGAATCCTTATAAAAAATATTTGACTGAATTTCCCCCCTCTAATTGCTCAATAACAGTAGCAAACCTCCTAAGTAAAATCCAGCTCAATCGTATCTTAGTCATAAGTTCTAGTGCTATCATAGTTGTGACCAAGTTATCGAGCTGATGGCTATCCCTCCTAGACAAGCAATCTGCAGCAACATTAGATTTGCTACTCTTGAACTCAATAGAATAATCTAAACCCATCAATTTAGTTAACCATTTTTGTTGAGCTGGTGTAATTAATCTTTGTTCCAACAAATATTTCAAACTTTGATGGTCTGTGTGTATGATGAAATGTTTCCCAAGTAAGTAGTGTCACCACTTATCAATAGCATACACTAATGCTAATAACTTCTTTTCATAAACTAACAAGCCACGGTGTATAAGGGCTAGACTTTGCTTATATAAGCAATGAGATGCCTTTCTTGCATAAGTACATTCTAACACCTTCATTACAAGCATCCGTTTCTACTACAAATGTCTTTGAATAGTTGGGTAGTCTTAAGACAGGATAGTGTATCAAGGCATTTTTCAAATTTTGAAATGCTTGAGATGAAATAGGACTCCACTAAAATAAGTCCTTCTTCAATAATTGGGTCAAGGGTTAGCAATGGTACCAAAACCTTGAATAAAGCGTCGATAGTACCCAGCCAGCCCCAAGAAACCCCTTAGCTGGTGTACATTTTTAGGTTCAAGCCATTGAAGCAATCGCCTCCACATTTGCTGGGTCAGTACCAATACAAACATCCGTAGGAGTGGCCTAAAAATGTCATTCATCACTCCCTGGGAGGTCGATGGAGCATTGGTTAACCCAAACGGCATCATTGTGAATTCATAGTACCCGTCATGGGTTTTAAATGCTGTTTTGTAGATATCCTTTGGATGCATCAAGGTTTGGTGATAGCCGGATCTTGAATCCAATTTACAAAATAACTTGCCCCATTAAGTTCATCAAACAAATCTTCTACAATAGGGATCGGAAATCTATCCTTAATCGTCTGCTTATTTAGCTCCCTATAGTCAACACACATCCTCTAAGTCCCATCCTTCTTTTCGACCAAGACTACTGGGGAAACAAATGGACTATGGCTTCGCTAATAACCCCACTAATCATCATTTCTCTGATCATTTCCTCAAGGATATATTTCTAAATACTAGAATATCTATATGGTTTAATATTAACTGTTCAACTTGCTCGTGTAAATGAATCCTGTGATTACTAGACCGACTAGAGGTAAAGCACTAGGCTCTTCAAACAGACCATTAAACTCATGTATTAAGTCAGCTAGTTCAGGATATAGCTTAAGAATTTCCTTTTGATCTTTATTATCACCAATTACAACCCAGCATTGTACATCATTAGAAAAATTGGAATCAAGGAGTACTTTAGATAAATGCTTACCAGTAACAAGCTGTAATCCTTCATGTTCCCCAGTTAAGGAGTGCCAAGCCCTTTCCATTGGAAGTCCATCCTCTTTATCTTGAAATTCCATTGAATGGTTCCCAATTGCTCTAACCATGACGCGTTCTTAAGATTACATCATAGGAAGATAGTGGCAAAACTAGGAATCTAGTTTGGAACTCAATACCTTGCATGGCCCACCGAAACTCTCAATAGCAAATTTACTTTGTAATGTAGCTCCATTAGCTAGAGTAACAACAATTGGCTTAATTTCTGTTAAGAAGCAACTAAGCCCTTTAATCAATCGCTCATCTATAAAATTGGAAAAACTACCAGAGTCAATTAAGATATAAACTTCCTTTTTTATGATATCCTTGCACCCTCATGATGCCATCAGTTTTACTCTCTCCATCCACAACACATAAAGATAAGTTAGCCATATTAAGCTCTAGATCTCCAACCTCCTCTTCAACATCTCCAATCTCCCCTATTTCATCCTCAGAAGGCACAATCAACATATTAAATCTCCTATTTTTGCACCTGTAGCCTGGGCCAAAGGGCTCATCGCACCAAAAGCATTATTTCTTCCTACGCTTTTCATCTAACTCTTAAGGGGTCATTCGTTTGGTGTTTTAATGGTTGTTTAGGTGATGGCTCGTGATTGCTGGTTATTGTGGTTAGGAATTGAAGTGTTTAGTTTAGTATTTTGGTTGATGGAAGTATGGGTAGTGGTGGTTGAGTATTTAGGATATGAGTACGTAATGTTCTAGAATGAAGTGTTACAGGTAGATTTGGGTGTGTTTTCAGCTGAATTAAGGGTAGCATCTTGGAGTTTTGCGAGGATGTAAGTTTGGGTTAATGAACTGGGCTGGAACATGCGAATAGGATATCGGATCTCAGGTTTTAGACCACGAAGGAAACAACTAACAAGTTGTGACTCAATAAGTTCATTCTGGGCTGACAAATGTATGAATTGGTTAATGTAGTCTTGCAGCACTTCTGTCTGGTGTAATTCTTTTAATTTAGCCATAGAATCTTCATATTCACGCTCATTGAATCGAGCTTGCAAAGCTTTGGTTAACTCTTCCCAAGGGATAGGTGTAGAGTTTGTCCTCAGCTTAGAAAATGATGAATACCATTCATAGGTTTTTTCATCAAGGTGCATTGTTTCTACCTTGGCCTTCAAATGTTTTGGGGTATCATCGAGCAAAAAGAATTGTTCAGCCTTAATAATCCACGTTTTTAGTCCATCCCCATTGAATGTTGGGAAATCAATTTTAGCGCTACGTATAGGCATTTGATACCCACTAGGTGTACTCGTTTTCGAATGAACACCAGCATCTCCATTCCCCTTAGTGACGCCACCTCCAACTATATTGATATTGGGTTTATCTTGACACTGTTGCACACTGTGCTTCTTCAATAGCTACTTCCTTACCCTTTAATTGCTATTTAATTTCATTTATGGACTGTGATTGAGACTCTAATACTGGTTGTTGTTTTTGTAGGGTCTCTATGAACATTTTGATCAAATTATCTTGCTTATCAGTTTATTCCTTCATTAGTGCCTTAAACACTTCTTCCATGCGTTTAAACTCTCTAGTTCCTTCAGCCATCAGCTACTGCAAGCTTTGATACCACTTGAAGCACGATGGTATTAATTTCACGAAGAAAATTAAATTTGCTTGAATACAAGCAATAAGGCTCGAATTCAAATGAGTATTTTTGTGTTCTAATGCAAACTCAAAATTAGGAGCAATAATATTTTTTTGGATTTTCTGTATGATTTTTTTTGGGTTTTTTACATCAAAATATATAGATATCATATTCCTATTCTGTTACAAACCATGTGAGATTATGTGCTAATAATAGCCACCTCAACAAAATAGTTATAACTAATTTGATTCTAGAATATTTATCTATTGTAGAAAGATTAAACTATATAACTAACTGGGCGACCTTTTACTAATTGGCCCAAACGAATCTAATTAATTACTCAAGTTAAGCTTGCTCCAAATACAACCCACTCCTAATGATTTTAGCACGATCCATTTGCTATTGTTTCTTCAAAATATCACAACTTAGTACTATCGGCCATAAGTCTTCCTTCAATTTAACTTTATCACTCCGTATCTGTAAGGACCCGTTATCACCCCTATAATTAAAATAGGCGATAACAGTTCTCCAACCACATATAACCTGTAAGATTATATGTAAGGTTGTTTAAAATAATTGTTTGAGAAATTGTTTATCTAATTCCACATAGTAATATAATAGAAACCCTAATTTTTCAAAACTTTTAACAAAACACACTACACTATTATCATATTTCACAAAAGAAGCAAACTTAAGTCATACATAGCTAAGTACATATATATATATTATATTACATCCAAAGGCTTCTTACAAACCATAACAAAATTGCACATATAAAATTTAACTAAAACCTTAAATACAACCACAAGACTAACACAACTATTCTATTACAAAAATTGGATTCCATCGAGTCTAAGGTTATCTCTAATCCTCCAAATCATCAAGGAAATCCTCGAAATCGGTCCATACCCCATATTGTGTAAAACTCGTCGGATTCATCACCTGAAATGGTTAAAATAGGAGCCAAAGACCTAGTACACCAATGATGCATACAAATGTAAAACGATTCACACATGCTTAAGCTAAATGCAAAATGCAACAACCAATAATATATTAATCAATCTTTAGTTAGTCATACCATGGGAGTATTCAAACTCCAGATAATAAGGATCTAGTATCACGTCTACCTCCCTGAGTGGTCCCTACTGTTCATACAGACTAGGCAGCCCTACTTTTCCGGCATAGCCCGTAATATTAAAGGATCCTGAGTAACGCATCACAACGCTCAGGGGGTTGATATAAGTAGCTCGGATAATTATATCTCCTAGATAAATCTATCCAATAACGAGAAAGTACCCTGCCCCCAATCTGAGCAAAGTGCTGCTCTCCAAACCAGATTCAACGGCGTAAAAGGACAATCAACACTCATCAAGTATTAAAATTTTCTTAATTTAGAGTAACTTGATGTAATGCTTATCCTAGCAAGGAAACAAGTAAGTTACCGCGTACCTAGATAGCTCGGAACTAATGGGGTTGGCTGAGTGAGGATCTATCACTATTCAAGACAATATTGAATTTCCCACTTAGTTTAAGCACTAATTAACTAGTTTCAAATATTAATCAAAGAAATTCAAATAAATTATTACGAAGTCATAACATAGCATTTAAACATCCTATTATCATCAATACTTGATAAATATTTAATTGATCATATATCAAGCTTTGAGAAATCTTGAAGAAAGTTTTTTGAAAATGAAAAGTGTAGGGATATGCGGTCTTCAATGCCGGCGGTGTTGAACCGTGCATAATGTACTAAAGCTCAACACTTGCCAACACTGGCAGCGTTCAAGGATATGTTGGCAGCCATCAGTCTACGCAGGCAGCATTGAGCCGGTGTAGACTACAACTCTAAATTTTCAAGAGTTACACGGGGTTGGTCCACGCCCATGAATACCCCTAACACCGACAGCGTATCCATGTATCGACAGCTTTGGATCTTACACCAGCGGCCTTAAGCTCAGCGTTAAAAATTATGATTCCGTTCTCATTCCACACCGCCTCTAAACCGGCAGCGTTGGAACCCTAATAGCTGGCGTACGTTTTGAAAAATAAACACTAGCAAACTTTTCTTGTGAAAGCCGGTAGTGTTTCAAGTGGCTTTAAGAAAATTGGTTTTGATCACTTTCAACACCGCCTCTACGCCGACAACATTGAAGTACCAGATGCTGGCGTACACTCAAAATTAAACCTATACGAAAATGTTTTGTTTTTCCTGTTTTCTTTACAAAACCTATTCATTAAAAATTCTCCAAACTTATTCTAAGCTTTCTAAAACTTGTTATATGTTCTAAACACCATCCAAACAACATAAACTCTATTCTAATCATCAAACACCCAACTACAACATTCAAACACCAATCACACTTCAATTCCACACTTCAACTACTCAATTTTAATTCCACCACTTATCAACACTCCTTACAACTTCCTAACACTTAACTAAGCTCACACAATAGCAATGCAAAATCTAACATATATCAATACATAAATCAATCAACTCAATTAGCATCTATTAATCGTACCATAAGTTTTACATCTAATAACAAGAAAGAAAATAAAACAAAAAGGATTAGGCTTGCATTAACTTACATGATTAAGCTTTGGCTTAGAGTGATGTTTGAATCCAAAGGCTTGTGATTGATTTTGGCTTAGGGCTTAGGGTTTTTGAGATGGAAGGAAGAAAAAAAGAAAAGAAATAAGAGAAAATTCGGATGGAAAAATGTGGCTGCCAAAAGAGTCATTATTTGATTAAATTTAAGGTCAATAATTATCCAAAGTTTGACTTTAGGGGTATATTTGACTTAGGGTTAATTTGGTTAAATTTGGAATACATTTGAGTTCAATTTGGGCTTAAAAAGTATGCTTAAACTTTCTAAAAATTCTATCATCAATTCTTAAACAATTCACAAGTTATTTTATTAATTCTAAACATAACACATACATATTAATTTATAAAAGACACATACATTTATTACACTATGCACATATTAATATATATAATACAATAATATTAATTTCATTGTACTACACACATACAAAATAACACATATTCAACAATGCACTAATTATATAGTTCATGCACATATATCTCATTTTAAAATCATATATCATTTCAATAACACATTAGAATATAAATTAGGAAATTCATGGCTATTTCAGTATCACATGCAACCCGATGACAATGGATATCGTGATCATCGAGAACTGATGGTGTTTTGGTTAAATTGGTTTTAGTTGTAGAAGAGAATTAAGGAATTCACAGGTTCCCAATCAATTTTTTTTTCTTTTGTTAAATTAGGGTTCTTTTGTTAAATGGAAAATTTGAATTTTTATTTTATTTTATTTTTTTGGCAGATCAGGTTTTCAATTGAGTTATTATTATGACCCGTGACCCATCCCGAAACTATATAGGACCATAATATTATCTCCTAAACCTGACTTGTGATCTTATAGGATCAAAACTTATGAGGTTTTCAATACATCAAACGAGTTGGATACCTATGAGAACTTGCTTGGATGTGTCCTCATATATGCTTAATTGGAATTTCTGCTTTATTTAATGACAGCGATATGAATGTTCTGAAGGCTATATAGAGAAACATGAACCATCGGGTACAGAATTTGAATTATGTTATCATACACTTGATGTATAATTTTATGCCGATTAAACAACCGAAAGTTACAACAATTACAATTGAATTAGGGTTTTCAATTTGGACCTGATGCGTAGATTGCTAGACCTCTAGAAGAATCTGCTCTTTTAGGATTCCCTATACGTTTATTCTAAACGTATAAAGCAATGTCTGAAAAAAGAATCTTAACTTCTAATATGATTCTTTTGGTTGGTTAAAGGACAGCACATGCCTTGTCTTATAAGATTAGACTGAACTTGACTGGGACATATGCTTCAACTATCTAAACTTTGTTAATTTCACATTCATTATCCGAATACTAAGCTTTCCTATCATGCCGATTAATATTCGTGTTTTAGCGGTTTGGCTTGCAAATTTGTCGTGTATTTATTAACCGAACTTCACGAGATCTCAATGTCAAACATTTCAGTTTAGCAATAGAGTTGTAGGACCTTTTAAATATTTAAATTGAAGTGCTTATGTTTCAGCAATCAAGGTTTCTAATTCCTAATACTAGATTTCGAGACATTAAAACCTTTGAAATGGAAAGTATTCTTAGAACAAAATAATAAAAACTCCAGTGATAATGACCTAAATAGATTCTGATTAACATATCAAGATTGACCTTGAAAGAGGAAAATGAAACTGTCCTCTTCTTCATCGTTTGCTTTTTGTTATTATTTTTGCTTTTTCCCCGCATATTACGAAGATATTCTTTTGTTTCTCATAATATACTTCAGCTAGTTCCCACAGAGGCTTTGTCTAAAGTGTTTAAAGCAGAGGCAAAGATTGGAAACTACTTTTCTTTTTTGCCGTAAATTAATGCAGAAAGTACTTTTTTCTTGGTAGTAATCATGCTTAATTTGGACAAATTTCCGTGCAAACAATTTTCCATTTTGCTTTAGCGTCTCCTTTTTAATTTTCCCCCCTTTAACTCGTCTTCTGCCTTTTCTTTAAATCGCATGATACATTTTTTGACTCCTTATTGGCCGAAGTGATAGCTACACAAATGGAATCAAAATTAAATCTTGAGTCAGAATAAATCAAATCGCTTAAATCAACAACAAACCTTTTGTTATTGTTGGTAGTTTAATATGGATCATAGCTCCCGATGCAAAGGACTAATGTCTAGTTCATTATAGTAATAATTCGAAGTCTTGTTAGGATGCCTTTCATCTTGGCTTGGTATATTAAGTCCTACAGCACTTAGTCGTCACTTTACTTAGTGTCTCGGCACACCCTTTTTGTTTGGGCTTAGCATATGTGAACGTGAATTAGTGGGTTTGCATCGTGTCCATCATAACTACTGTTAATTGCTCACTCGCTCACTTGAACAAATATACTAGAAATATGCAAGAAGAGGGGAGGGTGTGAATTGAGTATTAGCCCTAAAAGGCCAAATAATTAATTTTAATTTAACATATCAAAAATCAATATAATTTGCAGCGGATGAACAATCAACATATATAATGCATAAGATAAAAGAGATAGGAATAGAGAAATCAGGTCAATTTTAACATGGAGTTCGGCTCTCTTCCTACTCTCCACGGTCCACTAATGCCTCAATAAAGGTCTTCACTACCTCTTTTATTAATTTCATAAAAATGCTCAAGATGAGCAGATTACAACACTCAGGAAATAAAATTTTCTTTCTCTCTTTAAGTGCTCTTACATGTGTAGTAGATTTAAGAACAGAGTATAAGAGCGTACTTCTCTCTCTTTTCGATTTGCAAATTTATATACAAGACAACAAAAAAATAAATATTTTGTTTGTTGTAGTAAAGAGCACATTAAAAAACTTCTTTACTGCGTTCTTTCTTGTTGATCTCCTAAGCACTGAGTATATGTAACCTTCAAAATTCAAAAGTTTGTTAGAGACAACGTCTTCGAGCTGCCAAGTATTTAATGTGTTTCAATGGCTCTTTTCTTTCCATATTAGGACCAATATTTTAACCGTTGCGCCTCAAATTTGCCCTAAATAGATCTTTCCTCTTGCGCACTTCTTTGAGCTTTAAAATTCAAATTGTCTTACCCTAAATCTTGACATATTGAGGCCTCAATGTGACTCTCGACCTAGCTATGTTATTTTTAGCTTTGTTGAGTCTTGGGTTGAACTGGTCACGCCTCAACTCTTTAGCATGTCGAACCCTCGACAAGTTTGTTTGCTTCTTTAACTTCTCATGCTTTGAACTTAAAATTGCCATGCCTTAATCATTTGACTTGTTTGGGCCTTGACCAACCCCTTGACCACTGGTTTGGCATTTTGAACTTGTCGAGCCTTAATCACTTGACTTGTTTAGGCCTTAACCAACCCCTCGACCATTGGTTTGGCATTTTTGAACTTGTTGAGCCTTGGCTTTAGCTTTTCATGCCTTGAGCACTTCGATACCTACTGTTTTTGCTAAAACTTGGAGAAAGCTCCACAAAGATGCACAAAAAGCACACACATATATATATATATTCGACTAATTGAGTGTAGTTTGCAATAATTAAATAGTTAATTATGCATTATATTGTCTCATCAAAATCTACATTGAACATACAAGTTCGATACCGCTCACCTATGATCTCACTGTGCCCTACAGTCAGGGATTAACCAACTATATGTAATCTTCTCTCCATGAAAAGGGTAATGTCACCAGGACTCTCCTTATACTCATCAATTATTTTTAGACCAATATACTTATAGACTTAAGTATTAGAGTGACGCGCCGAGTGTGCCCTGGCATGCCATTAACCATATTCCGTTTTGTAGTCCCATTGTTTATAGGAGTCTAGTCAAGATTCTCTATATTCAACCTCTAATGAATTAAAACTAGCGGTAGTTATTATTTGGTCAATTAACTATTCAAACTATAGATGCCCTATTTGAGTGACATGACTGCCAATTCAACTATAGGACAAATATATCATCCTTTGCCAAAAAAAAAAAAAAAACATAAAATCCTAAAATATGGTGGTTGTGGAAAAATCTTAAGAATCCCTTACTTAAAATTACAAATTTAATATGTTATGTTTTAATAAAATAGTGCTCTTTCTCACTTAGTAGTGATAGATCTAGAGTGGAGGCATTGGGGGCAGTTGCCCCCACTAATTTTTTATTTTCCTTAAATATATATTCTGCATGTAAAGGATTGCCCCTCATTAATTAACTTTTTACTATTCAATTTCCCCATTAAATAATTTTTGTAGAATCACCACTGTCCCTTAGCAGATATAAGCATTTAGATGAGTAAAGTGTTCTTGTATAGTCGTCATTAGAGCTATGCAAGTGGGTGAAGTGGGTCTACCCACCATGCCTCACTTTGGCTTACAGGTTATGTGGATTGTGGGATAGTCTACTTTGGCCAGCATAATAAAGCAAGCAAAAACTTTTAGCTAATTTGCCTTGCATAGATTGGTGGATTATGTGAACCAACCTATTAACTTGCTACATATTTTTTAATGTGAAATATTAATATTATAATGTAATCATATTTAAATAAACGTTGTTTTTCAATTAAATACATATAGGATTAATATATATATATATATATATATATTGGAAGATATATATAAGAATAGGATAAAATATTACTAATTAATATTAATTTTTCACTTACATATAGTTACTTATTATTACTAACGTTTGCTTATTCATTTTTTGAACTCCTACGGGTTTGCCCATTTTTTTTAAAGGAAAAAAACTCTCATATGTTTATGAGTTAATTTGACTCTAGTGAGTTAGGCTACTTTAACTTAGAAGGTGAATATTTTAGTATAACCTTCTTTTTGATTTATTTTTATTTATTTATTTTTCAAGTTAAACAAATTGCCCTCATAACCTACCCTGTTTGCATAACATTAGCTGGATATCTAAAACTTTATTACTTGGAGAGCTTAAGTGCACCTCTTGTGACTTCGTCAACTTCATAAACAAGATGGTAAAAGAAAAGGTGGTGAAGATATGAGGAGGAGATTTACATAATTAATGCTTAATCTTATTATAGTGAAATACCTTAAAACTTAACCTAAGTTAGAAATATAAACAGATAATTTGATGTAAATAAGTTAGTAAATAGATTTGAATTGAAATTGAGACTTGAAATATTTTACAAGATCATTTATTTTCCTTAATAACTTTTCTTAATAAATCAAACTATCTAATTTTAACCCAAATCTTTATTTTAAACTCCTTTTATTCCAAATTCAAATTCCTAAATTCCAAAAAAATATTCTAGACATTTTGAAAACTCCTAAACCCTTAAACGTAAGTTATCTTTCATTTTGTAAAATCTTATTAATTTTTTAAATCAATTACTTGCTTAAAAATATCAGTTTTAGACCAAAACCCAATTTAAATATCAGTTTTTGTAAACTAAACTTCTAAAGTATGTTTCTAAATCAAGTTAGTAATAATTATAGTATATATTCTCAAATTATTTTCAGATTGGTTTGATACTTAATATAATTATTTGAAAGATTTAAGCTCTAAACCGTTATTGATAAATATCTCAAAATTTTTCCTTTAACATCTTTTTCCCTTTTTGATTTTTGTTGGTGCTCTAATCCTTTTCTTTTTTTCTCTCTCCACTGATACTTTTTCTTCTTCTTCTCTTTCTCTTCAATTTTTTTTTCTTTTCTTTCTCAAATCTAAACCTAAATCTCAGTTCAAATAAGTTATAGGATAAATCAAAGATAGAAATCAAGATTTAAGATGAAGAACAAGATTGAAAGTGGAGGATTTAAACTAAAAGAAATGGTGGAAAAGATTATGATGTTGGGTTTGCCTAAAAGATAAGTTTTCTTATTTTCTTTGTTTTAGTAGTTGATTTTTCTTGTAAATGTTATATTAGAGCTAGATAGATGTAGATATTGTGGTAGAACTTGTAAGTTAGTAATATATGATCATGTATGTTAACAACCTAAATATATGCATAACTAGGTAGCTAAGTGTTTGATTAAATGATTTGTGGTAATAACATGTAAATAGGTATGTAGTGGTGTGTAGGAGACAAGATTATGCATGTTTATGCTTATAACAAGCTATTGTTGTTGATATTTGATGGATTAAGTAGTCAAAAGTTGTGTAAAAAGACAAGGAATTCGTAATAGGGATTCCCTTGTTCATCACGGCTATAATACGTCTCGTGATCTCTTCGGCATCAATCATTTTGAAACATGATGGCTGATTACAGCCGTGATGAGGAGCGTGATCTCTTCTATCACATTTTCTCCTTGATCACGGGCGTGATAAGGATCGTATTGATCATCACAGCCCCCATTACGACTGTGAATGGAGATCATATACCCTATTACGAGCATGATGAAGACGGTGATGATGATCATGGCTTCCACCACGAGTGTGGTCTGTCCTATGGAGCTGTTCATAAAGAAGAAAGTAAAAAGAAAAATAAAGTGAAATAGATAAATGATAGTTAATATGATGTGTTAATGAAATGATATAATTAAACCTGAGTTTATATATTTAATAAATAAAGATCAATTGTAGGAGTTAGATATAAAATAAACTTAGTTAATTAAGTTCAACTTGACATAAATGAACTTAAATGAGTTAAAAAGAATTAAATTCTTAAGTTTAATCACTTTGACTTAGTAATTGAACTAAATGATTAACTCTAATCAATTTGGCTAAGTTAAGTTAATATAGGCTTAATAAATAGTAATTGGCTTTAGTTAATGAGTTAGGAAAAACCTTAGTTAACATGGGAAATATGTTGTTTCAAATGGTTGTTTGCTTAGGAAATGTATATGCTTAGAATATGAATGATATGATAATGCTTTTAAGATAAATGACTACAATCAAAGTGAAAAAAATATTTTTGACAGACAAAGGAGAACTGTTTGTATTTTTGCACGGGGTTCTTCATAGCCATAGAAAGTTCCAAATTATTGTCTAATTAAACAAGATAATAAAAGGGGTTTTATATAAGTGGATATTTAACTAGATTTCTTATATGAGTTTAATTTAACAGATATGGACGTATGATTTATCTTTTGATATAACCATATACTGCCTTCTATTTCTGAATTGACTTCAAATATATAAGATACACAGTAACTTGTGTGATGATTATTAGATAGGCATTCTAAAATGAATTAAAACTTAAACTCGATTAATAAATGATGATCGATGATTGTGCTTTCATCATTGAATTCGATCCGAAAAGCGGCACCTTGTTTGAATGGACACGATAGTTTAATCGCTTAGGCTACTCGTCATGATGCAATGACTTCCATTAGTGGTACAATGGGTAGCCGATGGGGCAAATGGTATTGGTGTAACGTCTACTTAGGCTCGGGAAGAAGTAATATGATCTGGTTCATGTTTATGGGAATGACTGAATTGGATGATGTTATAGATTGGGATAAGTAGAGTGTGTATAATGGTTGTGAGCCCTGGATGAAGCTATTTTTTTTGTGATGTTGTTAGAGATATAAGAAGTCGGGCTGCTTATATCAACCTCAAGTAGCTATGGTTACTCAGTACCCCTAGATTCCTGCCTTAGGATAGTCACCTGCGGGGCTATCGATGTACTCCCCCATTGCTACGGTGGTAGGCTAGGGATGGAAAATTGTTTCATGGATTGTTTCGAAGTCTAAATGCTTTATTGATTTGTTTACTTTAAAGAAAAGATAATAATTTACTAGTTGATGCATTGCATGTAGTTAAGCTTGTGTGTGATTGTGTTACTGTGTACTAAGCTTCGGCTCATTATTGTTGTTATTCTTTTTCTAGGTATTTTGATGGTGATGAGATGTTGATGTTGATGATGGGATGATGATGATGTTGTTGATGATGGTGTTATTATTCTTGATGATGATTAATGATGATGCTTGGCTCGGGTTTTGGGCGTTGTTGGATGAGTAAAGTGGGTTAGAACCATGTATTTCTTTTGTATTTGTTTTTTATTTTGTTATAAGAGCTGGATATATTTTAAGTCGTAATATTCTTTTAAGGGGCTTGATGAAGTCCAAGTTTTGTAAAAGAAGCTTTTAAAGTTTTGTATACCATCATAAAAGGGTATATGAGATACCTGATGGTATATTTTATTTTATGGATGCGATTCTACTCATGAGAGTAGGTAATAAAATGTTTTGTAAAGTTAAATAATGTGAATTATAAATCCAGTGGTTTTAAGAATTTAATTTAATGATTTCATAATTTAAAGTGAGTAGCAAATGTTCACAATAAACATATCATTCAAGGAAGCCTGAGTGTGTACTACACAAAGTATTATATGTGGCGGTAATGCCTAAATTAAATTTTAAGGTGTTACACATAATGCATGTGACTTCTTTCTCAAGTTTAAAAATGGATCTTAAGATGATACACAAATCACATAACTGTATCTAGACAAAGTATATCCACAGCTAAAAATTCTATTTAAGACTTAGACATTGTTGACTTCTAAGCGGAGGGGAAGACAATAATAGCTTAGACCTATCCTCGGGCTACATTTAAAATTCACCCTTGTTTTTTTTTATTCCTTTTTTTTTTGTTTGGTGGTGGTTGGGTAGGGGAAGGGGGGTGGGCGCAACCAATAAAGAAAAGGCAAAAAAAAATCAAAATATAGTGATAATTTAAACTATTATAATGTGAAGAAAAAAATAAAAAACATCTTTCACATTCACTGTACTGAATATTCTACTAATAATAATGTGAGAAGAAAAGAATTATATATATATATATATATATATTAAAGCATGTCTAGATTGATATATATACGTATATATTTTCACCAAAAAGAAGTTTGACTCCTCTCACAATGTAGGCTAATTTTATGTTTTTTTTTTCCAATCTTTTTTCTGGTCTTTAGAATTTTTGTCTCTTATCATTAATGTAGAGTTCGAGTTGAATGTAATTTTAAATAAAAAAATATATTCCCTTTATAATTATCTTAAAAATGGATTAAAAGACTATTAAGTTCTTGGCTCATATATATATATATATGTATTATAAGTTTAACATATTATATATTATATTATAAGAGATAATTTACCAGTATCAAATGATGTTACTAAAAATAATAAAAATTTAATGAGAGACTGTCTTTTTTATTTCAACAAATAGAACAAGTAACATTAAAGAGGTAGTAAAATCAGTAAAAAAAAATTTGATTGGGTGTTATTTGAACACTTAACGGGACAAAGTCGGAATGCTTATTATATCATTTTTTTGCAATTTGGTGCTTAATGTTTGATTTTGGGAAAAAAAAATACCTATACTTTTAAATTGATGGCATTTTAGTGCCTCTATTATCTTAATATGTTGCCAAAAAAAAAAAAAAAACAAATATTGGGTATCAATTTACCAAAAAATGATAGTATAGACACTCTCTTTGCCTTTATCCCACTTCAAACTTCATATTTCAAGTTAAATTTTAAAGTTGAGATACCAAATCTGACATTAACCTTAAAAGTAAAAAGAAATGATTCATACTTCCTAAATTGTTGTTGTTCTTCTAAGGTATGTTAATGTGTACCATTTGGTTTATTAAAACCTATATGTCATATTTGGTGCATAGGAATGGACCCAGAATAGAATCATGATTCTGAGTTTCATTCTATTTTTCATGTTTAGATGCAACTTTAGAAGCTAGAATCATGATTCTTTGGAATCGACGATTTCACCTTTGAGAAGGAGGAATCGAGATTCCATTCCAGCTTTATTAATTACATAGAGTATAATTATTCTTTTATCCTATTGTATATTCATAACATGCATTTATTGGTAAGGACATTTCCGACAAATACATCATATAACCATTTCATTCCATGCATACTTCTAAACATAGGAATGGATTTGTCATTTTGGTTCATTCCAATTTATTCCATTCTAAATCATTCCAATGTACCAAATGTGATAATAGTATTTGTGCACTTATGTTTTTGGAATTGTAGGGTTTTGATAGCTTGAGATATGGATGAATGGATGGTGAGTGGAGACAAACAGATTATGATGCATTGCTATGATTCGTTAATTGATACACTCTGCAAATTTTTGGATAAATCATGAGTCATGATGTTGGGGCTTGCATAAAAAAATATAGTATTTAGAAAAAAAATCTTAAAAAATATGATATTTTAAAAAGATATTTGTAAAATATGTCAAAGGCTCATTTGCTATATGTGCCTTAACCCATCTCTTTAGCATATGGGCACTAAATCTAGAGTGGGGCATACAAGCTATGATTCGTTGGCCAGCCCATTTACCAGCTATAGAAAGAGAGCCATTGCCAAATTTTTTTTTCACTATGTAACCTACGTGCCAAAGCGAGTCAGCCCATGGGCTAAAACATTAAAAAAAAAAAAGAAAAAGTTTAAGAACAAAAATAATATAATAGTATATTTGTGATTATTTATGATATGTTATGGAAGAAAATAGATTAATATGCACACCACAAACATTATAGCATTTTTAAGTATAAATTTATTAATTTATACGTAATATGAAATTCAATAAATCATTTTAAAAACTTGTTTTTATATATAAGTAATCAAAATAGCAATAAAATTAATCGTTAATATATACAAAACCCTAAAATATATAAATATTCTAATTTTCACATAAACTAACATAAAAAAATATATACAAAAATTAAAAAAGAAAACCCATTTTGGGTCATGGGTTGGGCCCAAAGATATAAATTTTGGCTTGTATAAAAGCGGGGCAAATTGGCCCGATCTAACTCACCAGGCATGTATGCCCTCATTTGCCAAAGCTAACACCAAGATCCATCACTATGAACCGAATATCACTACATTCCCTTTGCTAACCATTACACAGATCCTTCGCCACTCAACACCTCATCCACATCACAAACACAAATCCACGCCAAACGCCACTTGAAATCCCCACCAATAAACTCCCAACATATGCTAAGTCAACTCAAAACAACAAACTAAACCATGCCATTATCAACTATACCGAGAGTCGACTTGAGCTAACACATTCATTGAGAAAAAACACCAGAATGGTTAGCTCACTATCATTGCATCCATCAACTATGAAGTTGAGTTAACACATTTGTCACATCCTTGTTTGGTGGTTGTTCCAAAGCTATGAAGTGTTGGTAATTTATCAAGTTTATATGAAGTCGTATTCCTTTAGCATCTATACTAATGATGCATTCAAGGATTGTGCATTCTTTTAAAAAAAAAAAATATTAAAGTAACAGACCCAGATAGCATATGTGCCTTTGACACCTATTCTACTAATATCTTCTAATTATACAATAATTTTTTTAAAAATACTATATATTCATACCACTCCATCATTTTGACACTATAGTTATGATTTTAACACTAATTGTGACTTTGTCTTATGACTCTTATGTCCTCCTTCCGGTGATCATTTAAAGTTATAATTTAATGTAAGTATTATTAGTTTTTTTTTTTCTTAATAAGATTTTCCCTTCAGATGTGCTATTGAATAACTAAAAATATTGTAAAATATACCATGTGACTACATGGAACAAGCTAAGCGCTCACATGTAAACTTGAGCCAATTACAGTTGTATCCCCTTCCGACAAGGCATGGGGGGAATATTTCTTTGCCTGCTCTATGAGATTCGAGTCTGATTTACAAAAGTAGAGGAGAAACTCGCAGCAGCACCGACATAAGGGTGTCCAATCAGTTTATCTCACGCATCATTATTGTTTTGAATTTTTTATCCTCCATAGACTACCAAAGAGATGTTAACGAATAGCACCACCTCACGAGCTAAAAGAAGAACATGGCTCTAATTTAAGCTGTTGTCGGTATTGGAACCGTCTTAGTTCTCTGATCCATTTCACGGCACGAAATTTATAATTGGCTAATGAATGGAAGCAGCTTGCTATCTATCATAGCTCATAGATTGCCTGTGTCCGGAGTTGCTAATTCTTTCCCCTGGATAACTTAACTAGGTCATACTTCCTTGTTGGGGCTGTAGTAATTGTTCGTTGTTCTCTATAAGTTGATTGCTGTAAAATTCGTGATCCTGGTTGGTCTTAGAGGTAGCAGGATAGATTTAGAGTTATTCATGAGCCAAGTTTTTCCACTAAAAATGATGAATTTCATTCAATAGAATAAAATTAGAGAAAATTATCGATTCACCGATTCATCAAAAAATTATTTGCACAAATGCTAATTATATAAAAATAATTACCCAAAAACAAATATAAAATCCCATGTATCAAATGCGATTTTACTTTTTCTATGAATGTCGTATGTCTTACTTGCGTTTTGTGTAAAATAGTAAAACACTTTATTTATAGTAATTCGCATATTAAACACGTATTTTGTAATGTACTAAAATTTCAAAATATCATGTTAAAGGTACGATCACTACAAGAAAACTGGTTTTTTAGAGACAAAAATTCTATCATGGGAAACTGGTAAGATTGATAATATTCCAATAGATAGAATCGGTATTGATTATTTTTGCGATAGAAATTTATATTTAAAATAGAAACTTTGTCTTTAAATCTTAGTTTTCTTGTAATGGATTTTTTCGTTAAAACCAATAATAGCATGTCATAAATGTGGTGGTATTTTGTTAATTAAAATTATGTGATTTGTATTTAGGAAATTTTCTTTTATTGGGTTAGTGAACATGTGTTATACTCATAAAATTAAATCAATCAAATATATTGATGTAAGAGGATTAACTGACAAAGAGTTAGAGCATAAAAAACCATCCAATTAAACAGGCATATATATCTCTTTAAGCATTAAAATGTTCCTCATAGAGACACAATTTTTTTTAAAAGAAAAAAACTTAGCAGCGAGTAAAAACTATCCCACAAAATGGATAATATAATCCAACATAAGGGATAAAAACAAAAGGAAAAATAAAAAGACCGATTGTTTGTTCACTTCGTTGTAATTGCAATTCTAGTACGGCTCTATTCCTTATGAATAGCTATTGCGGCGTTTAGTTCACTGAATAGCGATTCCATAATGAATCCCTATCATACAAAACATTAAACAGTCATTCTTTATTCAAACCTATGAACACCAATTCAATGTTGGAACTTTCTTTTTTTCAAAATACCATCGTTTAAAAAAAATTAATAAAGAAAAATCCTATTACAGCTCTATTTCATTCCTCTGTAATAGAATTCAATTATAGCCTTATTCATTCAGCAAAGTGAACGAGATTCCACCAATTCTAATATACTATTGATAAAACAATACCACTTGATCTACATAAATTTCAATCAAACTAGAATTATAGAGAAGAGTAGACCTATAGTAATGGAATCATGATACAATGGTTGGAAATAGTAGATCTAAAATGTTTGTTATAAATGGATATGACAAATAATGGCAAAGTAAAGTAAAGCATACACACAGATTTACGTGGAAAACCCTTAATAGGAAAAACACAGGCAAAAGGGAGGAATTCACTATATGTTGAAGAAAGAGAACAGAGGATGTGTATACAAAATGATCTGATGATCTCAACTCCCTTAACCCTAACAAAACAATACACACACACATATCCATGTATGTATGCGTAAGCCGGCAACTTTAAAATCAAACGTTTCATTTCAAGGCCTGGCGTTATATACATGAAATCCGGCAGTGTACAAAAGAGATAGGCTGCCTTGATCTAAATTGGCAGCTTTAATTGGATTCGGGTCACACATCTAACAATCTCCATCTTGACAGGAATTTAGGAGCAAAATACATAAACTCTCAATCTTCAACATAAAAACAAAACATTATCCTTCTCTTCCAAATCTCTAAAGGAGATAAATCAACAAATAACACCAACCAAGTCTAGGTAATGCTCAAACTTGGCTATAAGAAGTGCTTTAGTCATCATATCAGCAGGATTATCTTGAGTACTGACTTTGCTCACAACAATATCACCACTAGCAATAACATCACGAATAAAGTGATATATGATATCAATGTTATGTCCTCTCATGAAACATCTCATCTTTAGTGAGATAGATTGCACTATGATGTCATAATAGATTGTAGTAGTTTTCAAGTCATCACTGAGTTCACCAAATAATCTCTACAACCAAATAGCTTCTTAAAAGCTTCTATAATAGCCACTTTGCAAGCCACAGTTGCTCTATCCACTACTAAAACTTAATATATGGCTATTCCAGACGCTTTTAAAGAAGCTATTTGGTTGCAGGGATTATTTGGTGAACTCAATAATGACTTGAAGACTAGTACAATCTATTGTGACAGTCGGAGTGCAATCTATCTTACTAAAAATGAGATTTTTCATGAGAGGACAAAGTTCATCGATGTCAAGTATCACTTTGTTCATAATGTTATTGCTCATGGTGATATTGTTGTAGCAAAGTCAATACTCAAGATAATCATGTTGATATGATGACTAAGGTACTTCCTATAGCCAAGTTTGAGCATTGCCTGGACTTATTTGGTGTTAGTTGTTGATTTATCCCTTTTAAAGATTTGTGGAATAGGAGGAGAATGTTTTGTTTTTATGTTGAAGATTGAGAATTTGTGTATTTTGCTCCTGAATTCGTGCCAAGGTGGAGATTGTTGGATGTGTGACTGAATCCAGCTAAAGCTGCCAGTTTTGGATCAAGGCCGCCAGCCTTCTTTTGTACATCACCGACCTTCATCTATACAACACTAACATTGAATTATTTCTAAGATGATGTTTTGGCAAGGTCGGCACTAAAGTCGTTAGCCTATATGGTAAAACTATCGGTCTTGTGTTGGCATTGAAATGAAACGTTGGATTTTAAAGCCAATGATATCAAAGCCAATGGTTTGACTAGGAAACTCCCATGGTTGGTCTTCCATGTGGAAAGAAGAGCTTTGTGGTGTGAATTATTTGTGGAACCCTTCATGTATGGTAAGGAGGTGGGGAATGGACCACTGACAAAAGTAGTTTAATTGAGTCAATTTGACAAACTTTTGTTGAGGGGGCGTATGATTTAGCTCATTATGGAGACTCACACTTGAGGAGGAGATTTATTAGAGTACAAGTGTGAGATTGGAAAAATCCCACATGAGAAATATGAGACTTATGGAAAGAGTTTATAACCTTAAGGTTTTAGATTATAGATGATATCAAGCCTATTGATGTATTCCTCCCTATTGAAGGCTTTCTCCTCTTCTAACAATATTGATATCAGCACTGATAATTTATGGATTTAGAGTAGTTAAGAAAACGAAAAATGTTTAGACAAGAGAAGTACTCACTAGATGGCCTACTTGCCACTCTCCTATCTTCTACATTAGGATTTTTTTTTTTTTTAAATATAGATAATTAGGATCCCAAGCATAAAATTAAGAGATGAGTTAATGTCATAAGACCAAGAAATTTATATCTAACATGAGATTGTAATTTGAGTATAGCACAAAACTTTGTCAAAAGATCAGCTTTCAATTTTTCAGTAACATATTGGAAATTAATAGTCATATCACTAAACTATTGCAAAAATTTATGGAATCATTACTTCTGAATATTCTCATGTCCACTCTATTGTAACCTGGAAAGAAATTATCATCCAGTGTTTTTTTTTTTTTTTATTTTAATTGACTGACTCAAATTTACACATCCGTAAGTAAATTATTAAAATAATTTTTATAATCGATTCAATAGATGATGTTTGAATAATCTTATGGCAGGATTGTATAATCATCTTTGTATTTTAATCATGCGAATATTTATTTTTAACGCTATGAATTATATTTAATTTCCCTCTCTTTTTAAACTCTACTATGTAAGGGAAAAAAAAAAACCAGAAAGGTAAATATTCGATTAAAAAAAGTTCGGGGCGCCCCCCCACAAAAATCAAATCACAGGATTAGCCAAATGTCAACCTGTAGACAGATGCATGTAATTATAAAAATTACATTAGAAAGTTTAAACGCATAGGAATCGCCCGTTTAACTAATTTTCAACAAAAATTAAAGTTGATGTTGCTAGAAATACTTGAAAATTCATGGAAGTCGTAAAGCACTTTTCATGTCTTTCTTTTCCTGGATAAAGTCATAATAAAGGGAGCTGAGGTGCTGAATGCTGATCCATGGCCAAAAAGATATCTTGGCTATATTCTTCCACGGATTGGTACGTATAAAAGTGATGAAGAAGAAAGGAGGTATCTCACTAATACAATAATAAAAGTATATTTAGCATAAAAGATAGTCTACTTTTTAATTTTATCCAACCTTTTGTAAAATAATTGTAGCTTTATTTTCTCCAATTCTTTGGCTTTATGTATAAATATCTTCTTTTTTTTTCTTTTTAAATCCTAACCGAATAAAGCTAGATGATTTAATTAATTTCTTGGGATGTTTCTGGTAGTATTAAATTTGTGTGGGTAATATGACTCCAAGTCTCCAACAGATTAATTACTAAAAAAAAAAAAAGAAAAGAAGACAATTTAGATTATTCCTGTGATTCTTCACATTTTTTTTTTGGAATTTCTAATTCATAATATATCAAAAAGAGGAACTCATCATGATTTGTCTTTCTCATACTTTTGAATTATTTAAATTCAGGCTATAGCACAAAAGAAGTCCATTTAATTTCAATCAGCTATAATATCTAAGATCTATTAAGGATTTTTATTTAATGTTTATGTTAATAATTTGAGTACTGAGGATTGCGATGATTGCAAACTTTATGCATGTAAAAAAAATTAGCTTAGTGGTCTTGTAATCTAGTGGCATCCAGCTTAAGTCCTCATTTTTAAGGTATCGAGTTTGATTTTCCGCATTAGTCTATTATAATGGTCTTATGTAACTATGTTGTAATAGTCCTTGTGACCTAAAAAAAAAAGTAATATAGGTGGGCATACAAACTGAGGAGCAAGGAATTAAAAAAAAAAGAAAAAAAAAAGATAATCGCACCCTTAAACTTTTTGAGTAGTATGGATTGACTTTTCGAATTTTAAAGTGGATTTTTAACTCTCTAAACTTTCAAAAATTAACATCGTAAGTACAGTTAACTGTTTGGTATGGAAGATGGAGGGCAAATTCGTACATAGATAGAAATTTAGGGTATGAATCCATACATATATGGAAAGTGTAGGGGATAAATCCGTACCCATTCTCATTTGTTTTAGCGGAAAATATTATGTGTCTTTAATCGCACATATAAATAAAAGTTTAGGAGAACAAAATCTCATTTTGAAAGTTTGAGAGATCAATCTGCACCATTGTAAAAGTTTAGGAGGTGTTTTTGTAATTTTTCATTAAAAAATTGATAAAAAATTCCAAAAATGAGAATCGAATCAATATAATCCCATCAATATAGTCATAGACCCGATTTCAGCACAAGTAAAGTACAACAACAGACTCAGGCTACAAATAGGGGATTTGGTGATGAAGATTGTGAGGGAGCGGTGGAGGAGGAGGAGGAGGAGGAGGAGGAGGAGGAGGAGGAAGAAGAAGAAGAAGGAGAGCTCTAGTAGATGGATACGGTGGTTGTGAAGAGGTCTAAGTGGGGGAAATTATTGGAGTTCCTGACTAGATTCCTTGCATAGTGAGAAATCAAGAGAGATAAAAAAAATAAGAAATAAATATTAAAAAGAGAGAGAGAGAGAGACGAGCAGAGAGTTGCAAGCGCACAATGAAATGAGGGAGGAAGGCGCATGTCCGAAATCGTGAGCTTCATCACTATTTCAATGAAAAATGAAATCGCGACTTAGACACATGAGTTTAAGTCTCATACTATTAGGATTATTTTCTAAAATTTCTTATGTCCGGGATTTTTAAATTAAAAAAAAAAAAAGTTTTCAAGCCCCCTAACCCAACAAACAGAGAAGTGCTAAAATACGAGCATTGTAACTGAAAAAATAAAACATGCATACAAAATGGAAAAAAAAAATTGCGAAAATGTAAATTGTGCAACTTGAAAAAAGAAATTAAAGACATGCAATGTACTCCGATATATATTTTTGAAACTAATCCTTTTAGTTATGTGTATTTATAATTTGTTGATATATAGAAAATACATACAAGGAATAAAATGTTGACTTAAAAGATTCTAAATTAATTACTAGAACTAGTTAAACAAATACAAACAACAAGTTTTATAAACCCATAAGTTAAAATTATAAAATAAAATAAAACAATAGGACTTTAAAATTCCAATAAATTCAAAAATGAGCAACTTGTTTCTCCGCATCATGGCCATCAACGTCGGTATTAACAACAAGCTTCTCGCATGTTTCATATTATTATTATGGTGGAATAATAATGGAAGGGGAGGGCAATAATAATAATAATAATGGATGGGGGAATATAGTGGCTGAAATGGGGAAGGTGAAGAACGTGAATAAGACATTAGGATGCTCCAAGTTTTGAGCTTTACTAGATAACTAGGTAGTACAACAAAGGAAAGGAGTTGTTATTAGGTGGGTAAAACTTATAAGTTTCCTTGTTATTATGAACCCTTTCTGCTTAAAAAAAATAATATTACAATATTTTGGAGAAAACTATATTCTTTTTCTTTTTCTTTTTACCAATCTCTCTACAAGTGCATCAGAGGTGGGTATAAGTTTCCCGTTGTTGTTTTGATAAACCCTTTATTTTATTTGTTTATTTGAGACATTATAAAATACCATAGAAAATCTCTTTATAAGGCAAGGCAATTTGATAATTACTCCAAATTTTCATATATCTTATCCATTCCTCTTTCCTTTTTCGGTCTATGAAAAGGAAAAGGAAAAGATAGTCTATCCCCTTTTTTCTTGAAAATCGCACCCTCTCTGCTATAATGGGATTTCGCACGCATTTTCCATACTCCAAGCTAAGAGATTGTTCCCTTTTTCTTTTCTCATTAATAATTAGTGGAAGGAACTCTCACTAAGAACCCTAGTTAGTGCAAGATGAAGAAGTATTATATGTAAAAAAGGAAACCTCACAAAGATTTGGTAATTATATAGTTAATTAAGCATTATGTATCTTAATAACAAGCCGAATTGAGTTTTGGTAGTTGATGAAAGAGTTTTTTTCAATTAAAGCGATATTGCAAAACAACAAGCACTTATGGTTTTGGTTTGGATTTATGCACCAATTTCATTTACTTTTCTCAATCTAATGCCAAGATAATTGTTCATCTTTATTGCTTAGTCTGAGAACAGAGATGATGCTAGTATATTGAACACATAAATAATAGGATGATTTAGTCTAATTTAAAGTATATTAATAACTTGGGTGTTTTGCACTGTGCAAATTTAAACTTTATCATAAACAAAAAATTTTGCTACAATAGTTAGAAGATTTATATGTTATTATATATATACAAATTTATGCACATATTTGTAGGCCATTAGTAGATTTTACGCTTTGCACACTAATGATATGCTGTGAATATGTAATAATTTATTCATGTTGTTTATTTGGTAATTGATAACCACCTAAGCTTATTGGAATACATATTGGATGTACTCATGTAAATTTACATTTTATGTAATTTATTCAAAACAATATAGTATTGATTTGTTGTATCACCTATGCATTGTATCTATTGTTCAAGTTTAATAAAATCATCATCTTACATTCACCTTTTAATATAGATGGTTGCATCAAAATCACTCATTAAGTCTAATTCACCAAATCATTATGCTGAGATATTTGTTATAAAACATTAAATGCGATAAAAAAATGAAAACAAGAATAACATATTCTCAAATATGTTAAAATTTTCACTAGCTATTGATCACACAAACCTTCTTAACTTATTTGACGTATGGGCAAAGCATCAACTCCTTTGATATAAAAGATATTATTGCATACTACTAGCTATTTCAATAGACATTATTAACACTAACCCTAGTCTTTTTTTTTTTATCCATAAATATGGACTTAATTAAACATGTAATATAAATATATAAAAAAGGGATATGCAGAGTGCAGCTTAGCCGTTTGAAGGTGGGGGCAGAAGATAGATAAAAGAGAGGCTGAGCTTGTCTCTGGGTTTTGCCAATGGAACCCCACCAATGTGACCATTCGACTAAAAGCACAAAAAGCATGCCTGATGGCATCAATACATAGACAACTATACTTAAAAACAATTGTAAATTATTAATAGGAATGAAAACCCTGCAAGAAAGAGGGCCCCATGGACCACCCTCTGACTTCCACTAACATATTCCAAAAACGTAAACAAATCAAAAGTGAGATTTCCAATCAAAAGACATCCCCACAAAATCACTCACTTCCATCTACTATTCATTTATTCCTTTTCATTATATATAAAGAATTTTCTAACAATAATTTATATTAGAGGAAATTGTACCTAGATTCTCTTGACTGTTAGTTGGAGATGGATACTCTTTTCAAACTTCATTTTCTCATAACATTTAGAAACATTGCAATCTCAATTTGTTATTAAAATATCAAAATAATTGCTATTTATAATAATTTTTAGCATCAGTTATAGGAAATTTTTTAACAACTTCTCTACAATATGTGCATATATTTGAAAATTATAAAACGTAATATTGATTTAAGAATTTACAGAATTCATCATATCTTTTGCATCTACTCATAATTATTCCTATAGAATATAAATTGTTGGTTAACATCGTTATATGTCTGTTATAATCATTCTACTTGAGCAATATGTAAATTGTAAATGTGAAATAAAAATAAATAAATTTTGCAATGTATTACTTAGGTATCTGGTAGAAAAATGCATACATAAATTAATTAAAAAGTTATTACTATAATATAATAGTGAAATTTCTTCCTGCTAAAGATATATCTATTCTATTCATAGCCAAGCAACAAGAATAATAATAACATTACAAAAGATCCCTTCTTTATCTTTTCTCTTCCCCCTCTCTCTCTCTCTCTTTAATCAATCCTATTCAACTAGTGACAAACAAATGCGTTCCCTATTTATCAGGGCCTCTAGATCATAATTCCTCAATTATTAGCTTCACTTTGCTTCTTCATCCCCTCCTTTATTGCCTAATTAGCATCATTTGGCCTTACTTGGAGCTCAACAATGGCATGTCTTTTGTATAGTCATTGCCCTTCAACTTTTGGTACTTTCTTTTTCAATCCGTTTTTATTTTCCTTTCCGTTCTTAAAAAAGAAAAAGAATGCCAATGGCAATTCTAACTTACTTTATAAGCTAGCCTTACTAGAAAATATCAAACTATATTCCAGTGGAAAAAATTCCCATAGTTCCAAACAATACTTCCATTCACAATCCTCAAAATCATAATTAGCCATGTATGAGAATTATTTAATATGAATTGCTTCTTTTTGCTCTTTTACTCATACATGACAAAACATGATTTAAGAGGATGCAGATGTGCATGCAAAAGTTCTCTGGACAAAAATAATTTATCTCATTACATCGTAGGACATATAAAATAGCTGAATCCTATAAATCTAATAGTCCAAAATCATGATGCATTATATATGAGGTGTAGAGAAGGAATTTTTCCTAGGATACACTAAGATTATATGAACATTATGGGAAATTAATATAAGAGCTTGTACAGAGAATCAATACCTTTTGGCTACATGTCAAATATGTTTATTTTGATTATGTGATACGGAATAGTTAATTATCTGAATGTTCCTCCAAAAGTTGGTGCCCAAAAATCAACAGCTGACTCAGGAGCCACTGGATAGATGCTTGAAATTGGGACTAGACACAGTCCTCGCGTCCTTAGATCTTGTTTAGGTCCTTCACTGTCCTTGGATTTCTCAGGATTCTGTTTTTATTATCAAATACAAATTCATGTGATTATGATTATACATAAAATATAAACGTATATATGTATCTATATGTATATGTACACATACCTGCTGATGTTGAAAGGTAGCTCCAGTTTTCATGTATTGAGTGGTTAGGGCCTGAAAAGGAAATGCAAGATGTTATACCTCCAATCAAATTTCATCGGATAGCTAACCTTAAAAAGGTTTAAGTTGATAATCGTATAATTAGTTACTATGGTACGTTACCTCATGTATGGACTAAGCCAGGAGAATATTTTAAATGAGAAGTTAAAAATAATTTTGTCACTACCCGCATTAGATAGTTTTGGTAGTTGATTCATTTTCTTCAAATGGTCTCAACAAAAATTAGATTATACAAGATAACTTCCTCAAGCACTAGTAGGAACATGTATATCCTATTATGCTCCAATATATCACACATTTGCTCCAATCATTGGTCATTATTTTACATGATTTTATATTTTACATCAGCACTCATGAAATTATGTGGTATAAAGTTATAATTATGAGTGCACAGAACATACCTATAGAGCATAAATTAGGTACATATCCATATTTGGATGAAAATGTAGATTGTGCTATAATTTGGAATGATTAGAAGGGGGATATACCAGGATTGCGTCGAATCCCATTGCATTTAAATTAACAATGATTTAATTAAAGGGTGTTTATTCCTAATTCATCTTATAACGAAATTTAAGAACCAATTATGATAGTTACAAAATCGTATAGATTTTTTATTTACTTTATGGTATTACCATAACATCTTACAATTTTAACATTGGTTAAATGCGGTAATATCTAAAAGATAAATTGATGAAAATTCAGAAAATATAAATAAAAATAAACTATTTATATATACTATATTACTTGGATTGTGTTTATAAATAGAACTTACAGCTACTTGCTGATGGAGGAACTTGATGTATTCAATAACCTCGTGGAGCACTGAAGCTGTATCCGTCTAAACAAACAAACAAATAAATACAATAAAAATACAATCACATATAATGATTAAATATGTCAGAATAAAGCTTATTTATTTCTTACATAGTTTCAAATAGAGAATGATATATATCTAGGAATGAGACGAAAGAGGGAGGTAGGATTCCATCATCACATTTAGATATCGTATAATATGTATATATATTTGAAATTACCTTTCCAAAAGGTGCAACCAATTGTTGGAGTGCAGTGATTCTGTCCCCCATCTTTTCTTTCCTCACCTGATCACAAAAACCAGCATTATTCATCATGAATTAGCACACTCACATAATTAAAAACACCTATCATGAATTAATGATCTATGTTTCAATTGAGTTTCTCATGTTTTGTGTATTCAACTCGTTAAATAAAGAAAAATCATATACACATTGAGTTTACTAAAGATATGCATGATATATCTTATATACATATACCATTTCTTAAAAACTTTAATGAAGCATATGCTTTCTAATTAGCCACCTCAATTTTTGTACTTAAATGTTTCAATTTCACATTGAGGTTTGAAATTACTAGTATCGTATTCAATTGACTTGTATTATATGCTTTTCAACCGGTTAAGGTTAGACATTTCAATTTTCTTTTTTAAAGAAAAATCAAATAGTAAATTTATTATGATTCAAGTACTTCAAACCCAAAATATAGATTATAAAATAAAGGAAGTTCGATTCAATAGTCTTTATCAATATAACTCCCACAGTTCATCTAACTTTTCTTGCATTATCCTATTAAATTATCAAGTTTCGCTGTAATATACACTATTATTATAATATCTTAATTCTCAATTATTGCATAACAGAAGTTAAATAAAATTATTTCATAATGAGACAACGAACAACAACATGAGCTGAACACGAGAGAACATCCTACATTTGGAAAATATGAAATGTACCTTAAAAGCTGGCATAGGTGTTGGTGCTTCATTCCGAGCCCTTTTGCCGGTCGTTTCATTACCACTTTTCTTTAGTACTGTCCCCGCAGGATCACTAGGGCTTCTCCTAAATTTTGCTGTGACCACCCAAATATTTATTTTTCAATACAACAATACAATTCCACTTTCATATATTTAAATTATCATCGTATTAAAATTGAAAACCCTAACTTTAAAAAATACCATCTCTTTACCCCCCACACAATCAACTTTTCTTTACACTACCACCCACCCCTTTGTATATATGAAAATCCCTAATATATAGACCTACTCTATACATACCCAATTAAAAAAAAATTGTATTAAACTATTTATATGATACGTATATATCATGGCATAAAAAAAGGATAAATTCTATAGTTTTAAAAATATATAATCATAAACAATTCATTTTACATGATCATTTTAATTAAAACACATATGAGGAATAATAATATGATGACTCGAGTAATTACAAGATTTGTCTGTACCATGGCACTATAAAAGTAATCAGTTTAGTGGTAGGTTAAAATTTGATTGAAAAATTTATATATACCTTTGGTTTTTCTTCAAAAGCCGGGGTAGCAAATGGATGCATTTGAGAGGAAGGGAAGAAGTTTGGCCGGACATCGCTCACGGTGGCCGGGGAGGCGGCATTCCAAAAGGGCGCATTATTTGCAAAGTGTAACTGGTGGCCATGAGGGTGTTGCTTAGGAGGAGAAATTCTCAAGAATTGGGGTGACTTATTGCCAGACCAAGAAGGTAACAATTCATTGGTATTGAGCCCGTAATTCGTCACGAATCCGGGATAATTCGCCGGAGACGATGATGTTGATGATGATAAGGATCTATTGTCGAATGAAGAATGTTGTTGCTGATGAGGATGAGTGAGGATGGTGATGATGATGATGATGACTTTCGGATGATGTCCCTAGTATTCCTTGTAGTATGTTGGCTGGAGTACTATACATGGTAGAATCCATTTGAT
This sequence comes from Combretum micranthum, assembly GCA_024138025.1. NCBI lineage: Eukaryota > Viridiplantae > Streptophyta > Magnoliopsida > Myrtales > Combretaceae > Combretum > Combretum micranthum. Next base: position 726,037 of record JAMXBD010000093.1, on the reverse strand, counting down.
CAAAACCATGGCTGAATTGCTTGAATTCATTACTTGATGCTTGATCTCCAATCCTTTGATCTCTCCATTGAATTTGTGATGAAGAACCCGATGCAGATTCTTCTTGATAGCTCGGATTCGAGTTCAAATTTTCTTGAAGCATTGATCGGAAACCGCCTTCACTCTTGTCACCACGACTATACATAAACAAATAAATAAATCATCAAAACATAGTCTCCAAGTTAATTATAGTTTTATAACAATTATAATTACCTAATTAAACAATAATTTTTACATACTCATGATATACTATGATCACTACAATAAAAAGCTCCAAAAACTAGTTGAAATAACCCTTTTTCAGCAACCCTTTTTGCCGTACAGGCCGGTTAAGAAAACCTCATGGTGAAAAGTTAATGCTATAGTGATCAAGAACGCACAAAAATAAAATTCCCCTTTTTGGGATTCTATATATACTTACAGTAAGGATTGGTTCCAATCCATGGCTTGTGAGGAAAGGCCTAAGTTCATCATATGCAAACTAGGATCAACCAAAGAGCTGCCACCACTTTCACCACCTAAGCTTCCGGTGCTAGCTGAGGCTGAGACGGGCTCAGTTAGCCACGCCGCGAAACTCCCCATAGTGTTTTGCGTGGAGGAGGAAGATGAGGAGGTGGACGTCCCGCTTTCGAACCGGCTTCTTGATGAATCCCACCAATTTCCGGTCGTATGGAATTCATCAGCCATCTCCAAACAATCAATCTTAATTCACTATATATGGTGTTTGGTTTTGTTTGATCTTGTCTTATATTTCTATACCTCTTGTTGAACTTTTGTTAGTCACTTGTTTGCGTGTGTGTATGTTGTTGGGTTTAGGAGCTAGTGTCTCTCTCTCTATATTACATAAAATGATAAAAGCGGGGTTTAGGATGCTCCTATATATATACCGAGGATAGCCGGACTGTTGGGACTCATGGTGTGTGTAGGTACGAGTGAAAGTGGTAACTCGAATGTGGTTGACATTTCAGGGGAATTGATTAGACATGGCAAAGGTCAATTTCATTTTGGATTTCTTTCTTCCTGTCCATGGTTACTCACATGGTTTTTCATTTCTTTTACATATACTTTAATTTATTAAATATTTGCTATATACTTTGGCCTTTATACAGGAAATGTTAATCAGTCCCAAGCCATTTATCAAATATCAAAACTAAACAAAATTTGTATAATATTTGATACAGACATACATACATACATACATATATATATATATATATATATTGAAATATGCTATTAGTTATAATGATTAATATATATCCTTGAAGTGTTTAACTAAAGGTTGTGCCTCCTGAATAATATAACCTTTTTCTTTTTTATAATATTTTACTTTTTGTATTTAACACTATAAGAAAATTGACCTTTATAGACAGACATTCTATGATGGAAAATAGATAAAATAAGTCATATTTTTACATATAAAATCAGCGATGATGATTTTTACGATTAAAATTTATGTATAAAGATAAAACTTTTATCTTTAAAACCTAGTTTTCTTATAGCATAGAAAATGTAAACATTCAAGTAAAAGATTTTTTATTTATGTATTAAAACTGAGAACTTTTGAGCTGGTTGGATCGGCCGGTTCAACATTTTTCGAGTTTAAAGTAGGCCATCGCAAACAAATGTGTGGAAGTAACTAGACGAGCTAAACAAATTAGAGTGAGAGCTTGTTTGGCTGTGCTGGGTTTGATCCTATCCTTGCTCGACAACATGCAACTTGAAAGTAAGAGAAAAGCAATGTCCAAGGTGGGACTGTCAATATAGGTAAAGGGCGTGCGGGCACATGTTGTGCCTCCTGATAAGAGCATGGGACACGACGATCTAAGTAAAAACTTCTCTTATGAGACGATAGTCCTTTGTAAAGTACTGATTCTTAATATTTTCTAGGCCAAACTTTATCTTTATTTTTTTAATTTTTCTTTTATTAATATTGTTTAACATTTTTGCTGGACATGATACAAATCATCTTTGCTTTCTTGTAAAATAAAGCAACTTTGATTGCTTTTCTGTTTTTCCTTTATGGGTCTGTTTGTTTTGGCTTTTTTCCGGCAGATACAGACACTTTTTCAAACTTTTTTTAACAAATTATTTATCAAGAAATAGATATAGATAAAAAAAAGTTGACAGTTCTCGTAAAAAAATCAAATAGAATAAATATAGATAAAATTTAGATGCAAATCGAATATATTTTGCATATATCATTTTAAAAAAGATACAGATACAAATGAAAAACAGACAATCCAAACAGACCCTATATTAAGAACTTAAAAAACTTTCACGTTTTAAAAAAAAAAAAAATCTGATACAACAATCTTAAAAACTCATAACCTGTTCAATTTATTGAATGGAATAAGATTATAATATATATTCATTACTATAAAATGAAACAAGCCTGATTTAAATTTGTCATTTAATCAATTTCAATATGAATTTGCTATTCATAATTCAAAATAATGATGATCATATAACAATATTTTTCTGCAATAAAAATTCTTCATATAATTACTATTATGGCTAAAATGGAAAAACTAAACATTGTTATAGCTATTTTATAAGAAATAGAATTGTCGTGGAATTACTATTTTATTAAAGCAAAAAAGCAATAATAGAATTCCTTGAAAAAAAAAATAAAAGAATAAAGAGAAATAGTTTTATTTAGTTAAAATTCCAAAGAAATTTAAACTCAAACCAATTCTTTAACCAAGACATAAAATTCATCAGAATGGGGTTAGCTTTTGCTGATTTGCAAAGACGTTATTTTTGCAGCATAAATTCGCCCCTAAATGTTCAGCACTGAGCTTTGCCGAGTTAACTTAATCCAATGAAACTCTGGTCGCAAATCCAATCTCTTTAGATATGAATTAATAATAAAAAAAAAAAAAAGTATAGTGATATCTGGTCTAGGTTCTCACTTGAAAGGTACGAAGTTCGATTATCGTGTTGTAATAGCGATGCTCTTATAAAAAAAAAATACATAAAAAAGAAAGCTAAATTCTTGTCATTACATGTTGGTCAAGCCACGTGACTAGTTTGAGGAATTAAAAGTGCCAATACATTCGCCATTTCTAAACCACTTAGAAAGATTTAAAATAATAAAAGAAGCTACTAGAAATACTTAAGATTTGTAAATTTAAAAATATATAAATAAATCGGTAACGGAATAGAAGAAATAAAAATTGGAAAATATGGTCGTAATAAAATATTCAATTTTTTTTCCCTTTTTGGCTGGATTTCAGTACACGATTGGGCTTACAATAAATAAGCACATAAAATGTTGTGGCAAACCGAATATCACTTTTTAAATTGAAGCTAATGCAGATATAACAAGTTTCAATAAAAAAAAATAACAAAAACCATAATGTTACAATATAACAAATTAAATCGCAATAATGTCGACTTAAACCAAAATTGTGACATAATTTCAGTCAAAGGGTATGAAAGATTCAAACATAAGCCACTCAAGTTTGCTTTGATATTTAGAAGTGCTTAAAATCATATAACCAATCCAAGATATAATTAAGGGTCTATTTGGATTTTCTATTCCTTATCTGTATTTGTATTCAAACTTTATGTGTTAAGTTGTATGATTTGCAGCTATATTTTATTTGTAAGTGACTTATTTGATGTTTTTATAAGAACTGTCATAGGTTTTTCATATATATGTATTTTTTTATAGACAATTTATTAAAAAAATTTGAAAAAATATCTGCCATCTGCTCAATGCCAAACGGATCCTAATAGTTCAAATTCAATTGCTGAATTCAAATCTCGGTGTTTTGGATGATAAAGATGGTATTCTTTATGATTGTTTTTTTTTTTTTTTTTTTTTTTGTTTAATAAACTCCATATACAGTACGGATGTTGATGGACATGATGTGTCTATGTTAACATATGAAACATAGCTAAACTCAACATTATGTTAAAGTTAGATGTTTTGAGCAACTTCATGAATTTTAATTAATATCCTTGCACAAAATAAGAGGAGTGTCAAATAATAAACATATATAATATCCATATCTAATCTACAAGTATAAAATTTTTAGATTAGATTTAGTATAATATACCAATGTCATGTTGGAGCTAACTTTAGGAAAATTTAAAGAGCATAATTCGAAAGTATCCATTTCCATAAAAATATCATCGCTGCAAACTCGATGGATGCAAGGGAAAAATTAATAATAGAGAAAAGACTATTAATAATCAACGTGGTGACTAAGAAACGCCATGGGGAAAAAACTGGAGTATTTATTTATTCTTTTTTTTTTTAACATTAGTACCTATAATTTTTTATAATGCAATAAGGTACAATTAGTGATTGAGTAAAGAAAAGTGATGTCATGATGATGTCATATAACATTTCAAAATGTAAACCATCTAAATCTAAATTTGTAACTTTTGGAAAATTTAGAGAAAATAATTTAGTGATCCATATTTGTAGTAATATCTCTCTTCTCCATATTGTGTGCAATTATATTACGTTGATTGCTATAGTTATCAAAGACGTGCAACAATGATAGAAATATAGAGTCATATACAATAGGAAAATTTTATTATAAAATCGGTTTGGTAAGTTATTTAACAATTCAGGTTTTATATATATATATATATATAGTAGTATTAAAATAATTAATATATTCATTATTATATTTATTTTAATTGTTTGTTCAAGTTTATATAGATATAATAGTATTAAAATACTTAATATATTAATTATTATATTTATTTTAATTGTTAGTTCAGGTTTATATATATATAGAGTATTAAAATATTTAATATATATTAATTATTATATTTATTTTAATTGTTAGATATAATTGATAGGACATTTTGTTGTTTACGGATGATAGAAGTTATCTACCTATTATAAAAAGCATGTACGAACAAATTCTTTTAGAATGAAATAGGTGTCCCTGGGCCAGAAACTAATTACTTAAAAAAAAAAAAATTGTTTTAAAAATTCATCACACGACTCATGAAGAAAAGGCAAATACATAAAAATATGTAGCTATTATTAGTGATTTCAAATTTGGTTTAACCAAAAAGCTATTAGTATATAAATATAAATCTCTCACGTAGTTCAATAAATGAGAATTTATTTTTGTAAAATGTATAGCATAGCAAATCTTTAGAAAATTTAGTGACATCATAATAATTGTAGTAATAATACGAAGAATGAATGCGTGTGGCTACTCATTAAAATGCTATACATATACATAAAAGTAATTTTTATTTTTATTTTAATCCTTCCCTTTTTTTGTTTTTTTTAACTCTTTAAAGATAATCATCTCAAACCTTTAATGCTCTTATGATTGATATTAAGTGATAAGCACCACTACCAAGGTTACTTTTCAAATACCTTAACAAACGTGCTCGATCGTACTAATTAATGGTGCCTTACAAAAGGAACACAAATGAAGACAATTATTTTTGTCCTGTATATCAAAGGAAAGAATTTCTTGCTTCTATTTTAAGATTCAATGAATCATGGTTCTCATTATTAGAATAATATACTCATGTGTTTTTACTTTCTTTTCCCCTTCATTTACCGAAGAAAATTCTCTGACGACTGCGTCCAGATTCATCACAGCTTAGATGCAACATAAGACCTTGCATCCCAAGAACACGAGTTCAACAAGGAGAAAAAACATACGGGAACAAAAGATAACGAGAAGTCGAGAACGGAGGATCTTGTACGGGTCTGGTTGGATGGTTGGCCTTTCCTCTTAATCTTATCTTATCAGTATTTAGTGTGCACGTGTTTATTATTTGTATCTGAATTATAAAATTTGTTTATTGATAAAAATATTTATTTTTTTATTATATTTGTTTTTAATAAAATAATTTAATTAAAACAGATATAAACCATATATTAAATCGATGCTAAATCAACGAATCAAATGTATCGATAGTAGAAGAGCTCATGCCAGTATTTCTGTGTGAAAATAAAATAACTTCTTTCTTTTGGGCCATATAACTACTATAAAATTGTAATATGAGCATACGATTGTTTTTTTTTTTTTTCATTTTTTTAATTCATCATATATATCCCCTCCATGATAATATAATAATTTGGCAGGGCAATATGGCAAATGCTATATATATCAAAACTTTAAGTCAAAAGTTCAATCTATTATATAGACGTTAAATTTATTAAATTTTTTAGCCATTTAAATCTTTCTGTGTCTCCAAATGTAGCGTTCATTATTTGCTTAGTTACAACTTTGGATCAATAATCACATGTAAATGAATTTCAATGTGGCAATGCTGGGCACTAACTGTTATACAATACTGATACGATAAAGAAAAATATACATACATATATATGCACACATCTGCGTGTGTGTGTCAAATGCACCAAATCCCACGAATTTAACTTTATTATCTTTTTCATCCTAGATTCCAGCCTAAAATTGCTGCATTGGAACTTTTTACATGTGAAGCACGTCTAACTTCGATAAGCTAAAAGGGGTCGTTAAGGAATTATATGTTGAGGTAAATATAATATTTATTACCTAAACTTTATTATTTTTTTCTCAAGTAACTATTTAATCTAACCTTGAAAATTTTATATGCAGTAAACTAACACTTTTAAACTTTAAATAGTTAATTGAAAAAATAAGTAAATGTTAGATATTAAATGTGATAATTATCCTACATGTTATATGAAGTGCTTTCGATAAGCTCTCTAATTTGAAAGTTAAAAGTTGGGAAAGTAAATTAAATTTTTAACCAAAAATTGAGAAGTACTTTAGATATGGTTCCTTAATTTGGTGTATCTTTTGGGTTGTTCGATACTTATTTTGAAACTTTGCAATCTCATATCCTGCAAACCGAATATCAACCGCAAGCTAATAACCATTGAAAAACTTATGTTACGACTGTAGAAACTGTCACTTTGATTGAAAGGCATGTAGTTGAAATTTACGCATTTGTTTTAACCAAATTGACTTTAAATTTCTGTTCATTTTTATATTTTTCAAAATTGTCATGATAAAATATTAAAATTATGAAACTAACATGACATTTATGACCTACGTAAATTGTTATAGGAAAAATTGATAAATGTCAAATTTGGTACCTAAACCTTGTTCAAAAATTCAATTGGTAGCTATAATTTGAAGTGGACAATTTAATACATAATCAAACTTTTTATGACTATTTGTATTACCTTGCTAACGTCGTTACTCTATATACTTACCTGAAAAAACTAATTTACCAGTGAATTTTTTGCTACTTTTGTAGCACTGTCTAATATTAATAGATTCTCTCTTCCATATTTGAAAATAAAGCAAAAGATGTTTGTAAGGTGGTAGAAATAGTCAAGGAAAGTCTAATTGGGTATTAAATTAATTACTTCCAAAATTGAATTATGAAATTGGATTTTTGTGCAAAATTCTAATATCAAAATTGACATTTTCCCAAAAAAATAATAATAAAGAGAGTTACAAGAATAAAAAAATTTACAAAATAAAGGATATTTACATGATTAAATTCTTTAAATATTTTTCCTCCCAAAATGGCCATGCACTTTCATAAATCTCTTATATTTATAACACTCTTTTTATTCTACTTAATAGTTCCTATAAGATTATAAATGTCTTATAAATTTCGTAATTTTATACATCAATTATTTTTATTCTTATAAATTTATTTATATTAAATTGAATTTTTACATTTTGTAAATTTTTTTTTAAATATCTTAGTTTTCTTTAATATTTCATAACTTTTGATTACTTGTAAATACCTATTCCATGTGAACTATGCGATTTTTTTTTTCCCTTTAGATTATGAGTCAAGATCTTACTAGGACTGAATTTTTATCTCATAATAAGGGTGTTCTTTAAAAATATTAAAATGTACCACTTGATTGTAGCAAATAAATGATAGAGTGGTACTATGAGAGCTAATTCATTTAGAGAATCACATCAAACTTACTTACCTTTGACATCAAAAGGTTAGTAGGCACTTGTTGCATCACAACTTTTATACTAGCGACTTTTCAAACTCAACTGAACACAATACAATCTCCCACGGATGCGCACACCACACAAGAAAATGGGATATGCTAATATCGCAAATATCGCAAAGTACATAAATACTATGACAAACGACTAAAAGTGAAATGATCTAAATTTAAATTTCATTTAACTTTCATATATATGTTTATTTATCTTAATTATTGAACTAAATGTGCATGATGATTTATGAGAGTTGTATTTAGTAATAGTCTAAATGTGTTTAAGTTAGTGTAAATTAAACATTTCATGTGTTATTTTGCATATGTAATGAAATTAATATCCTTATTTTATATATTAATGTGTGTATAGTATAGTTAATAATTATGTCTTTTATACATTAATATGTTAAGTTAAGTTTAAATCTATAGAATCAACTTTGTATTTGCTTAAGACTAGTTGATAGAAATTTCTATTGGTTAAGCTAGTATTTATGCCTAAATAAACCCCAAATGAGACTCAAATTAACTCAAATGCAAACTAAAGTTATATAAGCCTTAAAAGTCAAATTTGAGATAAGTTTAAGACTAAAATTAGCTTAATTAGACTCCCTTTTGGCAGCCCTTTCCTTTTATCCGAACTTTCCTTTTTCTTTCTTTCCTTTTCTCTTCTTCTTTCACTCCAAATTCCAAGCCCAAACCAAGAACAACATCAAGATTTGAGAATCAAAATTCTCTCCAAGACAAGGCATATTTATGTGAGTTGATATAAGTATAACTTTTGTTTTATCTTCATTTCTTATAGTAGTTATATGAGATATTGGATAAAATGAGTTTAATGTTATCTAAATTGCTTGTTTATGCATTGAAATTAGCTTGGATTGTGTTTTGTTAGTGTGTGAGTTTGTTTATGTGTTGTGGTAGTAATATGGAGTGTTGGGAAGAAATAAAGATAGTTTGAGTAGTTAAAGTTGAGGATGAATGGAAGTGGGATTTGAAGTGATTAAATGTGTTGATTTAATGTTCTAAGTTGCTAGGATTGATTAGTGTAGATAGGAGTGAGTATATGAAGTTAAAAATGAAATTGAAGAAGATTTAAAAGTGTTATAGGTTAGAAAGTTGCAAAGTGAAAAACAAGGGAAATGAGTTCTATTGAATAGGTTTGTTTTGAACGTTATACCGGCATCTGGAATTTCAACGCCCCGGCGTAGAGGCAGCGTTGGAAGCAAACATAAGTAAATTTTTAACGCCGCTTTGAACACCGCCGGCTTTTACAAGAAATTTTACCAGCGTTTATTCTATAAAACGTATGCCGGCAATTAGAGAGTCAAAGCCGCTGGCGTATGGGGCGGTGTTGAAGTGGAACAAAACCAAATATTTAAACGCCGGAGTGAAACGCTGCCGGCGTTCATTCAAATTTTGCAAGCGTTGGAAGGTAGTGTATCCCTTGAGTTTTTCAAATTCAAACTTCTTCAATCTTCAATCTTTACTTCATATATGATTCCCTATTGAATATATAAGCTAGATAAACATGTTTTATGCATGAATTTAATATTAAAACTCTATGCAAAGTTTAATGAATTTCCTTGTATAATTGATTTAGGATTGTGATATGTATATATATATATATATATGTGGATGTGAAATCTATATTTATTTATTGATTATTTTGATATTCTTATTTCAGCAAAGGGTTCTTCGGTTAGTTCATCACTGAGTAACTATAGTGATATATTATCGAGTTCAAGTACACAATAGCTTGTTTGATGTTTGTTAGGACTAGGCATTCCTAATTTGACTTAAATTGATTCGGCTTAATGTTTTGATGAATTGGATGTCTATTACGCTGTTCAATCTGGTCCGAAGAGCAGCAAACCTGTCATGATGCAATGATATGTTAGTTAGGTGCTTAACCAAGTCATGATGCAATGACTTTACCATGATGCAATGGTACGCTATGATGCAATAGCGATTCTTTTTGGTTAAGTGGGTAGTTGATAGGGGGAATAGTATCTGAGTAACGTTTACTTAAACTTAGGGGGAAATACCATGGTTTAATTCAAAGTTTTTGAGAACTTGTGAACTAGACTCATGTTATGGACTGAGTTTAAGTAGAGCGGGCAACGACTTTTGAACCCTAAATGAAGCTATTTTCTTTATGAAATAGATATAGAAGATATAAGTATTCGGACTGCTTATATGAACCCCCTGAGTAGCTGCTATTACTCAGGATCCCTAAATTCCTAAGGCATGAATCCGGGGTTTGAATACCCCCTGTTGTTTTGCAAATGAAATTTTAATAAGATAATCACTTGTCTATTGATGCATTTCATTTGATTTATGTTGGCTTGCTAACTTGTTCTTGCATTTGTTATTGTGTACTGGGCCTTTGCCTCACTTTTGCTGCTTTGCAGGTAATGGAGACGAGTTTTATGATGATTTAGGTTACGGGTCAGACTTTGAGAGATTCATGGATGAGTGGGACGAATAGGACTCGAACACCTTGGACTTTTGGAGGAGTTTTTGCTAAAGGAAAAGTCTTTTTGCTTTAAGAAAACTTGTAATTTTGTAGTGTCTTGTAATGACACTAAACAGTGTATATGTGATGTAAATGTATGTATAGATTGCTTTTGTTAGCAATCTTGTTTTGTTAAAAGTTCTTTATAAAGTTTTAGTAGTTTTAATTAAACAATTTTCATAAACTGTTAGTTTTAGGACAACCTTACATATAATGTGAAAACGTTATATGTGTTTGGGGACTCGGTACTCAAAATCTCAGGATTTAGAGGGTCGGGTCTTTACAAAAAGCATTCTAGTGATAATGTTTATGTTGGGGGTGTTTTGTTGGTGCATTATAAATACTCTAGCCTGATGTTTTGGTCACTATCATCTACCATTCTTTCTGATCACTTAAGCCGAGGCTGATTTATTATTATAACATTCTTTTCATTTTAATTGCTCATTAGGATTGAGCATCCACATCATCCATTGTTACCCTTAGATGGAGCAATTGGGTGCTAAGGTGGTCTAATGATTTACACATTTGTCTCGCATGAACATGGGCCTCTCATCAACTCTTTAATCCATCACATTGCTAGAAGGTCTTTTCCCTAAAGCTACCTTTGCTTGAAACATTTCATGATCATTAATATGGTGGCATCCTTACCTTATCAATTTTGGATTAGGATTTCACCTTATGTTTTGGTCTTATTTCCAACCCACTCAAGAACTTATAAATATAGAAATTAGGAGAAAATTTGATTAATTTATTCAACTCTGTTTCATACACCTCTGCTATCTTATTTCACAACATCATTTTGGAAAACTTTGTGACCATCTCCTTTCCTAGACTACTGGAAGAACCCCTTAAAAATGCATCTTGAAAAACCTCGCATATGTTTCTTTGAGCGAGAAGACTTCGTATTAGTCTCCACCAATCAATTGTGGCACTTGTCAACATAAAAATAGCATAGGTCAATTTTGTATCTTCTAAAACGTCATAAGTAAGAAAAACATTTTCAATCTCTTATATTCACTTTGCAACCTAGATTTTTCCACAAGTTAGCTCCGAAACCCCACTTGACTTGCCATCTACAAGTTCTAGTTGAAGACCAACCCTAGATAAGTAGTCCAGTCTTAGAAAGTTTTATGGATGCCAAAAAAGAAAAAATTGAAGAAAAAAATTAAAAAAAAGTATATAAGTAAATGATATTAAAAGGTTTAACTATTTTTCATGTGAATACTAAAAATACATTACTAACAACACATAGGAAATAAATCTAAAATTCACTCCGTAGCCTAAATTTTCCCACACGTTAAATCTGAAACCCCACTTTACCTGACATCAAAAAGTCCTAGCTTAGGACCAACCCTAGATAAGTAGTCCAAACGTAGAAAAAAATTTTGGATGTAAAATGAAAAATTAAAGAAGCAAATTTTAAAAATTACATAAGTCAATGGTATTAAAAGGTTTAACTATTTTCATGTGAATAGTAAAAGCACACAAGAAATAAATCTAGAATTCTTTCCATCTCATAACACTCTCTTAGTATTTCTCACTGTCTAACATATCCATAATCATCATAAGTTGAAATAAAATGCAAATAAGAGAGCAGTAAAACTTATTAGAAAAAACTATTGCCTATGAGCATACAAAAGATAGCATACTGGGTCCTATATAATGATTCCAGTGTAGCATCAAATCACCAATTTTAAAATAATTTAATGCAGCTTAATCATACACATGGAACCAAGAAGCTTATGGTCACTTTTGAACGTTTGAACACTTATATGATCTCAAGAACTTATGAATCAATTTTAAAATGTGGATGGGATGCTTGGAGTCCATGAGTCACTTTGAAAGTTTGTATGAAACCCTTAAGGCTTAAGTTTTCCATAAATCAGATTTAAGTGTTAAACCATTAAATCCAAAGAATTCATGAGCCGTTTAAAAAGTGTGGGTTTACAATTCCAAGAGTTCATGAGTTGTTTCAGAAGTATGTGTTCACACAATCCCTAAAATCTATAAGTTTTCTTTTGAAATCTTCATGGAAGGCTGTTGTTTCATCAGCAAGCAACGATAATCATAGTTAATTACCAAACATAGTAAGTAAAATTACATACTAAACCAAAAACGTACAGCAAAAATACAACAATAGTCAATGTACTTGGAATCCATTTACAACCTTAATAGTGAAATAATAATTATTAATTCATATAGCATAAACAAATTTCAAATAAACCAAAGAATATCAATCCTAACATTGTCAGTTGTTTTCTACCCATTTACTTGATTAAATCTCTTAATTATTACTTTTTGTTATCCTAAGGAGTGCAAGAAAGAATGTGTCACTTGGCCTTGTGCCCTAGTTGATCTTTACCCACGTGGCGACCTAGTTAACCGACTTAAGCCTAAGGTTGCTCATACTATGCTCCAAATTTATGTTTTATGATTTATTCTCTGTAATTTATCAGCCACTCAGACTATAGTAATTATAAGTCTTTTCCTTTTTCAAATTCATGGTTTCTATCACATTTCTTTTATGATTTTGTTGTTGTTTTTTGTTTTTCTAGAATCTATGGATACACAAGTTTTGACCTTTAATAAAATAATATTATACCTTCATCTCTCTACTAAAATTATATATAGTCTATCAGTTTGATTAACCTAATAAGAGGTTCATATATGATCCTTTAAAAAACTTGAATATATTGGAAAGTTCCTTCTAAGATGTTAAATCATGTTCCATTTACAATCTCTTAATTATTACCCTAAAAACACTTAAAGAACTTAAACCATCACCTTTAAGTATGGTTCTTCCCTTACTTGCACATTTATTGAAGACCTCATTTGCTTATGATGAAAGAAGAGAATCTAATATTAATCTCATTAAATTTTCCTGGTTGATGAGTGAAATTGACTAATTTCATGGGAGGGAGGAGGGTTAGGGGAGGCTCAATAGTTATTAATTTTACATAGCACAAACAATAAATAAATAAATTATTCACGAATGTAAAAAAAAAAAAAACGAGAGAAGAAAATGCTTAGTTGGTTATAATGGTTTCTCCTTTTACGTCAATACACTCTTCTTGCTCCAAGTTCGGGACTCCGCTTTTCACATAGATATGTTTTCAATATATCCAGCAGAAAATATTACGAGAAGATTTTCAAATTATGTCTTCAGACTTAATTCACCATGATCAACCGATCTAGTCTACATAAGGTATTCATTGAACTTCAAAGCCTACTTTTAATCTAAAACTTTCACTATATCCATGGTTTGAGAGATAAGGGAAGAGAGAGAGTGGGGAGAGATTGAGAATGGTAAAGGGTTTGTAGGGGAAGGAGGTTTCTATATAGGAATAGTGGGGAATTAAAGAGAACAAATAGCAGAAGTAATTCACATGAACTTGGGCAGGCTCAAAGCCAAATGCCAAAATGTGCTAGTTGGCAAACTACCTTACAAACACATGAATCCATTTGAGTTGTAATTGCTCCCTTCCGTAAGATTCGTGATTTTATTTCATATCCAATTTATATCACTGCTAAAATTATATAAAATTGAATAGAAACTACAAATAATTAGTTTACAATACAGTTATATTTATTTTTATTTAAATCATGTTTTTTTATCATTATATTATGATTTTATAATCGTGTTTCTAAATCTTATTGAGTTAGGTGGAAATTTTCGGGCCTATTTTGCACTATGCCTTAGTGTTACTACTTTGTGGCTGGAACCATTTTTAACAAGAACATATATCAACCCTAATAATCACGAAAGCATATATAGCTTACTACACATAAAAAATTCACTACGAAGTTATTAGAAAATTCATATAGCCATGCCCTTTCCCATTATGTCCATGTGTCTTTGAACTATTTAAATGTGTTTGAACATTCCTTAAATTCCAATAAATTAGCAAATAATTCTAAAATTGTTCTCAATAACCTCTTAAACTTTGATTTTTATGTAAAAACACCCTATCAAACTTATTTAAAATGTTTCGGCAAAAAAAAATTATTTAAAATGTACCTTATATATATATATATATATATATATGTTTTGAGCAAATGTCATTAGGGTTTCCTTTATAGTTTTTTAAAGCAAAAAAAAAAGAAAGAAAAAAAAGTACAACTTAGAATAAGTTTTGATGCCATCGGTTGAGTTGCCAATTCTTGGTTTGATAGCCGAAGATTTGTTTTTATATTTAAGATTTTTTGTCTATAACATCATAGATTATGTAATAAATTGCATATCAATCATTATATATTAAAAAATTATATATTATGTACATATATATAAATAGCTAGTAATATTTCAGGAATGTTAATTATATTGCAAAATTTAAAAAAATTGTCCACTTGGTTCAAGAAACTTTTGGAACAATCTCAAACAAATTTGCAAAAGTCAATCCAGATAACTTTGAAATATTTCAGCTATGATTGGAAAAAGGAAAAACTATTAATCCTCATGGTATAATTGTCAAACTTAGCGATACATGTTAAATATATTACCCAAATATATTCAACCTTTGAGTTGGGCCTTCAATAAGCAAAATAACATCGTTTGAACCTATCTATAATTGAGAATATAATATATATATATATATATATATGTAAGACCATCTCCTTCCCAATATTATAAAGAGTAAATGTCAAATTTAGTACTTAAACATCACATGAAGGTTTAATTTGATATTTAAACTTTAAAGTAGTTAATTTAATACCCAATCAAACTCTTCTTTACTATTTTTACTACTTCCTTAACACAAATTGCTCTTTCTCTAACATAGAAAAAACGATCTATAATTGAATTTTTACTACCTTCCCGAACATTGTTTAATACTGATAGACTGACTATTCAACATCAGCAAATGAAACAAATAATATTAAGTAAGGTAGTAAAAGTTTTCATGAAAGGTTTTTATTAAGTATTAAATTGGCTACTTAAAGTTCATGAGACAAATTAAAATTTCATGAAATGTATGGATATCAAATTTAACATTTTCCATATTATGAATAAAATGACATAAATCTTAAAACTACCAATAATAAGAATATAAAATACAACCATTGTCTCTACTTCCATCTAAATTAATAAGGAATGCAAGATGTCACCAATCACCATTTATATTTTAATAATTTTATTACAGGGTAAATTATATAAAAAATATCAACGTTTTAAGGTAAGTTCATTTAAGGTATCAATATTTCAAGTGGCTAAAAAATTTATTTAAGATATTAATGTTTCAATTGGTTAAAAAGAGGTATCAAAGTTTTGCAAAGTGAGTCAAATAATGTATTAATAATTTACTATTAATGAATATTTTAGAAACTTAATTGAAAATAAATTGAAACATTGATATCTTGGATGAACTTTTTTAAATGTTGATGTCTCATTTGATTTACTATATGAAACATTAATATATCGTCTTAACCACTTGAAATGTTGTTATCTTAAATGAACTTACCCCAAAACCTTAATACCTTCTATTATAATTTACTCTTTTTTTATATTATTTTATCAGGTTAGATTTCCCTATCAATTCATACTTAAAGCCTAAAATTGTAGAGGGTTTCAAGACAATACCCATACTCATTTCGAAGCCCTATATGACTTTTTGAAGTCGGTTGAGAAGGTTAGGTGCCCTATAATATGGCTATTCATTAAATCAAACCAAACCTAACCAAAGCTACAAAATCTGGTTCTTTATATTTTGGTTCAGTTTGTAGTTTAATTTAGGAAGAGTCTAAATGGTTATAACTCGATTCAAGGGGTTGAACTGAACCAAACCATTTGAAACTATACCAAATAGTTTCACATTAAAGGAAATTAAAAATAAATAAATATAAGCCATTTTATATATAACCCTTAAACATTAGATATTAGGATCACATGTGATATTTTTACTTTAATATAATTGAATATGACATGATTGTTTTCTAAATTATATTTTTCTATATCGTAGAGATGCTACCAATTGGTAAGGAATAAACGCTAGTCTATCTTGATGAATCATGAGTGGCTCGTTATGGTAAAAATACATTTTCAATTCATTTTAATCGTATCTTGTACTTGTATTACTTATTTGATAAATATAAAAAAATTAAAAACATACATATATAATTGTTTTTTTTTCTTTTTGTTTCAGCTTTCTTTTAAGTTTTAGGTATTTACAATGAAGTAGCGAGTACCATTAAAGAAAAACACTTGAAGTTGAGCAACAAGCTCAAAAGCTGGATGAGGTATTAGATCATTTTTCGAATTGCATCTTGAAGTTTTACTTTATTTTAATAGACTTAGAACTTTATTTTTCTTATGATAACTGAAGTTGATCGATTTTGTGTTTGTAATGGATTATTAATATTATCATATTTATGTCAAAGGGTTAATGTCGTGAATGGTGCTTGAACTTTGATAAAATATACAATTATGTACCCGAATTTTGAAATTAATCAATTTAATATCTAAACTTTGAAATTGATTAATTTGATACCTAAAAAATATTTTCGTGCATGCCAACAATACCTTGGTCAAGTCCTTTTAGGTATTCAATTGATCGATTTCAAATATTTCAAATACTAAATTGATCAGTTTCAAACTTCAAGTACTAAATTGATTAATTTTAAAGTTTAGATACCTAGTTGTATATTTTGCCAAAATTCAAATACTATTCGTGACATTATTCCTTCAACAAAATGCAAGATTCTTATCGTGGAATGCATATACATGAGTAGGTTTTATATTGGGTTACAATATCTATAACCAATAATATTGAGATAATTTAAAATTTGAACTAATTAGTACAACAGAAATTTAAATACATTATAAAGGAAGAATATATTAAATAAAATGAAATTAATGCAAAAAAATGATTTTGTTAGTTAGTTTATAGATTTATTAAAAATATATGTTACTTTAAATTCGTATTAAATAATACTTTTTTAGGACCGGATAATATGATATATGAAATTATTAACTACATAATATTATATAATGATAAGTGACTTTAATTCTTGCATAATATTCCTTAATCTAAACATCTTTTTTTTCTTTCAAATACGATTCAATTTGACCCCTAAACCAAACCAAACCAAGCTAAGCCATGAACACCCCTACCTTATAACATCCCAACCCCACCCAATTGCATCCACGCTTTTGAAACTTACATTGATCCAAAGTGCAATATTAGTTAATTTTATCCATTTTTTTTAAGTGACTTTCTTTTATTATTTTTAACACGACAAATGTGACGCAAGGCATAGCAGGTTTGTACCAAATGACTTCGCTTGACATAAAGGTTGGAATTTCCCCCACGCTTGGTTTTCATCATAATCCCCAAGGAAATAAGTGAGGAAAATATACATATATACACGCACATCAACGCTATTGTATTCCATCATTTTCATCTAATTTTTTAATGGGACAAAATAAACAAAACATCCCATATTTCAATCCTAAAAGTAAGTTTGTCCCTCATCTCCTAGAAAAAAAAAAATATGCAACCATGGAAAATAGCAACAAAATAATGGAACCCAAGACTCGATCAACATAGAGAATCAACGGGATGTCATGAATGAAGTTGACTATAGAGGGGATGAGATCATGTACTGAGGGCATCAAAACATCAGGGAGTGTCAAATTAGTAGTGAGTGGTGTCTATGAATTGTGCTAAAGACCATCCACAGCCTGACAAGACCCCTTGGAATAACATAAAAGAAAATTCCACACGCTCCCTCTAGTACGCCAAGAGACACCGAGGCTGGGGTTAGACACAAGATAACGATACAAAACATAAATTTTGATACGAATACATATATGAAAACGGCCAAATTAATATGGACTACTTGTCCAAAAAGGACTCCAAATCAGTATTTTCATTTTGTTTACACTAGTGACAACGTTTAGAAAGCCATCATTATTAAGTTCTTGGGGATGTAGTCCAAGGGTTATGTAAACAACAAAATCATACATAATTTTATTATTTAACTTCAAATGATTTCTATTAGGTATACCATAAAGGAAGAAAAAAACCCAATCGATAGGTAAGATCATTTTCTTAATCAATTCTTTAAAGTTTTAGATGTTATTAGTGTTTACGAAAGTACTTTATTGAATAATTGTCCAAATTGATATACTAGTAGTACACTAGAGTTGTTAAACCCTTTTAATATGGATGTATAATATCAAAATTGCGGAAATAAATGATCATATAAGTATCTATATTTTTAATTTTTTAAATAATTTATTATCTTTTTTTTTCAATTAAACGTTTTCACTTTTAATTAGGTGTTAGTTTAATGAAAATTTAGATAATAATTTGCCAATCGAATTGAAAATATAGGTACTAAATTATAGCTAAAGTAAAAGTACAGACAACAAATTGTTAAAAAATAAAGATTTGGACATTAAATTTATGGTTAAATTATTAAAGATTGAAAGTAGAAAAACTTATGATACATTTATCTTAAAAATTATGTCCATGACGTTCTTTCCAATTCGGATTAAATCTTTCAAAGAAGATAGTTGACTCCACCTAAAAATTGATTTTTTTTTTCATTTTTTTGGTGATATGAAGGACAAGCATTATCTGGAGGATCCTTTATTAATTAGTTGTGACTCATCAAGCTTCATCCTTAATGTTCGATTATAGAAAATTAAAGTTTGCGCGTATGACATGTGAATTAACTATTAAGCATGGTCAATTAGATAAGAACCCGTTGACATGTGCTAAAAGTCAAAAGTAATAAAAGCCTACGAATACGAAAATTAAATATAATTACGTCAACTTAGTTGTGCTTAAAGTTAATTAATTGTGTCCAATTGGCAGACGGGAGTTAGTGGAAATAAAGCCGAATAAGACAAATATAATCACAGGCGCAATTAGCTTGATAATATCTTTCAATCATCGACGAAAGTCGTCATAAGGGTCAAACTCTGTTGGATTATCATCACAAACCATTTCGTAACTCTTACTCCGAATTAACCAAAATTTTTTATCTATAAAAGTTGAGATTACATCCTAATTAAATCCATTAGAGATGTATGTAGAAAAACAAAAAATGAAGAATTGTCATCCTGTTGGTACGTGTATAATATAGTTGCATGTATAAACATGATTGGAAATTTTCAAAAAACCGCTTAAATTTTTAAATTTTTATCTCGGTGTAATACATCTTTTTTAAACTTATAAAATTTGCTTAAATGTCCAATAAACTTTTTTATTAATTGGCAACATTAAAAGATATTTGCATTCTATTAACAACAAAGAAAAGGTATTAACATCACAATTCATGAACACCAATGTACACCTTAATAAATTTGAGGTGCTGTTTATATACAAAAATCAATGTTTGAAAGAATAATTTACAATCATTGTGCATCGCTTGCCAATTTATTTATAAATTCAACTTGTATTGCACTAAGAGTGAGGTTTAAGGGGTTATTTACGCTAATTCTCAACATAAAACAAAGTAGGGAATCAGTATGAGTTTAGAAAGTTGAAATCACTTTTTGTCTATCTTTCAATTATTTGTTTTAATAAAAACTAAATTAATGATTATTTTTGGGTTTCAAAAATATCACGATATAAATAATATTATGTTACATTTGGTATGCAAGAATAAACTCGGAATAGAATCGCGATTCTGAGTTCCATTTTTATTTTTATATTTAGTTACATTTTTAAAGCTAGAAACACTATTTCTAAGAAGCTTTGAGGGGAAATTAACAAAGAAATGGATTTATCATTCCACCTTCCCTTTCATTCCATTCCACCCATCTCAATCTATTCAATTCCTTGTGGCAAAAAAAAAAAAAAAATCTATTCAATTCTAAATAATTCTCGCATACCAAACTTGACATTAAGGTAAATGTTAGATTTGATGTTTGAGCTTTATTGCAATTAACTACCTTAAAAGTATTAATTTATTACCTACAAACTTTTTTAGTTCATTTATAACTGCAGATTGCAGAAATGACTAAATTTCATATAGCTAATTGTAAAATTTAGAAAAATTCATATAGTTAATTGAAAAAATGGATGAAGTTTAGGAAAAAAAATTAATACTTTTAAACTTCATATAGTTAATTGCACGAATTAATAAAGTTTAGGCACCAAATGTGGCATTCACCCATAATATTACTACCAAAATTTTACCTCCATTTTCCATTCATTGGCCTCCAAAAATTTAAAGTATTTTGTTTTCACTTTTTTTCTCTTTCATGTTTTTTCTATGTGTATACACAAAGAACTATCTAAATGGAGCAACGGAAAAAATCAAAAAACGAAAACAATAAAACGAAGATATCTAGCCTTGAATAGATAATATAAGATATATTCGTAAGATTCACTTCAAACATTTATTTTCTCCTTTTATTATTTATTTTTATTATTTTTCATAATAACCTTTTTTTTTTTTTCATTTTGCATACCATATTTACATTTTCGATGATATTTGAACATTTATATTAGGTAAATATCAAATTTGGAACTTAGATTTTGCATAAAAATATAATTTGGTACTTCCATTTTGAAATTATCAAATTAATATATAATCAAACTTTTCATGTCCATTTTTATTATCTCATTAACATTGTTTACCCTATTTCCTGATCTAGAAGAAAAAACTTGTCAGTGCTAAACGATGTTAGAGGATATATTAAAAATTCTATAATATATTATCTTTTCCAATTTAGAAAATAAAATAACAATATTAAAACAAAAGTAAAAATAGTTGTAAAAAGTTTATATGGGTATTAAATTAATCACTTCAAAGTTTGAATACTAAATTGGACTTTTGTGTAAAGTTCAGTATCAAATTTAAACACAGTTAAACACCTTGTTATTCAATAATAATTAATCTAATAAAAAAAAAAAAAGACAAAGCTCAAGGGGCCTTTGTTAGCCAAGGTTGTGAGCCATCACCCATTGGATGCGATTCAACTAGTGAAAAAACAAAACTAAAAGGAATCATGTGAGGATAAACAACTAGTTGAATCGCATAACCCGACCATCTTAGACAACTTTCCCTCGTATAGCTGTTGCCTTCCCAAACTCCCCTTCCTTGCTTTTGGTTAAGCTACAACCATTCTACATCTTTAGCCATCGTCCATATCAGGATGGCGGGCGCACCACCCACCAAGTTAGCTTAGGCTTGGTCATCTCCACCTTGCCTTTCTAAGACTAACTAGGCTATATAAGGCTGCTTTGTTTTTCAATCATTTTATTATTGAACACATTTGTTAAATTTGTTTTACGAAACTAATTATGGAGAACAAATCAAAAGTCGACATGTATGCTCTATCCAATATTGACAAGCATAAATAAAATTCAATAAGTACAGTTTCTAAATACAAAAACTTAATTATATTTTGTTTCATTGATTTAGCGTCAGTTTGGTATTTGTTTTATATCGGTTTAAATTAGACTATTCATTAAAAACATATACAAATGAAAACTAGATATTTTAGTTATAAATAGATCATATAGATTATATATAGATAAAATGCAAATTTGATACAAATGAGATACCAATTAAAAATAGATCATCTAAATAGATTCTATAAAGTGGCAAGTGATAGAAGAAAATATGTAAAATGAAATTTAACTAGAAAAAAAAAAAAGAAGGAAAATTCATATGGTTTCTAGTAAAAGCTAATGCAACAAAAATATCAACTTTAATGAGGTATATTTTGCAATCGATAATTTATGCCAAAAATCAATTTAAAGAGTTGGGGAAAAAAATCAATTTTAATAATGCAAGAGGAATTTAGAAAAATTTAAAAATAGCACGTAAAAATATCTGGGGAAAGTGAAGCACGAGGAGAGAAATTAGGTTTTGACTTAAGAGAGGCCAAAAAAAAAAAAAAAAAAGAAAAAAATCAGACATAATGGAGGCAGCCTCAACTCTATATATCTAGAGGGGTGGTGAGTAGGGAGAAGACTAATGGCGTCATGCTTATTATATGAACTCAAACCCAACAAAAATTTGAAAGTCAACGAGTGGGGGTCCACACGCCGTGCACGCGTGGGAAGACATGTGGGTCCAAAAGAAAGTCGTCCCAAGCCTTCCTAAGAGTCAGAACCTGACAGTGACATTTTGGGACAGAGACAGGGAGACCGAGACTGCGACTGATATTTTTTGTATAAATTCATTAAAATTCTTCATTCCTAATCATTTGGCCTACCCTCACACGTATCCCTTGCCCTTCCACATTTAACTAACTTTCACCACTTGCCCTTTGTTTTGTTTCTTTCTACCTTTCTTTTTCTCTCCCACATGCTCTCTCTCTCTCCCCCTCTTTTCTTTTTTTAAAAAAAATTCATACCTGCCTCTAATTATTTTCTTTGTTTTTTAATTCTTTTAAATTATAAATAAACTCTAAATTTTGATATTACTACATGTATATCCTTCAATAATCCAATGTTGAATGAACTAGCATGACCTGATGACATAAAATAAAAATATTAAGATTAGAGTATAAAAGGTATTAAAATACACTTTTTGATAAACTTATGAAATGCTTATGCATTAAGATTAAAAGTTAAATAGTTAGATATAATTTTTAGAAGTTATTTTTTTATTCTATCAAAGTTTAACAAATGTATTTATAATATTAGAAAGTTAAAAAAATGATATCACTAAATTCGATGTTTTGAAGATCATTTACATATCAACTCTATTTTTGTCAATTGTTCTTAAGCTTATAAGTTGACCTCAAATTGAAGAAGTGATTTTTTTTCCTTTCTAAGGCTCCACATAATTATGTGTTTTAGGTTTGACTTTTTGTAACTTTATATAAGTGTTGTTATCTATTGGGTAGAATAAATAAAGAGACCACAAAATGGAGTTGTAGGTGGAAAAGCTACTACTCTACTGTTGGAAGAGAAACAAATGTACTGTTGCTATTACATTATAGTAAATTGATTAAGTCTGACACATTTCTTTTACCCTCTCCTTTGGTGTATGCCAATTACATGTGTCATTTCATCTTTCTCTTTTTACTTGTTCAATTCTTTTATTTATTTGTTTTATAATCTTTATTATCGAAATTTCTATAATTATCCTAAAACATTGTATTATGTTTTCCCATTAAAATGTGTTATATTTAGTATTGAAAGAGACATTGGGTTGCTCTTTAAAAACTGTACTTATGATACTTTCAAAATACGTGAAGCTTATACCAATAGGTATACGGTATGTATTCTCCTACTCCACCGGTCTATGTCTGCTTCGCTATTGTTTTTTATATACTTAAAAACAATGGTTATCAACAACAAAGTTCTTCAAATTTTTTTATAGCATATTTCTTATAAAAATACATATATAAATCACATACTTATTTTTAGTAATAAACGAATCATGTGTAATATATTTAAAGAGTAGTATTGCAAACACATGATAGTTAAGGAGATATGGTTGCATAGAATTGTTTTTCCTAAAGAAAGTGATCGATAGAACAAAAGAGGATCATATCAATCATATATATCGCAAATCGCAACGCATGCTCAACCTTGCCAAAAAACATCTGAGCTATCATTATCTTAGGCATAGAAATTTTGCTAAAGAGAAATTAGAAAAAGAAATCATCGAAAGGTACCGTATCGAATGAGAGCTCCCGAAACGAGGAGGATGTAGTATTTTGCAGAAAAAGTCCTTTTAATGGCTCCGTGAAAGCTCAGTGTAGCTTAGTAGGTTTTAGGTGGTATTTAAGGCCTAAGGGTTATAAGAAAAACTCTAAAAATAAATTATCTAAATTCTATGAGATAAGACTAGCCATAAGATATGAATACATGAATTTCATTATCTTATAGCCATCCTAAGATCCGTGCTTTAATGTTATATGGTACACGTTTTAGAGTATTCACTACTTATCTATAAAAAAAAACTAATAAATAATATTCATAAGTAAAAGTAAATAATAACTCTATATTTTTTACCAAAGTTTTTATAAGAAAAATAGAGAGTTTAAACTCATTAGATAAAAATGCTAAACATTTAAAATTGTAAACAATTATTCCCCCTTCTTCTCCCCAAAATATCTCCCAACTATGTTTTACATTTCTTTCCTCTTATTTTTCCTCATTTGGAATGTAATAACTACTAACTTTAGTCTACTGAAATTGTGCCTTTTTGCACTTGATGTTTCCTTTCCTTTACCCATCTTCTTCACTTAATCTACAAGTTCTACAAGTTTATATAAATATATATATGTATATATATCTAATAATTAAACTTGCAGTAAGTAAGATGATGATGACGATGACGATGATGAGAATAATAATAGTTTTTCTTAAGATCACGAGTTCCACAAGTATTTTACTATAGGTTCTACAAGTTTCACATACGAAAAAATTTCTAATGTCATATACATATGCAGACACTCATACATGTATACACACAAATGTGCATGCACATGCACACACATTCACACCAACACACACCATAGCATAAACATAGAGACATGAGCATTTGCATACATGCAAACACATACACTACCTTTTCAATATTACCTTAACTTAGAATTATAAAATGATAGGAAAAATTTATAGATTCCATAGAAGACTTATACCATAAGTTTTACAAGGTATAAATTTAAGGTGGTTTCCAAGAGTTGTATGTCAGGTTGCAAATGAGCTAAGTTGAGCTTTTAAAGGCCTAAGTTTAGCTTATTTAAAAATTACTAAACTCAAGTTCGAGGTGAGCTTGTTTTTAATCTAGCCTAAAACTCAAACTTGAACTCAATTTATTCAACTAAACGAGCTTTATTTCAGTCTTGACTTTAGCTTGTTTGCAAATTGAACTTGAACTAAGACAAGTTTTTTTATCAAGACTAATGGAACTTTTATCGAGTCTAAAATTTAAACTTAAAGTCCACTCATTTAAATAGATAGTTTTCCATTTAAGTTTTTACATTATGATTTTTTTCAAACTTAATTATAAAATTTAGGAATCACTAAATATATATACATATATATTGAATAAAAATTAATTTTTTAATTCTATATTTATATATAATAGATCATAAATATAAAATTTACTGGTACTCCAACGATCTTGTTTACAAATCTATTAACGATCTTGTTAATGAATCTACTTATGAGCCCATTCATAGGCCTAAACAAAAGCTCAAACTCAATCCATTTACTAATCAAGTTCAAATCGAGCTAAACATAAAGCAAATATAGCTCGAGTGATCACAAACAGCTTACATCCTTTCTAGCCCCAGCTATATGACAGATGTCATCTCTAACATTCTAGAATTGACACCTTATAAGATAGGAGATATGAATGGAATATAATATATATATATATGGAGAGAGAGAGAGAGAGAGTCTCATGCCACACTCATCTTGCACCTATTTAGGTATTGTATAATGATGGCTAAGACAAAAAAATATATTAAAGTGTGTAAATTTTTCCTCATTTCAAACATAGTTACCTAGGGATGATTTGTGACAAGTGATTTGAAGCTCTCTCTTTTGCTATGCCCTTAATCCGGCATCCTAAAGTTAAAGGACCCTAGAAAAGTTCTTTTAGAGCAACTTTATTGGAGTTTCTTGACATAGACCCCTATATTAAGTAACTCAAAAAAGTAATAAAGTGAGTTGCTAAAGGAGTTACTTGACATAGAAATCTATGTTAGAGTTACTTAACTAAGCAACTCAAAAAGTAATTTTCTTTACTCTCTCCTATTTTTATTGGTAGAATGTGACACATGACAACTAAAAAACTTTTACAAAATTGTTTAGTAACTTTCTTTAAGAATTCACCAATAAAGGGAGTTATGTGGCAGGTTACTTAATACGGGAATCAATGCTTGGCATGTTGATGTGGCATGTTAAACAACTCCTTAAGTGACTTACTGTTGGGTTATGGATCCAATCTATATTATTCTGTAGCATATAATAGAGGAAATCCTAAATGTTGTATATATTTAGAAGAAGACTTGAAAATAAGGAGATTTGTCCAAACTAAGGAAATTTGTCCAAACCAAGGAGATCATATGGCATCATTGTAGAAGACCAAAAGCTATCCTGTACACCCCCTAGAAACGCCGTTGGCATAGTGCCGGCCTTCATCAGCGACGTTTCAGCATCGGCCATAAAGTTGTCAGCCTTGAGTGTCAACTTATGTGCATTCAAGCCTTTCTTTAGTTTTCATATAAATACTTCTTGTTTATCTTTTAGTGTATCACTTTAGCTATTCTGAAAAACCTAGAAAGAGTTTTAGAGAGAGAATGGCTAGTTGTGCTACTGATTGAAATTCACCATTGTAGTGAAGATTTGTGATTTACTAGTATTACTAGTGAAGAAAAATAGAGTAATCTCATTATTGTTGACAGTGAAAGAATTTATGTGGTAGTCCTGTGGTTTTTCCCCAATTGGGGTTTTCCACATTAAATCTTGGTGTCTCTTTTGATTTTATTTTCTTTCTATCATATTTTATTATCACATAGGCAAGAGAAAAAAATTACTTTGTTATTATAGGACATTGATTTTTTTTCCAAACAAGTAGTATCAAAGCTACGTTGAAAAAAAAAAAGAGGGTTTTTTGTTTTAGGGCATTGCAAGCATGGCAGAATCATCAAGTACGGTGATAAAATTCAATTCATCGAATTATTCTATCTGAAAGTCGATGATGTAAGATATGTTATATTGTAAAGATTTGTATATGCCTTTAAGTGGTGATAATGCAAAGCCAATAGATAAATCTAATGAAGATTGGATAATTATGTATAGAAAAATTGTCGGTTATATCCAACAATGGGTTGATCACAGTGTATACCATCATGTTGCTCAAGCAATCAGAGTTGATGTTCTATGGAAGAAATTGAAATTCATGTATGAGAGGTAGACTGCCTTGAATAAAACCTCCTTGAATAAAACCTCCGTGATTAGGAGAGTAGTTAATTTAAAGTATAATGATAGATCCAATATAACATAGCACTTGAATGATTTTCAAGGTCTTGTGAATCAACTGTCTGCTATGAAGCTTGTGCTTGATAATGAGATACAAACACTTTTATTGTTATGTTCACTGCCTATCAGTTAGGAGACACTTATGGTGTCTGTTAGCAATTCTTCTCCAGAAGGAAAGTTCACCATTGCAATGGTGAAAGATAGCCTGATGAATAAAGAAGTTAAAAGAAAAGATCTTGGCAAGAATTCTAAGACTCGAGCACTTCTTACTGATAAGCCAAAAAGACATGTTAGAAGCAGGAACAGAGGCTCATATGATAAATCAGATAAATCTAGGGGAAGATCTAAATCCAAAAGGAAAAATATCAAATGTTATTATTGTGACAAGCCATTACATCTAAAGAGAGAATGTAGAATTTGAAAAAGAGAGTAGGGTAAAATTAAAGGTGGTGAAAAAGATGAAGACACAACTACTACAACAACAGGTGGTGAGATTGTTGTTGCATGTGATGAGGATTGTGTTAGCCTTGCATGTCATGATAGTGATAGAGTTATTAATTCTAGCGCCTCCTTCCATGTGACATCACATGATGAATTTTTCTCAACTTATATTGCCGCTGATTATAGCAATGTTACGATGGGAAACAATGAGACATCAATTATTGGTAATGGAAATGTTGTTTTAAAGACTAATACCGGTTGCAAGCTCATTCTCAGAGATAGACTAATTCTTGGAGATGTAAGACATATTCCAAATATCCACCTAAACCTTATATCTACAGGGAAACTTGATGATGAAGGCGGAAGCTCACCAATGGTTCTCTCACAGTGGCAAAAGGGAAGAAGAATAATACTCTTTACTTAATGTAAACAAAACTAAGTAAATGAGATGTGAATTTGATTGATGACACTTCTATGGAGCTTTGGCATAAGCGGCTTGGTCATATGAGTGAAAAAGGGCTCTAAATACTTGTTAAGAAAAACTTCTGCCTTATATAAAAGGTACTCTTCTTGAAACTTGTACTGATTATCTTACTGGTAAACAACATAGAGTTGTATTTCAAAGAAATCTACTTGCTAGGAAATCTCATATGCTGGATTTAGTTCATACATATGTGTGTTATATGAAAGATAGGTCAGTAGGTAGTGCTCTTTATTTTGTGACGTTCATTGGTGATCACTCTAAGAAGTTATAGACTTTTGCTTTGAAGTCCAAAGATCATGTGCTGGATATGTTTAAGCAATTCTACACTAAAGTTGAAAGAAAGAAACATGAAGACAGTTAATATGTGTCCGAGCAAATAATGGTGGTGAATACAGAGGACCTTTTGAAGAATATTATAAAGAATATGGGATTAAACTAGAGAAGACAGTTCTAAAGACCCCATGGCAAAACGATATACCAGAGAGAATGAATTGCACTATCACAGAGCGAGTGAAGTGTATGTTATCACATGCCACATTACCAAAATCATTTTGAGGTGAAACAATGAGGACGACTGTCGACCTAATTAATCTATCTCTTTCTTATGCTCTGGATAGAGATATTCTAGAGAGAATCTGAACAAGTAAAGATATTTCTTATGAACACTTATGTATGTTTGGTTGCAGGGCATTTATGCATATTCCTAAGGATGAAAGAGAAAAACTTGATGCAAATTCAAAGCAATGCATTCTTTTAGGTTATGCACATGATGAGTATGGGTGCAAGTTGTGGGATCCAGCAGAGAAGAAGATTGTCAAGAGTAGAGATGTGGTCTTTCTTAAAGACTAAACAATTGAAGACATTAAGAAGCCAGTGAAGTCAAAATTCTCAGGCGAGATCCCTACAAATGTAGATCTGGTGCCCTCACTTGAAGATTCTAATAATGACGCAGAGATGTGGAAGATTCAGTTAAAGAGCCCTAAGAGCCTCATTAGTAGATTGAGTTGAGGAGATTTTCAAGAAAGCAAAGACCATCAATTAGATATAGTCTAGATGAGTATGTAATGTTAACAGATGGGAAAGAGCCAGAATGTTATGAAGAAGCCATGTCACATGAGCAAAAAAAGGAATGGGTTAAAGCCATGCAAGATGAGATGAAATCCTTGCGTGAGAACAAGACATATGATTTGGTAGAACTGCTAAAGGGCAAGCGACCATTGAAGAATAAATGAGTATATAGATTGAAGATCGAAGAGAATAGCTCACAACCAAGGTACAAGATAAGATTGGTTATGAAGGGGTTCGATCAAAAGAAAGGTGTTGATTTTGATAAGATTTTCTCACCAGCGGTGAACATGTCTTCCATTCAGGTTATACCCAGTATTGCTACATGTTTAAACTTGGACATTGAGCCAATAAATGTGAAGATAATGTTCCTTCATGGTGACTTAGAGGAAGAAATTTACATGGAGCAGCCTGAGGGGTTTAAGGTCAAAGGGAAGGAGCATCTTGTTTACAAATTGAAGAAGAGCTTGTATGGGTTGAAACAAGCTCCAAGGAAGTGGTATAAGAAGTTTGACTCCTTCATGATTGATAAAAGATATATTAGGATTACATTGGATCATTGTGTCTTTATAAAGAGATTTAGCAATGTGAGTTCACTATTCTCTTATTATATGTTGATGATATGCTAATTATTGGCCATGATGCTAAGAAGATACAAGATCTGAAAATTGCTCTAAGCATGTCTTTCACTATGAAAGACTTAGGACCAACACGCCAAATTCTCGATATGAGAATTATTTGTGATAGGAAAAGTCAGAACTTGTGGTTATCATAAGAGAGATACCTAGGAAAGGTATTGGAGAGATTCAACATGAGTAAGGCAAAATCTGTTTGTTATCCACTTGCAGGTCACTTTGAACTCAATTCTCAACAGTGTCCTAAAAGTGAAACAGATAAAGAAGATGTAAAAAAGATTCCTTATGCCTCTACAATTAGTAGTCTGATGTTTGTTATGGTATGCACTAGAATAGATATTGCTCATGCTGTTGGTATGGTTAATCGTTATCTCTCGAATCCAGGTAAAGAGCATTGAACCGCTATTAAATGGATTCTCAGGTACCTCAAGGGCACTTCTAGATTATGTTTGCAGTTTGGTGGTAGTAAACCTATATTAGAAGGGTTTTCAAATGCTAATATGGTAGGAGATCTTGATTCTAGGAAGTCCAATTTAAGTTATCTAATTGCTTATGCAAGGGGAGTAGTGTCTTGGCAATCAAAATTGCAAAAGTGTGTTACACTATACCACGGAAGTAGAATATATTACTATGATTGAAGCCTGCAAGGAAATCTTGTAGATGAAGAAAATTTTAGAAGAACTGGGTCAAAAGCAAGAAGACTTAAGGCTGTTTTGTGATAGCCACAGTGCTATACATCTCAATAAGAATTCATCTTTTCATTCCAAATCCAAACACATTGATGTTAGATAATATTATATTCGAGATGTATTAGAATCGAAGCTATTGAAGTTAAAGAAGATCTAAATTGATGAAAACGGTTTAGATATAATGACTAAAGCTCTACCCAAGGAGAAACTCATTTGTTGCAGACCGATAGCCAATATGATGGAACTCTCCATATGAGTTGGAGGGGGAGTTTGTTAGGTTATGGATCCAACTCATATAGGTCAGTAACATATAACAGAGGAAATCCTAAATATTGTATATATTTAGAAGAAGACATAAAAATAAGGAGATTTATGCAAATTAAGGAGATCATATGGCATCATCGTAGAAGATCGAAAGTTGTCCTGTACGCTACCCGAAAACGCTATTGACATTTATATAAGCTACTGGCATTAGGAATGTACGTCGTCGGCATAGTGCTAGCCTTCATCAGTGGGGTTTCAACTCTAACCATAAAGCTGCCAGCCTTAAGTGCCAGCTTATGTGCATTTAAGTCTTCCTTTAGTTTTCATATAAATAATCCTTGTTTTGTCTTTTAGGATATCACTTTAGCTATTTTGAAAAAACTAGAAAGAGTTGGAGAGAGAGTGTAGTTTGTTCCTGCTACTAATCAAAATCTACCGTTGTGGTGAAGATTTGTGATCCACTAGCATTATTAGTGAAGAAAAACAGTTTAATCCCATTGTTGTTGATAGTGGAAGAATTTGTACAGCTGCCCCATGGTTTTTCCTAATTAAGGTTTTTCACATTAAATCCTAATATCTCTTTTTATTTTATTTTCTATTTATCATATTTTGTTATCACATAGGTAAGACGAAAAAATTACTTTATTATTATAGGACATTGATTTTTTCCTAATACTTATGGATAAAGTTGCTCTTAGGGATGAATTACAATCTTTATGTAAGAGGTAGTCCTTCACAGAGATCATTCCTAACTGTTTTTCCCCCCTCTTTTGTGATAGAAGAGCATCACTCAATATTGATCCTTTATTATTATTATTATTCAAACAATAGCAAAAAGCCCTTATATAAGACCATTACTAGAAATTGAAAAGACTAACTAATCAATGAAACTTAAAATCAATTAACTACACATTAAAACAAAAGTTAAATACCCATAAATACTATTAACTAAAACATAATAATAGATATTAATGCTGGCAGTTTCTGTTGATCATGATTTCTTTACAACTTTATTTAATTTTTTTGCTAACATTTCCACCCTTAAATCAAGCTTGTATTATTCCAATCATTTTCTTCAACTTATAAAATAATTTATTTTTCAAAGGCTTTGTAAAAATATCTACAATTTGATCTTCAGTGTGACAATAATTAATCTCTACTTCTCTCTTAGCAACCAACTCTTGGATCTTATGAAACCGGATATCAATATGCTTGGATCGTCCATGAAAAACTGGATTTTTGCATAGAGCAATAGCAGACTTATTATCACAAAATATTTTTGTTGGAGTTTCCTGCTTCTGATGCATCACTTCAAGTACTCTTCTCAGCCCCACTGCTTGAGTTGCACAACTAGCTATTGCTATATATTTTGCTTCGGCCATAGAGAGTGCGACAACTAGTTGCTTCTTTGATGACCATGTTGCACCACTCCCTAAATGAAATGCCCACCCTGACGTGCTTTTTCTTGTTTCTATATCTCTTACCTAATTACTATTTGTATAGGCAAAAAGTTTCACAACATTATTAGTGGCATAAAAAATTCCCTTTGTCAAAGTACCTTTTGATATATCTGAGAATTATTTTAACTCCTTGCAAATAATAAATATTTGGCTCTTCCATAAATCTGCTAAGCAAGCCCACTCAAAAAACAATATATGGTTTTATTGCAGTCAAATATCTTAAGCTTTCGATCAAACTTTTGTAGTGGGTTAATTCTATCTTCTTGCCACTATTTTTTCTTGTCAGCTTCAACTTTTCTTTGACTAGAGTGGAGACTAGCTTTGAATTCTCCATCTTAAATTTCTTCAAAATATCATTAGCATGTTTCTTCTGAGAAATGAAAATGCCACCATTCTATTGAACAACATCAATTCCAAGAAAATAAGACATTAGCCCTATATCTGTCATTTCAAAGTAGCTTATCATAGCATCCCTAAATTCTGCAATCATCCTTGAATTGTTGCTAGTAAAAATTAGATCATCAATATAAAGGCACACAATAAGAATATCTCTAGGCTCAACAAATTTAATATATAAATTATGCTCAAATGGGCATCTTTGAAAATCATGTTGCACAAAATATGAATTAATCTTCTTGTACTATGCTCTTGGTGTCTTCTTCAACCCATACAGAGCTTTCTTCAGTTTGTAAACTTTGTCTTCCTTTTCTTCAGTTACATAACCTGCAGGTTGCTGAACATATACTTCTTCTTCCTGTGTTCCATTTAAAAAAGAAAATTTAACTTCCATTTGATATATTTTCCAATTATTTTGAGCTGAAAGAGGAATAATCATATGGATTGTATCTAACCTTGCAACTGGAGCAAATACTCAAGGTAATCAATAATAGCTTTTGCTTGTAGCCTTTAGGCACTAACCTTGCTTAAATCGGTCTCTCTCTCCATCAAGCTTTTATTTTGTTTTATAGACCCACTTCACTCTAGTTGGCCTTTTATCAATAGGTACATCTGTTAGCTCCCATGTTTTATTTTTCTCAATGGCATAAATCTCTTCATCCATGGCTTTCCTCCAATTTGGGTCTCCTAAAGCTTCTTCAAATGTCACTAGTTCACAATTTACAAACAAAGCAAAATTTATAATTTCTTTATCGGAAGGATCATTATCACCACCAATAACATAGTCCTCCAATCTGGCTAGTAATCGGAGTTGTCTTTGTGGTCTGTTAGATGATTTTGGCACATCTTAAGTTGGACCAGGTTACCCTTCATCTTCTTCATAATCATCAATAATTACTACCACCTCCTTCTAGGATTTTGAAGACCAGTCCCATATTCCTTCTTCATCAATTGTTACATCTCTACTGGTGATCACCTTCTTTGTCTCTGGATTGTAAAACTTGTACGCCTTGAGTTTGAGCTATAGCCAATGAAAATGCATTTTTCTCCTTTATCATCCAATTTCTTCCTAAGCTGATCTGGTACTTAGGCATATGCAATACATCCAAAAACTCTAAGATGCTAGATTAAAGGCTTCCTTCCACTCCAAACTTCTTCAGGTGTCCTGTCACGAACACTCTTGGTTGGACACCTATTCAAAATATAAGTAGTAGTGACAACTGCTTCTACCCAGAATTCTTTGTAATTGTTTAGTTTCCAGCATGCATCTTACCATGTCCATGATTGTTCTGTTCTTCCTTTCAGCAGCTCCATTATGTTGAGGTGTGTATCTGGTTGTTAGTTGGTATTGAATTCCATGCTACTCAAAGAAGTCTGGACATATAAGATATTCTTGGCCTCTATCTATTCTCAGTGCTTTGATTTTGCAGCCACTTTGTTTCTCCACTTAAATGACTTAAAGGCATCAAAGATTCTGACTTCTGCTTTAAAAAATACACCTACGTCTTTTTGCTTAAATCATCAATGAAAGTAATAAAATACTTGCTACCACCATGTGTTGGCAGCTCAACCATATATAAGTGTGAATGGACAATTTCCAGTAACTTTCTTGCCCTCCAAGACTTTTCAATTGAGAATGAATCTTTGTGCTTTTTGCCTAGTTGAAAAGTCTCACATACACCATCTGGAATATTCACAATAGGTAAACCAGAAACATATTCTTTTCGTGACAAATAATTCAATCTAGAAAAGTGAAAATGTCCAAAATGCATATGTCGCAGCCAATCATCATTTGGAATAATAGAACTTAAATAAAAAAATTTTCCATGTTGAATTTTCAAATGGAATAGGCGATTTGGTGTCATTAGTAATTTGGCTACAAACCTTCCGTGCTTATCAATCAATGTGCAGTATCTTAGATAAATCTGCATGTTGTATCATTTATCTGACAGTTGTCATATACTCAATTGATTGTGATGAAGACCAAGAGCATAGAAAACATCAGAGATAAAATTCTGAGATCCATCCTTCAAAATTATTAGCTACTAAAAATAAACTTTGCGGGTTATCAGAATTTTCACCAATATTTTCATACTCATTTTCTACCATATTTGCCTATTGTCTAAATCTGCAATCTGCAGCTTTGTGTCTAAGTTTCCCACAATGAAAATAATTAACATTTGCTCTTTCTTGATAGTTGTTGCCTCTTCCTCTACCTCGATTGGCAGTCTAGAAATTATTTCCAATTCTTCTTAAACTATATGATCTAAATTGTTGTCTCTCCCCTGATTGAAACTACCACATCCTCTTCCTCTAAAATTTCCTCAACCTCTACCTCTGTAATTTCCTCTTCCTCCACTATTAAAAATATGACCTCTACCTTTAGCATTTTGACTAGTTTCAAATTCATTGTTGAGGTTTACCTAACTCTTCAAGGCTTCTTCATTTACTTTCTTCGACTTTTCCAAAATTCTACTCACATAATTTTCAATGCTTCCCTACAACTCTGCATCTGTCATGGTATTTGTATTGTGGAACTCTATTATTGTAGTCACCATAAGATCAAACTTGATTGGCATAGTTCAAAGAATATTCTCCACCACCTTGCTTTCAGGAATGTCATCTCCATACACCCTCATCTTATTGATAAGATTAGTAACACGAGAAAAATATGTTGTTCAACACTTTTTGAGTTAGACATCTCATATCTTTCGTATTCTCTACACAAGGATTGCAATTTGAATTTCTAATCTTTCTCCTTTGTATGATAACTTCAAAACGTCTCATGCTTCTTTAGCAGTTTTGGCATTTGCTATTTTGCCAAAGATTGAGTAATCTACACCTTGGTGAATTTGTGATAATGCCAATTGGTCCTTCGATTTAGCATCATCGGCTCCTTATTGTAAACCCGATCCAGTAAAGCTCCAAATATTGTGAGCTTTTAAATGAGTAGACATCAAAAGTTCTTAATATTTGTAATCAAGTTTCTCATCTAACTTGTTGTCATATCCCACTTTCTAATAAAGATTATTTTATTTTTTTTACTACAAGAACACTCTTGTTCCTCTCAAACACTAAAAACACTGGATAATATTACCAGCTTTAATACCAATTTGATAGAAGAGCATCACTCAATATTGATCCATATTATTATTATTATATTATTATATTCAAACAATAGCAAAAGTCTTTATATAAGACCATTAAAAGAAACTGAAAAGACTAACTAATAAATGAAAACTTAAAACCAATTAATTACACATTGAAACAAAACTTAAAACACCCATAAATATTATTAACTAAAACATAATAACAATTATTGATGATGGTAGTTTACGATTTCTTTATAACTTGATTTAATTTTTTTTTACTAACAATTTGGGTGCTATTATATTTGAGGAAAAAATGAAAAAGAATTCATTCTAAAAGATAGAAATAATAAAAATAAATGAATATTTTTAAAAATAAAGTTCCGTAATATATTTCCAAGGTATATATTGAGTAACTTCATGGACATGTGGTTTTATAGTTTTTTTCTTTTCCCTTTTTTTCGTGACACGAGGAGTTTTTATAGTTAAAGAGAACTTAATTAATGTATTAAGGATAAGCTCGTCTACACTTTTGCCAGCAACAAAAAGGGGTGACATATATCATTATTTTGAAAATGGATTTCTAAATTTTAGGAAATAATTTAGAATGGAGGGTATCATGAAAAATAGATGGTGGAAGACCGCCTAACTTAATTTTTGTTTTTCCTTTGGACTACACTTGCAGGAAATATACATGTTGTCTCTATATTGTTCTTATTTGTTTTTAAAATAACGGAAGCCGCTGTATCATTTTCATTACTTTATTTAGTATTAGTAAGGAATCTATATACTTAATTAATTTATGTGCTGCCTGTATCGAGAAATGTTTTAATTTTAGCATTTTCTTTCCATTAGATCCGAAAATAATATCCACATCCTTCAATAGGTTCAGCTATGGGGATGAGTGTGCGTGGCTTAGGACATGGGTGTGGTTTCGGAGCCGAATCAAACTGGAATCAAAATTGCATTCTTGAAGAATCAAAATTGAAGCTAGAATCATCTTCCATCATTTCAGTCTAAGTCTATGAAACTAGCAGTCTAAGTCTATGAAACTAGCGATTCTCTATTCATAGACTTAGCGATTCCCTATTGCGGTTTTGGAATGATTCCATCATTTCAGTCTAAGTCTATGAAACTAGCAGTCTAAGTCTATGAAACTAGCGATTCTCTATTCATAGACTTAGCGATTCCCTATTGCGGTTTTGGAATGAAACCATCTTTTTTTTAAATAAAAACTAATAAACAAATGAATTTTATTTTTAATAAAATAAATATTAAACTCACAATAATTATTGTGTTTAAAAATATTAAATTATTTAATAAATTTTTTTAGAATATATATTTATTTATATACAAACGTATTTAATATCAATTGTAGTTAGTAATATGATATCACAAAATACTTTAAAGGGTAAAAAAAATTACAATATAAAAATAGTCTCATATTATTAAAGAAATGAAATTTACTTTTAAGAGAAATTTATATAAACTAATTATAAATAATTTTAAGTTTTGTTCACATGTATTATTGATAATAACATATTAAATATTGTAAATTGAGAGTAAATTTTACTATTTATATGAAATAGTTTAAATATTAAAAATTATAATTTAATATTATTTTTCTTAATTTTTTCTCTAACTTTTTTTCCAATATAACCGATAGTTCTTTAGCCACTTCTGATTCTAGAACCAGTCAACCGATCCAGTTCTAATTCAGAACTAAACCGTGTCATGTATACATACATATATATGTATATGCCAGGATTTATGCGACGCATACATTTCCACTTTGAGTTGATGTGTTGTTTCATCATAGTTTTGCTATGACTTATATAGTATTGTCAGTCAAGATAAATTACCAAATCATGATAGTCTTTATCACGCGTTAAGACTTGACGTCCAATTCAAATAAGTTTTCGTGTTTTAATTGGCCGGTCCGCCAAGGGAGAAAATGCTCGGCCCTGTTTTTTTTAATATATTTATGTAATTACTAAGGAAAATCGAATCAGATTCATCCCATTGAAAAATCTAATATTTGTACCATTAAACGACAAATTCTTAAACACTTTACCCAGTTTTACTACATCTATTTTTATTATTGATACATAATATATGCAAAATTTTTCATAAAAAAATTTCCCAAGCTTTTTTTTTTGTCACAAATTTAATATAAAAATCTGGTTCAATAGGAAAACATATTACGTATTATAAACTGAATAAAATAAATTCATAAAAGCTTGTTAAACGGTACAATGTCTTTATATCTTGTACTGCCT
The DNA here is from genome assembly GCA_024138025.1 of Combretum micranthum. Taxonomy (NCBI): domain Eukaryota; kingdom Viridiplantae; phylum Streptophyta; class Magnoliopsida; order Myrtales; family Combretaceae; genus Combretum; species Combretum micranthum. Next base: position 687,814 of record JAMXBD010000093.1, on the reverse strand, counting down.
TTGAAATATGTAGTCTAATTGTGTATACAGATAGTAAAAATAATTAAAATAAAAATAATGAATATAAAATAATATTATATTTATAAATTTAAATCAAAACTTCTACTAAAAAAGAGTATTGAATATATAAACTCTCCAACACAAATATAAATATTATGATAGAAGGTTAAACAATTTCAGCTATTATCTAAGCAGCAGAATTGGTAAAATAATGTGCAAAAAATAGTGTAAGTGCGGTTTTGACTTTTGACATGTAAAAAATTATCCATGTTGGAGTAAAAGTGTGTATATACAAGTACAATAAATGTGTACTAAGCCTTATGTAGAATTTTCTTTGCTCAGCTATTATGAAAATATCGATAGGTCGAAATTGTGAAAAAAATTACCTCAAAATTTTATCTATTACAAAATGTAATATAAAATTTACAAGCCCATATCCTCTAGTTTTCATGGGGTTGATTTCCAAGATGGATTTAGGGTGCTAAAGAATAATTTCATATCTAAAATTTGGGAATCAATACGGACAAAGTAGGGTATGAATAGGACATTATACCTCATCATCCCACAATTATTAAAGTTATTATAAGACTTAATTTAATAGATATTATAATCATAAGATCATAGCTATACATAGCTTGAAACCTGTCCATCCTAATTATATATATACATATATAATGCTTTCAACATTCTAACTTCTTTATTAAATTAACTTAAGAACTTGTAGTAGTTTAGGGAACCCTTTTTATCTTAAAATGTCTCTATATGTGTAAGAGGAAATATAATTTGGATGATTAATTAATTATATGACGGATATGCTTAATTTGAATTCACGGTTCAAGTTGACGCACATGGAGTCAGCCTCTCTCCTGAGGGTCGTTACTCATTATTAGTCAATTTTGGTGCAATTGATAGTACACATGCAACGCCAAATGGAAAATTGAGGCAACGCTTTCGATTGGGATCCTTTTAAACAATTACTTGATAGAACAAAATGTACAAATATTGCAAAAATATTAGAAAACGGTGCAAAAGTAAAAATATCATCGATTTTGTGCCCTTAGAAAAAAAAATCATATTATATATTATGTTGGATTTGGAAAATAAGATATGTAAGAGATGATTACAAGAAGAGAAGGTAGGACGAAAAAAGTAGGCAATCTTAATACTTAATAGGCTCAAAGGCACTAGCGATAAATGAGGATGCTATAAAGTATCAAACATTACAATAATTGATGAAATGGAATGTGTTCCTAATTATACATAAGTGTTTCATCGTTCCAATTAAGAAATTTGATAGAAATGATCTAAACGAATAGAGATTGAGCGTATCTATAGGGTTTTACTATATAATGATATCATTTATCAAATATGACAATCAATAACCCCAATTAATCTCTTTCATTAATGAATCTTGAAGTTGGCCCTCTTATAGACCTAAGCTTTTAAAGGGTGTCCTTTAGTGCATAAACCAAATAACCTAATTTTAGCGGGGCCTGTTTTAAGCCTACTATGTTAATTCATACTTGATTATTTCAAATTATAGACCTAAGACCTTTAGGGATTTCGGTTAATGCATGAATATTAAGGAGAAAGGTTAGTATTGAACAAACTAATCCAACAGATTCTATTATAAGTCCACCATAATAATTGTTTGATGATTATTCCAAAATAATACACCAGCTAAACTTAACCTAAAAAGTCAAATTCAAGTCATGACTAGTTTAAAGCTGTGAATCGAAATTTATCTTCTATGGAATGCGTGCAGCAAGTTTGCTTGCCACAAGAATGCTTTTATAGTAAACTTCAGGGTTCCAGCCAATATCACTGCAACACTTTTTGTAAGTTCTGATTGTTATATCTCTCAATTTTTGTTCTCTTCATCATCTTCACACCGTATTCTCCCGCATAGAAGGCCCTTGTACTTAATTACCGAACCATCTTAAATTTCAACATTTGAATTTTAAAGTTTTGCGAAAGCTATATGCTTTAAACTTTTTACTCTTTAACATGCGATACTCAATTTTATTTCCGGTGTGGGTATTAAATTGAGAGTTACTTTAACTACTTATGAGGATATTTAAAGATTGTTTTCCCTAAAGTGCCACTCTGAAGCAATAGTCAATACACGTTGCTTTTGAAAAAACCTATAGGAGTGTTACTTTACTTCTTCTAGTGTTAGAAAGAGGAAAAAACTTCTCAAATGAACCTTATGAAGGAATACATAAGTGGCTATATTACCATTTATAATCCAAAACCTTAAGATATTAGGTTAATAGGTCTTTTCTCTTATGAACCCTTCATATAAGTCCTATATTTTTTATGTGGGATTTTTTCAACCTCACACTTGCACCGTAACAAATGTTCTCCTCAATTGTGAGTCTCCATAATGGGCTAGGTCATGCTTTCCCCCAACAAGAGCTTGTCAAATTGACTTGATTAAACCACTTTTTGTGAGTAGTTCGCTCCTTACTTACTCACCATACACGATGGGTTTCATAAACTAATCACACTATAAAGCTCTTCTTTTGACATGAAGAGCCAATCATGGGAGTTTTCTAGCCAAACCTCCAGCTCCTATACCAATTGTTAGGAGAGGAGGGAGCCTTTAACGGAAAGAAATTCTTCAAACGGGGTTTGTAAGGAAATACACAAATGAGTTTGACACCATCTATAACCCAAAACCTTAAGGTATTGGGTTAATGGGTCTTCCCCATTATAAACCCTTCATAAGTCATATATTTTCCATGTTGAATTTTCCCAACCTCACACTTGCACTCCTATCACTTAGAAAGGCCCCATAGCTTTCTCCACTCTTCCTATTTTTTCCACTAAAAGTTTAAGGTGCTAAGAAACCCACCAATGATCGACTAGCAAAACCTATGTGTACTTATGCCTTTGTTAGCAGCTGTATTATAATTTGGTAATATCATGGCAATCAAATACCTAATGAATGTAAATTTGATGTTTATCATGATATAGAGCAATGAGTCCTCGGCACAATAATACAGTTTCACGCACGCTCATTTTATCCATATTTCATCAAACCAATAAATAAATTAGTTGAAACTTTTGATGGTAAAGATGATTTATATTGATATTACTTTAAAGATATATATCATCTACCACTTCTCAGCATATTCTTTCCACACGCATATCAAATGATAAAATCAATGTCAAGATGTCATAGTCTTTCTCATTTTTCCTTACTTTGGTACGTGTTTTAACTGTCAGTATAGTTAGATTTGGGTTGATTCAATTGGTCCAACCCCATTGAGCCAAGCCTAACCACGAAACTGGCTTAAGCCATCTCGTCGATCCTCCTTAATTAGTAGTGAACTTGATTGTTTGCTCAGATTTTCAAGATGAGAATGCACAATTTTTCCACTTAAAAATGCACCAATTTATTTAAAAAATTTAAATCCAAGATATAGTAGTAAAAAAAAAAGTAAAAATACTTTCTAATCTTCATATCTCAAGAAGATGGATAATTTTATTATTATATGAATAAAATACAAATTATTTATAACTATTTCTATTGATATTGGTTCAACATCGATTCATTTCTCTCGATTTTTTTATCCCTTTTTC